>JAYKKI010000008.1:250000-1450000 GCA_039881145.1 Druceiella hillmani | reverse complement strand
CCAAAACCAATATTGAAAATCAAATTATATTTCAAGAAATGGACAAAACATAACATTTCAATGGAATTCCTGGAGTGATTTGTGCTACAGATTGCACTCATGTACGTATTTATCTACCCCTAGATATATATAATTTTATGTTTCGGAAACCATCACTATGTCCATATCTCCACTCTTTATTAAACTAAGAGATCAGACATTGTGTGGCATTTTTTTTAGGAAATAATGGATATTCATATCTTCCACTTCGTTTAATATCTTTTTTAACATATATTTTAAAACTCAGACACACAATGAACATAATTAGTCTCACAAAAATACAAGATAAATAGTGGAAATAATGTTCGCAGTTTGGAAGAAGCGATTTCCGTGTGCAATCCGTGGTAAGGGTAATAAGTTTACAACCAGAGTCAATATCAATGTTAGCTACTGTTTTACATAACAGCTATTTTATGCACGGATCAGCTTCCCAAGGAAACTGATCAGGTATTGGAAGGAGTTATCAACGTTCCAGTCCCTTGGAAACAGATTCGGGATTTGCGAAGCAACAAGCTTTGATTGATTCATATTTTGCAATCAGTTAAGGCTTTCCCAATTATTTTAGTAAATCATTCGTTATTTTTAAATAACGATAAACATTAAACTATTATATATATTATTTGAATCTATTTAAGGAACCTTTCTAATTTTTACTCTTACTTTATCTATATACTTACTCGGTTTATTGTTTGCTTCAATTGTTTTCAATCAAGACTTTATAAGGTATTTACCTTTTATTATTATTAATGTTTTATCTGATTCAGTATTATTTCTTCTTTTACCATTTGTATTAATTTTTGATGGAATTTTTACTTTTATAAATAACTTCAAATATTTAATATATTTGGCGTTAATTTTGTAGAAATTCATTTTTCACAATTAAATGAAACTACGTGAAGAATTATTATTTCTACTTTCTTTAGGTTCTTTACCACGACCTAGGTTTCGTTGTATTAGCAAAGATTAACTCTTAGGCACTTCCAACAGTATTTATGGTATATATTACACAAAGTAATAGCGGAAGCCGGATTTGCGCGGGTTTTTCCACTGCTTATGTTAATGAGTTTTTTTATATGGGAGCGGTATTAGTATTTTATTGAGGTTATTAAATTCAATTGATGTTATTCTATGAGGTTATATAACGGAAATATTCCGTTGTATATAATAAAATTAAATGGATATTATTCTTAGAAATATATTTATACGTATATGGTAATTATACAAAAACAAACTTTTTTTTTAAATTTTTTTATTTTTACTTACATGTGTACTGCAGTATTAATGTTGTCTAGAAGTTAATTATGTCTAGAATATATTAAGTATGGGTGATGATATTTTATTTAGTTGTTCATTTAATATATTAATGTTGGTGTCTCCTTTATGTCTGTTTATTTTTAATGTTTCTAGGATATTATGAGAATATATAATATATTCTCATAATATCCTAGAAACAGAAAATTGGCCTTTTATATTTATTTGTAATACAAAGGAAGTCTTGTCAAAATTACACGGTACAAGGGTGATGGTTATTTTCAATGAGGTCTTTTGGACAGTGAGATGTGTCTGGATTGTTTTTAGCTGGCAATGTGTTCTTCGTATGTGGTAGTAAAATTCCTTCCTGTTTCACCTACGTATACGCTATTACAGTCGTAACATTTAGGTTTATAGATACCACTCTTTTTATATTTATCTATTTTTCCTTTATTATTAATAAATACCGTTATTTAACCAAGTTATTTAACCAAGTACTATAGGCACATGTGATATTATTTATAAGCATATTATTAGTTAAGAGTTTTCTTAGTTTATTTGATACATTATATATGTATCGGACGGATTTATAGTAAATTTTATTATTATTTGGAATGACCGGGTATATTTCTTAGATTAATATTTTTCGTAATTTATTCTGGTACAGTTTTGTGACAATTGCTGTGTTATAATTATTATTTATTGCGATTTGTTTTATAGTTTTTATTTCTATACTTAAAATAGATTTTTCTGGTAGGATGATTAATGCTCTGTGAATCATTCAATAGAAACCTGCTAACTTATGGGACCAAGGGTGTTGTGAATGATTATTAATTATAGAGTCTAACTTTCACTTTTTAAATATAATACTGAAATACATTGCCCTTTTTTATTCTTTATTAACTGGAATGATATCACCCATAACTGATATTTATACGTATTGAAAAATTTGAAAACTGTAGTATTTACGACATTTTTCCTATGTAATAGTCTCATCCCTCTGGCATTATTCAACAGATAATTCATTTTCAAATGTATAAATAATATTACAGATACTTGTATCCATAGAAATTGTATCTATAGGAAAGTAGCACCAATTAGAAACTAAGTATAAATTGCCTTAGCGGAGCTTTAATTCAGGAACTTATTAATACATATTTATTTTTCACATTTGGTAATTTAATAAATTTTTACAAAACATATTTTATTTTCAAAAATTATTATCAGCATTCTAAATAGGAATTCCAAAATCCTTTTAATGAAATTTACATATAACTAAAATATTAAAATGTCCATTAAATTCTCTTGCACTGGATGGGTCACTTTACCTACAGCCAGAATGTTAAAACGTGCATTAATTTGGACTAGATGGAATAAGCTAGTTACTATTTTAATTCAGGAAGTTATAGATGCATATTTATCATACAAAAATATGTTGTATTCTAACACAATGAAATCTAAATTTAGATTTGAGAAAAAATGATGACAAAAGCTACATTAAGTAAAAATTTTGTTATTAAAATGCGATATGTGGTTCTATTTGCTTCTAACCAAAACAAAAATATGCATTAAACTAGTTTGTGCTAGGTAATACAAACCATCGGTTAATTTGTCAATACACCATTTCATTGAACATTAGTTTTATAAATCTCCTACCAAATTGTAATGTATATTTATAGACCTTTATTAGCAAATCTTAACAACTTAAATACGACTTTAGCAATTAGTAAAGAATTCCCACCATTTTTGTGTAACACCAAAAATATAAACATTAGTACTTTTTAGCTTTTAAATGTTTTAAGCGACGTGTTACACTGCCTTTCCACATAACGCAAAATAATGACTTTGTGATTTATTATTGAAAATATTCTAAAATTTAAAAAATATAAAGTAAAACACAGTATGAGCAGAAACATTTATAAAAATAAATGTAATGAAAATTAAAATGGTACAAAAAGTATATAAAGAGAGTATATAAAAAATTAAAAGGAAATAAAAAAACAATATTTAAAAACAAAACTAGAAAAAACGTATAATTAAAATTATTAAAAATCTAAAAATGTATTTTGTTTATTTCTCAATTCCTTCTCTGCAAGTTGAGCATGATCCTCTGCTTCTCGAGTTTGACTTAACAAAATTTCCGTGCGGATTTCATGGAGCTCGTTTTATCTTCGTTGTCGCTGCTCCACTCACGCCTCATGCAATTTGTTTAGATTTCTTCCATCTTAAGCAACTGACATTGGCTAAAAGTGAGTCGGATATCCGAATTCTGGCTGCTGGTGCGTCTCCTGAGTATTGTATATTCGTGTCTACGTCCAACATGATTCCCTGTACCTCATTCCTGGGATCCCCAGAAGGAAAATCTTCCGGTGCCTCGACCACGTTGGCAAAGTTTTTGCTGCTTCAGCAAAAACTTCACACAGCCATTTTTGCTCGGATGGATCTATAGATAATTCAATGTTATTTCATGAATACCTCAAATTTATTTATTTTATATTTCAGCACATTTTTGCATATCTCTGCAAAGAAAATAAAATAAGTCTAATTGAAAGGTTCTTCTAAGAATTTTACAATTTGTAATTTTAAAGACAATTAAATTACAAACTACTTTCGTTTGTAATACTGCGTCTTCATAATTCAATTTAAATTCGAATAAAGTTCACTTTAAGTAAAGCAATCTAAAAACTTTCGTATCCCGTTACTATATTAATCAGTTTCTAAAAAACACTGTTTATAAAAGGTTAATTGTATTCTTATTGAAATTCGCGTTGTTTACCTAGATTGACTTTCCGGGCAGAATCCTTTGATAGGACTTCCATAAGTTGCTCTGGCTCTATTAAGGAAACGACGTGGTCAATTTGGATGTCGCTGGTCGCGTCTCCTCCATCGATGCCATCCGCTGCTGTGATTCCCTTGCTAACTCTCCTCTCTGCTTGGCTTATATTAAGCTAAAGTCAAGTTGACTTCCTAGTGCCTAAATAAACAAAGTACACGTTTGTTCGTATATTTAAAAAAAAAGAAATTACATACGTGTGAAAAAATTAATTCTGTATTCTATTTTCATTATAAGTGTGAATATTCGACTGTACTCTCCCTTTCGTTAATAATAACCAGCATTATATTTCTCGACAATAGCGTCCCAAGCGATTTTTTTTTCATCTTCACACGATCAAAACATAAATCTCCTATTGGGTAATCTTTGATTTTCCACAGTCCGCTAATTAATACTAGTTTAATACGCGTTTATTGAACTATCAAAGACATAATACGTCAATTCATATTAATCTAGACTTGTGCCATAAAATACCATATTCACTAGGAACATTTAGCTCCAAAATTAGCTTTGGCCTAATTAAAACTTTTGTGATGAAAAGTCATTAATAAATAAATATACTTCGCTAGATAGAACGGAAATTTGTACGCTTCCTTTAAAATTGCATGTATTGACAGCATTTGACACGCTCATGTGCACTTCGCTTGAATGGCATAAATTAAACGGGAGATGCCACATGTAATTGTACATGACACGTGTAATTGTATATGGGAAGCTGTGCACCAAAGGACGGCTGCGCATTACTCAACAGTGAAATTTGACGGTGCATTTTATTTTGAAACAAATGAAATTTCTTTTCCTTCATCCTAATTGTCAATCAAAATTATTTTAGTTAGTCACAAATCAAATTCAATTATTGAACTGCGCAAGTTAATCAATAAAAAATAACAATCACAAATGGCTGAAATAAAAATTAGTCTATAAAGCGTATTCCCATAAATTAAAGTATCCATTGCTTATTTGAAAGTTTTGTAGCCTAGAGGAAACGATTAAGATGAAAAAAAAACAATTTTTACGGCTTTCGTAGATCGGACAGCACAACTTTGCGATTTTAGACCGGATGTAAACAAAAGAAAACAATATCAAAGTGTTGGTGCAGATACAAACCACATTTAAAATATACAAATAGTTGTCAAAATTATTTAGGCGATCTTAACATGCTTATTTTTGTACATGTATTGGAAGGAGGGCAGTTATTGGTCATTCAATTTGTTTTCTTCTTGAAATGTACTTCTGTCAAAATGTAATATTTCTGTCAATCTAAATAAATGTGGTTAAAATGAAATGTAAGATTTTGACGAATGAAATTTTAAATTTAGCTGTATTATTAGATTGTGGATTTTTTTGTATTCCATTCATTTAAATTACGTATTCCAGTTATTGTATATTTTATTGTACCTACTCGTATTATCTTTAAAATATACAGTATACTGTTGCTTGACGAGTTTTGCTGAATAGCGAAATATGTATAAATTAACTTATAATTATTTCGATTTCACCATCTGAAACAAAAATCACCATAAATATGGTGATTGATATTCCTTTTCTATTTATTGATTTTCATTTCGTTTCAGGACATATACTCATCACGGATAATTGCTTGACATATATTAAGGTTTGTTGGTCTGGTTTAAAATATTATAATATTAATATGAAAGTTTATTCATGATAGTGGATTCAATCTGGAAGATATTGATGTTTTATATCCATTGTGAGTATATAATAATCCATTGTGAGTATTGTTAAAGTATAAAAAAGGATATTAATAAAAATACGGATATTAGAGACATCAAACTAAAAGAAATTCCTGTTTATGGAAATTGAGGCGAAATACTTATTCATTATTATATTCAGTAGTCACATCTTTAAATTCCACAGGTTTGAAATTTTATTAGTATATATTCTGAAGAAAAACTTTAACTTCATTGCGAGATCGAAACGGTATTTAACTACAAATTGTGTAAAATTCTGTATCAATTCATTTAAATGTTACAAATAATTTGTAAGCAATTCGACCTTAATTTCTGAATAATTACATTTTAGTATAGTATATAAGTGAGTAAAATTACTTCTCATGTATAAGGAAGTGTACTCGAACGTCTAGACTATTACAATTTATGTATCTTGGATTGCACAAGCAGTGGTGGAATTCCGACGGATTAAGGATGCCTTTGAAAGCGAAATTAGTTTGCAAGCTTGTTCAATGTGGTTAAATTTTGTCTGCTGAGCTGAAATATTACGACATATGAATTGTATATTTAAACCGAAGAGAATATACATATGCCCACAGAGAGGTTATTTTGTATGTAATATCAATTAACTTAAATTCATTAATGTATACTCAGGTCATAAATTTAAATTACAGTCATTTTATTAAAAAAATAGATTTACATACTTTATGTCCTTGGAGTATGGTATGCAAAATTTCTATCTCGTTTATACGTATCACGAAAAAGTTTGCACGACCACAATTACGGTGTAGAGCAAAGCGAAAGTGAAATCCAAATTAACAAATATGCCATCTTAGAACGTCGTCATTAAGGTATGTTTTAATTAAGGAAGATGTATCACATACTTTGTAAGTGTTGCCGAAGTTTACCCCAAGTGTAAATATTTAATTAAAATAATGATAATTATAACCAAGTATGGGGAATTCAGATTAAGTCATTGAATAAACCACCAAGTTCAAGGAATATTATTTTTGATACCGATATGATATCAAAAATAACATTCCTTAAACAGTCTGGGAGTGACATTAAAAAAAGTTTTAAACTATATACGTATATATACTATAAAAGTAAAAGGAATATTTTTGTTTGTATATTTTGATATACAAGAAACATAATTTTGAAGTCAAATTACATTTTCCTATTTCATAAAAAAAGCATTTTGATAGTACGATGCAATTAAAATATATCTCAATTTGAACAAATACATAATTACATATATAAACTAATAAACGTGTAAAGTACACATTTTTTTCTAATTTATATCTTAGAAATATTATATGAACCAATTTATTAAATAAAACAATTTGGTAGTTGGAAAATATCGAAAAAAGAAGCATCACGAAGTTTATTAAATTACGCTATGTCCTATTGCACGTTTTGATTTGTAACAATGAATGCTATGGTCTACTATACCAGAAACAAACTGAATTGTGGGAAACATATGTGAATATATACATATTTTTTTAATTACTTTTTTCTTCTGTTACTACACTTTTCCTTAGACATTTGACAATATTTATTAAACTAATGTACTGCAGCGATTAAAAGTTTTGCTCTATTTACTCGCCGTTGACTCTTATAAAGTACGTTTTACTATCTTTATTTGGAATATTTTATTGCTAGCTTAGAAATTTAATTTAATGCTATTACATTTTTGATGGTTTTAAGGAGAGTAAGTATAAGAGGATTGTGTTTCAATAGACTAGAAAAGTTTAGCAATATAACGTTCTAAATTCTGTGAAAAAAAGAAGCTTAAAAGGAAACTTATATTTTTTGTCCTGTCCTCAATGAGAGGCAGAGGAAAGGGATTCCTCCTATAAAGTGAACTTCTAGCAAGCAATGTTTTAATTTTTGTTGTGATTTTAGTCATTTATAAGGTGGAACTACACATTTTAAGTTGTTCTTACCCTGAAATATTTAATAATATATATCGAGAATTGAAATACAAATAAGCAAATATTTTGTTCGTAGCTCATAACTACATAAATTGCAGTTTAAATATATAAATCAGAATGTTTTTACGGGCATATAGGCAAAAGTGAATACATAATTTAATATTAAATTCATTTAACTCTTATCGACTACCGGCATTTTATATAGTGATATTTTTAACATATACACAAATTGTGGTTTAACACATATGAATATATTTTTTTTTAATTATCAACGTACAAACAATTAATTATAGCTTTATGTCGCGGTGTCGCCTTCCACCTGTAACACCTGTATAATACTTAAATGTAATATTTATGTATTGTCAACTTTTTTCCGTGTACAGTAAAACATGCAACCTAAAATAGTTTTCGAAATATGTGAGTAAAAGATATATTATAACCGAGCAGATAATATGAACTGTGATTTGAAATATTGATGAAACTGTGTTTCAAAACATTGCAAAACTCTGTTGATTAAAGAATATGAGAAGCCGTAACATGGACATATTAACTATGTTCATGGGCAATAATGGCAGAAGTCATTCTAAGGCTTTATAATGGGAAAATGAAAAATGAAGTTTCTTATATGAGTAGAGAATGTAAATATATACACTATGATTTACCTCTTTATAAGTACCCGTGCAATTTTGTAAGGTACGGTTTTAGTTTATATTATTATGTGAACTTCGCAAAAACACATCTCTTGCGGATAATTTAACTTATTAGCTTCGAATCATATTTTCATCAATTGATGAAAATGCACTTCCCAATATCATCCTAAGCCGAATAAAAGGTTATCGTAAAGTTTATAAATACAAAATATTGATTAGTTGGTACAGCAAAACACAGGATTGTCAGTATATATAATAACTAGTTATACTTTCTGCGAAAAACAAGAAATTCTCTATATCGTTCAGTTTTCAAGCTAGAATGAGGTGTAGGTGCGTCGTGTAGAATATCGATTTGATAAAGGTAGCATTTCGGTCTTTACAATAGTAACTCATGACCACAAGGAGCGACAATGCCTCGCAACCGTATCGTACTGCTCTCTCTATAAAATATATGGAACACCGTCCGATTACCAAGACCGCGATGGTGTTTACAATTTAAAACAACAGCCTTTTTTAAATTATCGACTAAAGTTGACAGTTGTATAGAGGAGAATGTGAAAAAATTTTCCAGTTGTTAAAAATATTAATGTGCGAGGAAGAAATTGGTAAAAAATAAAACTTCACAAACACTTATTCAAACATATTTTATTTAGTTTTGTATTTACATTTCATTCAGGTTATTGATTACCTATGTAAATAGAATTTAACGGTTCAAGCAGGATTAAACTACTTAAATAGTCCTATATATGCAATTTTTATTAGTTTATTCCTAATTTTAAAACCAGCTACATTTGAAGTACCCACACCACACCACACCCCTACCCACCCCTGTAAGTCAAATTGCCAAACATGATTAATTATAATTATTGTACTATTGTTCAACACAGCAGCATTGGACACACTGAGAAAATAGCATCTAGAATTTGAATGCGCGACCGCAAGACGCGAGGTTCTCATACCAGTTTCGTGTCGTGTGTTGTTATAATAGTAAATTTACCTTAATGCCGCTCAACGCACAATGTGTGTGATGTGCTCATTTTTTTGACAAAATAATTTTATGTTATCTTTTAAGTTAACAGTTTTTACGTTGTCAATTCAAAAAAACAAAAATTTAATGTAGTTTTTGTCAGATTATTTATGAATTTCTGTCGATTTCATTCACTTTACTCTTAGGATGATATAAAATTTGGCTACTTCTGATTTATTAGGCGCTGAAAAAAAATGGAAGGAAAACAAGAAGTGGGTAATGAACTATTTCCATTTAGCTTAAAAAATAATTTTTCATATAATTTCTAGGATATTATGATAAAAAGTTTACCTGTTGTAAATACATACACCTGAAATTATTTTAATTAGTTTTGGAACTCCTTTTCATATATAATAACAGACAGTTGGATAAGCCTAAAATTAGCGATAAATTAATATCGCTTTTTTTGCTACTGGCCATCCCGCAAGTACGTAAAAGAAATCATCTCCTTGGAATAAAGTATTTGAATTGTAATTTGGATGATTTTGCGTTTTTTTTCAAATATTATATATCTACTGTTGATTTACTCCTATGACAAAGCTCGTTTATGATAAAAAATATTACGTTTAATTTCATCTCTATTTCGGAGAAATTCTTGATAGTTATGATAAAAGTACAATTTTATGACCTCGAAATAATTTATTTATACATATAAAATAGATTTTTTTACATTACACGTCCTCGTAGCGAGAAAGCATTTTGCACACTGATGGAAATGGTCCTAGGGTGCAGCAAAGTATGTTTGGGAAGAAGTAGGTGCAAGTACTTTGCAATAGTATACATTTTTTTATTTTATAAAAATTGCCAGATCAAAGAGGAATAAAGATGTTTCATGTACATTATGAAATATTTAACCATGGATAATTACGGATGAAAAAGTAAAGCAGTTCTGCTTTTGATATTTTCTATGAAAAAAAGTCTAATTTATAATTCGGTATTCCAGTGACTGAAAACATTAAGTGATTTCAAGATAGTAAATGTTCCTTTAATATTTTCGTTTTCGATAATATGGAAAACCATTCAATAGCATGGTAACTTAAAGCAATCCATTGGTCTTCCAAGTACTTTTTTCTTATTTAAATTAATTTTCTTGCGATGAGAATAAATTATGTTGGGAACTTTTCCACAGCTTTTCTTCGGGGTTTGTGGGAAATTTTTAATTAGTCATCTTTATACTCCTTTAAAATACTACTTTGTCATAATGCCAATTTAACAGTGTGAAGTGTCATTAATGACAATGAAAAAGAAAACAATTAATAACTTCAACTAAAAACTTATAATATTGAAAATACTTTCCAAAATAATTTATGAAATTGGTCGTGATGATATTAACCAATTATTTGAAGTTTCCTTTTACAATATATATTTGTTGTAGAAACACTATCAGTAACACATATAAACATATTTATAATTGAAGTAACGTTTGTCTATTTACATATTCAAGACCAATAACATATTTCAAAAAACAAATATTTCTTAAATAGTACAATGTATACATAACTCTTTACAGCCGAGTTTTGATTTTGAAAAATTCTACACCGTGAATAAAACAACTATTGCGAACGTAACCGACGTCAGTTAATCCTCCTGATGATTCTGAAGATATGAGAGCGAGCCAAAACATACTTTATTGGTGTATACGTACAAGTTAGAATATGTCAGTTGAGGAGTGGCCGCGCTAAGGATGGCTGTGTTTTTTGACAGCGGTGCCCGCTCAAATAAGTAACTCGTATTCAAATAATTTAAAGCAATTTTTTAATACTTTTTGTTTATGTTGCTTGCTCAGAAGTTGATAAAGAGGATAACATGTGTTTTTGTAAATTACGTAAATTGTCGGCGAGAATCCCCTTCAAAAAATTAAACTAGCACGATCGTGACTTGCCGGTTGTAGTATGTGGTTATTGTTAAATTTTGTATTGCATTTCTTTTTGTTGTTCTGTACATTTGAAGTTAGTTTGTTTTATCACTTTTAGAACGTCCAGTCACAGATGAAATTATATGTGAACTTTTATAAAATGGCAATATCTCAGTGATCGAAGATTTAGACGAGGATGACATAGAATTCGGCAAAGAGCAAATGGCTCAGAAAAGGGGCATGATAACTCAATTACCAAAAAAGGGTCATTTATGGTATCCTCCTTAGTTTTCCCAGAAATTCAGCTACCTTTTCGTTCAATTGAGTTGCCACCCCCAACGACACAAAGAGTAGCATACCCAAGAAGATTGTCCGAGAATCAAAAAATTCACATCGAAGAAATTTAAGTTCAATTTCTCTTCTCAATGTTAGATCGAAATTCCATGTAAGTAAACGTGGAAGAAGATTTATTCATAAAAGGGGATCTATTCAAAGAAGGATATCAGCATCAGTACCCAATGTTATAAAAAAGCAAATATGGAACCAGAGTGATTTCACAAAAAAGACCGATGACTTTAAAGTTTTTCCAACAAAGCGAATAAGGCGTCCAATGGGATATTTTAATGACTATCTTGTCACCTAGTTTTTAAAGAAGATCTCTCACTGTACAAACTTATATTACCTACACATAACCGTTCGTGAACTCAAATCTACAGTCGCTGATATCGCTAAGGTATTTGCAATTTATAGCATAGAATTCGAGAGCTGGTACTAGATTAGAGTTAACCTGTGACCTGGTGATAAGAGATAGATTTCTTACTATTTGCAATGCGCTTCATGTTGTCAATTCCAATTCTCCAACTACAGACGTAACGGATCATCCCCTATGGAAAGTGAAACCCATGATTAATAGATTAAAAGGAACCTGTAATAAACTGGAGAGAATTCGAAGATACTATTGTGTTGACGAGCAAATGATCCCCTGCGTATGCCGCTGTAAGCTACATTAAGTCATAAAAAATAAACCACGACAGTTGGTATACAAAAATTAGTTCTAACTATAACCAAAGTATTGATGATTGACATTTTGAGATCGGTAAAGTGCTAAAACAAATCACGATCTCGGTCCATCTTTAATCTTACACCTTATAAAAAATATTCCACCCGGTAGCTGTGTTTACCGTGACTGCTATTTTACCACCGTTTCTTTGATTAAAAAAATGGAAAAGAAAAGTATCTGCATTCAACGGATACTATACTGCAGAATCGAATTTCTGCCCGAACGATAGCCAAATTTAAAAAGATGCAACGCGGCGAGTCTCAGCAATTTGATTGTAAGCCTGTTGCAATAGTAAAATGGAAAGATAATAAATCCGTATTAGTAGCGTCAAACTGTACAGCCACCGAAGAACAATCAATCTTGAATTGATGGGATAAAAAACGTAAAATATATGTCGATGTGCCAGTCCCAAAAATAGTGAGGAATTATAATGAATACATATAGTAGTATCGATGTATTTAATCAGCAGATAGAATATTATCAAGCTTTTATTAAAAGTGAACTTTAAAACTTCTGATACACCTTTTAGATCTATCAATAATTAATGTTTTGAGGCTTTAGAGAAACGATTGCTTGGCTAATACGTTTCGAAGAAAAGACTCAATGCCTCTGGCCTGCTCGTAGGGAAAATTGTGAAGATCATTTAATTTCTCATGTATCTCATCGAGATTATAAAATAAGTAGACCAGCAATTGCGTCATCTGAAACGAAAAAGTATGACGGTTATGATCAGTGATGATATAAAAGCACCCAAATCCTGTCTTTTAGAAGATTGTCGCAGTAGTTCCAAAATTAAATGCAAAAAATGTGAAGTATATTTATGTCTGTCTTCAAACAAAAAATTGTTTCAAATTCTGTCACCTCACAAATAAGTAGTTTATTTTTTTTATAAAAATTTAATAAGGCTGAATATTTGAGTAAATATTGTTCCTGTAACAATCACCAAAACGATTATCATTGGTATCTTGAAAGCTAATGGTTGGAATAATGATGACTGACTAAATAATAAAGAAATGTCGGTTTTTGTGTCCTTGTATAAACATAAAATACATAAAATAAAGTGTATTTTTTTATTTTTCCGTGTAACATAATTCAAATGTTACACATACCGTTAGTATGTGCGACTTACAATTATTTCCTAAAACTCACAATCGTGAGGGTCTGATTGCTGGAGACCAGTCCTTGCAGGATTTTTTGCACTATTTTTCTCATATAGTTTGAACACTAAAAAAGCTACGTAATAACATTTTAGCAATGTATAAAATAATTACATCCCTCGGTTGTAAAGGGATAGGTACACATAATAATTTATAAAATTTTAGCGAAGTGTGTTTAGATAATAAATACGTTCTAATATACTCTGCTTCTTAAGCATATACTTTATGTGTCACAAAGGAAACTTTTCGATTAACAAATATCATGAAAATCAGATTTACAAAATAAATATGAGTTCAGTAAAGATTCAATAAACCAATTGTTTCGACAAATATAAATACATTAAAAATTAAATATTTCTACCAAATTTTAGGCCAATGTTGTCAATGGATTCAAGGCATGTTTAAAATTGTAATTACACAATTCCATCAATAAAATTTAAATCTTTTAGATTTCAATTGGGCACGAGACTTTCAAATTTTTCAATATTTCTACTCGAGTTATATTCCTGCAAAGAAGGTTCTTTTAGTAATTTTATTTATTATCTTGAGTGTTTTAATGGGAGCAAGATTAATTTGATTTATCTTGTAAATCATTTTTTAAAGAAGATAATTTTTTAAAATACACATGTAATATAACTTTACATGACATACTTACATCCAATTCACTCGTAGTATATTAACATCCTGCGAACTTTTGCCACCGTCCTTATTTTCTTTGTATCAACTTGAAGTATTTTGTTTGAAGACAAAATTTATTCAGCTGGAAAATTGGCTAGGATTTATTCTGAAAGCGGAAATTCCTTTTACTAAATTATTTAACTTGGAAAAATATACTGAAGTTTCCGAAATATAAAAGTTAATCCAAAGGAAACCGAAACAATTTCGGTTTAATTAAGAAAGTAAATTCGTGTAGTGCGTATTTTTAAGACGTTTGTTAGATTATGTAGATATAGGGAGAACTAGGGTTCAATCAAAAGCATTTAAGCAGAGTGCATACAAATCTATGAATCTACATAATTTATTAATCACCTTATGTTTTACTTTTTAAATTTGCTAAGAGATACTTGTAAAACAAAAAATACGTCCAATAATCGCTACGGGTATTTCAAATGTGGTAAACGTTTAAATGCAAAAGTTTCCCTTAAAATCATTAAATGCTGATGTTTTTGTCACAGTTCTTCCGAAGTGCAAAAAAATAATTACAATAAAAAACACCTCATGAATGTGTATATATGTAATGAATATATATATATATATATATATATATATATATATATATATATATATATATATATATATATATATATAATTCCTTTTGAGTGGAAGTACTTCGATAAACAAGTAATTTTATTATGACACATACGACCGTGTTTCATGCTCATAAAAATAAAAACATTAAAAAATAAAGCCAATACATTATCATAAATAAATGTACGGGTGCGATTTGAAAATGAAAAGTAATCCGAGGAAGAAAATATATTCAGAAATCTACATATATTTTATTCATTTTCTTAAATGACTTTGTACCGGAATAATTAAAAATGTGTGGCTTATTGTTCGCTGAATAATTTTTTTATATATTTATATTTATTTACAATACGTTTAGTAAAATCTTTTCCCAATTTATAGCTTAGTAGAAATACACCGAGCAAGTAAATGAAAAAAAAATAATCAAAACCAATGATTAGCATGTAATATATACACACGTAATTAAAGATATCATAAGTAATTCAGCCAATGGTGAATCACGCAAGAACTCCCAATCGCTACTAAAATGCTACGAATCGAACTGAAGAAAAACTTGAAACGCAGCAATGCCTCCAATATCATATTAAGCGAACTAAGTCCGCGGACAAGCAAGTACCGCAAAACAGAAGTTGGTACATGATTTGGAATAGAATACTAATTCCAATATAAGATTGTCATTATAAACTTTTAATATTTTGGTTAGATTCAGGGCTAGGTGAGAATTTCTTTCTACTCGCAGCCCGCGCCCAAAATAAAAAGCGAGGGTGTTATGTAAGGAAGGTAACAATTATTTCTAAAATAGAGAAATGAAACGAGTGTTTTCTGTATATTTGTTGAATTTGAAAAAAAGTGTTTTTTGTAGAAATTTGTGTACTGTTCTACTATAGCGCAAACGCGTGCGGTATGTAACATACAAAACTGGCATACAAGAGTTCGGGTAGCAAGAGAAAGAGATTTTGGCGCACGGCTATCTCCTTTTATCTCAGCAGAACATGGTCGATCTCCACAGTAAACGTGTTAGATTGAACCAAGCACAAGAATCATAGCCACCTGCGAGTGCGGTGAGTTCAAGCGACATAAGGCAGTTGAGAGTCACTATTTGATGTAATTATGGCTGCAATGTAATAACATCTCAACATCCACTAGAAGGAGCCACTAGAAGCTGCATCCGGCAGTAACAATATAAGATCCCTGTTAGAACAGATTACGCGTGCACCGGGCTAGGGCCGATCGAGGAGATAGGCTTATTTCCTAAGGTTACCGTACATACAGATACGACGGTTAAGATATGCAGGACAATAGGGCACTATAGGACAAGTAATTAATATTCAAATTGACGTAAACAACATGGTGCAAACCCACAAGTAAGCTCATGATGTTTCACATACCCCACTGCAGCTGCGTCTCTGATAAAAATATATAAGCTCGTTTGCGTATAAATTCGCTTACTGATGCTTTGAAGTTCCTAGTTTTAATTTAGTTGGAATATGATACTGATAATCGACTGTACGATTTTGTTTTAATGTTATCTCAAATATTTTCAATTTACGGAAAAACCTGTTTGGTTATCCAATCCATCACTTGAATAATAATGCTACCCAAAAAGTATCCAATTAAAAGATACAATACAAGTAAACCAGTGAATGTAGAGTTGTTTTAAAAGTCTCGAGCGCTATTATTGATCAATCGAATTAAAAATAAAAGGGGACGTTTTCAAATATTTCAGTGAGTTCGAAGAAGGCTGTGAATTACAGTTGAATTAAATATCATAATTCATGTATATATTCTCTATGCGAGGCAGAAATTTAGGGATAGATGTATCCTGGAGCGGCAAGAAAAATGTTTTAAAAGAAATTACGTAATCCTTTATTTACGAAAATAACATTTCTAAATTAGGAAGTTAAATTTATCATTATTTTCTAAGAAACGCATTCTAATAAATATGAGTCATGGAAGAATCAGCGAGCAAAAGTAACAGGTAGAAGATGAGGACGAAAGTTGCACGCACGTAAGCACGCTGGTGCGAACGTACATACACACACGCATACACCCACGCATCCACGCTGCGCTGCGCGTGGATGCGTGGATGCGTGGATAACCTGTCAAAGGTAAATTAATGACAAGATTTTAGGTTTAGAATTTAATTTAAATACGGAAAAAAATTGTTATCAAACATTTTAGCCTTTTAAATTGAAATGGATATTTTTTAGGAAATATTGGAATTCGAAGTATAAATACAGTTTCCTTTATTCGTATTAGTTAAATTTTACCTTTAAAAATATATTTTTTAATGAAGTCACTCTTAGGTTCGTATCATTGAGTCCTGGAACATTTTAATTTCGAAGCAACATTATTCCGACGCCACTCGCAGATCAATTCGAAATTAAATTGGATACTGTATATATCAATCTTAGTTGCACACAAAATCAAACAATAGGTAAAGCTTGGAATTTTTAAGAAATTCCTTTGTTCAAGAAGGGAAACTGTTAATTTGTGAGTATCAAAACAGATGTATTACATAACGACGACTCATCTTTTTTGGCTAAATTATATACATGTCATGGATGATAGTCAGTAAAGTATTTGCATTCATGAATCTGACAATAATAGCGTCGATATAATGTGATGTTGATGATGATGACAATTAAATAGGGTCATATTATAATTCACATTTTTGTAATTCTACATATTACGATAAAACTAATTCAAGTAATTTTCTTTGACCAGAAAATCTATAATTGTTTTTAGTTTATGTTTGAAAACTCTTGAAACTGTATGATGGCGGTCGGAGGGATATTGACCCAATTCATGACTAATTTCTCCCATCTAAGTTTTTATTTATAAGTTTTTGTTAAAAAAATATTTTTGCTTTGATCTTGATATCAACTGAATACTGATTAAACAAATTGTTTAAAACGGTGTAGATGGTAAAATAAACTTTATCGTATTATCAAACGGCAGCAAAAGTATTTGAGTGCGAAGATATTTTTAATAATATTTAGTCGGTTTATCATACTTGAAACGACCATATGTAGAGGAGACTTGCATCCATTCTCTCTTTTCGCAAGAAGTTATTGATGCTGAAGCGTATCCTATCAACCATGTCTTTCCGAAATTAGAATTCGACTATTTTGTAACCATGTTGATGGGGGAGATGTCATAAAATATTGAAACAGATTGAAAGCCACTTTAATAAAACTTATATAATAAGGATTAATATCATTTAGCACTATTTCTAAATTACCTACTAAGGAAGAATTTAAATTATGAAAATAGGCTAAACTCACGTCTCTTTGTTGTTCTTTGTCGCTTATCAAATAAATTTGCAGAAATAATTCCCATGCATGTAAACACGGAGCAAAGACCGATTAGACGATAAACTTGGCACTCGAATTTAAACGTATGCATGTAGTTTATCTTAAGTTCTTCCTTCCTTGCAAAGAAATTCATATGAGGATCTGAATTATAGAGTTTTATTTTATATGTAAATATTGCGCTAGCTGACGCTAACAAAGATTTTGAAGGTTCCGGCTGTTGGAAATTTATATTTAATCTGTTTTCACTTTAAATCCAAACTATGCTCATAATCCCTATAATTAATGCTGTGGAATAGTATATCTGGGGATCATAATTAAAACTATTATTATATGTTTCACCCGCTGCCTGGTTACGTATGCTGCTTTTCCGTATTTGATCAGTATTCAGTTTTTACAATTATTTTCATAATATTCATAATAATTAAATTAGTAACATTAAATAAACAATGTAGCGACATCTATGACGTATGTGATTGTGATTATAACTATTGTCTCTGATATCTATAACCTTTTGTACATTACTATCATTAAGAAATAAAGTCTGTCAGCCATCTAATTGAGTACACGTCGTTTTAATTTATAATAGGTTATGGGCTCAGTATCGCCCTTAGAAGAAAGTAAAAAGTATATTTATCGGTTAGTTAGCATAGGCATTCTGAAAATCAGTATTAAAATGAAATCAGTAAAAAAAATTATTTCGTGATTCGTGAAGTAGCACGTGTTGTTACCATAATGGCGTCTAATTATTTTCACACTAACGTACCGAAGCTCAAAGACCGAGAAAACTATCACGAGTGGGCCTTTACGGTGGAAAACTTACTGATTTTGGAAGGCGTGGCGAATACCATCAAAGCGGAGCCTACTAAAGAAACAGCCGAAAATGTTGCGAAAGCTAATGCAAAATTGATCCTGACTATAGATCCCTCGTTGTATGTTGACATAAAAGAAGCTAAATCATCAAAAAGCTTATGGATAAAACTAAAAATTATGTTAGATGATTCTGGATTTTCTCGAAGAAGATCGTTGCTGCGCAATTTAATTTCGATCCGCCTTGACAATTTGTGAACCAATGACAAGTTATGTTACGCAAATAATAGAAACGGGACAGAAGTTGTCTGGAACAGGTTTTTTTGTGAACGACGAGTGGATTGGCTGCTCGTTGCTGGCAGGATTAACTGAAAAATACATTCCCATGATAATGGCGATTGAACAGGGATCGCCATTACTGCTGACGTAGTAAAAACGCAACTCATAGAATGGCCGGAGATGATTGTCAAGCCGGAAGTGCATTCTTGAGCACAGTCGACAGAAAAACTCTAAAGTTGGCAGCTCTGGAAAGAATGACAGCAAAAATCATCATGGCGGCGGTGTTTTGTCTATGAACATGAATGTCAACAAAACGGACAAGGCGAATATAAAATGTTATCGTTGTAAACAATTTGGACACTACAAAAACCAGTGTAATCAGTCAATTAATTATTCCGAAAAAACAAAAAAAAGACATGCTTTCTCAGCTGTTTTTCTAAGTGGTAAATACGGAAAACATGAGTGGTATTTAGACAGTGGAGCGAGTGCTCATATGACACATGATGAAAACATGTTGCAAAACAGAATGTTTACATCCAGCATTAAGGAGATTATAGCCGCTAATAGGAGTGCTATGCCAGTTTTGTGCTCGGGTGATGTGGACATTGTAACAGTGACTCCAAACTGTAAATACGAGATTACACTGAAAGATGTGTTATGTGTTCCTGACCTTACTACGAATATGATATCCATTAGTCACATGATTAAAATTGGTAATAGAGTAGAATTCAAGAAGAAGAGGTGTGATGTTTACAACAAAAACAATGAATTAGTAGCAGTGGCGAATAAGATTGACGGTGTTTACAAGTTTTCTTTAGAATATAAGCACTGTCTGTTTACATCTTCTGCGGCAGTAAGCGGTGCAGTATGGTACAGAAGAATGGGTCATCTAAATATGAATGGCTTAAGTGCAATGAAAGAAGGTGCAGTATCGGGATTATTATACGCTGACAAGCCTGTAATTAGCAAAAGTTCGTGCACAGTGTGTTGCGAAGGAAAACAAAGTCGCTTACCTTTTGATCATACTGGAACACGGAGTGGCAGAGTACTAGATATGATACATGCTAATATATGCGGACCGATGGAGACGGCTTTGATAGGCGGAGCAAGGTATTTCCTAATATTTATCGATGATTATTCTCGAATGGTTTTCGTTTACTTCCTCAAAGCCAAGAGTGAAGTTTACAAATACTTCAAGGAATTTAAAGCGATGGTTGAGAATCAACAAAGCAATAAAATCAAAATGTTTAGGACAGACAATGGCTTAGAGTTTTGCAGCAGGGAATTTGAGAATTTTTTGAAAGATGTTGGAATAATTCACCAAAAAACAAATTCCTATACTCCTGAGCAGAACGGGTTAAGTGAGCAAATTAATAGAACCTTAGTTGGGCGAGCTCGTTGTTTGTTATTTGATGCTAATCTAGAGAAAAGGTTTTGGGCAGAGGCGATTAATACTGCTGTTTATCTCAGGAATAGATCGGTTGCATCAAGATTAAATAACAAAACACCCTTTGAGCTCTGGTTCAATTCAAAACCAGATTTAGGTCATATCCGAATATTTGGTAGTGAAGTGATGGTCCATGTACCAAAGGAAAAAAGATTGAAATGGGATACTAAGTCACAAAAACACATCCTAGTTGGTTTCTCTGAAAATGTCGAGGGATACAGAGTTTATGATCCCATCAAAAGATATGTGATTACAAGTAGAGATGTGATCATTCATGAAAGTACTGACCAAAATTATTCACATGACAATATATCAGTTTCAGTTCGGGATACTTTTGAAGAAAAAGAATCAGATCATGAAATGAGACAGGAAGTAGCGATGTTAGAGAACGAAACTACTCCCTCAGTCCAGGATATCTCTAATTGTAAATATGAGAATGCTATATCAGATTTAGCCTCTACATTCCAGCAAACTGTAAGCACAGATGAAGAGCTAAATACAAAAGAACAAACTGAAGATAAAAAAGATCTAGCAGAAACAATAACTAAACGTATCAAAAAGAAACCTGAGCGTTATGGTTTTACTAATCTATGCATATCATCAAGCACAGAATGTGTCAGTGTTCCCATAAATGTTGAAGAAGTATTGAATAGCTTGGACAAAGAAAAATGGATTGAGGCAATGCGAGAAGAACTGCAAGCGTTTGAGGACAATCAGGCGTGGGTACCTGTTGACGAGTTGCCTTGAGATAAAACTTTAGTGCAGTGTAAATGGGTTTTTAAAAGAAAAGTGAACAGTGATAAAAGTGTGCGGTATAGAGCGCATTTAGTGGCTAAAGGTTATACGCAACGGCCAGGTGTGGACTATGATGACACTTTTTCACCAGTGGTTAGGCATTCAACACTTAGACTCTTATTTGCTCTAGCAGTGCAGTTAAACTTAAACATTACTCATCTAGACGTTAAAACAGCTTTTTTAAATCGTTATCTTAAAGAGGACATGTACATGGTGCAACCTGATATTTCTTGTGATAGAAATAAGAAAAAGATTATTGTAAAACTTAATAAAGTCATATATGGATTAAAACAATCATCTAGATCTTGGTATGCAAAATTTGAGCAATGTTTGTGTGAGTTAAATTTTAAGAAATGTAAATTGGAACCATGAGTATTTACAAAACTGAATAATGATGTTAAAATAGTTATTGCTTTATATGTAGACGATTTCTTTATTTTTTTTCAAACAGTATGAAGGAAACAGATAAATTATTTTCAGTATTGTGTACAAAGTTTAAAATTAAAAATTTAGGACAAGTTCAAAATTGTCTAGGAATGCGTGTTAAAATTGATAAAGAAAGAAGTTTATTACATTAGACCAAAAGCAGTATGTAGAAGAATTGTTGAGTAAATTTAATATGTTAGATTGTAAAGAATGTACTACTCCAATGGAATGTAAATTGAATATAAGATCTTGACTTTTGCCAAATTTTATGATTCTAGGTCAACGAAAAGTATTCTATAGCTTTTGATTTATGAGGTATTTTTTATTGCGTTGACTTAGAAGCTTCACTTTTTTAAAGCTCTAAGGAATAGTAGGTCTAAATATTTAATATAAATTTCAACTTGATACTTCCACACGTTCCTGGGAAATAGGGTCTGGAGGGACATACAGAAAGACGGACAATGAAGTGATCTTATAAGGGTTCCCTTTTCTCTTTTGAGGTACGAAACCCTAAAAATAGTCAAAATTTATAGTCAATTGATCTTAACAACGGTGGATACAAAAGTCTGTAATGCACTTATAGAGACTGAAATCTCACAAAGGTGTTACATACTATATGTGGAGCTTCACCTAAAGAAATAAACAATGCTGTAATCGGCAATAGAACACTCAATAAAGAGAATTACTCATTTGGGATTAGCAGCCTCCATGCTAATATGAGATGTACGGTAAGTTTTTCGATTATTTCATATAGGCTTGATATCGAGGTATGAAAAGTAAAAGGAAATAAAATTAAAAAAGGACACAAATAAAAAAAGACATGATAAATTCCTGGAAGAAATCGGAAGCATAATTGGGGAACCCAAACGGACTGAAGTAAACACTATTGATAGGAATAATACAAGGAATTTTTTTCGAACCCCGAATTAACAAACAAAATGATAGCATTAACCAAGAATTAGTAGGGAGATTGTTTACTTTGAAATGTATTTTTTCCTCAAATTACGAAATACACAAGGAAAAATTCGAGGTCTTCTGCTCAGAAACCCCAAATAAATACTTGTAAATTTATTCTTAGTGTCCGGGACACCAACTTTCAATACACGGAAAATAAAAAAAATATTATTCCTTTCGGCCAGATATAAAACAAGGCTTAAGAAGAAAGGAATAAAGAATTATGTATAGTATGAGAGTACTGAACAAGGCAAATGTTGAGAGTGACAACAAAACCTTTTTAAATGTTTGTCAGTCTTAACAAGAGTAGGTCAACAAAAATTGCTGCTAAGAGAATCAAAAACTTCGCCAGTGGTTATATTAAATAATTACGTGCACTTAAAGTAAATAGGTTATTATGCTTTACGAACCATTTAATTAAACTTTATAACTGAAACTGTTTAAATTAAAAATATTTAAAAAAATAACTAACACTCGATAAACAAATTAAATGGTATTTATATAAGAGTACAGTTTTTATCTGCCACGTGTTATTGCAATTATTATTAATTATATAATCATACCATAAAACAATAAATTTAGGAAAAGAGAAAACTGGAAAATATTGTTATCCACCCACGCATGCACGCGCGCACGCACACACACATACTCATTACAGTGGCAGTTATCTGCAACATTACTAAAGCCAGGATGGAGGTAAAAGAAAAATAAGTGTTTCGTAAGGTCTAATTTATGGCATTCGGATAAAAAACGGGGAAAACTTCGAACACTGGTCAATATTAGGTCAAAGTATTTTCCTCAACAATTGGATTCAGCAGCCGTCCGGCCTTAATTATACGGTGTAACTTTTGTAACACCGTTAACTTGGCTAGATCTCCCCTTAAGTTTCATGTAATCTAAGTTTCTGCCTACTTACACCTAGTTCTCATTTACAATATTACTAGTTTTTCATGATGTGGTGATCCGAATTATTTCTGATCAATGGAAATATTATCACATAAAATATTAACCATCAAATTGGTCGAATGAGGCAGTGACGTTTTTAAAAAAAAAATCTTCTCGAAGTTTCGAAGTTAACTTTACGGCATATGCATATAAAAAAAACTTCTACTTATTTGAATTAGCGTGGAATTATATATTGGAAATTTAAATAAAATTTGTAAAGCGTAAAATTTTATAAATTTTAATTTATATTTCTGTTATTGTTGCAAATGGCTAATCCAAAAATCTTTAATACCTATTTCAATATTTTCCGATAAAAAAATTCTAGTAACGCATTTTTTTATTATATTTAAGTAGTGTTGGATGAAAGGGGCGGTGGGGTGAGGGTGATTTTTAGTAGTCATTTTCAAAAATATCTGTGGAATTATCTTATAACAGATTAAAAAAAACTCGCTTTGAAATCATTGTAACTTGCTCTTTCAATTTATATCTAAAATGATAATAGACGTGAAAAAATCATGTTATTTAGACATCCTCTCAAAAATTTCCATGTAAATATTTTTGAGTAATAATTATTGAGATATACGCGAATTAATTTGCTTTTCCATTTCTTAATCAAGGAATTAAAAAAAATTAGTGGGTTTACCAACAACTAACCTTATCTTAGATAAAACTCTAAAATAAATAGTTTTGGAATCATATAATCATTCCCTCTTTCGATTTTTTTTTCGACTTTAAAAGTTTCCTATTAATCTTTCCGAGGAAACTATCCAGATTTTTACAGGTTAAAATATTTTATTCCTATGCTAATTTTTCATGTCAAATGGTCTCTGGAAAAAATTATTATAACCGGAGGATTAATACGCTAAGGATAAAAGTTGGTTTTCTTTTCTTTTGTGATACGAGACGATAAAAAATGAAACATCCTAAATTATATGAATAAAGTATCTTTGGAAAGTCGAAAAATTTACTTATAACTATTCCGCTAGCCTTATCAATGATTGTATTTTATGGCTAAGATTATTCATTCTGATAGCCAATATGATATATCGAAGCCAATATGATATATCGATGAGCCTTCGAGCGAAAAATATTATTTGTAAATCGTAATGCCCTCATATTTAAAACGTAAAATAGCGAAAAAATATAATTCAAACAAAGATGCGCTTTACAGTATGATTGTCCAAATTATGTGGCTATGGTACATATAATCAATAAATGAATGCCTTAAAAGTGCTGTAAGCTTTATATTGTAACGATTTAAAAAAAATCATACATATTATTTTACCTAGCTTCCATGAGATGAAATGCGTATATTCCGCCACTTCGAAAGTGCAATTTTAAGTACAACGTTCAAAATATTCTTTTGATTGTGACAGTAACCACTTGTGCATTACATTCACGACATTCAGTTTTTACCTCTTTGTCATTTCTGTAATCTGCTGTCTGTCGCTTTTTGTACGGTTCAAAGATATGAAAATCACTAACGGCGAGGTACTGCAATTAGTTGCATGCGGAACATTCAAATTTTATATCCTGGTTTATTTGAACTATCAAACGGGCTATATGGGGTCGAAGGTTTTCACACTGTTACAATATACCTGAAATCAAATATCTCTATCGTTTATTATTGTCTTGTGGAGTTGATTTCTAAGCAGATTTGAATAAAAAGTACTGGCTACCTTTACCCCCTTTCCATGTAATGTTGGATCGTCATTTATTTCTTGGTCTTTTCATTTCTGATTGTCGATAGTAAACCTTAATCCCATCGGCTGTAACAATTTTTTACGGAAATGCATTGCATTCGATTTGAAAACGACGCAAAAATATTACACCGTTCGACGCTACAGTCTTTCAATACAGCAGTAAACTGATATGTCACTCATATTGCAGACAAATTATTGAATTGTAGCACATTGTGGATAATATATTATACTGAAATATAATTAATTTTCAAAATTGTGGCTATTATATTCAGTGCTATATTTCTGCTTTCTATTACACGTTCTTTTGTTAACGTAATGCTTTCGTTCATCACTACATGGTTAGCCTACTCCGGTTACGGGGCATTTTCCACAAAAATTACACCGCTTTTAAACTTTCCACTCCATTGTATACTTTCTGCAGTGACAAATACGATTCACTGTACTGTGCTATCATCCTACGATTATTTTCCGTTGATTTTACACCATCCATATGCAAAAAACGCGTCAAAGATTGCTGCTCTAACGCAATGTATGTTGGCAGTAAAAATCAGATTTGTTTTAGCAGAACTTTGCTTCGTGGTAATCACTTTTTGAAACCCTGAGTTTCAGAAAATTATTTATTCTTCATACTAATTCAATTATAAAACATTTTGGATTTTATTGCACTTTTAAAATTTTCATTTGGTATGTCATCGAGAATAAATACAATCAAGTAGATAATAATAATATGGACAAAATAATTGATTATGTAAGTATTTTTATTTTCAAAAAATTGGTAAACATGACCGAATGCTGAACTTCGTTTCTATTAAAGAATGTAGTTGAAATTAATAAACATTCACCAGATAAAAAAATCTACAATCCAATTAAAAGTACTAAAATTTATAGATAATTTCTATCTGAGTTCAGTTTATAGAAGATAAATTTGTAACTGATTACTTATGAAAGATATTTTTCTAAAAGTTTTAATACAAAAAAAATTATATGACTATGATAGGGACATTTAATCAATCGTAAGTGTACAGATTTCGGTTCATTCGGAGAAAAAAGTTAAACAAAATACTTCTACCAATTTTATGCATTTTTATCACGTCCAAGAAAGTATGAAAAAAATTCAAATATTTGAATTAAGATAATATTGTGACAAGAATTCAAATACTTATTAGAATTTTGCTCAGTTTTACAAAGAGAGAATTTTTTTTGCCATGTGGTTTTTTTGTAAAGACAAACAAAATAAACGAATTTTACAGTACAACAGTAAAAATTACTACAACAGTGTAACAATATAACAACAATGTAAACAGTAAAAACTTTAAAAAGGAAGACAAATTGTTTTAAAACTTGTGTGCTTAAAATGTTTTACTCATTAATTTACAGTTACCTGATGAAAACATGTAACCATAAATTTATTAAGCTAAACATACACTTTGTTAGTGAAGTATGATATGCATTAAAAATTCACATCGTGATCCACAGGTTGTTATAAAAGTTCGATGTGGATATACCTTGAAAATCCACACCTCACACCTTACCAAGTAAAATATATGACTTCAAATAATTTGATCCTGAAAGATCACTTTATCTATTTCATTTGCTAGCAGCAAATAAATTTATACTCAAAAAAGAATGTTTGCAGTGTAAGTTTGATCACTCAGCATACCTTGGTATTAATCCGTATGCTTCTTATATGATACTGTGTACATTTTTTTAGCTATTTTGAGAGGTGAAAAGGACCATAGAAAACAATTACCTATTTGCATAATATAGATTTACCTAATTACTTCCATATACCCACGCGCACTAACTAATTTATTCCTTTAATTTTTCTAATTTTAAAATGTAAATCGTATTTACACGGGGATTGATCGGTATTAAGCAGTATACATAAGATGTAGTCTGTAAGTTGACGGTGGATCAAACTGAAGTAAAACACCCGATGATAAATAAATTGCCATTTCATCCATAAATAATGATGGTAAACAAAATCATTTACAACAATGATACTGTCAAAAATTCACGCTACACGAATTTTTCAATTTTCAAACAAGGAGTACTACCCCAACAAACACGAAACTTTACAAATTGAGAACACATGTTGGTTCGTATTACACCGACTACAATTAAAGTTTTCTTAAAAAAAATTATTAATGATTGCGTACTCTATTTTCATTTAATATGTTGTGATATATTTCAATAAAATCGTATTTTTTACATAATTTCTTCAATTTAATTTGTAACGATATTTTTAGAATAAAATTATTTTTTTCCTAATTTTAACGCGCTATATCATAAAGGATAGATTGCATGAAAACGACCAAATAAAGGAAATTATAGATTATTTAATGCTCTACAAAAAATAATTTAATTACTTTTGGCATGTGATCAACAATTCATGAGATATTCAACTTTAAAAATATTCGCAAAAATATTGTACTTGAGCCACGCCAATTTGGCAAATTATTAGTTATTTATAGGCACAACAAAAAAAAAATTGTAGGAAAATAATGTTACTTGAACTCGATTTAAAACTTGAAGCATTGAATAGTATTTTTTTCACGTGTAAAATGTTGCATTCAAAGTAGAATAAATACAAAGTTATAATAACAATAAAACAATAAATGTCAATAATCAACGAAGTGGTGAAAACATGATGGAAAATTAAATTTTAATCTCATACTCGGTTAGGTAAAATGATGTCAAAAATGTGGAAATTAAAAGAAATTATTATAATTTCCCAATTATGGTAATAACACATACATAAATATACGTCAAGAATTCCAGAAATAAAAGATATTATCTCTTATATACTATTATAAACGCAGTCAATCATAAAACTTGTAAGTTCTTTTTTAAAAGCTAGTTAAGTTAAATTTTTCATTAAACCTGTAATATAGTTTTAAAAATTTTAAGTTTTTTCGATGTGAATCGTAATATTATTATTCGATTTCAAAATAAAATATAAATATTGTTTTTACCAAGTATGTGTTGTAAGAGGCTGTTGGTTTCCAAATAGTTGCCCATTTACACGTTATATTTGTATTATCTAAAAATAGTTTACCGCAAAAATAGTTAACTTTCCTTTCCCATTGAAAATACTACTTTATTGTCACAAAGACAATAATATAACATAATAAGTCAATAATGTATGATACGTGCATGTTACTAGATATAACACAGCCACGTAATGTTATATCTAGTAACATGGACGTATCATACGGAGATGTACTTTTAAATGCATAGCAATTATTTTGAGAAAATAATTTTATTTAATTTAGAAAGAAATGGATACAACGCTTAATTTTGTAGTATTTATAGATCAATTTTCAGTCGACAAATTCATTTATATATATATATATATATTATAATTAATTTTTCAGAACAATATTAACGGAATAGCGCAAAAAACTCACTGAAAATAGGCATTCTCTATTCATCCTAGTACTAACAGTACTTGATACAGCTTAATTTTAACTGTCATACAATAAAAAATTGAGTTTTAATTTTGGACGCTACGTCTAATATACCTCCATTCCTGAGAAAAAGGGTCTTAGCAGACAGACAAACATACAAACAGACGGACGGACAACAAATTGATTCTTTAAGGGTTACTTTTTTTCCTTTTAAGATACGGAACCCTAAAATAGGATCGAGTACTTAATTACACCCCTTAAAATTATCATATAAATATTTACTCTGTTATTATAAAGGATATATTGCCACGCCAAACTTCAAACTTCTACTTCAAAGGTTTTCTGATAAAAACGGCAGTAACAGGCAGTGACTAGTATACCGATTTTCTTTTTGAGATAAGAAATCTTAACTATTTAATTTTGCAATGCGTCATGTTGTTCGTCATTCGAAGATTTGTTTTTCATAAAAAATTCGTGATACTTAAAAATTATTTGTTGAAACGAAGTATTTGTTGCTGTATCTGTGCGGTATTTGTTCATTTTTTTACAAATATTATAATTTCAACTAATTTTACTCGGTTCGACGCAGGTAGTACATTATTTTTTATGACTGTCACAAGTTAAATAGCGCTTATTCGATTATTATGATCTACGTATCAAGTCTGGCTGAAACGAAATCAACTTAATAAAGTCTTAAAAAAATCAACTTAAAATGCTTCGCATAAAGATTCAATTTGCTTCCCGTCAAACGCATGGGAGAACTCATTTATAAGTTGTGTTTGCGTGAGCCGTTTCTATAATTGTTATTTAGAAATAATACTCAAACCACCAATTTCGATATTTTTTACATCAACCGTGGGCTTGAGTCTTGCGATGGAATCAGGGTCTACCTATTTTTGCTGGCGGGGGACTAGGGACTGACGCCCTCCGCGAGAAAGACTACGATTATCGTGTGTAAATATTGTTGGAACTATTATTCTTAACTTCAGTCTTTATTTCATATCAGTGAATTACACTTGTATTTATTACTGTAAAATAATTATTAGGATCATTCAGGAACTTAATATATATACATATATATATATATATATATATATATATATATATATATATATATATATATATATATATATGTATATATATATTTCCTATGTAGTCAGATTATCTTTAAATAATAAAACAAGTCCCAATTTTTAAAATATTCGAAAGTGTGTTTAAAAATAATTTATCTTGCGTTACTTTCTGATAAGTTATTACTGTTGTCTTCACAAACAAACAAACGTGAAACGTAATTTGCGATGCTTTTTCTTCTTTAGACCTTAATTTTAAATGGAAAAATAATGTCTCCGCGCGATTACTTACGATTAAGCATTAGCACACCTTAGGAGTAATTAATAAAGTGTTACTGGTATGTTCAAAAATATGTTACATTATAACCTTGTTTGTATTATAGATAACAAAATACACAATTATTTTCAACCGAAAGATTTATCAAATTAATTTTTCTTCCATCAAACAGTTGGTTTCAAACAAGAATGGCATACATACTCAAGTTTAAAATTTAAAGGCAGATAAGTTTTATGAACTAGACGAGTATGCTTGTTTATTAAATGAAATAATAATTCCTAAGATTATATCATTTTTATCTTTCGTGACTTTAAACATGAAAGATAAAAATAATCTTGAAATATAAACAATATAGAGAAAATCAAAAGTCTTCGGTAATAAACCTATCTGAGTGTGTCATAAAAATATTCACATAAAATTTGGGAGGGGCCTAGATTTAACGCCTTTTGTAAAACTTTCAAAGGAGAAAGCGGTAAATATGGAATATTACTTGAAGAAAGACATTATATCAGCACCACCAGCATATCTTTACGGTTAAGTGAGAAAGAATGCTGTTATCTTGTTGACAGAAAGCGCGAACGTGCTCAAATACTTTGCGTTATATATATTTACATAGATATTAAATTATACTAAAACGTGTTCAACTACTTAAAGTTGTAAGAAGGGTCTGTCATACCTTCATAAAAAGTTGTTACTTTGTAATAAAGTTTTAAAAATTACTGATATTTAAACTGTTTATGGATAATTTTATATTATGTATATTTTTGAAATAATTGAGTAATTTCAAATGTTGAAAAATGAAACGATTAATTTGGGGATACTTTTTACTCTAAACTATAGTAATGATAATAACTAATAAAAATTATAGTACTATCACTCGTTATAATTATAGTATTATCCTAGGTTAAAGTTAAATATGTTTTGAATTGGTGGAACATAATGAAAAGCTTTTCACGTCGCTAAAAGATAGTAATTACAAATTCATTGAAAGACAAAATATTTTCTATGGTCCACGAGTTCCGGATTAGGTTAAAAACCACGAGAATTTTTCATTTATTTTTGAACATAAAGGGTTATAATAAACAACACACATTTATTTGGATTATGTACATTTCGCGCTTGTGGTGTATATATTTCGGGTAGGTAGTAAAGAAATGGGGAAAACAAACACAAATTAGGGAGCTAACAGGTGTGTCAATTAAAAATAATGCAAATTCTACCGGTAAGTATAAGAGAATTTTCACGAACCAAGAAGTAAAAAAATGCTAAACTTATTGTAGAAATAGTCAGTAAATTGGATATATTCTTTATCACAAATGTATATGAATTATCTACCGAAGTAACTAACTTGAAGCATCCAAAAGTGATAATCTTGTTAGAAATGACATTCATGATAGTCACTTCGATAATTTTGATTTTAAGGTGCTAAACAGCAATACTTTAGAAATAAAATGGGTTAATTGAATTTAGAAAATATTAGATTTATATGAGTAATAAGTGTCATTTTTTTTAAATCACGTGAAGATTTTAAGAAGTCTTTTTTGACGGCTTACTTTGAAGTATACGAAAAATTTGGGGAAAATATATTTGTAATGAAAGGTCTTACATTGCAAATTTTACGGGACCTAGGAAATCTGACCTGCTTTAATGATTGACGACCTGCTTTAAACCTGACCTGCTTTAATGATTTGTGCAATAAATGGCTTTATAATAAGACTCATTAAACTGTACGATGGATGATTGAATCATAAAAAAGGCATAAAGGAAGCTCGACGGGTCAGAATCTTTTTTACGATAAAGTTTCTTATTCATTCTTAGCTATGGTTTCCATGCTGTAGTAGGGTATAAGGAAAGTTAAAAGTACCATATTTTATACCAAATTTAAGGTTAATAGAGCACAGTAGAAATGAAGAAGCATAGGTATCAATATTCAAAACGAAAGTACAATGAACCATAAGGGCTGTACATCACGCAGTTAGTGATAAAAATAAATTATTATACATTTTCTTAGACAAGCTTTTACCTGTAATAAGAGTATAAGACTGCAGAGTTAAATTTTCAAATTATGCTGGTGAAAGAATAAATTGTAATCTGATCAAATAAACAAAACTCATTAACAGCAGTTACCAAAGTTATACGTATTGTAGAACCTCTCCATGAGCATCTAAAGTTAGACATACACAAATAGACACACATAGACGATTATAAAAATAAGAAAATGAAGAAAAAACAAAATACTTAAATGTTCATTCTTTAATATGTAAACCGTCTTTCTTTCCATGCACTAAGGACGTAGAAAAAAATGTTTTCTTCCCTTTGTTTAAACTTAATATTTTTTCCATTATCTGGAAAGAGTTGTTTTGTAATTTCAAATATCGTGAGTCGTACTTTTCTAATTAGCCTCAATTGATAAAATCTTATCTGCAGATTAGCTCTATTTAATTCTTCAAATAAATGATTTATAAACTAGAATTTGTCATTTTTGCCATTACAGTCTGGTAACCTTGTTTACTAAACACAAATCCAAAATTTTAAGCTTTACTGTACTCCACAATACTTTTTTTCAAGGGAAATCCCGCTTATGATGTGTTTTTACAATAATCAATAATTGCAGGTTTATGACTGTAAAAATTAACAAAGCAATCATGGCGCTTATATAAATATAACAAAGAAAATATATTTCTTATATGCCAGGCAACATGTATCCTTTAGTAAATCGAAAGAGAGATAAACACACCGGCCTGGTTTTATTAGCTTATGTTATTATAATACGATTTTAAAAACCTGTAATGAAAAAAAGAACGAAGTACTTTTGAAGCAAATAAAATTATGACGTGTTACTACAAATAAAAGTTTAGTTATATAAAGTACACAATGGATAGCACGGATTCCATCTATGCTATCTATGTGGCATGCATCCTTTAATCTCCTCAGTCCATGAATACCGGACGACCGTGGAAAACATGACGTCACCCATGCATTACAGAGAAATTAATTTTACGTGGTATCCTAGAGATCTCTGATAGAAATTAAGGATTAAGCAAAACATTTGATATTTCTAATTGCATTATTGTATAATTCGTATTTTTCGTGTTCCTATTGGTATTGGAACCGAACAAATATAATATTTACATTGACAAAATTGAAAGCTGTTTATTTTGTACTAAGTACCACGAACTACTTTGCATTTCGCTTACATAAGAGCAGCAGATTTAAAAACATTATTCCAGACAAATTTTTTAAAATTTAGATATTTACTTTATGTAAACTTACAAAGTTTTTAGAAATGTAAATATACATTCACACATCATTTGACCTTCACAAAATGTCTATAATTATAAAATTGCATCACAATTTCTTTTAGTCCATTTAAACGACGTAATTTGCAAACGACATGTCAGATTTTTAATAAATAATAAAATGTATATACGGAACATGGTCTAAGCTTTTTACACTCACGGCGCTTCGATGCCGATTTTTTGAACAAGATCAAAGGAAAGAGTGGCGAGGCAAACGCGATGTTTACACATTGGCGCTCACGCTAGTTACTTCGATATTTCGAAGATTTAAATGATTTTCTTCGATTTTCGATGCTTCGATTTTCACGCAATATTTCGACGAGCTACGGGACGAGGAGCGAGAGTGAATATTTAAATTGGGTATTATGTATGTATGGATTATGACAATTGCGTAAAGTAGTGTGCAATATGTATGGGTTACACGTGCAACTATGATTTCATAATTAATTAAGGGTGCTTAGTGATTTTAAATACCACAGTATACACCACTTTGTATTTAATAGTAATATTTTGTGATATAATTGTATTAATCTATTTAAGATGGTAATCTGTGTATGAGTTCTCGCCACTTATAGTTATGTAAATATTTTGCAGTTACTTAAGAACAAAATCAGTAATCACTTACCTGTTTTTGCCACGGGCGTGCACGGATGATGGATCAAATTATGATTGCACTGATTTTTTTATCAATTGAAGTAAAAATAAGTTGTAAAATTACAAATTAATAAAAATGAAAGAATAAATTAAATGATATAAGTATTTTCAACATGTCGCTTCTACCAAACCCCCCTCGTTAAATAAAGAAATGTCTTCATTAATGGTACTTTTACGTTTGTCAAAAGCAGGGATAATAGAAATCACATGCATCTCTATTTCACTATCACAATCTTTCTCAAACACAGAGTCTTCAATAAATGCCCACATAAAAAAGTCCAACGGGGTAATGTCTGATAAACGTGAATGCCAACGTATAGGTCCAAATCAACCTATTCACTGGTTGCCGAACATTTCGTTTAGCCTGTCAGGAACTTCGACAACGGAGTGCGGCGGCGCAGGACAATTGAACACAAAGAGATTTCGCAATCAACTAAATTAATAATTTAAAACTTTGACCACGAATGCGCTCTCGCACACGAGAAGAGAGTAGTAACATATCATCTGACTCTTCTCACTTGTCAAACAACCCATATTTACATCTATTACTTATGAATAAGATATCATTTACTTGTGACGTTGGAACGGTTGGACCCGTTATTTACCTAATATACCAGGCACATTTATTATTAATAACTTTACGTAAGGATTCATGCAGACAGTTTTTCTTGAAATATTTATCGTGACATAATTTCTAAACTTCCTGAGATAACAAACTCTGGTTTTTATCAATGATCTACATATAACCATTGGTATTCGTTTTCGGCCAGAAGTTACACTAAAGAGATCTGATAACACAAAAAAGTGAATAAGATTGAGGAACTACGTTAAAAATAGGCTTCAGTTTGTAATTATATTTCTAAAAATTCATGATTAAACTTTTATGAAAAACTTTTTTGGCTTTTATTCCTTTATATTTTTTATTGATCAAATGTTAGTGCTAAGATCGTTTTTTTAATTTTTCAAACCAGTGGTTGATTTTTATATTTTCTCTCATTATTATGCTTTGGTCAATAGTCTTTTAAGCAAAAAATAATCAGCCAAGAATAAGGTATTTTCTTACATTAATTTTATTTCATTAGTTGATAAAAATATAATCAATTGTTCGGTTATTTACTTGGTTTCATGTTCGTTATTTGGTTTCATGTCACTTTGTATTATATTTATGAAGTAACGAGTTAAAATGCAAAGTATATTCTACTTTCTGTTAAAATAATGATTTTTGATGACTTGAAAATGAATTCGTGAAAATGAGAGAACTCAAATAACAAAACATAACTTTTTTGGAAAAATGCTACTCTTTAAAACTAAGTAATATTTATAGTGGATTATATTTTCAAGTTTTCAATTAAACAAACATTTAGAGAAATAAATAATATAGAAATTTATTGCGTGGTCTGCTGCGAGATCATAGCTAAATGATCGTAGCTATTTACCATCGTATTTATTTCCATTGTGTTATCACAGTTGCAAAATGTAACTTTTAAGTTCAATTTCATCAATGACCGAAATAATGAAAAATTAAATGCAAAGGATAATGTATATATATATAATTATACTGCGTTTATTATGAAAATAGGAAAACTTTAGCGCAATAATTTAGTTACACTTCTAAAACGTCCGTTGATTTTTTAACAATTACTTGTTTATATTTTACTATAATACAAGTAATATTTAATATATAATAAAATATATAATAATATTTATATATATATATATATATATATATATATATATATATATATATATAAATAAATATATATATATATATATATATATAAATATATATATATATATATATATATATATATATATAAATAAATATATATATATATATATATATATATACATGTCTGTGTGTGTGTGTGTGCGCGCGCGCGTGTTTGTGTGTATGTATAAAGTATGCAATACATTTACGTCTTCTATATTTTAGTTTTTATAGTGTATACAAGAAATAAATATATTGCATATATCTATCACAGACTTAAACAGAACATATATTTCAAAAATGTTAATATCTAGATTAATCATGATAGTTTTCCTACCACCTTTTCGTGGGCTTCTAAAAACTCACATTTTTCATAATTTTAGGTTTGAATAGTTCTGCAAATAAGAGAAGGAAGCATATTTTTTTCAATTTCAATATATCTGTGAAGACGTAATAAGTTATGAAAATCTAACTTTCGAGACCCTCATAACTAGCCCTTTTAAACCAATTTTCACGGATTAAAAAAAATCGATTATTTAATTTACCCCCAAAAATTTTTAAATAAATATTTTTCATTTTATCTGTTTAGTATATGAGTTAATATTTTTATTACTACACCGAATATTAAGTTTCTATGTAAGCGGGTTCTAAATAAAATGGTTCTGACGGATGGGCTGACAGACATATGCGTAGTCTTATTTCTTTTTACATACCGACTCCTAAAAATACAGAAAAGACTCAACCCCTGGTATGCCATTACCGCTAAAATAAATTACAATATTAATGACCAGTCGACAATAAAAGATAATTGCTGAAGGTTACTCGATAAGTTAACAAGAATACAGATGAGAAAGATGGTAGTACTCTCGAGTAGTCTATTTGACTTCCGATTTGCAATGTTCGATTCACGTGGAAAGGATGTTTTATTTTAGGTTTCATTTGCGCTGAAATAATCTACACGATTTGCAGAGAACTCAAAGAAATAGCGTTTATTTATTAATGATAGTAAAGAAGCAAATAAGCAGTAAACCAACTCTGTTTTGCTTTTCAGGAAATTATTTTGGCATCAAATATTGCGTTTCTTCCGCAATTCAATTAATTTATTTTACGGGCGAAGTACTATTCAGTATGCCTTGCAGGAACATTGTTGTTTATATATCGTAAATAAAGGGAATGGATGTATTCCGGCGGTACGTTGGATCAACAAAATAAATAAAGAATGAAATGGCTATTCAGTCTTCCATATTATAAACTGTATAAAAGATAATTTTGATAAGAAACGAATTATATAATCGATATAGAGCATGCTAAACATGGCATATGAATACTAAAAATAAATATAAATATTTTCAATAACGACTTTTCTACCCAATACAATAATGATTTCATTTCTTTGATGTCAAAACAAACTATTAAAAGTCTACCCTAGTACCTAAGTACCTAAGTACATCTGATTGTGTAAAATTATTTGTCGTTTTATAGTTTGGTATTTGGAGCATGATTTATTTACAAAAAGTAACAATACGTATGAGTTATTCATTAAATTATTTAATCTATATATTTATTTATTAGTTACTAACGCAGTTGCCAGATATAAACAAAGACCGTAGAAATAAAAAAAATATTTGTTTTCGGCCACACTTCGCTGATTACTTTTAAATATTTTTTAGACACCTTTTAGTCAGTTATGTCTTAATTCTTAATTCAACGCCTTAAGTGCTCGTGGTTCCATATTATGTTCTAAATCCCGTCACAAGAATTTGTTTATTTTTAAAAATAGTCCTATTAGTATTCATTCACTACTTATGCCACCAAAGAATGGATTAAAATAAATATCGTCATTTGAAAGGCCTAAATATTGTCATTAGAATCGCGCGCGAAAACTTATTCCTTCCTTGATTACCTCTCACTGGACTATACAGTTAATAACTCTTTCCTCTAGATAATGCACGCAGATACTAAAGTTACACAAGTTTTTGTTAATTCAATTACATTGTAAAAATTAATTACTTTTATAAATTTTCACGGAGACTATACCGCAGTTTTCCACTGTACTGAATTCTCAATGAGTCCTTACTTTTTTTTATATGCGAGCAATTTTATTATTTATTTTATACATTTTATTACTTATTTTATACATTTAGGTAAATAAAATGATAAGGAAATATGTTTTGTTCATAACATAAAATGATAGTTGAAAATCAATAAATCGACTCTAATGAAAGAATAAATCAATCTTTCAGCTGAAAGACGTTATATTATTTTGCAAATAGTTAATCTACAAGATCAACATATCAATCGACAGAATTATTAAATTAGTTACGGTTCTATTCATTCAATATATTTAGGTATAATATGCCCATATATATATATGTATATACTAGCAAACCCGATGAACTCCGTTTCGCCACCAGATGGCTTCGTTTTTTGTAATATTTCGTTTGGGGGTTAAAAGATGAAGAAAATTTTTTTTTTTTTTTTATATTTGAAAAGGAAAAATTTTATTTCATTTCACAACAGTAATGAATTCATTTCGATTACAAAAATGAAGTGTAATTTAGTTGAACTTCTCTAAGTAAAAAATGAAAGTGAATCCAAAGTAAATACTGAATTGAAACGTTATACGTGTCCGCAAATTATCCGTTTCATTGAAGTGCTCTTTGGTAAACCACATTTTTTGGTCTGACGTTAACACAAACAAAGCGGATGGTTTCCCAACTCGTGAACACGCAACGTATAGCTGCCCATGTGAAAAACAATGATTTTCTAAATTTATCCCGCAAACACTAAGCGATTGGCCTTGCGACTTGTTAATTGTCATTGCGAACGCAAGGTGAACCGGAAATTGCAATCGTTTGAAGTCAAACAGAAGATCAGTCGGAATCATTGGTATTCGAGGAATACATACATTTTCACCTGCGTACTTTCCGTTAATAATGGTTGCCTGAATCAAATTCGGGATAAGTCTTTTCACCGCAAGTCGAGTACCGTTGCAAAGTCGCGGTGGATTCAAATTACACAATATCATAATAACTGAACCAACTTTGAGTTGTAAGTTATGTGGTGGAAATCCTGGTAACTCCAGAGAGTTCAAAAACTTCGTTGGATAATTTACTATATCATCGGGATTTGTTATGGAATCAACGGATTTACAATTTCACAGTGAACACAATACCGGTTTTAACTTAGCGTTTGAAAGAACGTGCGCATAATAAATGTCACATGAAATTAACTGAGCAGAGTACAATGAGTAGCTGTGAAACAATGTATCAAGCACCGGCGCCACCTACTTAAAATACTGGCGCCATCTGCTCCACAACCATGCAAAACCATATTGGTTTGTAGTACATGCTATGTATCAGAGATGGCGCTGTATGTGAAAAATGTTTTTCCATGTTTTCCTGCTTTTCTGTTGAAATTTTTCCTGAATTTTGTTTGCTATAAACCTCATGGAGCCCGAGACCTTTTCAACGAATGCAAAACCGTGGAAATCGGTTCGTGCGTTCTGGAGTTATAGCGTCAGGAAAGAAAACCCGACTTATTTTTATATTATAGATATATATATATATATATATATATATATATGTATATATATATATATATATATATATATATATATATATATGTATATATATATATAAATATATAGTTTGTCCGTTTAAATGTTACTTATATACAGACAAAATTTAATACAGATTTCAAGAAAACTTGTAACTTAATATATATTTATCAAATGCATCAGTCCCCTGTATTTATTTAACAAATTTTGTTATTTTGATTTATGATCTTTTTGTTGATTTTTCCATTTTTTTAAACAATCATCGCAATACAACGATTATTTACTAATTATCAATTGCAGTTTAATTTGATAATTAGTAAATGACTGTTGCATTGCCATGACAGTACTAAAAACAAATTAAATTAATAGCAAATTGATTTCATGGTCCGCTCAACGTAACTTGCTGTGTGCTTCAGATAATACACAAGATTCTATCTCGTGCTTAATTAGGTATAATACTCAAGATATGAACATAGGAAAATATATGCCACCACCTTCAAGTTCTAGAATAATATCACTATAGAAGTAATAAATGAATATTGTATTTTCAAGTGAGAGTAATGTCTTGGTTCGACTTTAAATACAAAGATCGTACCAGATAAACACATTTACGGTGTCAATAATGATAGTTACTTTGAAATAGTACGATGGTCCGATGGATATGGCACACTACGTACACACTACGTACAACACATTCCTACTTTGATGACAGTAAGTATCACCATCGCCAAAAAGAAGGCGGAAGAGATATTATCGGTCTGAGGGAATGATACCAGAAGAGCATTACAAAATTCCGGAAGTTCCACTTTAAAAGTGCGTGTGTCGTTATCAAAGGTCCATATCTGAAGTGAAAAAAACTTTTAGATCTAAATTTACTTACTTAAATCGAATCTGGAAGGAATCAAAAATATATTTCTGTAAGAAAAGATTATGTTTAGAAAACGCTACAGTGATTGAGCTTTAAATATCTGGTTAATTTATGACTTAATACTCTATCAAATTACGAACACAAAAAACAAAAAACTATCGAAATCATATAACAAAAGAACCATGAATGAAGAGTAATATTTATTAGTTTTTCCAAGAAGAAACAAAACAAAAAATTCAACACGTAGCATGCAGATACAATATTCTGAATCATAATGAATATATGGAATGCCACAATCAAGTGCCAACTTAATATATCACAGACTGGATATTTAATACCACTTGACTGAATCCACTCCCGTATTACAAGTAAAAGTGTATACTTAACAGAAAATCCCATAATATGGTACCCAAAAGCTATATCGGGAATGGACAATAAGAACTTAGAAAGCATTAACTCAAAACTTTGTTCTCGTCGATGATAAAACAAAATAATCCACATTTTAAATAGTTATGCTCGAGTTTAAAGACAGTAAGACCTCTAAATTTGGTGATGAGAAAGGCAAGGTGAAAAAAATCTGAAAATATTTTTACACCTGTCGGAAAGGACCATTTTTTAATTAATTAGTTAGATGATGAATAACTATCGAATTCCATGTACCCGATTTCTAAATTTTTAACCAAGATCTTAACTTACAAGCGTGTAAATAAATTAAAGTTGTTCCAGGCGTCAAGATTTTGGCAATTTAAGAAATGCGTTTATTATTTAAATGCGCGTCTCATAATTTATGGCGACGCACAAAAATATTTCATCGTCAGTCAGTAAATTTCGAAAATAAGAGAATATTTTTCATTATATGTCTAAAGATATGTCACCTAAATTAACGTGAGAATATGTTTTCGAGACCCTTATAACTATTTCTTTCAATTGATACCTCACGCTATATATGTATTTTAAATTTATTTTAGAATATTTAAATTGAAGTTCTCTCCCTCCTCCCCTAACATTTTCAATTTCCTTACGAATGTTTTTGAGTGTTAGCTACTGGTATACGTGAAGGTTAATATTACTTCGCTAAAATTATAGATTTGGTCACAGCTGTGACAGAGGGATAGACGGACACGTGAGTAATTTTATAAGAATTTCGATTTTTCTTTTGATGTATGGGTATATAACAATAAAAATCAACGGATATAATATTCCATCATACTAATTTAGACTATTTATGGCTTATCTTGCTTAGACTGTTCGATGATGCCTCATACCTATAGTGTCATCAAAACAGTACTCTTTTATAAAATACTATTCCCTACATTTTTTATTTCAAATTGATGTGATTTTAACAGGACAATACAATATGCAATGCAACTTGTGAAATAACTTATTGAAAGACTGCTGACGAGATTTCTTCGCATTGCATTCAATATAAGAAAAGTGATTACGGATTTTTTTTTTTTATGTTTACTTTCTCTCACCACAATAATAAAGTTTACTAAAAATGATAACGACCCTTTATGTAATTCACATATTCATTCGTCCTCCTTTATCTACATCCATATGTATACCAGATTCAGTTGTAATGATTTGATTCATGCTTTCAGTTTTATGTTCATTCCTATGTTGTTTAATATGGCTGCTAATGGCATCATATGGCGTTTACATATCATCTATCACACTTTTAACATTGAGAAGAATTCACCATTATCTTATTTGTCAAAATCGATCTAGCAGTTTTTTTCCCTATGGTGGAAAATATATATCCACATACTCTGGGTGGGTAAGCCACGTACATACATGTAAGAGGCTGGGTATGTATACTCAACCAATCACATCGATAGGTCTATTAAAATTATATTCGACCTTGCCATAGTCGTGTAAAGTGGCGTTTCTTTCGCGCTTGTTTGACTCAATTTTGCCTCACGAAATATCATTTAAGTTTTTTGTTAGCAATTGCTTTGATTTTAAGTAATGAAAACTGATTTCTCAGTGTCTGTTGATAATTTGAACACGTCATAGATGTTCAAAAAATTAGGTTAGTGGATAATTTAACACATACAAAAAATTTATATTAAAATAAAACTGTACCATTATTATTCATAAAACGAAAAATTACGGAGACCGTTAGGAATTTAAAGAGACTGGAACACTTTTTCATGGTAGTAGGACTATAATTCCACAATATAAAACTTTTCGTAGGTCAATAAACATTGAAACTAGACTGGACAGTAAATATTAGTGGTTTACACGTAGATTGGTTGTGTCATTTTCAATTTGATGTTTCGTTCAATTTCATTTCATATTTTTAGATATCGCCTGGTCTAAATTTATTTTTACACCAGTATATAAATAAGCTTTTGCATTTGAATTTTTTTGTAAACATATTTGACCACGAGAGTCTTGATATTAACATATTAATGGAGTTCCGTAGCCATGTTAAGACATAAATTTAATTATTTAAAATGCCATATTACAATGAAAAATTATGAAAACCAAATATGCACGATGAAACGGTAATAAATGTCATTTATAGGCGTACCTATAAGAAATTATGATGACTAAATAATATATGTTACACCGACTTTGTATTAAACATTTTCGGATATATCGTATAGCTGCCGTCCTCTTAAAGTTTTAAAAGAGTTGGAGTAAGGGCATATAACCCACTTGGTACATATGTTTACGTGTCATCATATATCATTGTAAATAAAATGTTCGTTAATATCCAAATACCAGGATTTTTTTTCTACATAAGGTTTAAAAATTTTATTTAAGGATTTTATTGTAGCTTTTTTAGATATCTGGAAAATAGTAAAGCAAATAAAGTAACACTATTACAACCCAAACAAACATGAAAATCGCAACAAAATTATTTACAACCTCGTTCAGTATCACACCACAATTCACTTTACCAAAGTAGACTGTACGGTGTATGCATCTTTCGATTAGCTACACTGTGTGCGTAAAACATTATGTGACATCGTTAAGCGTGTTTAAGTAAAATAATGCCACCGAAAGTACAAGTGGGAAAGGTAAATTTGGTTAATTTTTTTGATTACCTACTGTATTTATTTATTTATTGAAAAATAAGAATGGAGAAGAGTATACGCGGGGCAAATATTTTGCATTGGCACTTGTAATGGAAAATAAAAATTTTATAAAAAATACACCAATAAAATTAAAGTATATATATTAGCCTTCCTATTGATTGCTAGCAAAAATTTTTAAAATTAAAATTAAACTGAATTTTTTTATATAAATATCAGTGTCTTATTAAATAGATAATATATCTTCCAGTAGAAAATTAACATAACGGCATATTTTTCTTTAAATATCGTTATCTTCTTTGCTATATATGCCCTATATGAACATATGACATATGTATATGAAAAAAATTACATCAATTAATTAGTTACAGAGATTATCATTACTAAATGCACTAAAATATAAAATCATTTGCAAATTATGCTTTTCTGTGGAATTAACTTAAAGCAATGTTTTCGCGTATATAAATAATTATATAAATATTAATATTTATTTATTAATTTTTTGTAATTAAAATTCCACATTGTAATTGGTGTAAATTAAGAAAAACAATTTCTCACTGTGGTGGTTACTAAATGCGGTTATCGTGATATTTTCAGATTTTTGTCTTGTATAGTTAAAATTTACAGGTCAGAACACACATAATTAAAGATTCTTACCTTGTGAAGGACCGTACCAAAGATACTTCCAACATTTTTTATTACCTTTTAATAGACTTTTTTGTGCTACCATATTCTATGAAATCAGCGAAAAACATTTCAACCCAAATTTGATGTATGAGAAGATTTATTGAAAAACGTTTTATTTATTATCTTATTATTAGGTATTAGCTGAATTAATTTATACGTCTTAAATTTTCATTAACATGGGACTTAAATATAATATGTTATTATGCTATGATATACGAATAGACAGAAAAACAGGAGAAAATTTAATACTTTCAAGTAATTTCTCATGTCAATCTGGCGGAAAAGAACTCCACTAAATCTTTTGAACTAGATGCTTGATCGTACAGTTATTTTCCCTTAAAGCTTAAATTTCCCTGCATCACAATATTTTTTTCCAATCTAGGTACTTTAATGACCAATAATGTTCTTCCAATTCATAATATAAAAATAAATGTAAAAGTTACCGCCAAAGGTTAATTTTTAATTCCAAGTAAAATAAAGTTTAATAACTTTAAATTAGACGAATTTTTAAAACCCGTCATTTGCATAATCTACTATGGTGAGTAATATCGTTACGCAAAAGTTTATTTTTCGCTATTATTACTTTACACCAACTATATACACTAAGTGCATATTACTTCACTGTAAAAGTTTATTACGTATTATTATTACTTAAAGGTTCAGCAAGATTATTGCTACCGAAAATACCAGTCACTGAGTATCGTTGTAATTTTATTAGTTACTGTTAAAAGTGAATAAACTTTCTGTCACAAAATTCTACTTTTGTGTTTATTTTCAAATTGAACTCGTTCATTATGTGACAACAGTTGAAGAATTGCGATTTGCTGAACTGTTATTTTGCATTACCTCCAAATGAAAGCCGTTAAAAAACTGAACAAACTCATAAAATAAAACTGCTATTAAAAATGGTTTGCAATGATAGTAAAACAGTTGTAACGATTTACACGGAATTTCAAAATTTGTTAATTTTCAACATACTTTTTATGACTTTTATAAACAATATTTGAGTTTGATCTAATTGTGTTTTATATGACGAAAGTTTTCATTCATTAATTAAATTTAATTTATGAAAGAAAGGAGACACTTTACTCTTCTTTTGTTTTAATTAGACTTAATCGCTGATTGATATTTTTTGAGTGACAAGGTGTATGAATGCGTGTTTTTTAGAATTGTTTTCATTTTAACATTAGTATATATTGAAATAAATATTTACTTACTTCTATTATCAAATCAATTTATTCGCCATTATTTGGAAAAACTTTCCGGCGGACTATCTTTTTATGGGCTGAAGCATTATTTTGGAGGACAAATGATTTAAATATTTTTATAATGTTTTAAAACAAGGTAATATTTGAAAAAAAAATGTACATTATTGCTGCAATTGAGATTATAATTTTCACAATCGCATGTACTATTGCTAATTTAATGAATATTTCAAAACTCTATGGTTTTCAGGTGCGCTTTGTTTAGAGTAAATGACAAATACCTACTAATTTTAATACCATCGTAACTTTTTAGTGCATTTGCAATAATGTGCAGGAAAAATATATTATTTATAAGAACACGTTCAAAAGAAAACAAAGATGGATATCATGGGAAATATGTCTTTAACGTTACGATTTTAGCGTGTCTTCTAGATCTTCATTTGATCTTTTTGACATTCTCACGTTTAAATAAACATCTGTGCAAGTAGTGATTCAATGACTCATGTTCACCATTTACTAATGAGGTGGGAAATCTATTTCTCCTCCGTTTTTCTTCTTTGTTTTTCACTTATGTGTTCTAAACCTAAAAAATAAACGGCTAAAGTATATAGAAAATTAAATTTTAATATTATTAGCTAGTATTTAAAGTTTTGTATGATTTGAGACATTATGATATGAATTCAGTAATAAAATATTGCATGTTTAATTAATTAGCTGATGCAGGTTTATTAAATTTAAACGTTAATATTATTTGATTTATAACCAACAAACTGCGTTTAAAGTAATTTAAAATAAAGGGAACTAATGAGAGATTTTCCGAAAGATACACTTCACTCGAAAAAAGTTTCCGTTTTGACTATTGGTGATGATGACTATTGGTAGCGAAAAATATGAGGTCAAACAACTGGTTATGTTTAATCTCACCTGGAAAATGCGCAAGAAGAAAAATATTTGGAAACGATTTATCTGTTAAAAGAGAAGTACGAATCGATTTTAACATTTAGCATCACTAAATTATTTTACTAGGGCCATGTTAAAACTGAGATTTATCTTCATAAACCACAAATAATATATCATTTAAATAATAACATCACACACCCCATTTACCCCTTTCTACTCACTTTTTATTAGAATGTCATGGAAAGTTGAAATTCTTGGGTGTGCACTGTTCAACAAATCTGCGACTATTTTTGGCCTGAAATTCTCTTTTACACATAATTTTATCAAATATAATGTATATTCTATAAAATTATGTGTAAAGAAGAAAAACATTAAACTAAATATTAATGACAAAACTTATTTCCTTTATTTAAAATGATGTTCACGTTTATTTCGCTAAAGTCAATAAAATATCATGTATACTGGCCATACATATCATATTTTATTGACGATAATATATATATATATATATATATATATATATATATATATATATATATATATATATATGTATATACATGATCATTGTATAAATAAACAGTTGTGAAATTACTCTAATAATAAAAATAAATAGCATTCATAAATAGAAGTACAAAAGTATCTGATAAAATGAAAAGGAAACTGAAATAATATTTAGACACTAGAGCATCGATATTATGATGTCATAATACAACTCCATATTACAACAGACAAGCAGGTAACTTGTACTTTGTAATGTTGAGATAATAACAAAAACATCGTGACAAATACGTTTCCTCTTGGAAACCATTTCATTACTATACGAAATTAATATATTTATACAGAACAATGTATATGGGTATTTCGTAATTATGAATGCTAATATAGTGGTTGGCAATATGAACTTGTAGGTAGCAACGTGAGAGCTTTTAAATGAAAACTCGTAAGGTATTGTGAAAATGTTATTAGTGTCGTTGCAAACGACATGTGTATCTCATAAACTATTTCATTTGATATTAATTTAGTTTAAGCCAATTAATTTATTAAATATTTAGAACGGTTTGGACATATGGGGAAAACAAACCAGCGATAAACGGTGGAAGTTATTGATAAGTTATATAAGAAAAACAAAACTATTTTAAATATGGTTCAGTTTTAGTTATTTAGAAAGAAAATAATATCACAAGTACTAATAAGAAACGCGCTTAATACGAAAAAAACTAAGAAAAGCATATATGGATAAGACCCGTGGTATGATATTTATCAAATTTATGTTAAATTATGACAAAAAATAAATTTATTTATGTGAATGAAAAATTATATAATTTTCAAAGGTTAAATCATAAATACCTCAGTTATTAACCTTGTTAAGTTTTTTTAATATTATATTTTCAAAAATTTATATTAAAACAAAAAAATTGTTAATAACTCAAAAACAGTTTCTCAATAAAAGACCGTCTTCAAAAAACAAAGAATATAATAAATAACCCCCTTTTTAATTGAAAGCAACCCCCCTGATTGACAGATTAAAATGTAGGTAGAAACAGACTATTATCTACTCAGCTACAAATATCTATTTAACAATATTTTAGGAATATGTGCCAGACAAAGTAGGTTAACATACACCATATGTTTTGTGTGCATCATATGCTATTAGAAAGAAGAAAATACGGTATTTATCCCATACGAAACAAATGGCGTGATCAAGTTCAAAATAAGATATTCTTGGGCACCGATGTAAGATAAGAATAAGCTTAAGAATAGATGTTTTTCGTATAATTAATACGGAAAGTATAAAGACAATAATTCTATATATTTCAGGTTTGAATGTTTTATAGAAATTCTCATAATTTTATAAATCTTGTTTGTAAAAAGACGATTGAAAATCCAAAATGAAATAAATATGTCATGAAACAAAAAAGAGATAGATTAATTATTTGTAATGACATATTCATGACAACAATCACCTATCCCATCGAAATTCAAATTGTTATTACTATACCATTAAATATGTATGTAAATTATTCATATTATTTAAAAACTAACCTATTTGGTAAAAATAGAATGGACCACTTAATATGCCTATAATTCGCCTTTATATGGTGGTATGAAATATTTTATCTACTTGATTGTGATTTTATAAAACAACATGCGTGTGAAAAATTTTTAATTTTCCTTTTTTTTTCCTTTGGCCATGTTCACAAATTTTACACGACTTAATAATAAACTGGTATATATTTTATTGTTTACGAAATAGTTAGATTTTAACAAGTTCTGAAGTTACATTAACGAAGATTTATACCGACTGTCTTGATCGTGATGACAAATAAGTAAGTGGAAATTCATATGAAATTCAGTGCGTTATTATCTTAAAACCACTAGTCATGCATCCTTTGTTTCTTTTTATTCCTTCTCGATTCTATATGGACTTCACTAATTCAACTGAATTGTTTGGAGTTATTCTTTGTATTTATATGTCGGAGTTTCAGGCCAGTCTTCGATCTTATTGACCATTCACCTTTCTTCTTCGGTTTTCACTCCCTTCAAAGACTGCAATGTGGATTCCACTTTTGTATTTCTTTGTTCCTTTGTTCGTTTTAAAGACTTATGTTTAGATTGATTCAGTATTACTTCAACTATATTTCAGCGTTTCATTTCTTATTGACTCGTCAAATACATGCACTCATATTTGACTGTCTTTTGCAAGCACAGTCCTCAACAGATCACTATTAAAATTAACGTAAAATTGAAGAATTTTCAAAAATTCTAATCGTGTCTTCATCTATACAGATTTATATTGATATTTGTGACTGAATATTTGTGAAAAGCGAAATTTAGTAAAATTTCAATGAAAAAATAATTAATCTAAATTAAATATATTTTCCGTAAAGATCCACTATATTACAACTTTATTGTAGTTATAAATTGGTGTGAAAACTTAAAGCAGTGATCTCAAGAGTGTATAAGTAATGGAAGATGTACTTCCGTAAAAAAAGATTTATAAAAATTATTCAGGTTTCATTTGTGTATAAAAATTTAGAAGTCAGTTAAGAAAATAATTAATTTTCATACTTAAAAATTTAGTGTGCTAAGAATGTTAGTCACTAAATTAGTAAAATGAAAGTAGATGAAATATTGGTACTTAAGTTATTGGTTAAGACCCCTAAAATTATGCATAAAATAGAAAAGTTACGTCAATACACATATTATAGAGAATAGTAGCAGTAAATATTTTGGAATAAACACTCAGCGCGAAATAATCTGAATATTATGATTTTTCAATTTGATAATGATATAACACTAGTATGAGTTCCTTACGAATTAATAATACTATATTTCAGTCTTTCATACTGTATAGTTTAAAATATTGTTCAAAAACATTGGCGACATATTACTGCCAATATATTTTAAGGAAGCAAAAATTATAGGGAAATTTTTGTCTGATGATAAATAAGCGCGTTAAGGTACAAGAGAAATCAAGAGTGATCTCAAGTCAAATCAAGATGTGAAATAAGAGATAAGCACTTGTTAAATTAATAATATTGTAACACTAATAAATTGCATTATGTTTATAAATTTTTATTCAGTTAAAAATTTCACCGTTAATGATAATGTTAAACGTAAAAGACACTTTCGTAAATTATACACGATTTTTCATTTACGAGTATCTTCAACAAATACTACTTATTGCATTAACCATACTTTGTATGACTTTCAGCAATTCCGTTGCTTTTGCTTGTAAAAATAAGTTATGAAAATAAGTACATGAAGTTCAAATCTGAATACTATGATGGATAATTATATTTCCTTCTATGAATGTTACCATCAAGGGCAACTCTAATAAATTAATATGTATCATAACTATAAGTGAATAAACTTCTGACGTTTAGGAGTATTACCATACATAAGATTGTCCTTGAATTTTATGTTACAAAAATTTGTTCACAGAACGGTGAAATGTAAATTAGCAGTAAACAAATTTAGTTATGTCAATGAAATAATAAAAAAGGCACTTGCTAATTTTGAAAAAGAACATTATTTTCATGCAGATCTAACTTCAGGATATTTAAAAATGTGATATAGACACAGATTTTAATATTAAATCATCTTCCTCCCAATTCATTAATAGCTTATTATAGATAATTATGGTTTTGCCAAACGAACGAGACCGTTAAATTTAGTGTTAGCGGTATCAGACTTTGCAGAGATGCATTGTTAAATAAACGGAGTCTATATAAAAACATTATTTTTGATTTTTATTCAAAACTTGCTGACTTTCATTGATGGTCATTGGAACTATAGACAAAGGGTATCTCTGTGGTATTATGGTTTCTATTTACTCTGACTCTATGCTACGTTCTAATATGACGGAAACGTGCAGAATTATATTCGATAAGAGCGGAATTCACTTGCGGAACTACCGTGGGAAAAAAGGACCCTTATAGGTTTATTTCGTTGCCGGTTTGTTTGTCTGTCTGGATATCAAAACTCGTTTTCTCAGAAACGTGTGAAGGTATCAAGTTGAAATTATCAAATACTTATGTTTATGGCTCCGTAGAGCTGTAAAAATATCAAGCTTCTAAATTAATACAACAAAAAAATAGTCTCAAATAAATCAAAACCTACAAGGTACTTCCCGTTGACCTAAAATCATGATATATAGCAAGAAGTAAGGATTCACAACACAAGTAAAGGAAAAAAACAAGAAATTGCTAATTTATATCACATAAAAAACATTTTATTTATATAAGCGCCTGTAAAAGATACAGTAGGCAAAATATTTTCGTTCCAAGAAATTAAAATTATGTAAATAGTTTAATAAGAATATCACGTACCATTACATGTTTATAAATGCCTAAATATGTAAGAAACCCTAGTAATACTAGTTCCACTTGTGTTTGACGTGTTTTTTAACATTATATTGATAAATATAATTTTATCATATACTTATGGGTGATTTTTAAAATGAGCATGTGACAAAAACTAAAGATTGGCAGACAAAAATGAAAAAAAAACTTTTAAAAAAGAGAAGTCGTACTTTTAGACTTATTTTACATTTTAAACTGGTATTGTTCTTCAACCACGGCGTTATTATTTATAATAGATTAGCCCACAGGGTTTACCCAACCATGACATAGGCAAAAATTACGACTGCAAAAAACTGTTTCTTGTGTTTTGATTCGATAACAAGATCATGATAAATAAAATATAAGCCACCAGAAAACCTCATTACTTTTGAATTCAACTATTTTAAAATTAATTAGAAATCCTTCGACGTGAATATTTTAAATGCAATATATGTTAGAATAAAAATAAAAGAAACGAATTTAAAAGAATAATTTTATACCGACCTTGTCCTTGACCCCTTTTTATTATTTTTAACCAAAAATTAAAAAAGTTAAACTTCGAGATATCGTGAGCCCTGTGGCTGAGACAATTCATCAATTTAAAAATATTGAATGACGAATAATGTTAACATTATACTGACTTAATCTATTTCATGATATAATATTTTATTTTAATAATAAATTGCTATTGTGAAAAACTAGCTCCCGCTTAATAGTTACTATTCTTACATGATTTTTTCTTGCATGACTGAAAATTTAAAGTTAGTAACAATAAGCTATCAAGAAATTTAATTAAAATAATAAATATGAAAATTTTTGCCATATTTCGATCGTGATGGTTGAATTAAAATGGACCATATTACTTAATTCTTTATAATGAACATCACATGCCTCAAGTGTTCTATAATTTTATTTTATTAAGGAAAAAATTAAGAAAAAATAAATTTATTCATCCCTGACATCATTTTAAATCTGTGTTATATCGGTAAAACCTGAACAGATTTGTGAACTGTGATACTATTTTGGCTTAAAATTTATAAAAATTTATTACAATGTCACTATTTTTCTTTCGGGAGAAATTATATTTCTATTGCGTTAAAATCTAACATCCTATCCAGTCTGAAATTCGGAGCGTTTATGAATGTTTTATAAATGCAAAAAACTTCCTCCTATCAAAATTCGTAGACAAATAATTATAGTCTCTGGCAAACAATCGAAGTACTTTTAAGGAAATGGGTATAATGTTCAATAGAATGAAGTCAAATACACTTACATGACAGTTGATTTTCTGTTTGATCTACTATTTTTATAAAGGATAAGGTGTCTTTAATATGAATTTGATTTGTTGTTTCCGCGCGCTATTTCTTTCTTCACCTGATTTCAAATTGAATTTCATAGCAGTTATCCACCAATCAGCAATGCATATTTGGGATATTCAGGAGCCTAAAATCCTTGGGTTTTATTAGTCTCACACAGTTATTTATCTGTCTATACGTTGGTATTTTATATGTAAAAGATATGTGTATTTCAAAAGATTATGTATTTTATTAACCAAGAAAGCTCTACTTTCATTTGCTGATACCAATAATTTTAAACTTTATTACTAGTGGCAAAACTAGACATGATGGGTGTAAGCTATTCGTGTTGATATTCGTGAATTAACCGTTGTTTCTATTTAAAACCAATTAAAAACGCCAACGACGTATCCATTATATATACCAACTAGGAATATACTGAGCCAAACGATGAATAACCATCGCCTTATTATGTTAGTAACATATACATGTCAGTATGTGCAAAAATATATGTGGAAATATTGCTTCGGTTTATCTCCAGAAAAAACGTTATCGGAGGTCCTTTATTTTACTATGGTACGGTATGTTGTCCCCTGCGTTTAAAATAACTTCTAATAAAAATTAAAAACAAATATCTTTACTACCGAATAGCTTCAGAAACATAAAACAGCAAAGTTAATGAAAGTGTTTGCCTTTTAATTTTGAAAAAAATGGCTTTTTTTCAGTAAAGAGTAGCGATAATAAAGCAACGGTAATATTATTAATGATGTATGGAATTAATTAATATAACAAAACTTACTCCTATCTGACCTGTAAGTTAAACAGAGTAATCTAAAATAGATTTTTTTAATATTTCTTTTTTTAAATTGAAAAATATCATCGTAACGACAATTATTTTTGGGGTCATGAGAACATTTAAGAAAAACTGTTGTAAATACTTTATGGCAATATAATACATGAAAAACAATGTTAAATGTACTTAACGTGAATAAACTTGATATATTGTTTGTTCTCTAAAGGAAGAAAATTCGAAAATAGAGAAAAATCAAAAAAATATAAGTAAAATTATTTCTGAATGGAAAATTTAAAGGAAATATGAAAACTGGACGAGTGGGTTCACATGACGTGAGTTCCTAATTTAATTATTTAAAGTAATCATTTGTGCATACACTTATATAGAGCAGAGTTATAAAAAAATATTTATTACTACAAAAATACATTATTTTTAAAGTAGTGTTTAACATAAACACAATTGAACACAACTGCAAAGATTTAAAATACCAAGACATACGTGCTAACAAAATCGAACTAAAAATCGCAATTTTGACGGTCACCCACATCGTTGCATTTTATAGAAAAAAGAATGCATTTGTATTGTACTGAAAGAAGTATTTTTAATGAAATGCCATTGTCATTAAAGACCATATCACGTAAGTAGAACATTTTTATTTAGAAATAATTTCGTGATGATCAATCGTATAGTTTTCAACTAAAAACGTTGAGAAATGTTGCTACATTTTTAAACACCGACTTCTTTTCCTGAAAACAATCATACATTTGTAATTAGAGGCGTATTTTATTTAGAATACATAGTATCATACATAATTTTACAACAGTGCTAGTAATTACAGTTGACCGAGTTATCTTGACATGAGAATAATATTTGAGTTTTATATAATAAATCACTTGATGAAATTAAACCTTACAAACATTTGCATAAAATTGAGAGAAGGACCACATTTCACGGACTATTTAAAAGGCGCTAACAGGAGGCGACCAGCAATAAATAGTTTTTTTGACAGCCATTCAACCCTACCACTACTTGGACTTAAGCTTGATAACTTAAACGTGATGGAAGTAAATAATATCAACCCGTATATGCTTATGCGCAAATATGTGGCTAACGAACTTCCCTTTATATATTGAACCTATATATGAATTTCTGCCAGAAAATGTTCTGTCCCGTATTATTACGTTACATTTCTGTTATAGGTCGATGTTAATCAGTTCATTAATAAGCAATTATGAATAACCCAAATTTTTGTTTTTAAATTTTAGTTTAATTAAAACGTTTTGCAATAAATGGAAAACGTATTGCTCGTTTAAATAATATTTTAAAAAATTACCTTTTCTTTTTAAAACATATAATTTCATAAAAGCAGAATGATGAAGAATAAATGAAGTGAGATATAATAGAAGTGAGACAGAACATGCAATTATTCAATACTGCAAGTGTTATCTTAGGCATATCGTTAATATGTGCTAAATAAATGTAATTTACTTATAAAATAACACACATCCGCTCCTGTGAAATCCATAGATAGTTATCAAACATCCTATTTTTTATAGATTAATAATACTTGAATATATAATTATGATATGAGGACAATTATATAAGGCTATTTATACATATTATTTTATATAAAGACAAATAATTTTTTATAAAGTACAGAAATGGCTCTATAAAATTAAAGCAAAGCAGCGTGCATAATTTTACTTGTTGGCCAAGATTTATTTCGATATATGGCGTAATTTTTATTTATAAGTAGGCTAATTAAACGAAAATACGAAACAATATGAGTTTTATATATTGTGTGTGTTTTTGTACACACATACACACACACACATATTTTTTTTCATTGAACTGTTATATAAGTTTGATAATTTTCGAACGAAGGTTCATAATATACTTGGCTCCGTACTAGTGAAAATGGATGATTTATATTATCTTATCAGGGATCTTGAGTTTAATGAGAAACGAAATACTCTTCTCATTTACGCCGTAAAGGAAGATCTCACGGCCTTACTAGCAGTGATGACTGTTTACTCTAATGCGATGCGTGATGAAGTGATTTCGTTGAGATAAAACCGAATAAAACCGTGAAGTTGAAGTAGTACTGACATTACCATGGTTCCATACATGCTTATACACACTCAACGGTTCTAATAAACTATTTACAAATATCAATATTATTACTCAGCATGCAAATATATATCCTGGTACACCTTTCATAGCCGTAAAATCTGGTAATTATATAAAAAATATAAAATTCGAAATCGTCGTTATCTATCGATTTGTGGGACACTGTCGCAATTTGTTTTTAAACTGTTTTTTTTATAATTTCATTACTATTTTCGGAAATGTGTGAGTATATTTCTTGACAATATTTTTGATATCTCCTAAATTAATTTATGATAATAGTTTTCGAATCTTCATAACTTTCCATGTTGAACGGTTTCCTAAAAAATATTTTGTGCAAGTTCTTTAAAAAAAATCATGTGTGCAATTCACACGTGGTAGAAGTGAAACCTTCAAAAATTTTGGCTTCAATATAATAAGACGAATGTAAAATTTTCAGCCTTTCCTGTATGTTACGGTTTTGTCAAAAATTCTGAGGATACTGATGAAATTGTTTACATTAACTGGAAAACTCATCCTACTGATTGAATACTGTGAATGCAAGACGTAGAACAAGTAGTTCTGGTTGGCATAACATATCCATTCTTAAACGCAGGATTCTTGTTTGTCCTTGATGGAAAAGTGTCTACCGGTAATTCCTAGGGGTTGTTTTCTTGATAAGGTTTTCGTAGATATATGTTTTTTTTATTTTTAAATATATTAAGTAGACTCCGACTAATATTAATACGATATAGTACGGTACTCTGAGGTAACAATATTATTTCTAGTTATCTATACTCTTTATTTTCAAGGGTTGCTCTCTCACTAACGGTTTTCCTAATTCATAGATTTTTTTCAAGGGGCATATTTTTAATTTTAAATAGCTGCAATTTACTGCGGTTGAATTTATTGAAACGTATCAATGTTGGTTAGAACAAAACATGACATCAGGATCTATGTCAACAGGTATCGTATATTGACATTTTGTGTAGTAGAAAAATAGTCTTCTTGTAATATTTTTCATATCTAGTGCATTTTTAACATCCTAACGAGATTAAAAATCGACTACAACGATGACTGATAGTTGTTTTGTGAAAGCAAAATCGGATAATCTTGCGAGAATGGATGCATTCATGATGACAGCACGTTTTGTTTAACATTCAGATTTTACATCCGCTCAGATTAGAGAAGTAAAAGCTGCAATGTAGTTTTTTAAATATATGGTGTATAATATTTTATATATTTTTTTATACATTATTTATATAATATTTTTTTATACATTATGTATATTTCTTATAAGTAAACATAACCTATAATATTTTAAAACGTAGCCACATAAAATATATAACTTCTGTTAAAATTACAAAAAAGTATTATTGGCGCTAGTATCTATACGGAATTCCAAGGGCAGATTACGGTTTCCTACATTTAGTTACTTTAATTTTGAATATTAATTTCCGTTTATACATTTTTATATTTGCATCTGGGTTCTTGCAAACATTTTCATTAATAATGTTTTCCTTTTAATATTCATTTTTATTATTATTCTAGCCAAAATCATTAAAATGGACCACTTCTACTATATAACATGAGAAGGCTTTTAAAATGGCTATATTGACTTTTGATGCGAGTCTGTATTTAGCAATTATATCTTTGAATAATGAGGTATGCGCTTATGGACGTTGGGTTTTTTAATAATTTTTCTTTCGTAGGTCGACTATATTTTCGCCTTTTTAAGGTATTGTAAACTACAGTAGGTTATCTTTATGCATATACCGTAGATGCTTTTGAACGTGCTAGATATAATTTTAGTGTTTGTGTACTACAAAATTGAGGTATACAATTTTTCAAGTTATTTAATGCAGCTTCATTATGTAATGCAGCTTCCTCCGTATTACTTTTAACAATTATTTAAACATTTTAAATAATCTGAATTGAATTCAATTTGTTTCGAAATAAAATATGTAAATTGATCGGAATTCGTTGTGTATGGTGTTAGTTGACAGTGTAGTACAATTAATCGATATTGTAATCGAAGTGCTACACACAACAAAATACAAATAAATAATAACAATAATGAGTTAAACAATAAGAAAATCAAATTATATGTTAATAAATTCATGTATGAATTGGACTTAAGGATTCGATAAAGGAAGTACAATTATTCTGGTAAGTAACATTTCAATTTGTGTTCATATCTGATTCGTCTCTTCCTTTCATCTAATTATATTTGTAGTTGCCGAATATTTCTTTGCGTCAATTATATCTGCCCATTACGTTTCTTCCATATATATATATATATATATATATATATATATATATATATATATATACATATATATATATATATATATATATATATATATATATATATATGCGTGTGTGTATATACATGTATACACATATAATGAATATGTGCTTGTACGTGTGCATGTTTGGGTGCTCTCCAATTTTGGATGCAAATAGTTTCACGTTCAGGTTGTCGTCGATAAAATTGAAACAAAGACGAATTTTTCGAACTCAGAAAAACTACCTCGACTGCCTCTACCAACTGCGCCAATTAGGTTTGCTCGTCCAATGAGAAGCTTTGTAAAACTTCTATTTATTCAAACGACTTCGGAGGAGTCAACGACATGCTTTTTTAATTTAATGATTAACCATCAATTATTTTATATCTAAGTTACATTAAATAACTCATATAAAAGTTATTTTTCACAAATTTTATTAAAAATAGTTACTTAACTAACGTTTAGTTTCTTTCAAAATTAATGTACTAAGGACTGCTTATATTTAAATATTTTACTAAAATCACTTGGTCTTCTAATATTTGGCAAGTTCAAATGGTTTTATTATTTTGAGTCGTTTAGTGATATTTTGCACATTAGCGTGGACGTTTCTACTTTAATGTGGCTTTGGAATCTCTTTTGGTGAGAACAAGCAAATCTAGTAATAATATCCCGTACGGTCTCAGTCTCAACATAGCACTGAACGTTACAGTTAAATCTTTTTACCACTTAGAAGTTTTTCTCAGCCCAGACACTTTTAATCTTACTAACATTTACCTAACCAATTAAATTGGAAATCGGTTCCAAAATAACATTAGAACAAAAACGAGTCCAAAGTCAAAATAATACCTTTGTCTGTCGCACATTTGTCTGGAATATCAATTCCATAGGTTCCCCTAAATATCCCAACCGCTCTTTTTTCTGCGCTAAAAATTTAGGCCAATTTGGTGGGAAAAACTACTTAAACCCCTCATACAATATTCAAAAGAATTACGCGGATTTATATAGAGAGAGGGACAAGGGGCTAGGGCGTTGCGTTGCATTAATGTTAAGCTTAATAATGAAATTAAAATCTAAAATATTTTTGCCATATCAAAAATATATGGTGTCACGTTTGCCAGAAAGTGTGTGTCTTAGCTGTACAATTTTACGCGTAATTGATAATCGGAAAACCTTCAAGATAAATGATTACCCACAATAATATGATGTATATATGATCTCTAGTAGTTAATTAGGAAACATCATCTTTATTTATGAAAATATATGCGTATATTCCATACATTCATTAATTCACTTGATTTCCACTTAAAGTGGGAAGAGCTTTACAGAAACAATGTTTCACAGTATCACTATGTTTCTATTACATTGATGGTATAATATAGACATTACATTGACATAATATTTTGTGGTACAATAAAATTTATTTGCTGCAAAATTTACATTAATATCACAAAAAACACGCTGTATATATATATATATATATATATATGTATATATATATGTGTGTATATATATATATATATATATATATATATATATATATATATATATATATACATGACGATTTCTTCGAACTTATTAGGAATTGCAAAATTCAATTAGACAATTGCTTTGCTCTGAAAACAAAGTCAATTTATTTTAGTACATACATAAACACGATACTACACAGTTTAAATTAAATAGAACTATACTACCTAAAAACAAAGGAACGACGTTTAAAGTTTATTATTTAAATGTCAATTTCTATTCATACAATTATTTAAATATAATCAAACAATCTAAATAATCGTGAGTCTTGTCAGCTAAAAATAATCTGCTTAGCTGAGCGTGTTGGCCGCCATTATTCACAGTGGCATCTAAGATGTATATAAGTACATGGTCACCGTTTACAGACAGGAGAGTGCTGTACCATCAAATATAGTTTCTTTACACCACTCTCCCTAGGGGAGATTTATCTTTATACGAAAGTCATTAAAATTTCATCTTTATATATATATATTCCTTCTTTATTATATATTTCATCTTTACACGAAAGTCATTAAAATTAAACCTAAATTTTACAATATCATATTAAAATAAATTCAATTTTCGCTAAGTCTTATTTGTGTTTTTTTTATAGGTCTTGGTATGACTTTTGTCTTGTGAAAGAGATTCGACTCTGACTTCTTATGACCTACATCAATTTTATTTTTTAACAATTTTAATTAGACCAATCTTCAGCTCATCTAATTTATTTCTGTTTAGTTGGTTCCCATTCTCTATATATACTGTATCTCCTGTATTTAAATTTAATTGAGTTCTATTTTTATCAAATGTTTATTTTTGTAGTTATGTGATCTTATTGATTTTTCAAATGCTATTTTCCTATCTCTGATCCATTCAAATTCTGATTTATCTTTTTTTAGTTCAGTTGGCAAAAAGAAACATTTGTACCATCAACAGGTATTTTGAAGCAAAGCTAGTAAATATATGTTCTGTATTATTATATTTATATACGCAGTTATGAGCAATTGACGTCCATGCCATTTTATTACTTTTTTCGTATATTTTACATCTAATTATATTCACAAGCGTTTGATTCAATTTTTCATTTAAGCCGTTAGAAAACGAGGCATTTACTGCCGTAAATACCATTGGTATTAATTTTTATATAAAAATATTTTGAATTCTTTTCAGTTAATTCCCGGGCTGATCAGTGAGAAGTATTCCAATTGTATTAGAATCTGTTATATTATTGATTAGTTTAACAAAATCATTAACAATTTGTGTGTTCGAGGTAAAAATGTAAGTATATCGTGTAAAGTGGTCAACCAAAAGGTGTAAATATCTCTTTGTTGATCGTGAGCCTCCACAACCTCCAATCGTGTGTATTGAGACTATTTCAAAAGGTTTTGCGGCAGGACAATGTGACATTAGACCATACTTATCTTGTCCCTCGTTTTATTTTTTATATATATCTCACAACTTTTACAATGTATTTTAATATTTATTGTTAAATTTTTTGCTGCATATAATGGACTAATTTTGTTTTGCCTTTGTTTTACACTTATAGATACATATTTTCGTATATATCTTTAATAAGTTTTTTAATAGTCTTGCGATAAAATATTTTTTTCACGTTTTCTAACCTTTTTATAGTAAACATTGTGTCTTGGAATTAAACTTGGAATTGATTTGTAAACATTTCGTCAAATTTTAACATGTTAACAATTTTAAATTGTTCATCTGTGTCCTCATTTGCGCCAATACTGGGTTCTTGCTTAAACAATTTGTTTCTATATTTTCTCTTCCCACAGCGTATTTTATTTTAAAATCATATCGTGACTAGTAATATGTTAAATCTCCTAACTCGTCATCTATCCTAGACTTAATATTTAAATTTTCTAAAGATTTATGGTCTGAATATACTGTAAACAACTTACAATAAAACCAGTACCATATTTCTTCTTTAATAGCTAAACATTCTAAATAAATGGCTTATTTTTTCTTTTGGAATTGATTTAATTTTTTTGTTTTAAAAGTATGTAACTGGCTTTTCTTTTCCATTTAGCTGTATTTGCTTAATACTGTCCCAATACCTTTCATTTGTATGAATATTTATTGGCAAATTCTGATCAAATATTTCTAAGATTGGTTGCGAAACACAATAATGTTTTTATGTCTTCAAAAGATTTTCGACAATCTGCAGACAAACAAATTTTTGTTTTTTTCTAAGTAAATTATAAAGAGTTATAATTTTACCCAAAAATTATTTTACATTTTTCCGAGTTTTTGGCACCAGAAAATATTTTATTAAACTTAATTATCCCGTATACCGAGATATTTCACTGAATCCGAAGCAATGTACATTTTGTAAATTTTAGTCTAACCCCTTTTACAGCTTCTAATAATTGTGTTAAATGGCTAATGTACTCAGAAAAATTCGTAAAGAATATAAGTATATCATTTATATAGTTTACTGCAAAATCTGTAAGCTAGTGCTTTCTTAAAATGTTACCTAGTATCCTTTCAAAAATATCTAGTTTCACAAAAGTTATCCTTACATATTGATCATTCCGAATTCACTATCAGTTTTTTAACATGCTACTGTATCTAGAGCACAAGTTTCTCCTATACTTTTTGTTTCTGGCATAGCACTATTAGTGTCTTTGTGTAAGGGAACTGTCATTCCTGTAATCTCATATAAATACAGGTCACTAAACTAAATTTTCACCTTCATCTAGATATATTTTCCTTAAGTCCGTTTATAGAGGAATCCATACTGAATGTGTTTGTGGTTTCTTTTTGAGCGATTTTCTGATTTTCGTAAATATGTCTGATGACAATATGGCAGTGTGCTCATTTGCCAGCTTTAGATTATCTGGGACATCAAAAACACGTCTGTCGATCGTCTCAATAGAGATTATGCAAATCTCGTTTGTTTTCCCATTCTTTGATCCTGGTACTACAAATTTAAAGCATAGTCCTTCCATTATCTTGATTTTAACTAGAAATGTCGTTTTATAAGACAATTTCTTCAAACTTATTCGTAATTGCAAAATTCAATTAAACAATTGCGTTGCTCTGAAAAACAAGTTTTTTTTATTTGAGTATTTACATATACACAATAATAATCACACAGTTTAACCAAAATAGTACTATACTACCTGAAAACCAAGAAACGACATTTAAAGTTTATAATTTAAATTGTCAATACTTTTAATCTGACCAAACAATCTGAATAATAATCATGAGTTCTGTCAACTAAAAATAATCTGCTTTGAAGTTAAAAGTTAAAGTCTATAGAAGGTCAAATTCATGAAATGTATTTATATTTTAGCTGTTTAATATATAAACGTAAAACGTTATTAAAAGTTCATATGCCTCGCGGTCAGCGAAAACTATTTGTTCTAAAATAATACTAATTTGGAATTCCAATTGTGTCAATGGAATTAAATATTATTTTGCAAGGAATTATGTTTAAAAATACATAAAGAAATGTTTTCAATAAGTTTGGGAACTATTATAATATTCTATTGAACTAAAATAAAACAAAATAATTTCGAAGAATTTTCTTTAGTAGTATGTGAACAACTAGTTAACTTTGATGAATTCCTAAACGAACTCTTCCGACTTATATACTCATAACAAGCCTTTTTATTGTCGTAATCGTATTTAACTATAGCAATTATATTGCTTAAATAAGTTTTGAATACTATTTAAAAAATTACTTTAATTTTAAAAAATGAATCTTGAGTAACAACTCTTCTCGTGGATTCAAATAATATTTACCGCTGAATTATCCATTTGCAATATTTCTCAATTTTGAAATGATTTACTTATTTTTCAAATATAAACTTTGTAAATGGTAAAATTTATGTTTGTGTGTGTGTGTGTGTGTGTGTATTTGTGTGCGTGCGTATGCGTACATGTATACATGTGTGTACATGTAAGCACACGCGTGTTTGTGGGTGTATACATATAATATTTAAGAAATCAAGATATCAGAGATCGTAATGGAGTAATGAATGGCAAAATCTAAAAGACCTTTACTTGTGTTTCTAGCTAATGAATACTGACAATCATATTTTTATTTGTAAAACAACCTTCATTACGCAGAAGAAACTTCTCGAGATAGCTTAATGATCCGAGGTACAATTCCTTCTATTGAATATTCCTTTGTTTAAAAATAACGTCGAATATTTCCTAAGTTACTTTCCCTGGAAGTTGATTTCAATCGTTTATAACTTAAGTCACCTTTTAATGAAAGTTAAAAACACGTTATTAGTTTAAAAATGTCGTTTAGCTACTTAACTTAGTCAAATTGCAAAAACGAAACCTTTATCCCCTGTCTGTCGCACCCTTTTATTTTCTGGACTTATGTAAATATAATGATGAAAGTGAACGTTTAATATGAACATCTTTCTCAACGTTGCAAAATATTAGAAATATTTTTTAATGTCTTAAATGTGAATGGGGAGGCCATTCAAGTGAAATGTAACCAAAAAAAAATCATCCGCACGTATTATTGAATTAAAAAGTATTTTAAAATTAAATTAAGGTTTAATTTGCCATTAATGTTTAATTCTCGACTGCGAAATATTAATCTTCAAACTTTTGTGTAATGTGTGGAGTACTCCTCTAATTTTACAAATATTGGTTTCAATAATGTGAAATAACTCTATACATAAACATTTAATTATTTCTTTCACACGTACTTATTTCGGTTAATCTACATCAACAATTTAAGGAAATATACCTTATAGAACTACGTTTACCGTGTTCTAACATGCAAATGATCGGTTTTATTTATTATAACTTAGCACATATTATGTAAATTATACATTATAAAGGAATGTAAAAGAGAAAGTGTCGCCAAATGTATACACATAATCGTACGCATTCGTGTCATTGTGTAATTCATTGTTAAGTGAAAAGGCAAATAAAATAATAGATTTATCGAACATCATTAACTTCTTTTCATCATATTCTAAAATTATTTTTGTAGCAGCGTCTTTTCCTGACGTCAACTATTATACTATTTTAGTGTTCTTATTTTTGCTGAAAACTACCAATATGTATTCTAGTATTCTGTATTAAAAATTACGACATATCCTTTATTACGAAACCAACGTATCTAATACAGAATTAGAATAATGTTATATGTTAATCACAGGCAATAATTTTTACGTCAAGGTACTTTGCATTCATAATTGTATATGTAACTATTAGAATATACATTCCTTGTTTATTTCTTGATAGGAATGGCGAAAGCGCATGAGATACATTTAAAAATAATTCAGGGTCTAAATATAATAAATAAACGATTTTCATTTTTCACCTCAACTTAAGTTCCAATATATACGTATAGCGGTATATATAGCAGGATTTATTCATAATAGTTCTTATTGATTCTATATATTCAAGATATTACAGTAAATACATTTTTCATATTACTTCTTTAACATGAAAAGGACATTTTTGTTTCGCTGTAAAACATGAAGCAAAATTTGTAAACACCAAATACATTTAGTAATGTATTACAAGTATTTGTGTGTGTACATATATATATATATATATATATATATATATATACATATATATATATATATATTCATGTGTGAAAATAGGTATTCGGGGTAATATATAACACAAATAACAATTTATGGAATGGACGAATGATAAAAGAATCAATAAGGTAAGATCTGAAATAAAATAATTTCTCACTATTAAATATAAGCCGAATGTTAATAAAAATATTCATATATACTAAAGAAAGTAAGTCAAACACGTGATTATTCTGTGACAGCAATGTTATGTTATATAATCGATGGGAATTATTACGTTATCTGAATTTTAACAAATGACTGAGATAATGTGGATGGTCAAAATTGAGCCCTTACTTTTTTTTATCTTAATGGCACAGCATTTAGCGCATATCGCTTGCTGTACCCCATCGGCACACCCGCCCAGGGAACAATATAAACGTAATGCAAATAATGGAGGGCGGACTACTGATACGGATGTGATAAACTTCTTGAGATAACTCATCACATTAGTTTATCAAATTGTAACCATAATAGTAAACATTTAGAGCTTGTTGGTGCAAAAATATGTTATATGAACTGAAAATAATATATCAAATTACACGATCTTTACTTGCTTTCTTCAGTAACATTGAAGTTTGATATTAATATTGCGTTCTTCTCAGCAACATTCACGGAGTTCATGTACATAGGTTTAAAGTAACATAAACTGTAAGGTTAAGGTGAATGAACAATAGGATGGACATGACGTTAATTTCGTTGCATTCGTCCGCTCAACCATCCATATTTCTTTATAGGGGTCTAAAACTACATTTCTGTTATAATAAATTATAATATAAATATAGTTCTAGAATTTGTTCTTAAAAAAATTAAAATAAAATAAACAATTGTATGATCAGGTATCTGTCAGTCTATCAGGGACATTTTTATCAAAAACTGACTAAGGTAAAAATTTTAAATTTGGCGTATTGAAGATGCATATTATCCCACAAATATTTCAATATTTATTACTAGAACTGTCATGAAAAAATCCAGACGGAGCAAATCAAATAATCGATTCTTTTAATATCATGTATCATCTGAATATCAATTGAAAGAGAAATTGATAAAACTTCCAAAACTATTTAATTATAATTGTATCTAATGTATTTTTGGAGATTTGGGCAGAAACAGTAATAAAATCCTCAGAAACTATCATGTCATTGCCAAATTGAAGAATCATAATCTGAGATAACTCTTAAGATAACTGCTTTATGTTTTCGCGCCAATTCATAACTACAATGACTATAGTGGATTTTCATGGAGAAATATTGAATTTAGATTAAAATAGATATAAGACTCGATTAGATATTTTGAAAATTTTTCGAATTTATTTTATATCTAATAATTCTCCTAGTGACTGAGCTTGTACGATACAGTCAAATATATATGTATGTATTTGACAAGTAAGTAAGACAACGAAATTCTGGAATGTAATTGAAGTAGTACTGGATTGGTTCTCAAAGGTCTCCAAAACCAATATCGAAACAAATAAATCAGAAAGTAGAAGTGTCTTTGCAAAGCCTTTGAAGGGAACAAGGATCTTGGGCGAATCGTAAATAAAATCTTAGCGTGGCCTAAAAGGTTGGATATAAATACAATGAATAGCTCAGTACAATTCAGTTGAACCCAATTAGTGAAGTCCATATATCAGCGAGAAGGAATAGAAAGAAACAAAAGATGTATGACCAGCGGTTTTTATAGTAACGCACTGAGCTTCGTAAGAATTTCACCTTACTTCTTTTATTTAATGACTAATCTGTCAATACTCGTTTGTGTACATAGGTAGATATACTCAAGACAGTCGATGTAGCAACGTAATAGAGAACTTTGTTAATATAACTCCAAAACTTAATACAATCTAAATATTTCCTGTTCTATTAGCGTATGGTGTAAGCAAACATTTCCTATTGATGATGGTTAATCCAAATTGTCTCGCACCTATTCCTAAAAGACGTAATATATATATCATCATCTACGATTAAAATTTTTTAGAAAAGGCATTTTTGAGAAGCTATTTTTGTGTTATTAATAATATTTTGTTTTTAATATAAATTTACCAAAGTGTAATATTAAAAAAACTTGACAAGGTTTATAACTCAAGTATTTATGATATAGTCCGCAAAATGATACAATTTTCCCTTTCCGTATGTAAATGTATTGTACGTAATATTTTAATTTGAATTGGGTAAAAATAATACCACGAGTCATATTCACACAAGCTTCTCCTAGTTCTTTCCATAATAAGTGATTTTTGTGTTATTAATACTTGCGATATTATTTTCTTTCATAAATAAATAAATCGCACCATGTTCAAATTTTTTTTTCTTACACGAGTATAATTTATAAATCAATTCCTATTAATCGTTTATGGCTACTTATTTTTTGCCTATGTCCAAATGGACGTACAAGTATTTAACAAAATTTTTTTCTATCTAGTTTTATTAAAATTTAAAAGACTTTTATATAAAAAGACGAAAATTAATTAATTAAGTTTAAGTGCTACAACTTAAAACTAAACTAATTCGAAATGAAATCGTTTATTACACCTACTGTTTTTAACGACGCTACTGACTTTTTCCCAAAACTTTAATGAATTTTCATTAAAAAGCTCTCGCAGTGATACCTATAATTTCATATCACCAACCGCTATATTAGTATTCATAATTAACGAAAATACCCATATATTACATGTTATGTAGTAATGTTGTTCTGTATAAATATATACATTCCGCATAGTAATGGAACGGATTCTGAAAGGAAACATATTTGTTGCTATGCTTTTCTTATTATATCAAATTTAAAATAATCAAACTATAAGTTAGTTTGTTTTGATAAGGTTTTATTGTAATATCATAATATCGATACTTTAGTCTCTGAACATAATTTTATTTTACTTTGCATTGTATCACATACTTTTGTATTTCTATTAATAAATACAATATACTTACATTTAGTACTACAGTATTTTTATTAACCTTTATCAGTACTATGATAAGAAATATCTTATTATTTGATTGCATCTCAGAATGTAACATTTTTATTAACTCAAGAAATAAAAGTCAACATTAAGATTAACTTACCATTTCACATTAATTTAAAGGAACTTTCCAATAAGATTATCATTTAAAGGCAATTTGCGCCAGTAATACCGTTGAATGTTTTTTTAAATTTTTTCTACTCAAATATAATTTTATCGAACATACATCATATTTGACAATATGATGTACATTCCCATGATGGACAGCCCAACAATTTTTGCTAAAGTGACGGTTTTGACTAATGATAGGCATCACTATCAATAGTCAAAACTGTAATTTTTTTAGCGTGAAGTGTCCATTTTGTAAAACCTCCAATTATTTCTCTTAGCTTTAAGTTACTTTACATGCAATTTTCTCGGTTATAAAACAATTGGATTTACATTTAAATGTAATAAATCTGCATCAGCCAATAAATTATACATTTAGCATTTTATTACAATCAAATCAGATATTTTTTTAAAGAAATACAATTGGAAAGTCCGTCTTCTATGTGTTTGAGCCATTTATTTATTTATATTCATAACCTATGGGAATAGATTTCCCACTGAATAATAATAAACATAAGTATATGGTGAACATTTCTAAAGTTCTTGGATACGTGCACACATATTTAAACATCAGGATGTTAAAAAGGTCATATGAAGATCTAGAAGACAGGCTAAAAGCGTAACGTTCAAAACGTATTTACCATGATATGCATCGTCGTTTTTTTTTTGTAAGTTTTCCTATCAATATCAATATTAAAAACAAAGAATCTTTGCTAATATCCCACCTGAAGATGTTGTAATACAACGAAACCTAGGTCGTGGTAAAGAAATTAAAGAAAGTAGAAATAATACTACATCACGTAGTTTCATTTAATTGTGAATAATGAATTTCTACAAAATTAACGCCAAATATATTCAACATTTAGAATTATTGACTAAATAATAGAATTATAGAGTGTGGGAATAAATTAACGCCAAATATATTCAATATTAATTGAGAAATTAACGCCAAATGTATTCAGGTGTACACGATAAAAAGTATAAATTCTAGTTCCAAAAGCCGAGAAATGTTTTTGTTGAGTGGCGTTTCCATACGACATAATGTCAAACAGTGTTTTTTTTAGGTAGGTCCACTCTACTCGCCGAACCGCTGCTAACGTGGTACTCGATCGATAACAGTTACGCTGAGAAGTAATGGCACTATAGTTTTATCGCGCTGTAGACTGCCGGTTGCGCGTTGGTGGAAAAATGTAAGAGGCCTATTTAGAATTATATTTTGTAATTCCACTTATTAGAGACGCTCATGAAACCTAAGCTTGCAAAAATATATAAGTTGTTTCAAAACACTATTAGTAATATTAGTGCAGGTACGGATAAGAGTATAAATAACATTATCAATTTAGAGTTTTGTGATACTTAATATACTAAATAAATTCTTAAAAAAAAATGTATATATATATTAATTAAGTTTTGCCATGCCTTATTGAATTTTCGTTGTTTGTTTTTTTTAATTTTTTACGCTTTTGGTTATTTATTTGGATTATTATTTTATACAAGACTTTTCTGTGCAATGATATTTAGAAACCAACTTTTTTATACAAAGATTCCGTGTGTATAACATTAGACGTATGATTTATACGATTGCGTCTTTACACAGTGAAGTGTACATTTTTCGTTTAAGTACTTGCCATTTGTGTTAAAGTTGTTATGATTGGTTCAAAAAGTCGTTATTGATATCTAAATAGAAATACTTAATTAAACAATCGTGCTAGTTAACATGACATATTTATATTTAATTTTTTATTACTAATTAATTTTGAAAACCCATGTGGAGTACACATGGGTATTAAACATTTATACAACCTGATATAATATTACATATATATTAATTTTATTATATACACCGGAACATTTGCATTATACAACCTCATATAACAACAATTGAATTTATTACCCTCACTAAAATACTGGTATATCGTATAACTATCGGAAATATAATAAAACCTCCACTGCTACCCTACAATAAACTCATTAACATAAGCAGTGGGGAAACCCACACAAACCCTGCTTCCGCTATTGTGTTGGAAACATATAAATGCTGTTGGATGTTCGTAAGAGTTAATCTTTGCTAATAGCCCATCTGAAGATGTAATACAACGAAACCTAGGTCGTGGTATAGAACTAAAAGAAAGTAGAAATAATACTATATCACGTAGTTTCATTTAATTGTGGAAATTTTTTTTTTCTTCTCATAAACTCATTTTATTAATATAAAGTAAAGAAGCAAAAATAAGAAAGTCTAAATTTTTCTTTTTGCTTCAAAGCGTAATAAATCAGAAGAAAATCATAATAGCTGCTAACTCGTGAACCAGAAAAATCTAGATTAAGAAAAAGAAGTTATTAGTAGTTAGTTAATTGATTTGGAATCTGACCGTATGTGGCATGCGAAGGAATAAGTTATCGAGTAACCTTGAATCCTAGAATCCGAGAGTGCAACGTTTTGCATGCATTAGGATCGTATATGGAATGTGTTGTCGATAAGTCTTAAATCCGAGAAACTGTGTGTACGTGCGTGCGTGCATGCAACTTTTGACTTAACCCTATGCCTTTTACCTTTTAACGTTGACTCTTCCAATAAACTCATATTTAATAACAAGCTTTTTTTAGAAATAGTTTCGTAAATAAACGATTATATAATTTATTTTCACGTATATTTCTCACGGCTCTGGGTTACATCTATTTCTAAATTTCTACCTCACATAGCAAATTAGAGCAAATATTTCAAAATATATTCAATTCAACTGTGCCTCGTTCGAACTCACTGAAATATTCGAAAGTTTCCAATTAATTTTTAATTTTGTTGGTCAGTAACCGCTCTCAAAACTTTTTAAAATAACTGCATTTATTAGTTTACTTGTATTGTGTCTTTCAATAAAACACTTTTTGGGTAATGTTATTATTTAATGGATTGGACGACCGATTAAGTTTTTCTGTAAATCGGAAAAATTATGCAGTTGATAATATTGATAAGCGTATTTATGTGAAACAAACTTTATGCGCACATTTACAAAAAATATATAAATTGAAAATACCTGTATCTATTAATGTAGAAATTATTAACATTAAATTTATAACTTGTGTTCATTTAATGTAAATAATCGCTATATTTACGAAAAAACAATATATACCAAATTGAGCGTAAAAACGAATTACGCTCGTCCGTTTATACTTACTCAATTTTATAAATTTACATATCATATTCTGACCACATTTGAGGGTACTAAATATATGAAACAAAATAGTATGAGAGAATGTCACTTGTATAACATCGACCTTTTTCGGGCGGGAGATGTAATTAACATCAATCTCTATTTGGGTTTATTTTGCTCCGTCACAAAGCACAAGTTCGGTTATGTCCGTAATGATAAATAACGGAGTTGCTTCGTGATGTATGACAGCATGCGATGATACGGATGATATAATGACGAATGGTGTATGTAAATATACGCTATGATTAGTTCCGATGAGACTAATATATTATGCGGTAAAGAACTTTTAAGCATCTATATCTAGATCTTCACACCGTCTTACTGAATATTACTTTAGAAAAATAAAGCGGTATTGATAGAGCACCATATTATATTTATGGTAATAAGTAAAGTACACAAAAGATCTACGGAATACTCAAAATTTGCACGCGTTTATGTAAAAAAAGTATCACAAGCAATTTTATTAAACAGTTCTCTTGTTGACGATAAATATTTAGGGCAGAAAATATGTTTTTGGCTCACTGAAATTTTATTGTTTTCCTATTTTCGTATTTATTTTCAGCTAGGTAAACAAAATAACGCACAATTTCTGTTATTTCTAACGAAGATGAACCGTTTTTAATTAAAAATTGTTATTGGCGAGGAACTATGACTGCACAGACTTCTCCCGAGTACAAAATAGCTTACCAAACGCTTTCATAATATTCATGCTATACTTCGCAAGATATACTTTTAAAAGTTGGTCAGGAAAAAAAACTGGTTTTCATATTGTACAATGTTCATTAAATGAAGTTCAAACAAAACCATGTGCAGCTAATATGTTCAAAAGTGTGGTAATAATTTGCATTTTTTTATAATTATCAGTAATACTCTAAAATAAGACTGATATGTATTACGATGGCAATTATCATCAGTTAATTTCATATTTATTTTTAAATTGAAGTACTATAATTGTTTTACATTTTACATACAATTCAACTAGAACATGTAAAATGCCTACGTCTTTCGAAACAACGAGTTATATGGTTTCTTTCATAATATTACACATTTTTGAAATTCGAATTTTTTTAAATTTTGCATATAAATACATCCGCATTAGGTGTTCCAAGCTTATTACATGCGCCAACTTTTGTGGTGTAAAAAGTTAATATTTTGAAATTATTGCGAAAACAAATACGCTCTTTTTGTATTACTTAAAGCGCTATAAAAATTACTTCAAATCATAATAGTAAATGAATATTTTTCAACTAGATTATTGATAAAATGCTCATTTATGTCTTTGTTAGATTGGTACATAATTCTTTAATGTCTTCCAATATATTTTGCGTTAATATTATTAAGGGATGGGCATTTTTGAATAATATGGTAATAAACCATTATTATTGATCGTATTAAATGTTGAAACATTCTATGGATCCAGAGCTAATTATCACACATTAAATAATAAGTATAATAGACTCCCTTTTTCAGAGATATAGCAGAGTAAGCCCTGTACAACACAAAACAGACACTAATGTGTAGTAAATTTAAAATTGTAGCTTACAAATTAATATAACGAATAATATTTACCATATATATATATATATATATATATATATATATATATATATATATATATATATATATATATGCCCTATAAAACCTTGATGTATTCTTAAAAAAATGTTTTAAAGTATATTGTCAGAAATAAATCAAACATTATCTGTGACTTTCCGACATCGATTTCCGAAGGTATTCCAAACTACTGATTTCTTTCATTCTGTAAATGTTTGCTTTGAACATTAAAATATCATAAAAGAAAGTCACAATAAAATCAAAATCAATAAATGTGAATATAGAACCTGCGTTCATAAATGGAAGAATAAAGCACAAAAGAAATTTGCAAAAATAATTATGCCGTGTTTGACGAGAGTTTGAAAATGTGGAGTCAGAAAAATAACAAAAAAATATTTTCATATCTGATAACGTTCTCTGGAAATCTACTATCTCTTCATTTAACAAAGAAATGGAGTAAAAGAGATGGAGTTGCAATTCGAATCTATATTTATTCGGCCGGCGGCGGTACCGGAAAAGGCCTTGGACATTTCCGGTTTGATTTGTTTGCAAAGAAATATTGTGACCCGTTTAATATCTACTAGAGTTAATATGGGATTTATTTGTCCTTTTTTGCAGCATAGATATATCTAAAATAATAAAACTGCTAAAAGGTCGCGTAAAACAAATAAAAACTATTACTCATTAAAACAAGTAACTTGCAAAAGACAACTAAAATGTATTATTATCTTTAGAACCCTATTTTAAGTACAATTTCACATGACACGAAATGAATCCTGTTAATTAAGAGTAGAACCGGATACATATATTATACGAGAATTTGGTAGAAGCTTCTCGCTAAACACAAAATAAACATATTTTGTACTAGCTTTTGCTTATGTACATTTTCTTATTTTTGTGACGGACTTTTCCCCCCAGGATTTTAGTTTCAAAATTTACTAAAATTAAGTTGTTTAAATAGTGTATTGAATAACAAAAAAATATTAGAAAAAATGTAATTAATATAATCTGCGAGAAATCACAAAATTTAACAATATTTCGTTATTATGTAAATTCGTTTTTGACATCCCTTTCATGAAAATGTCGATAAGACACCTCGTAAAAAATATCAAAAAATAATATGTATAATAATATATATATAAAAAATAATATATATATTTCTGGCCATGAAATGCACAACGACGCAAAAAAGATATTCGATTCTATATTAAAAATATTATCCGAGCACAAATAGTGACAAACTTCTACATTCTCCAATCTTTTCACAATTTAATTTCACCGTTGAAAAAGTGACATTTCATGTGAATGCAAATCGGAAATAATTTTAATTAATACCGTAATAGTGACATTACATGTGAATGCAAATCATGTCATAATATCTCACTCACATTTTAATTTTAACTCTCCAATTGATTTTATTTTAGGGTCAACGTTCCTAACCTATCAGCTACATTTTATCTAGGAAAAGCGTAACCGATGAAATTAGTCCACACTGAAATAAAGTATTAAAAATGGCAAAGGTAGCAAACAGATTGGTCGCTTTTTTATAATTATTCAGAGACAAAAAATCCACAGCTCACATAGTTATGGAGTGAAGCCATTGTTTTGAAAATGAGTTCCGCTAGTTAAAGAAGACCTAAATTTATATATTTTAACAGCTGCTACAAAGGTTTAAAAGTATAATGCAACATCAATAAATAAGTGAGTTAAACATCCTTATTAAACGTTATAGTCTGCAACTTGCATGACAAACAAATGAAGAAAAAAATTCTAAGGTGTTTTGGATTTATTTGATCCAAAGTTGTAAGGTGGATTTATTTGACCAGGATCTAAAAAAGCTAAAGACAAAAGCAATTTAATAAATTAATAAATTTATTCACTGAGAGTATTCGAGTGCTTCTACTGAATTATCACGCGATATATCAGAATATGATAGAAAATAAATTGCAAAGGGCAGAAAAATATCTACCGGGATTGGGAAAAGAGCGTTTTCTGCGATGAGTCATTAATTAAGGCTCCAAGTATAGTATAGATTTACTTAGTTGGCTAATCCGTTTGTCGTACTAATAAACACCTATTTCAATCTATTTGTCAAAATAATTTTCTAAAAAGGGTTTTGGAAAATGATACGAGGGGTAATTTAAATGTCAAAAATTTACGGATAACCCGTTATCGTCTGGCAAGACTATAGCCAAAGCAAGAAATCAACATTAGGTCAATCAAGTAGACAATGAACATCTGCATAAAATCCACTTCTCTAGGGTTGGAAAAATGAAAACTATATCGATATCATTGATTGAACATGCAAATTTCCATTTGCCAATCTTATTGTAAACGTATAAGTATGGCTAAATTTAAGTAAAGGGAAGGTTACCATAGATATTTAAGTTACTTAAAAAGTTAAACCGATATAAAGTTCGTTGTCACTGAAATTTCCTATCCGATTCGTCAAAAGTAGGTCTCGAATGTAATGTAATCGATACAGACATTTTTAAAGCAATATTTTAAAACTTAAAAGCCACGAGCATCCAATTAAAATGTTGGATGCTCGTGGCCTTAAGACATATTATCAACAATAGCTCCAGATGTTTTATCTGCTTTGAATTAATCTATATTTTCGAATAGCAGATATACATTTCTTCACGATAGTGTATTAAAACAGCTGCTGTTCTCTTCTTGTGTTTCTTATCTTTTATGAAATTAATATTTTAATCCAATCCTTCTTCACTAAAAACTATATGTGTATGTGTGTATATATATACATATATATACATATATATATATATATATATATACATACATATATATATATATATATATATATATATATATATCTATGTAATTTTTGCACTACAAAAATTACGCCTCCGAAACTACGTATTTTTCTATTTCCTACGGAAGAGTTATGACAAATCATCACAATTTATTTATTTTTAAGTCAACTATGACTTTTTAAACGTCTGTCACTCTACATGAAATCCCAATAGTAATTATCGAATATATGTTCAATTTTATGGATCTGTTTCACAAAATTTAAAAAATAATACAAAAGGTGGTTCATAAGTAAAGTCACTACACAGATTTGCATGCAATCTGCTTAAATGACTGTGATGGACACTGTAGTTCTTCCCATATCTGCCTAATGTAACATAAGTCCGGTAAAATAGGCTTTACAAAATTTCACTTTAATCATTAAAGTAACTTTTTTCGGTGTCATTTACATTCACTTTTCTATTTAAAAATCTCTGTATATTTTTTCAAGTTAATTTAATAACTTTCGCTAATAGTCTGGAAAGAAAACTTTTTATGAATATTTTTTCCTGCTACTTTTTTTGTAAAAAAATTTCCCGCCTTGTGAATAAATTCCAGCAGGTCTAACAGCCGAAAAAGATAAATCTTCAAACAAAAATACTTTAAGTTTATCCGATGAAAATAATAACAGTGGCAAAAGATCGCAAGGTGGTAATATTCTATCAGTAAATTTGATGTATGTCATGTAAAGTTAGATTAGATGTGTATTTCAAAGTATTCTGATGTAGGTTTATGTACGATTAAGCTTGTTTAACAAGTATACTAATTAGAAATGTTATCTACTTGCTAAGAAATAATTATATATTAGTTGGAAATTCTACTAGAAAATTAACAACCGGAACATTGCGAGATAATAGGGCCCTGCCACGAAGCAAGTAGGTACACGCATTAAAATTAGAGGTAAATATAAACAAGAATATAAATAAGACAAGTAAATATAGACAATTATGGAAATGGTGTCCTCTATAATTTTAGCACAGCTTACATTCATCATTTAAAATAAACTGTATTAATTTGTATATATCTCCTAAAAAAGAAACGACAAAATGTTTATACTATGCTTTTCCTAGAATTTTTATACTATTTACTACAAACTAATATATTTGCCCTTGTACGAGTTTATGTAAATCCTGATGATAAATTCCCTTCAAATATTGGTCATAACAACCAATTAAATACAAGACACCTTATACGAAATAAGTTATAGACGTTTTACAATATAAGTTTGTATCATCATAATGACTGTTTCACTAATTGAATTAGGTATGTCGTACAATTTTACGTGATCAAGCAGAAGAGCTCCGCTATTAATAATTATCGACACAAATGTGTTTGAGAGAGAAACTCTAGTAAAACAAATATCGAATAAGGATAGAGACTATTTCCATTGATCCTTTCAGAGATAGATTACTTTTTGGTTAATTTTTAGGTAAAACCATTTTAGGTTAATATTTTAGACGATTTCAACGTTTTTAAAATGGTTTCATGAAAAAAAAACGAAAACTGTTCATTACCGTAATTTGTTAAAGTTAGTAAATATGAATTAAAATATTAACATCAATCATTTGGTTGATGTTAATATTCCATATTTTGTCGGCATATAGTAATGTAGGAATATATTTCAATGATGAACATTTATCTTTTTAGATGTATTTTAAAATAATCTAATATAACATTGTTATAGTATGGCTTAGATTATATTAAGAGATCGAGCAAAAGGGATTTGAAATATTTAATGAAAGGGCATGTATAAATTTGCCGAAAACCTTTCAAATTTTTAATGTAATAATGTTTAAATCTATTCTTCCTTATTTTTAAACAAAAATAAATTTCCTTTCGCGAATAAAAATTAATAATGACTAAAACAATTATTAGAAAAGAGTATTGCAGTTGCAAACGTACAAAGTGTAGACACGAAGTTGTATATTCCATATATCCAAGATGTCTTAAAAATGAGATGATGATGCAAATTAACATTTATGTGATGGAAATGAGAACTTTCATAATTTACGTTATGAATTTTTCCTAACGTTTTTTAAATATTGTGTCGATTCCTATATATATATATATATATATATATATATATATATATATATATATTGTAGTTGTTTTGTGTAGTTTTTAATGAAAATGGTAGGAAAATATATTTTTTACAAATTTTTAAGTTTTCTTATAACTTTCGTTTTGTTCATGGAATATAGTTAGTTATATTTTTAAACGTTTTTAACTTATAGAAACACAAGGCTATTTTAATTATTCCTCTTTGGGCCATTAAAGTGAAACAAAATTAAATTTATATTTCTAAGCTAGCAATAAAAGGTTCCAAATAAAGAAGTTGTAAAGAGTATACAAGAAATAATGATAAGTAAATAAAGCAAAACTTGTTTAATTGTTCCAGTACACTTTTAAAAAATACTGAAAAATTTCAAAAGGAAAGAGTAGTAACTGCGGTAAAAATAATTTTAAAAAATCTATCATACATGAATAGATCTTGCACAGCGAGGGTTCGGCGCACACACAGGCTCCTGTTGAAAGTACATAGTATTCCTATTATCTACAGACTATATTTTCGAACAAAAAGTTAATAAACGCTTAAATGTATACGGAACCCTCGTAGTGCAAGTTCCACCCGTGCTTGACAGGTTTTATACTAAAGGCGACTGTAATTTAACTTTACGAGCTACGTATGCATCAATGAATTTAAGTTAATTGACATTACACACAAAATAGTCTCTTTGTGGGCATATGAATATTCTCCTTAAGTCTAAGTATTCAGTTCGTATATCGTGGTACTTCCGCCCACCATATAAATTTAACCACAACAAACATTCTTCCAAAATAATTCTGCTCTTAACGGAATCCAAAATCCGTTGGAATTCCACCGTCGCCTGAGCAAACCAAGGCACATAAATTATAATAGCCCAGACGTTCGAGTACCATTAGTTGTACGTGACAAGTAAATTTCTTCACTTATATACTGTATTCAAGTGAAATTATTCAGAAATTAAGGACGAATTGCTAACAATTACGCCTAAGATTTATTCATAACATTTAAATGATTTGATACAGAATTTTCAGGTAAATATCGTTCGATCTCGTAATGAAGTTAAAGTTTTTCGTTATACTACAGAATTTCAAATGCGTGGAATACATATGCCCAAAAAATATGACTAAAGATACTAATGAATAAATTTTTCTCCTATACTGGAATTTTTTTAAGTCTGACGTTTCTAATATCCATTTTTTACAATAAAAAGAACCACAGTGGATATTACATTATACAACTAGGAATTATAAAATAACAATAGCTTCCAAATTACATCCATAAACACAAAGATGGTACTAACCAGAATGATACATCATTACTCCTAATTTCGATACTAAATTTAAATTAGATTCTTGTTTTCCGTTCTTGAATACACTTGTTAAAAATTCACCTGGATTTCACATTTATACCATAATATGTTCAACCAATCCACCAAACAGAAATAAATATTAAGCAAATATCCCGAATGGGTATGTATCCTGATTTTAAATGGAGACTAATAAAAATCACTCGCCATATCTATGATGAATTTTGCTTCAGATTCAGAAATATAAATTTAAAATATTTATAAGTAAATTTATACATATTTCTCTATTTAGTAAAACTCTTCAAGCTATAGTGCACTGTATATTTTGACTACAATACGAGGAAGTGCAATAAATATAGAATAAATGAAGTACTTAGTGTGGATGGATGAATATTAAAAAAGTTTTACGTGAAATATAGTGTTTAAAAACATTGGTTTTTTCATACCATAAAGCGTCCCAATTAAAAATTGAATTTGGCCAAATATTAGATCTCATTTTAACCACAATTTTTCAGATTGATAGAAATATTACAGTATAACAGTATATTGCGAGAACCAAAAAAAATCGAATGGCCAATAATTGCTCTCCTTCCAATATTTATGCATGATTAACATAATCGCGATCACGTCAATAACACTGATATCTATTTTTGCAAACATCCTCAAATAGTGCCAAATGTCGTTTATTTGCATCTGCACCAGCGCGTTGATATTGTTTTCTTTTGTTTATATCCGGTCTAACATCGTAAAGTACGATCTTCGAAAGTCGTAAGAATTGTTTTCGGTTCCTCTTAATCGTTTCTCCTCGGCTGCAAACATTCAAATAAGCAATGGACACTTTAAGTTATGGAAATATGTTTTATAGGTTCAGTATTATTTCGACCATTCATAACTGTTCTTTTTTAGCGACTAAGTAGTACAATTAAACACTTCCATTTAATTTGTTACTACCACAAATAATTTTGAATTACAACTGGAATGAAGAAAAATAAGTGTCAGTTGTTAAAAGATGACATGCGCCGCCAGTTTTTATTGTTGAAAAATTTACAGCCATTCTGTGGTACGCAGCATTTCATAAGAAATCACACATGGACTACCCTGGCCATCTTGCATGTCTACATCTTATATTTAAGGATATTTAATTTATGGTATTCAAGTGAAGTGTGCACGTCCATACTAAATGCTGTCAGTATATGTAATTTTAAATGAAAAGTACAAATTTGTGTCCTATCTCGAAAAGTTTGGATTTATTAAAGAATTTTCCTTATGCCGAAGCTAATTTTAAAACTAAATATTCTTAATAAATGTAGTGTACAACATTTTCATAGCAACTTATGCGATAATGTCGGTATACATACATCGACTAAAATGTTTGGCTCGCCTTGCTTAATATTCGAAACTAAGTGCCGTAATTGGAATTATAGTTTTGATAATCTAAGTATTTTCTAACAAATCCTAGTAAACAATTGCTTATTCTGAAAAGCAGTTAATTTGCCTAATAAAACTATAAATATTGGCTCTTAGCGTATATAAATTTCCACAGACAGGCAACTAACTTGCGAATGGACACATAATAAAAGGTTGAATGGAGACAGAAATATTTTAAAAAGGTCAATACATATTGTTGTGTCGTTAGATTAGAGTTAGTTTTTGTGAAACATTGAAGTTTAGTAGATCGGGTTATAACGTAAAGAATTTATTCTATTCGAATGTAAAAATTGTTTACTCATGTCAATAATTCAACTTCCTTTTTTAGCAAATTTATGGAGAGAAGGTTACTTTTAACCGAGACTGCGAAGTAATTAATTTTTTACCTTTCCACTATGAAGTGGCAATATCATTCTCGTACAATAAAACATTACGCGAACACAAAATCGTTATTATACCCGATATTATATTTGTTTATATAAAGCTTTTTTCCTAGCCATGGATATTTTAATTGAAATTTTGCTGAAGTCGCTTTAGAATAGTGAAAAAAGTTTTAAATTGATGTATTCGTAATTTGATCAGTGTAAATATATATGTACATATATATATATATATATATATATATATATATATATATATATATATATATGTACATATTTATATATATATATATATATATATATATATTAAGGTGATTCATAAAAGAAGGAAAATTTCTTTTGACACTTTCTTCACTCTCAACCCCTTAATTTTATCTAATCCACTAAAAAACAAACCAGAATTTTTTATTTTTTTTTAAATTTATATTTAAGGGTCGCTATCCACGTTTGAAATTCGAAAAAAAAGCATTTATTTTTAAGAGTTTATTAATACCAGAAATGAGTGTTACGCATAAGTTTTAGGGAAAATATTATACTAAATAACAATAACTATCGTTCCTCTAAATTATTAAGTAAAAAGAAAAAAAATTACAGTAGATTTGCCTTATTACATTTTTGGGTTTTTCTGCCTATAATTCTTAACTAACAACATTAAGTATTGCTTCTGCTCATCCTCATTAGTATGTAATTTATTGTACTCTTCCATTAATGCAACACGCTTCTCAGCTATGTCGTTAACGACTCTCATATGTTGTACAATTTCTTTAGCCGATTTGAAGCTTTCTTCCTCTTCCCATAGCTCAGGATCTTTCTGAATGAGTTCGCAAGAAATTCCAGTAATTTCGAAAAAAATCGTAGTCTTTATTGATATGAATTCTTCGATGTTTCTGTTTACGATTGCATCATATTCCAGGATGCCTTTATCGGATTGTTTTCCGTTCCTTCAATTTTCGGAGTCAAAATCATATTACGTTTTGTTTTGATAGAAACTCGTTTGTCAAAAAAAAGCTAAAGCAATTAGCTCTTCGGAAAGATATCAAAGATAACCCAACATTTTTTGATGGCGACTTAGGCTACAACTGTGTTATATTTATCGAAATCAACCAAATATTAAATATTTTCTATACGTATAATAAACTTATAAAACTGGTGCATATTTACATGAAAGATTTTTACAAACGCATAACCTAACGTAAAGTTTCACATACGATACGCCAGAAGTAATAAATTATTTTTAAGTACCCTCGATAAGAATTTGTTTACATTTGTTGTCAGTGTTCAATGAAAGGTCTAAACAATACTTTGATAGTTTTGTTGTTATAGTCGGCTACACAAGTTGTCTACCAGACTTTTTTAATCTTAATTTGTTCATTATAATTTTAAGTTGTCGACAAAAAGGTAAGAATTTATTACTTCACTCTAAATTTCCTGTATTTTCATCAATACATAGTAAAAATAAAAGTCAGATAGCTAGTCAAGTGAATTATTTTTATTGTTTTATTTCTTATTTGATATTATTTTCACTCGTGAAATATAGCGTATTATATACGATACAGTAGGCAAATATATGTAACATAATTACTTTTTTTTCCAGATACCTGTCATTGAATAACATCGTTACACTTTTAGAAGATGATAAAATCAAAAATGCTTGTACAGGAAATGACGAGTTAACTGATGAAGATTTAAATATGACAATCTCCCACCAAGCTTGTTGAGAACGATTTGCAAGAAACAAATGCTGATACGAAAAAAGAGGATGAAGCAAACAAAGTTGAAGAAGATCAAGAATCAGAATTATGTGAACTATTACGTAAAATATCTAAAAAGTATAATTGTAGAAAGAAGAACTGCACTAAAGCGATCCCGACGTGGACGCCTTTATTCCATGTTCCCCAACAAAGGTCGTCTATCGAGTTGTTTTAGCAATTTTTTTCTGAAGACCTTTATCAGTTACTCACCACTGAGACCAACAAATACTAAGAAAGGAAGAATCTTCTTGCTTATGTCAAAATAGAGGAATTAAAGTGAACTATAGTTATTTTGTTGATCCGTGGCTACTGCCAAGTGAATAGAATGCGCATCTACTACCGCATAAATAAATCATTTTAAAATATGTAATTCAATGTATTTACGAATAAGAGCTTTAAACAAATATACATTAAACATCATTGTCTGATCTTTCTTATGCTCACCGCGTTCCATTTGTTCTTATTCTGTTTCAGGGCGTAGAAGACTTAATGTTTCCGAGCAGAATGACTTACTTTTCTTACGCCTTTGTTTACGACTGCTACTTAGCAATGCGTTAGATATCGACAAAAGCCTGTTTAATATGTCGCTATTGCATTGGACTCTGTCAAATTCCCAAGAAAAAGTCTGCCTATAAATCCTAAAGTGCTTATTACGAACTTCAGCAGCCTCTTCAGAGAGCTGCCCAATCGGCAAAATAGAGTAAGATTGCTGTTGCACTATGCACTATAATTTTATGTATAGTGTGTTGTATTGGATGCACGTACAAAGTAGCAGTTTCGAATGCATCATCTTTGAATTTTTTTACTTCAATCACATAGCCACTTGAGATAGTTTCTAGGATTACTTTAAACTTGTGGATTAAGGTTGAGTCAATTCCAGTGATTCGGGAAGAAGTTTCCGGATCAGAAAATAATTTTCGGAATGAATTTCCATCTTTATTATTCCCGAATTCTGCTTTAGATATGTCCACTAACAGCCTCATTTTCTTATGAAATGTTTTTTGGATATTTTCTTTTTTTTTGTTTTCAGCTGACCTTATTTCCCATTTTAATGGCAAGTTTGTAGGAAAGATGAAGTAAAGACTTGAAGAATTTAATTCTTGGGTGGAGGATTGAAAATCCGAACCTAAAACTTTCGGGATTCGGTACATTTCCCTTTTTCAACTTATTAAAATCTTTGGAAATAAGTCCAAAAGTGTTGCACTTTATAGTTGAAGATATATTAGTTGCTGCATTACATATTTTACCATCAACCATTGTTGGTAACAGTATTTAAGAAAAAGCATCCCGTTGTTGGTATATATTTCAGTATTTTTCAGTTTTCATGCTTGACTTTTCACGTATGCAATTTCATCATTAGTGACATCTTTGGTTTCATGAATAAAACTTATCCGAATAGGTTTGGAGAACCTAGGAGAAGAAGACACTGAATTCTGTCATAAAATTCTTTTCTGTCCGTCAGCATATGATTGCAGGCGCAATGGTACCATATAACTTTGGAATATATTTGCGTCAGTATCAGTGTTATTTTCCAATTTCTGTTTAAATTGTGAGTGTTGGGAATCGTCACAACCCCATTTTACAATAAGTTGTAAATTTGCCTTTTCTTCGTCCGAGATAGTTTTTATAACTGGTTCTACATACTTGCACAGCCGCAAGGATGTGTGGTCAAGGAAATCTTGCAATTTAACTTTCGCACATATTTTAATCACTTTTATGGATTCCTTGGCTGGAAAGAAATTTTCTTTAAATTTTTTTGTTAGGGAATAGCATGGTTAAATATTTTTATTTGCATCATACAGATTTCCCACTGTCTTAAAATCTTCTTCAACAAAAATTGCTACGATTTTAGATAATGTGTGTTTTTGTATTTTATTTTTATCTGATAAAGACATAGCCTTTCGAAACTTGGCAGCTCTTGTTGGTGTCGAAGTTATATTCGTAAATATTTTTGATACATCTTCATTTCCTTCAGCGTATTGCCTCATTTAAACAGCAAAACTTAACTGTTCTGCTGACCCATTATCTCTCAAATCTCTTGTTTTTTTTCAGTCCAAGTCTTTTGTTGGTCGACCCGGTTTTTCGAGGGTCGAAATGGCGAACAGAAGCCTGTTTTTAAGCCATTGTTCATTATTTTTTTAAAAATGTATGTGTTTGTAATTTTTAGCTGTCTATTTTTGTTTAATATCATACTTAAATGACTTAAAATATGTTTTAATTAGTCTAATCCAGTTTCAGGTTATTTTAACTCTACCGGTTTTTTCTCCTAAAATACCAACTTTTCGTTTATTTTTTATCTCTTTAAACATTGCAATTGAACCTAAAAAGAAAAAGGAATTCATTACAAATCACATAAAAGACAAAATTCAATGTAATTACATTTAAAAGTCTGGTAAACAAAATAGTGGAACTTTTTCTTTTGCCATTCTGTTTGGGGAGGCGTAAACCTTACATAAAGTATGAGTTAACTACTCGGAAGTACCGAAAAGATATACAAAAACACTTTTGTTTAAATATTTTTGACTATTTATTATTGTTTCAAAATGTAACTAAAATTAAATATTTATGAGTAAATAATCAAATCTAACGTAATTATTAAATGTATGTACATTTAACATCCATCTGGTTTATTTCACAAATTGTGCAAAAAACAAATGAAACACTAGATTTAACTGCGTCAATAATGAAAGTACCCAGAAAACAATAGAACGCACTAGAATGTGACGCCGCGACGACTGAGTTCCGACTACCCGTGTGCCATTCGGGGTAGGGCTGTGGACGCAATAAGGACGGGATGTCATAAACCAATTATTTAGCTTTTAGAAAGAGATAGTTGGATTTCCTTTTATTACACTTTAGATTTTCTACTTTCGGCCATCTTTTTAATGAAAATACTCTTGTGTGCGTCGGCAGATAATGACGTCCTACTATCACATACATATCACATAAAGCAAATAGTAACTTTTGCTTTATTGAGCATTGTGATAATATTATTTATTTGCGGATTAATATTATAGTATTTAATGTGAATATAATTTACTTCACTTTAAGTTAGTGTGTAAAGAAATAAGCAGTATTTTTATACGTAATAATAAATAATTTATTTATGTATTATGGCTAATATTTGTGTTTATTTGATTTAGAAATATTAACTTAAAATTATGAGCTGAAATCCGTATTCTGTCATTACCTAACTTTCTTGCCGTGTTGGATTTGAATAAATTACATTTTTTGCTTTTTAATATCTAAATCAGAAAATTAATGTAAAACCAATTCGTAAACAAAAAACAAATACAACAAAATTATTTGAGCAGAATTCACATAATACAATTTTAACACACAGACCTCTGACTGTCACAATTCTAATATAACAGATATCATTATGACGATCACGCGTGGTCGTTTCAAACTTTTTCAGTTATTACTCAAGTAAAATGAGACATAAATATTTATTTAATATTTACTTTACTTTGACGCATTATATTTGTATCTGGAAACAACAAACATTTTGCTGGTAACAAAAATATTACTCAAGCATGAAACAAAAAATAAAATTCCTGTAAATTCGCACGAGACATCGGCGAAGTTTCTGCTACGTAGAGCAGCTGAATAATGCTTTGATCTTGACAATATAACTTGGTTTTTAATCAGGAACTCTGCCGAATAACGCTCTAATCTTCCTAGAGTGCTCTGTTCTCGCCAGTGTGACTTATATCAAAATCACGAGTTCTGCCACAGGATACAGCCTTTTTTCTACAAATTCATTGTATGTTTGACCGCCTTTTCAATAATTTTATCACTCATGGATGAATTCCAAACTTAAAAACGGAAGAGTCTAGCGTTCGTTGAAAAGTTGCAGGGGTGACAATAAAAGTAGTCACCCCATCGTCACCCCATCATAATTAGATTTCGCAACTTGTTAATCTTATTACGCCCTGTAGAAAATTTATGTTTTTCTAATATAAATACACTTTTTCCCCACAAGCTTTTTGTTTCATCTATCGATTTAACCATTTCTATTTCTTTTATATCTTATAAGTTATATTTAACTTCTGATCCTTGACATCTGCGCTCTATGTAAATTCTGGATATTTTTAAAAACATATTCGTGCTGTGATATTATCACTAATACAAGTATAAACCAAAGTAAATAATAAAAACACACGATATAAAAAACTTTGTTATGTAAAATAGAACAAAAATTACACAAAGCCACACTTGAACTTCTCGACATTAGATGCGTATAGCCGATTCGATGTCTGAGTCGCAACTGAAACAAAAGCTACCTGTGCGCCATAGTTTACACTGAGATGGGATGGAAATAGTGTGCGTATGAATTTATTATAGGTCACTAGAGGCAGGGAATGCCTACGAAGCGGAAGTGTGACTTTGGGACGAAATATTTGTCCATGCAATCATTTGAAGATGAAACTATTATTTTATTTCTCTGTAACTCTAGGTGTAAAAAATCAAAATTTATTTTATTTTTCACAAAACATAATGAAATATTACCTTATGTTCATTAGATTACACGAAAATATTCGCAATATATTAACAGAAATGGATTGTTTCCCAATACGACACTCAAATATTAAAAGACGTATTTTATAATTGCCAAAAATTTTAAAAATAAAGTCAATTACTTAACCCAATATAACTTATAAAGCTTTTAAATATAAACCAATGAGTGAATTTATTTAGTCATATTAATTGGTAAACATGGATTCAAAAGAATTTTCTTTTTATTTAGACCCTGAATGGTAATAAGATTTTAAATGTTATTGTGAGTCGAATTTATTGCTATATACAAATTAGAATACGTAATAAAAAATAAAATATTTTTCCTGGAATTTAATTCTTAAACTTGTGATCAAGTTCAATTATATAAATTGTCTGATTTAGCTACGTGAGTCAAAAACTCACGTCGCCATCTACGGTCACTCCTGTAACCTATTTCTTTTCAAACGACGAACCGTCATATGGAGGAAAAAAAATTCTGCGAGTAGCTGCGTATTGTAATATACAATGGTTGACTTTATCAAACGAAGGTCAATATAACGCGCACAAACGTCATTGTGAGCTTATTTTCTAATTCATAAGCGCAAATTTACAACAAAGAAATAAATAGGTACTGTAATGAATTTTGACCTTTTACACTTTTTTTGATTTACTTATTCGATGTTTATTAATTGGTCTAATAAATAAATGGTTTAAATACATTTATTGTAGAACATTTAGTTTCATAGCTAAAGAAACTTAGATGAAATTCTAATGTAATTACCAAATAAAATATTGATAACTCCTTCATTTATTTTTATATTTTTGAGACTGAGGGCGGCGGGGCAGCCTTTAAGGGAACTGTCAACAAATTAGCACCAAATTAAAAATTTCTTAACCTAAAAACCCATTGAATATAATTTCAAGGCTATTTGCCATCATGCATAATCCTATTGAATGGTATTTGGACACTTTAGCAACATTCAATAAATCTATATTAATTTATAATATGTAATTAGCTGCATCACATTTTGCTGAATTCGATGTATTTTGAATTCGATATATGTAAATACAGATGTAAACACGACCTAAAACTAGAAATAATTTTAATTGCTACTTAAACGACCGAAAGTAAGTAGAATATCCTATAACGATATTTACTAGAAATTTATTTTAAAATATTGCGTAATAGAGAAAGTAATATACGTAATAGTTTGCACCACCGCGTAATCAATATTAACGTACAATATATGTAGATACAAATTATTCTAAGTCAAGGCTACTCAACTTTTTTAACAGTCGGGCAAAACGGACTATTTAATCATTTTCGATAGGACACTAACGATTCAAAGATTATTTTAGTTAGTTTTAGGACTTGTGCGATAAGAAATTCATTATTATTATTGCTATTATTAGGTAATATAATAACAAAACAAACAGCATTTTATGCTAAATAAAAAAACAAAAGTGAACGTAACAAATTGAGATAAAACCCAAATCTAAATAAAATCTAAAGTAGGTAATTGATACAATCAATTTGATTTCCGACATTGTTTCTATTGTGACTAATTTTCTAATGTTGGGCATTAAATCCGATGTTGACAGTAACAAAAAGTTACACATATGTTGATCCGAAACTACTTAATAACTGTAACCCCAGGTCATATATTGCAATAAAATCTTATTTTGGTTCCAATTTCCAGAAATCTACTGAAGAATTTTATGTTTTCAAATATACTTTTTCGGCAAAAATGTTTTTTTGAGCATAATGATTTTGCAGTTCAACGAATTCCAAATGAATATTGGCAGGACAACTAATTATTCCAGTCAAACTTATTCCGAAAGGATTTATAAAAATTTTGTATACAGTTTTTTACCGTCAAAATCCGGAAATCTGCTCTCGAAGGACTGTAATAAGCATATAATATTAGATCTGTACTTACAAAAGTTGACAGTAGCGATATTGAGCCTCTATTTTGAATGTTTTAGTGTGGGAATAAAGACAATATTTTATGTGGTTAAATTAATCGAAATTTAAAATTAATTTTAAATTAATTAATTTTATTTTGAATTATTTATTAATTGAATTTTTAATTAATTAATTTTGTTTTGAATTACCTTATCACGTTAAACATACGAAAGAGGACGAATACGAAAGAGGACGATACGGAAGAGGACATTAATTGCCTTGTAATTTGAGATTCAAAATACTGAGGTAATTCGTAACGTCAAAAAAATTGTAAAAATTTCAACACTTGTTTTCTCAAGTTAAAGAAATTTTTCAACACGTTGCCTCCTGAAAGCCATTGCACAGCGCAGTACAATTATAACTCCATATTCGCTGATTTCTTCTTCACATTAAACTCTGAATTGACGTCTATGAAGAGCTTTTGCACATAGGTAATTTATGTATCGTGCTACTGGATCCATAATATCATCAAATTTCATATCCTTTGCACACAAGGCTTTCTGGTGAATAATGCAATGATACAAAAATAATGTTTGACCTGAGAAATTCCGTAACAAAGCTACGCCACCATTGTTTTTCCCAATCATTGCAGGTCATTAATACGATATCAATTTTCCCCATGATCAATAGATATCAATTTTCCCCATGATTAATTGTTTTATTCAACGCATTCCTTAATTTTCAAAAATTTGTTAAAAAAAATTAATTGTATTCTATTGGAGAGATTTCTAAAGAGGCTTTTACAATCTTCGCACAAAATTGTGATGATGAAAACGTCAAAGCAAAAGCCAACAGTGTTTCATTATCAGAGTACACTGTTACAAGACGGGTGGAGGAGATAATACTTCTTCTATATCCAAGAATCGTCTTGTAACAGTGTGCTGTGATAATGCTTAATAAAAAATATCACACATATTACATCATAATCCATGACCTATACTTTTTATATAGCATCATAGCATCATCAGCTCAGATCAAAGAAATTGTAACTAAGTGCAAATACTTTTCATTGGGGTTAGATAAAACTTGCAATTTAACTAGTAGATCTCAGTTGGCTATTTTTAGGCGGGATGTTGATGAATGTAATAAGAAAACTTAAATTAGCTAACAATGAATAACATAACTTTGGAATCCAAGGCAAACGCAAAACTGATTAGGTATGTCAAATGTTTGGTCCAGTCTTTCATCAATAAATTAAAATATTACACTTTCAAGGAAAATAATTAAAAAGTAGGAACTATAGGCATGCGCGCGCACTCTCCTTTGTTTCTCGAAGGACTATGAGATTGTAACGGGCGAGCGCACGGGCGGGGAATCGATTTGGCAACAGCGCGCAAGGTACTCACTCATTTCTTTCGCAGCAGGTAACACTCTTTCAACTTGGCGGAAATTTTATTAGTTGCTTGCATGGGTTATTTAAAATTCGGCTTGGGCTTGGGCTTGGGCTTGGGTTTGGGCAGGTTTACTCTAAGTGAATTACATAATAATTACTAAAGCATTTAAAAAATGCATGAACGTATATAGCTCTCATAAAAGTAGAAAGAAAATATTTAAACCCATCATGCTGGTAAGAAGGATTGAGGGTAAACGATAAGAATAGTAGTTTACGTAGAATTTCAAACCATGACTACATTTGTTTCATTGATACTACAGGCTAGGGACGTATAGACAACAATAGAATGTCTAATCTCATGGAGGAAGTGAGAAAATTACGTAAAGAATCTCGGTATACTGTTCATTGTTTAGTAGGTTTCGATGACGTGACTGTAAAACATGAGGCAGTCAGTCATAAAAACCTGAAATCCCACAAGCAAATTATCATTGACGAACAATTTTTGAAAACGGCTTTGATGTTTGTAATATTTTCCTGCCCATATACAACAAATATATAGCATCATAATCCATGACCTATACTTTTTATATAGCATTGAATATCAGTCGATTAGTTCAACATATTTGCATCAACCTCTACTCAATATGAGACCAGGTTGCGAGTAATGACTCCGGCAAGCCCTCTTTCCTATCATTTGCCTTTTACATAATATTGAAATAGTTTGGTATCAGGTGTAACGTCAGCTTCAAAACTTCATATAATTTTAACCTAATCATAGAAATGGAGATCTTAAATAAGTTATGATTAATAGTTTTTAATTAAATGTGGTGATATTAAAAGAATTATAAAATATTCATAAACCATTAAAGATGCAAAAGGGAAAGCAAAACACCTAACCATGTTTCGGTACTCTTAACACCTATATCTTCATCAAAGTGTATTTTAAATTACAAAGGAATTAAATAGAAAATTCACTACGTATTCAACAATTATCGTTGTATCTAGACTCCTACGTAAAACACGTTAATTATTTTTCGTCCATTATTTACTGATTTTCCGGCTGTATAATAAATACGAAAAAACTAAATTAACTTAATGGTTTCAAGAATGACTAATTATATTTCGTCTTTCCATGAACAGCACTTTACTCACTAATTTGAGAAAAATGTGGAATATTTACATAGCAGCTAGAGAGATAGATAGAAAGCAACTATACTCACTAGCATCGCTTGCTAAAACTATTTCTCATATAAAATATGTTTTCCATCTAGTTTTTATAGAAGGATGAAAAAATAAATGAATACACTCTACAAGTAAATGAATGGGCGAACCGAAGGACGAATAACAAACTTTAAATGAATAGAATTCGCTTTTCGATTCAATGGACATTTACGTAATCTTGCCTGATAAATGCTCGCTCGCCCTTCCATCGAGACGCCGATATATATTTCTCTTCCATTTCAAGTTTAATTCCCGCAATGTAAGCGGACGCTTCATACTGCTTCCAAAATAAATTATTAATCATTGCTTCCTCTTTCCCGTGTTTTAAGTTCAAAATTAAATTTTACATTCTTTTCATCTTCTTGCATTTATCAAATACTGTAAATATATTACTCAGTTTGAAATCCTATCGCCTAATTTATCAAAATTAACTAATTTAACTGTTAAATGTTCACAGAAGTAAAAGTAAATAAATATTTGAAATACAAACATATGTATCCTTCATCACTCTGTTACATTGTTGTAGGAACCTTTCCTCCTCAATTGTTACTTCATTCTTCGTACCCCTTTTCTAACGTGAACACGGCACATGATTAGAATAAAATTTCAATGTTCTCACTCCTTTGCAGCCCATTATCTTCTATTCGATTTCTATATCTGCAAACGAGTTCTGGATCATAGTTTTATACTGGCTAGTAAATAAAAGTCGAACTCCATATAAATCACCAGATTTAGAGTTGAAACTTATTTTTCCTTATTTAAATATTTATAAAAATATAATTGTTGTAAGACAAAACTAATATAAATGAACATACATAGTGTTCATTTTTTTTCTGACTCTAAGTAATAACACATATAAACGCCCCCATTCACATTCAGTCGGTACATTATATCTAAGTACAAAAGGAAACGTTGCATAAGAAACGTTACTTTAGCCTTTGTTGCACGATTGCCATAGGCTTTAACTTGCATGTAAGGTACGGTGCCGTGAGAAATGGTTGCAATACCATGACAAGCATTGGTTATGTCACGGTACCATTTCATTTTGACAACATGCAATATATTTTTAGATATATATGTAGATGCTAAATTCAACCGAATAAATTTGCTGAATTCCACAAGGGCCCTCGGCTATTCGACAAGGGCCAAGGCCCTTCGCTATCCGGTATCCGATTTAATGCAAAATATACTATTCCTTACAAACTTTATTTAAGAAGATATGGCCTATATTTTATACCTCGATTTGCATAATAATGCTAATTAAATAATTTCTTGAGATATTCTTAAGCAGAAGCGTAAAATATACAGATAACAATTTTATAAATAATGTGTGTAATTCCAAAAATAAGTTTTCCTAAAAAAAATTATATGTGCAGGCATGTTATATATTTATTACCTAAATACATATTTATATTTACGAATATTTAAACTGAATACGAAATGAAATCATCTACTGCAAGCAATAATTACTTATAATTAATAACATTGTCTAATTTAGTACCTAGGCTATGAAGAATTAAATATTATAATTTTGATACTTCGAAGTATCTTAGAAATTTACTTAATCCGTTTTAAAAATTCTTTTACTAGTAAATAGCAGATATTTTGCGTTCTAACATAGGTTTCATTTCAGTTACTCCCAGAAAAGAGAAAACTCGGAGACAACGCCTCTATTTCATAAGAAGATTCCTTGACTGAGCGTCGTAGTTGAGCTGAAGTTTGCAGAGTCGTTTTTAAAGGCCACTTAAACGAATAGATAGAATTTTTTATGGGTGGAATATTTCAAAAAGTCCTTAGTCTCAAAAATTTTCTTCCCTCATACTTAACTCTCCCAACTATACACTCGATCTATTCAAGTTTTGTTCACCAGGCCGCCACCAACGGCTCGTCGGCCACTATTACGACTGCCAACAACACTATTACGACTGCCAACAACACTGGTGGGTTTGCGAAACACACATTCCGCTTATCCCAATGATCCGGACAAATATATCATTACATTTTAAGTGGTTTCGATTACGGTTGAAAGTATAATTTTCTTTCACAATAAGTATATCCAGAGAGACAATTTTGGGTAGCCACGACCGATTTAAGGTCATATTTCTTTTTCCACGGGCAACTATAAGGTTGGGTTTTTCAGAAATAATAAAAATATATAAACATAATCGGAAACGCGTCAATAAATCTTATGAAATTTAGTTTAGATAAAATATACGGAGAATGCTTACCGAATACAAACTTAATTCCAAAACAGTTCAACCTTTAAACTTATATGTTTTAACAAAACAAGGAACAATTATAGGCCAAATGTTTGGAGATTCCTAAAACTACAATATAATTTCCGACTTATTTATATACTAAAAGCGGCAAACTAGGTACGACATAAGTAAGTCGTGTTTAAATCAAGTGTTTAAACAAGATGTGACCAGATATTATATTTATTGACAATTAAAAACAAGTCGCACTGTTTCTTTGGGTAAAAAATGAGGAGGTCAGAGCAATTGGTGAAACAGGTAACTGAACTGGTTTCAGAAAATAAGGAATCGTAAGAGATATTTTTGAAAATCTTGCGAAACATGTCGAAGCGTATTTTTTATGGTAGTGGTTACATTAATGAAAAAAAACTGATATTAAGATATATTAGAGACATTTTTGATATCAATATCAACAATGGGTAGTTCGAAGTTTTGATAGCAGATAATTCTAAAATTATTTTGATGACTGCGCAAGAAGCAAAGCTTTTCGTAAATTTTTATGCGTCACAGATTTTTGTAATCGGAGATTTAAACTGACTACACAGATTTTTTATAAAAAGTGTCTTATGATCAATTCAGTATTTTCGAGAATAGTTGTCCAACAAAACTTAATTTAAGAGCTTTAAATAACCGCAGTTATATTTTCGTTATATTTAATAAAGTAGGTTAATGTTAATTTGGTGAAAGACTTTGGAAATACTACCTTTCACTGATTCATTAATCAATATAAAAAAGGCTCACTTCGAAAAGTATAGTGATGATAGAACCTACTCAACTAGGATTAATCCTACTCTGCTCTTAAAATCTCCTAACCTCTCTTGTCTTGAAATATGATACCTCCAACTAAAAACACACAGTGAATTAAGTTAGATCCTGATATACATAACAGGCTGTCAATTCACGTAAATAAAGACCATAAGAAATAAATTCCTTTCTTAACTCTTTCCCTGTTTTTATTAATTACGGTCATTCGTTATTTTTTTTTACTTTGCCAATTTACTTGTTCCTTTTTTGTTATTTGGCAATTGTACTCACAACTTACTTTGTATCTGTTTCCACAACATGAAAAATATTTTATTACTTGGTTGAACGAAAGAGATTGCTCTTCTAACAACAAATCTATTCGGTGTATTTCTACCTTACAGAAAATAAATAAAAAATCATTTATCGCATATATTTAAGCACAAATAAATGTAAAAATTTCCAAGATTTACGCTTAGGTTAAATAATCTAACTTCCAGTTTATATTCCACATTCATGTAAATATTCCGATGTATTGCAAATTTAAATAAAACGTCGTTAGTCAATCTATCATTTGTAAATATGTCAGGAGCTTTTGGAAAAGTTTTAATATAACTAAATAAAATAAACATTACGGCTAGGTTACACATATTTTCTCGCTAAATATAGCCATTTATATTTTTGCTCGTATATTCTCTATTGTTCACTCCCTGATAACACTAAATGATCACTCGCTACTAACTTTAATGCTCTAGACAATAAACGTTACATTAACATTGTCGTAATATATATGTGTATATATATATATATATATATATATATATAATGATCATACATTGCACACTATTTTAATAAGTAGGATTAAGATAAGCAATATTCCTCAAACGGAACATAAATATAAAACAAGTGTATTAAATACCAATTTTATCTAGCACCCTCTTTATATTTCTCTCTATTTTACATGGGGAGTGAGAGAGAATTTTTTTTATAATATTGGCCAAATTTTAGTCGAGGACGTTGCATTAGAATTATATTTCTTTACTGTATTTCAAATAGTTCCGGTTTACTTATGTTTAAAATATTTTTGTGACAATAATATTTGCAACAGTAATTATTTATGAAACTTGATACGATAAAGGCATTTTATACTAAATAGGCATGTTTTAAACTGGTGTACCAATGCACTGCTTAAATGAAAGAATCATGGCCGAGAAGAACATTTTAGACTTTGAGATGGTTTTGACTTCTTAATTTATATATATATATATATATATATATATATATATATATAATTTATATATATATATATATATATATATATATACATGTATATATATACACACATATATATATATATATATATATATATATATATATATATATATATCGAAGAAACATTTTTTTGCATAGCATCGCCTGTCTAGTTAACATCGTATGAAATCCAAATAATTGAAATAATATTTAATCGACTTCTTTCCCATGAAGTACACATCCAGTAAGCACTATACAAACAGTGATAATGGCGAGTCACTAAGGTTTGAAAATCATGATTTAGAGACTTCAAATACATAATAGGAAAAGGGAAATGTATTGAAGACTTATTTGTTAAATATCAAATGGAATTTGTAGAAACCCTAAAGGAAAGTACTTATCGAGCATTGAATATAACGTCGCAAGTGGAACGGGATTTCGCTGTTTTATTTAATGTTCTACCTAGATTTAAGGTAAGATGAAATATGGTTGTTCGAAGCAAAACTAGAGGCGGACTATTTCGGCCGAATTGAAGAATATTGGCAAGACTTGATGTGAAGCAGGACGTAATATCTATGGTCGGTATACATGATAAATTATTGTGGGCACGCTTTGCACCATAGATATTCGAAATGACATGAGAAAAAGTCTTACGTGCAGTGGAACTAATAATTCAAAGGTAACCTTATCAAAGAGAAAAGCATTTAAAAAATAGTAATATTTTTATAGTTTTTATGTCTAGCGTTATTTTTGAATAAAATATAATTTCAGAAGAAAATCGGAAAAATAGAAAAGGAAAAATACTTTATTAAATACTTAATGAAGTCAGTTTGGTAAGATTCTGGAATACTTCTATGGAGTTTAAAAAAAAATATGGCATAAAAATTTTAAATATATTACTTAGATCTATCCAAAATATTAAATAATTGGTAAAAAATGTAAATGAAACGTAATGAGTAAAAAGTTCAATGAGAGATTTATTGAAATATATTCATTCAAATAGTTAGAGAAAATAAAATATATTTGGTTTCTCGATGACTTTAATACTCGTGATAAGAAACAATTGAATCTGCACAACTCATAACTTACCTAAAAACAAACCAGAACGGGTCAGGACTTGTAGACAGTCTTACATAGTGTACGTTCATGTGTCAATGTCGATTTTCGCAACGTTTTTTACTTTAACTTTATAATTGCAAGATTTGTGGCTCCTTAACACTTACTGGACCATTTCCAACGAGACAACTTTAATACCCCCTCTGTCAGTCTACCTTTTTTCTCTTTATCTCTTTCCCACTCTTTTCTTTCATCCTATTCCATTTTTTCGACATTCCCATACCCCACACTCCTCCATCTTCTCACGTATATATACATATACACTCACGCACGCACACACACAAATACACTTACATATATGTATAGAATATAATACAATTTGTAGACGATTTGGAAGACCATTTTTAAAGGAACAGGATGAAATTAGCAAAATAGCTAAAAACTATACCTTGGAATAAAATATAGATTGAACTTGTAGGAAAATAAAACTAGACTTGTTAATAAACACCATTCCACAATAGTACAGAAATGTCAAAACTGTCAAAAGTTTTATTTTGTTTTAAAAAGAACTTCTAAAATACTATAAATTTTGTCGATAGGGTGTTTTCCATCACTAATTGACAAAAAAAATCTTATTGACAAAAGGAAATCACCCAAATCTACGATTCGTGATATTTACGATTTACCTATAAAGCCTCATTTCATTTTGATATATATATTTATTTAAAAAAGATATATGATTCTATATTGCAGTGCAATTTTTAAAGTAACTCGTGTCGCGAATATAATGTCGCGTAAGTGCGCTAATAGGTAATGTCGCAAAACAAATTTAACCCTTTGAAATTTCCGCAAGAAAATGTTGCGGCGCTATGTGTAATAAAACTAAATTTAAATGCTTTGAAAAAAGTAAGTTGATTTCGTAGCAGAATAGATACACACGTACACGTACACACACACATAAACACATACACACGCAAGTGCATGCACGCCGCCCCGCACGTACCTACGCATGCATGTACACGCACACGCAGGCACCTACACATGCACGCGGGCACGCATGCACCTGTGTACGTACGCATGTATGCACGAACGCACGCATACACGCACGCACGCACATACACACATGTACATATGCACATACGGAATACAGGAGAACGCTTGCGCGAGAGCTCATGAACGCACGCTCGCACACTCGCATAACGCACAAGTACGTGCACTCGTATATGCATAACGCACGTGCACTCGTATACGAAAACAAACACACACATATATAAAGAAATACATATTTTTCTATCTTTTTCTTATCTTCATTTCCAATACCCACTGGGTGAAGGTTGTCACGAACGCCCACATTTCATCTTGCCTTCTATCTAAACCAAGCATTAAATAATACATCGAGTAATCCCATTCCGCTTAAATATAACGGAATCCCGCTCCACCTGCGACGTTTCATTCAATGCTCGATCAGCGCTTCTCTACATTGTTCTAACAAGTCTTTGTTGTATAACTAACAAATTGTGAAAATGATTTTTGTTCATCATAAAATTGTGATAAACAGTCTAAAAATTGGAATATGATATAGATCTCTCCATCACAAAATTTACCAGTTACATGTTAGCACTACTAAACTAAGAATGTATTTTTCGTGCCCAATCATTGCAATACAGAATTATTAGTAAATAAGAAAGGAAATTCGTAAAAATATACAAAACCTAAAATAAAGTACTGAAATTCCTATTTTCCACCTCTAAGTTCTTAATCACAAAGCTCTATAAGTATATTCTATGAAATGTTATTTTTATGGGCTTTAGCCATAATTGTTTTTGCGTTGAATTGATCGTTGATATTATTAAAAAAGGTGATCAATGGAACAAATCTCAGAGCACTGTACTTACTCTTCTTTATATTTGGATGCTGTATTCGCTTGATATCTTTATAAAAGTTCAATGTTTCGTCAAACGAACCGGATATCCATTAGCTAATATTAGTGTGCTTGTTTAAAACGCTCATAATACAACATCTATTTACATCAAACACACTTTTCCCATGTTGCTATCTCTCGGCCGCTATTATTGACAGCGCTATTATTTTTGACGTGAATTGTGGTTTGTGATAATATCTTCTTAAGCATCTAACCTATCGGTCACGGAAAGCCTACCGAGGGCTATTTGATGGAGAAAAATGGCATAATCGTACCATTGTTAGGTGGGATTCAATTGAAGATTATGGTCATATTATGGAAACCCATAAAATTAATGCCGAACATATTGGCCATAAAATTAATATAGTTTTGATTAGATTAATTTTGTCTTGAAGATATATCCACAATTATATTGATATTACTGAAATTTTTGGTATCGCAATAAAATTGTCACTTATAAAAATAAAGTATAGTGATATTAGTTTTAATATATTTAAGGGTGCAAATTTATGCTTACCTTTTGCTCCTATTTACGCGATCATCTATTTGAAGGAAGTAATTGAAGGACTAGATTTTTTCCTACTTCCCATTTTTTGATGTTATAAAAATATATGAATGTAATATTATTGTCCTTAAGTTTTGTATGTCAAAAGGTAAAATAAAACTCTCATCTTAAAACATAGCCTTCCGCCTTTCAGGATACACTTGAACCGTTTGACATCAAGAATTTTATGTTCCTCAAACTGCCTTTTACTGTAATATAGTATATATTAAAAACACTTATAAATTTAAAAGAAAATCATATTTCTCTTATAGAACTGTATAGAATAACATTTTAAAAATATAATAAAGAAGCTAATATAAATTTTTAGTCTAATGCCAGGAACTGGTTAAATGGTTTCCAAAATATCTTTACGCCATCACGGGGTTTTTCATTGAGATGAGATAACAAGCTACTTTATACGCAATTTATTGGTCTTTCGATGGGTTATGGGCGTTATGGCATTTATGACTTAAAACCTGATATATTACTTAATTAAAAAATATGCGTATTAGAGACAACTTCAATAAATTAATCCAATTTTAATAAGAATACTGTCAATTGTTAAATAGTACCATCGTCGATGATCGGAATTATTTCATATTCAACACTGGTATTGTTATCACCCGCGTCGTTATTATTTATGACATATTAGCCTACAGGGCTTATCCGATCATGACCTATATATTATTTACGACTGAAAAATGTGTTTCTTGCCTGTGGTTATTATTATAAATCCTCGTAAATTTTCTATGGAATCTGTTTGCGAACATACTGAATCTAGCACGAAAGTAATCTATATACGTGTTTTAGAGGAGAACCGATTTCCGAACCAGTAAGTTTTTGACCAGCACTGAAAAAAATGCAAAGTTCATGCATCAAATTGAGAATCTCATCTTGACTTGAAGGTAATTAAAAATAGATGAGATGCCAAAATCTTAATTACAGCGAATGTATTGCCTCTACTATTTTCCTTTTAAAAAAAATCCCTTTCATACATCATTTCAAAAATTCCCTTTCATCATTTCAAAATGCAAAAGATAAATAATAAAAATGAAATGACCGGTTAGTTTCGAAACTTCAAATTTAAAAATTTCTGTAATTGTTTTATATTCACAAAATGAAATACGACGAAATTCCTGTTACGTAATCCAATGTCGAAGACTTTTTAACCCTGGAAAGATAATTATACGTCTTTAAGACGTGTGGTAATTAATTAAGGTTTTGTACTTTTTACCGTATGTTATCGATTTAAATTATTTTCTAACAAAAATCATATACTTCTTTAAAAATTAACAAAAATTTATATTCTAAAGGAACATTTGAAATCATTTATAGTCTTAATATTTGTGTATTTGGCACTTTTTCACCTGAACTAACAACAATAAGTCAGTTTTTTAATTTTTGTTAATTATATACATTCATCCCACACGTCATTTTTATGTTCTCCAGACACGGAATTGCACTTCGTGCATGATAATTTTGTGATTCTACAGATTTTGAATGGACAGTACCAACAATATGTCTTTTTTTTGCAAGCGGCTCTTGTTGTTCTTCTTGGCTTCTATTTGCATTTGGTAGCAATTCTGCTATATTTTTCCGTAAAGACTTCTTCAAAGTTGGAGCCTCTAACCTTTTTTTCATCCACAGTGATGTGAGATCTGTACTTAGTTTCTTCGTGAATTTTTTACGGTTCAGAGGCTTTTCGTTCTTTGATAGAATGATATGGCAATATATAAAATAAGAATTAATGAAGGATATATTGAAAATGTCATAAAATATAGACATTGGGCACCTGTTCGTCTTTCTGGAGCATGACATTGACGAACACATTTGGTCGAATGTGTCGACACCTCCCTTTGTCTGGTTGTAGAACATGAGTATTTCTAGTTTTTCAGTTGTTTGATTGATTGTACCTTTTTCATTGCAAGAATAAAGCAGGTAGACATTTTTGATATCTTCGGTTTATATGATACAAGAACCAAAGGACCGTCATAACAGAACATAGAGGTGCCGACAGCTCGTGATAGAGATTTTTCATTTGTTGTGGGATCCCTCTTTTATTTGAACGTATAGTGCCAACCAGTGTGAGTTTATAAGTTTCTTGAAGTAAAGCCTTTGCTAAAGGTACAGACGCAAACCAGTTATCGCAAGTGATGTTGCAATTGGTACCATGGTGAGGTATTTACAGCTCTTTTACATAGAATTCACCTTGAGGAAGTCGTTGGTATTGGGTGCCTTTCCGATATATGGCATGGCATTTATCAAATATTTTGTGCCATTGTCGCACATCATGGGTATTTTTAAGCCATACTTCTTGGGCTTATTAGGAATATACATTCTAAAAGGACATTATCCACAAAATCCTAGTAGCTGCTTGTCACTGATAATGTATGGTCCAGGTGTGTAATTAATTATACATTGATGTATAAACATATCCCAGCCTTTTCTGACAAGTATAAATGAGTCTGCAGTTCTGAGCGTTGGTCATCCATTCGCAGACACTTGATCAGAAAGTCGAATCTGTCACGACTCATAACTGCCACGTAACGTGTAGCTGAAAAATATCTGTCAAAGAGTTCTTCAGTTAAGAGGTGATTATCCTTCATAGCAGTACATAATGTCAGAATACCAATAACCGCACGGACTTCAATTTCATTCGTATCTTTAAAAGTAGTAGACATTTTTTTCGGTTTTCCAGCTTCTCTATCTTTGGCTTCTTTTTTTTGACGCTTTACAGAAATTTCTACATACGCTCATCTCACTATTTCACTCAGTATCTTATCAGTTAGGAACAGATTAAAATATAACAGAGGGTCGTGGAAGTTTCTGCATATTCGGGTTAGTAGCTAAATGAACAACATTTATTGCTGGGTTCTACCGTGACTTTGACGCTTTTTTGTAGACCAACAATGCTTGTTCATACCTCTGAGTGTGCACTCGGGAGGAATAATTATGCGGCCACCTGAAGACGAAGCTCGGTCGGTGACAGGCTCTGATTGATCTTCAGCAGAGCAGTCGAGCATATCCACAACTTTGTCGATCAATTTGTCTTCAGTATCACTCTGCACATCGTTTTCTAAGAGGTTGTCTGCGCAGTCACTTTCACATTTTGATGGCATTTCTTCTTCATTTTGATTCAAATACTGCTCAGTGTGAGCACTATTCAACATTCTTTGGTTTGCAGTTGTGATATAATAATAATAAATACCTGAAAATAATAATAAGTAACTGAAAATAAAAATGAGCAATCAGTTAAAATAATTTTGCAAAAGTTATAAAAGATAATCATACGTTTCGCCGACGTACGACATAGCTAAATCTCCTTAATGAGAGTACTTACCGTGACCCTACGTGCACTCTATGCGAGTGCCGGTCGCCGACTGAGTTGACTCGAACAGTTAGCCCACTGCGATTAATAATAAAGAAAAATAAACCAAAGTTTATCCCGTCATGCTTCTCGTGGAGGTATATTATCTTTCTAGGGTTAATAAAATGTTATAAGTTGAATTAAATAACCGAACAAACGGCGACCACATTGTATCTCCCATAGTTCAAATGCAACATGACCGTGACGAGAACTACCTGCCCATTCGAATTTGATATTTTTAGAAGGAATGCCAAAACACCACTTAAATTTATTTTGTATTTAAATGTTTTTGTTATCCGAATTAAATTATGTAGTCCTGGAGAACAATTATAATATCAGAAAGGGGTTGAAAAGTTTTTTGTTTTAATATTCCAACAAGTTTACGTACCGCCAAAAAATATTAAAGTCTTCAGCATATTTATTTATATAGTCGAGTTTACTGATAATTTTAGAATATCTATATTTGACAAATTTTATTGTTTAACAGTATATAAATCCATTGAAAATTTAATATTTTAAGATCACGCCCTAATTCGAAACGAATAGCTCAAAAAGCCTAAGCTGAAGTTGATATTTTTTGATATTTCAAACATTAGATGCTTTAAACACAGAATTTCGTCATTTACACAGATCGATAAATTGATTTCAAAATAAATCAAATTGTGGATAGTTCACTAAGAATAATTTATTGTTTATGTAGGTCTAAAGTAACATTTAAAAATAAAATGTAGACATACTTTATCTTCTCTTTCTATCTCTTTTCTGATACACGAAAATGAAATTAAAATAATGAAAATTAGATCCCTTGGAATAAACAATTATTGTCTCGTAGTTTTACGATACTAACATATACGTAATATCATATTATTTTTACAGGAACACAAGAAATGAGGAGGGTGGGGGATTATCTAGATGAGTTTTATTGTATTTAACAAAATATTAAATCCGAAGAAATAATGGTAAGGCACGTGTTATTTATTACTCTCACGAGCACGCTTAAATATGTTATATGATTTTATTTATGTATAAGATAGACATATGGTAGGAAAAGTTTTTCAAACTTTATAGTTAGGAGGACGTTCAACATTTACTATACACGTGCATAAATATTTCCACTTCTCAGAAATCCTCTACGCTTAATATCATTTTCTCGTATGTGCATTAGAACAGGTCAAAGTTTAATTTCTACTAATTCCTATTTTAACTTTCAATGAATTGGTGTAGAACGGTACACGATACAGCTTTCCAACATAGTTTGGCATGACAACCCCAGTCTAATTTCTTAGAATAATATTAAATAATAGAACTTCCACACCTTTCATATAATACTCTTTTGTAAGTTTTCTTCAGTGAGTTAAGGATTCGCTCAACTATCCCCCTTGACGATAAGTAATAAAGAATAAGAAATAGCCGGTCTTACTTGTATTCTGCAAATTAAGGTAAACTGATGTATAAATAAGAAGTTTTTATACCAAAACCCTTTTTGTGTGCTACCACTCTATTTTATTGTTAGTTAAATGTTCCCGGCCTCACTCTATTATATACAGAGGTCATTAATTTTTACTTAAATTACGCTGCCAGGATACATCAACTTCTAAATAAATTACTTAGTGTTAGCCTTGATTTATTTAATTAAAACGTTTCATGAAATTATGCTTATTCGATTCAAAAGTTGCTATTCCTTTTTAAATTTTTTTACTAATCATTAAAAATGAAGCATTTGGGCATAAAACACATTGTTCGTGAACGAACCTGCCCCAAGTTTTTTATTTAGAAACTCTTCGGCTGAATATCACCAATGCATAAATTCTACTACTACTACTCTACATAAATTTTAGAAAATTTATGTAGAGGTAGAATGACAGCATACTATAACATTGAATGTTCTCCGGTCTGCAAAATATCACAAAAAATACTGACTTTACATCATCATAAAAGAAATGCTCCAGTTTTTTAGAAGATGTATCGCCCTTGTAATTTACAAGAAAACATCCAAGATATGAAAATGTTTACCAATTATTGTAAGTATAAAACTTGGAAACTTCAAAGCTTAAGCCATATTAATTTAAAATTATGCTCATAAAATGTGAAAGGAAGTCAAGTTTACATAACTCAAAGTCCGATTATTTTAGTATTAAACTACAGGTAAGTAAAATTTTAAAAAAGTTAAAAAGTGTGGAAAGCCATATGAAAATTCTTAAGAAATCAGCTACATATATATATATATATATATATATATATATATATATATATATATATATATATATATATATATATATATATATATACATATACATATATATATACGCACTCAACGTACATTAGTATTTGGTTGTGGGAAAATTAGGATTCGAGTCTGCCTAGTATAAAACTTACACATTTTTATTACATCATGATTTATATATGTGTTTTCCCAGCGTAAATTATGTTTATATTTGACCAGCTAATAATAATACGTTGAAGGATCTACGGTTTTTCTACGAGTATTTTATGATTATCTTTTGGAAGTCTCGAATTAAATCTCACTAACAGCGCCTCAAATGATGTATTTAACAAATAATCTTCGATATGTCTAGACCATCGTGATGTACCTGTGCATTTAACTAATCAGAATGGGATTTAGTCGCTCTGTATGATTTTTATTCCGTTCTATCGAAAGTAACAATCTGCCGTATTACAAGATCGGTCTGTGATACACCGTTGTATGTGTGTATACATATATATATATATATATATATATATATATATATATATATATATATATATATGTATGTATATATATATATATATATATATATATATATATTGTCCTTACATAACAGAAAAAAGGAACATTAAATCATAATAAATTTGCAAACATTATAGTCATGATATATAAACCCTTTTTGTGTGCTACCACTCTATTTTATTGTTAGTTAAATGTTCCCGGCCTCACTCTATTATATACAGAGGTCATTAATTTTTACTTAAATTACGCTGCCAGGATACATCAACTTCTAAATAAATTACTTAGTGTTAGCCTTGATTTATTTAATTAAAACGTTTCATGAAATTATGCTTATTCGATTCAAAAGTTGCTATTCCTTTTTAAATTTTTTTACTAATCATTAAAAATGAAGCATTTGGGCATAAAACACATTGTTCGTGAACGAACCTGCCCCAAGTTTTTTATTTAGAAACTCTTCGGCTGAATATCACCAATGCATAAATTCTACTACTACTACTCTACATAAATTTTAGAAAATTTATGTAGAGGTAGAATGACAGCATACTATAACATTGAATGTTCTCCGGTCTGCAAAATATCACAAAAAATACTGACTTTACATCATCATAAAAGAAATGCTCCAGTTTTTTAGAAGATGTATCGCCCTTGTAATTTACAAGAAAACATCCAAGATATGAAAATGTTTACCAATTATTGTAAGTATAAAACTTGGAAACTTCAAAGCTTAAGCCATATTAATTTAAAATTATGCTCATAAAATGTGAAAGGAAGTCAAGTTTACATAACTCAAAGTCCGATTATTTTAGTATTAAACTACAGGTAAGTAAAATTTTAAAAAAGTTAAAAAGTGTGGAAAGCCATATGAAAATTCTTAAGAAATCAGCTACATATATATATATATATATATATATATATATATATATATATATATATATATATATATATATATATATACATATACATATATATATACGCACTCAACGTACATTAGTATTTGGTTGTGGGAAAATTAGGATTCGAGTCTGCCTAGTATAAAACTTACAAAATTGAAAACTTACAAAATGAAAGTAACAATCTGCCGTATTACAAGATCGGTCTGTGATACACCGTTGTATGTGTGTATACATATATATATATATATATATATATATATATATATATATATATATATATATGTATGTATATATATATATATATATATATATATATATATATATTGTCCTTACATAACAGAAAAAAGGAACATTAAATCATAATAAATTTGCAAACATTATAGTCATGATATATACTTCATATAAAAATATATAAATGTCAACTTCTTCTGTATGTCATTCTATAAATGAAGAAATGATCTTAAAAATATTAATAAAAGTTTAAAATATTGAAAATCTTAAAGTATGTTTTAGACGAGTACCTTCCTGAAAATTATTTTTCCGTATACATAATTTATTTACGTATGCTACAAAAATTTCAGTTCCTACGAAAAATGAAACGTTTTTGTTTTTTAGTTGACAAAAGCATTAATCGAGTTTTTGTACCCGAACTAAAATTTCAACAATCTTCATGCTTCATATGCGCGAGGCAGTGAAATGCTGTGTTCTAATTTTCAAATTACAAAATAAAAGCTAATCTTCAAGTGAATCTAACACAATTTACGGCTAAACATTACTTTAAATAGATTTTAAACAAATGAGGGTTTACTATCTATCATAACTATCTGTTATAAAAGCCACTGACTTTTATTTCAGTAGCGTTACTGTTGAATTTTTTTTAAAATCTCGCTAATTTGAAATCATATCATCATAATCATATTTGTTTCGAGTATTATATCGACATTTTAAAAACAATTTATTATTTTTTATATCTACTAGAGATCTATTTTCGTTTAGTTTTTATGTCTTCTGCTTTTTCTTTCTTAAGTACTTACCTCCGTAAATTAAACAGTTTCAAGTATTCATTAACTGTTTCTCTTTTCATTTTCCCTTTTCTATATTCAATGTTAATGCTAACATTTTTAATTTTATCCGAATATACTTTATTTCTTTGATGTTTAAATATTTTTTGTTAACATTTTCTCTCTTTTCAAATATTATTAACATTAAAGTATCAAATTTTACATACCTGTTAAACTTTAGCATTAATTTCTTAACCAATTGAGAAAATTATATTAGAACGGAAAAAATGTGTTTCTTTTTAGATCGTTTTGTTTTCCATCTTTCTGACTATTTGTCCGCGAATGAACTTTTTCTGAGGAACGATTAGAGATTTCATGTTTAAATACATATTGAATACTGAGATGTTTGAGTATATCTATCTCGATTTTCCCGTAAAAATGTCAAGTTTCTAACGCAATGCACCAAAAATAATTTCGTTTATTATTTCCTTTTTGTTTCTCATCGAATGCCCAATTACACGTTTAGACAACTAACGGCCGTTATGTGAATTATGCCGTTATTAGCGTAATTAAAGATGATGGATCTACCGAAATAGGAATACATGTTCATAAATGTTATAACAATCGATTTATGCACTCACTATCTTTAAATTCGTAAAAACATTTTTATAAGAAATATTGTTACTATACTTATAAAATTTGTATTTCACAATTAGTTGTCTCCACTGATGACTAATTGTGAAATACAAATTTTTTGGGGTGATTATTCTTAAATGTCACTCTAATTCATAACGAAAAATTACATTCAGTGTATCAAAAATATAGTTACACTTGGTGGTAGGAAGCAAATTTTCAATCTCTATTTTCTTTACGTCATGGTTTTGAGTTCAAGCCACCTAAATTATACATTAAATTCTCATATAGGAATATATGAAAACAAAACTGATATAAAATATACACTGAAATTCGTTTATTGAGGTCGAGCAGAAGCTTCATTCTGGATGCTCGGATCTCTGTTAAACTTTCGTACCTAATCCATTATACCCGATTTCTTTTTTACTAATTGCCCATGATCTCGGTAATCGTATTATCTACGTAATTGGTTTTGTAAATGGTTTTACGCATTTTATGTTACATATTTTATATTAACATCTTATTGAAAAAAAAACACATTTACCATTGCACAGTTATTCGCATATGTAGTCTATAAAATATAAATGTACATGAAGTTGGGTCTATAATTTGTTTATATTTTTGGTATTATAGAAAATTTTTTATTTTTTTTAGTGAATTTTCAAGCAAGCCTTGTATTCATAATTTTTTGACTACTAATTTTTTTGATTTGAAATTTAATTTAGTGATAATCTTTTACCTTAAAAAAATATACGCTCATCAATAAAAGCCAGGACGAGAAATATATTAAACCCAAATAGATAAAATCGGAAGTTATAATTAAATTAAATTCAGTCTAAAATTTCATTTCTCTTTTTTCCCAATTACCTTAATATCTACTCTAAGCCCATTCTTAAAATAAAACAAATACATTCATTAATTCAGAATATATGGTATTAATGAAAAAAACCTAAATATAAATATTAAATTTTAGAACATAGATATAATGAAGGCTAAGATTTACGACGAAGACGAATTTAAAGATTTATTATGTGGTATAGAGTGAAATTTAAAATTAGATGATATTGTGGTATAAATACACTATAGAACTAGGAACATTTCTACATTTTTTTGAAATCATATGAAAGTATACACATTAAAAACTACATATCTGGAAATAAATTCTGCAGCTGATGATTATTTACTATAAAAGTTGGGTTGGGTTGGGTTGAGTTGGTTTTGGTTGGATTGGGTTGGGTTGGGTTGGTTTGTTTTGGGTTGAGTTGAGTTGGGTTAGGTTGGGTTGTGTTGCGTTGGGTTGGGTTGGGTTGGCTTGGGTTGGGTTGGGTTTTTTTGGTTGGGTTGTGTTGGGTTTGGTTGGGTTGGGTTGGGTTAAGTTGTGTTGGGTTGGTTTGGGTTGGGTTGGGTTGTGTTTTGTTGGGTTGGGTTGGGTTGGGTTGTGTTAGGTTGGGTTGGGTCGGTTTGGTTTGGGTTGTGTTGGGTTGGGTTGGGTTGGGTTGTTTTGGATTGTTTTTTTTGGGTTTGGTTGGGTTGGGTTGGGTTGGGTTGGATTGGGTCGGGTTGGGTCGGGTTGGGTCGTGTTGTTTGTTTTTAGTTAGATTGGGTAAGGTTAAATTAGGTTAGGTTATGGCATATATTTATTGGCATATATATATATTTATATTTTAAATTATTAATATTGTCAACATTTATTATTGATTATTTCAATTTAGCTCAGGCCTGGCAGGGATTTTGTTTATACTTTTGAAATACTTGTAACAATTTTTTTTTTGAAAACATAATTTTTTTATAGATGTTATTGATTAAACAATTTTTTTAATACATTAGCCACGGCCGGTAATTATTTTAGTTACATTTATGTGTATATATAAATATATATAAATATATATATATATATATATATATATATATATATATATATATGTATATATAATTAAAAACCGTAATTATATTTATATGGCAATGGAAAATGCGAAACTTGATAGCCATAAATTAAAAAAAAACCATCAATTATAGATTCAAAGATAGGAAAACCTATTAAGTTGATATAATTGATAATATTTCTTATTTGACGTTAAAGGCTGTTAAAAATTACATTCTTTTAACGTAATTTTAAAAATGTACTTTATTTTTTGTGTCAAATGTGTAGTGTCTAATGATAAATTTATTGTGAATATAGGGAGAAATGACCACGTAATGTACAAATTTCGACCTATTTCTGGTGAGTATTATTTTTTTTGAAAATGGTTTTTTAAAATAAATAATTATCAGCTGCAGAATTTCTTTCCTGATATATAGTTTTTAATGTGTATACTTTCATCTCATTTCAAAAAAAGTTTCGAAATTTTCCTGGTTGTAAAGTGCATATGTTCCGATATTGTTTATTAAGTAAAAATAATCTTATACGAAATTATTATATATTAAGGTACTGGCTTTCCTATTGGTTCACATAACATTGTTAAATGCGAGTATTTATTTTTGAGAAAATGGTTATTTTTTTAATTCTTTCTTGGGAGCAATAGTACTGAACCTATTATTTCTCAATACCAAGTGTTTATGTATCGGGTATTATGCAGTTTTCCCAGCATTCATCCCGAAAGCACTTAGACCGATGATGTGTTTTGCAACTACGTTGACATTTTTAATTATATCTCTATTACTGTACCATTCTATATATATTATATAGCCTGTGCAAATTTGGATAGTATAGAGTGTCATATAGCGAAAGTTACATGTAAATCGGATTCGTAGCTTTTAATTAAATCATATCAAACCGCTTATGAGCCCTTAAGTTTGTCAATTGTCAACCCCAACGAAATACTAAAACAATTGTAGTATAATTATAATTAAAATAAAAGGCGCCATGCAGTGACTCTACTCTCAGGTGGGTGAAGAATGGTGAAAAAAAATTATTGCACAATTTAATTCAAATACTATATATGTAGTGTACAAGTTATTTGTGCAAAAATGTATATACTGTCACCGTGAATTGGATAGATTACAGGTTTAGGCACGGTCTCTAACAGCTAGACGCATCTTAAGGTCCCAAGTTCTATTCCGGCCGTTTGTCGAGCGCGGTTAACGTGATATTTGTAATTACGTAGCTAAAACGTCAGAAATCAATGACGGATAGCATCGCCATGCAGTACTTACATTGCAAGAAACTTCGCACTGCAAGCGCATGTCCAGCGTGGCGATTGTTGCGAATGACACACGAGTTGGTAGAGGCCTATATCCAGTAGTAGACGGAGACAGGCTGTTGGTGATGATATATCTGGAACCAGTGTAATACTAGTTTTAATCGTGTTTAAAAACGATAAACCGTTCTATGCGATACCACGCATCAATAAAATTAAAAAAAAATATTACACTTATAGTTCACTTAAAATAGAACAATAAAACGTTGGTACATTTGAAACTAGTGACTTTTTCATCATATCACGAATATAATATTTAATACAATATAAATGCTAAAAAATCTTAGCTTTGTACACTTTATAAGGATTATTTGTACATATTATAAAAAGTTTTGTAATCAATATAAATATTAAAAGTGATTTCAGATTTTTTTTGTAAATAGGCATATGAGAGTTTTATATTTTATATTGTTATAGAAATATGAGAGTTTTATCAAGTTTCCAAACAATAAAATCAAGTCACTACTTTATTTTTGTATTTTGCATTCTCCTTGGTGCTGATTTGTCAACATTTAATTTGTTTTAAATATCTGAACTTACGTATCAACAACGTACGGAAATCAGAACTGTATAATTAGAAACATTGTTTTTTTATTCATTAAGATTAACAATTATATTTAATAGAAATATTGAAACCATCAAACAAGAGGGAATACAATAAAATCATTAATTAGCTCAATGACTCAAATATTAGAATGGCAAAATTGATCATCAATTGATGAACGAAAAAGTTATAAATTTTTAAAGGCCTTATAAATTAATTAATAAAAAAACATAAATGGAACCTCCTTGTGTAAACCTGGAAAATAAATAGCATGAAATATAAGTTTATGAGAAAATTAAATCCTGAGTGAACGTTTATGTAATGATTTAAATTTTAAGGAAACGTTTTCCCGCACCCTTATAAAAACACGTATAGTCCTCGTACTAAATATTAACAGATATTCTTGATATTGGAGTAGCTCGGGAATTGCTGGATGTCTTGGGTATCTCATGCCGCTAGTGGAAATAGGGGTAATACCTGTGCCTGTTGTTTTGCCATCGGCGCTTGGTTTGTACACCCATTTCAAGTTGGTGGTAGTAAGTTTTGCCCAAGAACTATTTGTCACTAAATATTGTTGCTAACAGGGCAGCGGTATAGCAGAGTAGCGTATTTTTTAAAATTTCGGTATTTCTAATTGGTGGAGATTAATTGAAATTTAAAAAAGAAATTGGCTTGGGAGGGCATCAATCATCTTTATAAAAAAAATTCTAAAAACAATGTACAGAAACTACCACACAGATGGCCGTCGAGCGTTTGTCCGGTTACAGGAAAGAACTTCTCTGACTACAGGGAACAGAGAATGGTTATATTTGAGATGATGCATAAAGTACCTGATCGTTTTCCTTTTTTAAATATCAAAATCACTTATGATTCAGTCAACTGTGACGTTAAGTACCGGTTGGTTAAATGTGACGAAAAAATCTAACTCTTAACTTTGTGAATTAATATTAAACGAATAGACTATCAGTTTAAAATAACTCCGAATGGCAGTGCGAATCATAGTCAAGTGATATGTGACATTCCTGATTTTCGAGAAAAAACAAAATTAGTAATAATTAAAATATGGAAACTATTTATTTATCTAATTTCAGTTAAATATCTACCACTTCTACGCATAATCCAAATATAAATTGAACGACAGCCTATGTCTTGATATATGTTATTTTCAATATCGTTAAGTTGGACTCGGTAGTATGCACGTGTGTACGTGTAGTAGAGACGTCCAGTAAAAATTATATCAAGTTAAATTTGATAAAAAATATACAAGTAGCATGAAATAATCAATAAGTAACACATAAATATGATAAATATATCAGATCAAAATAATCAGTTAGGAATCAAACATCGGTTACAGGTAAAATAAAACGCCCCCAAACTTCGTGTTATTTAGAAATCATATAATATTTGAATTTAACCAGTTCAAAATGAACAGTGATATATATCGATTATAATTAAAGAAAAAATAGTTATTGGTTAATATAACCGATAGTTCTATGAAAATAAAATACAAATCTAAATTAACATAATGATCTAATTTTTATATACCTCCATTCTATATGCAGAATTGCTAATCACGCAGCATCCGGTATGTATACTTTCCTACTTTATACTGAGAATACATTCTTCGACGTTGTAAATGTAGAACAATAGTAAAAAAAATCGATTTGAATTATTTTTGTGAAATGAAACTTTCAATCATTGTTTTTATATATAATTAATGTGCCAGTAATTTCAAATATAACATATATATATCTAATCTTCGACGAATGTTTTCAATAAATACAATAATAAAATATACCGGTAAAACAGTTTTATAATAAACATAAGTAGGGCTCAGTTAAATCAAAATAAACTGCGCCGTCAGGTTTAAATGGAATAGAGTTGCATTATATCCGGCATTGACTTTCATCTGCTCTGGATTTGGCATTCAGCGTTCCAACAAATTCAAAGAGATTATGAGGTGCACGAGTAATTTTAGCGGGGTAACTGAAGGAAATGCAGAAGGAATGCCATGACTATTATATATACATATACTACAACTACACAAAAGTAACTTGTCGTTGCGTTACATGTTAAAGAGTTTTTATTGAATGCTTTTATGTTTTAAAACATGCAACCCATATGAACTGAAAGATTACTTCGAGCAAAGAAGAGCCGACAACTACATAATTACGTTTACCTAACACACAAAAATCGCATTACACGCATAAGTCTAAATATAAATACAGTTCAATAATTATTACGTTGATATTATTTAATTTTATGCAACGATATTTACATACCTAATGTTAATATCTTTGAAGATTGCTGAAACTTAATAAGAATTTAACATTTTTTGAATTCTGGATCTGCTTTCTTGATTTGTACAGTTAGCGTTTAATATTTTGTTCAATAATTGCCGCGTGCATGAGTTTAAATTTTTCGAACTCTACCATGGAAATAATGATTGTTCTCCTTTCCTGACACAATGTGATGGAAAATAACTGATATCAACTGTATAAATAATTCTATGTGTAAGAAGAGACAGCATCAGAGTTTATTCAGAAGTATCGAAAGTATCGAATCTATTCAGAAGTAGTGAAATATTACAACTAGATTCTTTATGTTTTCTACAAGAGTTTTTATTCCTTTTAACCAATTATGTTATAATATATATCGCGTAGTACGGTACTCATAAATTTTGGTCTTTATTAAATGTTTGCGTACGGTAAATTTGCGTTTTTTTGTTAAATCCTTAAGAATAAAAATGATTCGTGGTAACTTCCTGAATAAATACTTTGAAATACAGTTAAACAACCAAAGTGTAATTTCACTCAAAACGATATGAAAATTTATTTCAAAAGATGCACCATTGCAACGATTGCCTTGCCACTTTCGCTTTGGGTCTCATTTCCGACCCGTAGATCAGTAAAATTTAGTGAAATAAAATATTCGTTGGTTGTAATTTCGCAAGTTTCAACTTCAAATTTAAATTTGTAACTTTGAGTACTGAAATATGTTTATTTTTTACAATAATTTTGGCATACTCGTGAAAGAGAGTATAAGTTAGTTGTTACAAGAATAATACTGAGATTATAATTCTAATAACAATTTTTGCATTAAATTTTTTCCTATTCACGATTCAAGAAAATGTTATGCTTAGATTGAAACATGAAGATATTTTAATACTATAGAATGCGGAATTTTTTAATGCTGTGTATCCTGTTTTCGGTGCAACACCTGATGGCCTGTCAGAACAATATACAGTTGAAGTGACATATTTCTCCCCACACCAATCCTCGTTTTACTATGTTAAATAAAATGAAGATTTTTCTGTGGAGAAACAAGACAAAAGAAAATGTTTTATAATCAAAAAGGAAAAAGTTTCGTTTTTGTAGCTCACTTAAATTCTGAATCATTAAAAAAGTAAGTAATTTCTATATTGAATTTGACAACAGCATTTTATCAATTACAGACAAAGTAATAAAATTGTCGATTGGCAGTGGTTTTCCGAAATTAATAGGAATATATAAAATTTGATAATGCTAAACTACCACCTTTAATTTAATCCTATATATGACTGCTAAAATGAAAAAAGAGTGCTTCAGTCCAGCATTTCCAAAGAGTATTACTTTTGGTTCTAATGGTTTCATATGAAAAGCAATTTCTACTCACATAATACTATAAATAAGTTCGAATGACAAACTACTGACAAATGTACTCTGAGGTTAGTGATTGGTTTTTATAATGTCAAAAATTAATATATTATAGAATTTTCTGCCTTACATATGATAAGAGAACCTATCTGTTAATGTATTCTTTACTTTTGTTTAATCCTTTACAGGTAGTATAAATGTACAGCTGTATACTTTTACAGAATATTATTTTGGTTTCATATAAAATATTGTTTCCACTAACATAAGAGTATATACAAGTTCGAATGAAAAATAAATGTAATATTATTGAATTATTTATAACAATGTACTCTAAGGTGACTTATTTCTTTTTTATAATGTATAAAATTAATATTTTAAGGGACTTTCTATGTCGAATTTGATGAATAGCATAGCCGTTAATTTATTCTTTAATCTTCAGTCAATATTTTGAATTAGCAGTTTAACTCTGACAATGAGTAGAAAAGTTGAGGTAAATTAGTGTTTCGCTAACTTTAATTGAACTAGTTTTCACAATATCGAATGATTATTTTTGGAGAATAATTACAATTCCTCTTTGTAGCTTTGGACCACTTCCTTCCTAATTTTGTGTTAGCATGTGTAGGTAAAACATTTTATATGGAAACCTTTTTGAAAAGGATTCGAATACAGACACGAAACAAGAATTTATATACTTCGTTTTTAACATTATATTTGAAAGTGAAGGAAATTCAATTTTTCTATTTTCAGCGAAATAGTATATTGTGCAAGATGAAAAATTATACTTCGTTTTAGAAAAATCAAAACACAAGTGTGTTTTGTAGAAAACGTCAATGAGAGTAACAGTGATGGGGCCATCTGAGTTGATTGTGTGGATTGGCAAGAAAGCATTCTGAAAAAGTATGACACCAAACAAATCACAAATAAGACAGGCTAACAAGATGAAAGACATTTCACTATAATGATATACGTACCTATATATGCACGTCGTTGATCGTTGAGTCATAGATTTAATACAAAAAAAAACATACTTTTTAACTAAATGGATGGCTAAAAATCTCTTCTGTCTAATAAAACTTATTAAAATATTTACATACTAATAAAATTTTTTAAAAATTCTACATTTTTTTCAATAGTAAATTTCAATTAAAATGTGTCACTATATTGAAATTTTCCCGTATATATGTTAAATATGATAAGTAAAATATAAATTATTTTACTTATCATATTTAACGTTATTTTTCCCACAGAGTTTGAAAACTCTGTGATTGATGAGAAAAAACTTTTACTTCTTATTATATATTATCTAGTTGAAAATAAAATTTGCAGTACATTGTAAAGCAATTAATTATTAAATAATCAAATAGTTTTTACGTGCGTAATCTATTAGGTTTCCCAAATTTAAATTTTTATACATAGAAAGTATTTAATTATAAAAAAAATACGGTTTTCCAAAGTCTTACCCTCATTATTTTTCCTGTCACAAATAATTATATATAAAATGAGCAAATAACAATTTTATAGTACTTTTAATGGAGTCTCCAAAGTTGAACTGAGATCTCCGTTTTATCTTTTAAATAAAGAACATTTTGGTACAAAACTAAAGATAACTCCTACTATATAATGCTGCTGATCAATGTTCCAGAATTAATCGGCGTAGGATTCAAGGTATAGCTAAGTACAACGGAATCAATAGTTCTTCTCAAAAATACTCACATTTCGTTCATGTTACTTCTCTGTAGATGACGTTTTCAGTTTTCAAGTCACTTAATTACAATATTGTAGTCTTACTCATGGTAGCGAAAATTACGGTAAATCTAGTGTGTAATATCAAGGTAATTTTTTCTATCCAAACAATATGAGTCACGGTCATTATTTACATAATAGAAAAACCAATATTACACTGTTCGGAAAAAATATCTTTTTAACTTGGTGATTTTTTAACCAATGGATATTCATATTTGGCCCAAAATTTCTTCTTTTCTTTATGATTAAAACTACAAGATACAAAACAGACGAAGTCTGATAAGATTATTAGGGTAACGATATTGAAGACGAGTTGAGAGCAAAGCTGGAGATATGGGTTCCTCTAAATATTGTCATTGTCATCAATTGACAAAGGACAATGGCAAATTGCCAATTGGATGTTAGACTAATAGAGACTAAGTTAAATAAAAACTTTTAATTTTTATCATGTTTACCCAAGCATTTATTTACATCATCTCTACCTATATATTATATTACGCTGCACGTATTATAAAATAGTTTACTTCGTTCGAGACAAAGTTTATGAATTACATAAGATTGATTACAGTCGAATAATTTGAACGAAAACCACACTGACAGCCCCTGACCTGAGTTCTAATTTAATTAAAAATACGTCGCTACAAAATTCTGTCATTTTATTTTTTTAATTGACTTTTTGGATGTGTTTGTGTTAATTTTTCCTATGTTGATAGTCACGTTGTTCTTAAACACATTCAGTATTGGGAAATGGGAAATAATATATTATCACAAAAATAAAAGTTACTCCTAGAATTAAATAGTATGAATTTAAAATTTCTGAATGACTTTCTTCTGCTTATTATTAGGTGACGATAAAAATTTACTTATGAATTCAATCTAACGTCCAAATTTGGAATCTTTAGTAACCTATGTATTTTTATGGACTCTGCATTTTTATGAATCCCATAATAATCCCATAATCCCTATGCATTTTTATGAACCCTGTATATAGCTTATAGACTGTATGTTTTACCCGGCATATATCTTAAAATTACACATTTATTTAAGTTAAGCTATAACTTATTTATACAGTGAGGGAATTTTTTTTTAAATTAATAATTTAAGGAATATATACGGTCCAAAAACTTTGAACGCTCTAGACAAAATCCATGTTAAGAAAGACTGACCTATGACAAAATTTCACATGAAAGTACGTCGGTATATATGTGCACTATTTAAAAAATTTTAATAAAACCGCATTCATAGAGGCCTATATCAAATCTTTAATAGCAAATGAGTGTCATTTTAAACAAATTTATATATAAATTAACGTCTTTTAAGTTTACTAAGGATGGAGAAAAAAGTCTGCACACACATTTACTAAATACCATAAAATCACATATGTACTACAAATTTTTACTGGAGATGTTTAAGCGCAAATCCAATATTGTTGCCTCGTCCACGTAGACACGTGGACGAGGCAACAATATTGGACAACATATTGGCAACAATATTCGAACAATACAATGTAATCCACATGGCCTATACAATGTATATGAAACAAGCAAGTGGAACCCCTTTATGTATTATCAAGCGGGAAAGATATTTTAGAAAAAAACAACCGGCCCTTTTCTGATTAGAACGTTTGATACATTCCAATTATATTAACTATTTCATTGCATACATGACTTTAATACCTTATAGAGGAAGTATATTATATCGAAGGTACGTACTTATTATTTTTTTTAAACGAATTCACTCTGGCTTTTATAGATTAAATAACATGTAGGTGCTGACTACAAAGGAATGTGTGTTCCGTTTGGAACATATTATGAAGACGACTTAATCAATTGAAATAATTGCTATGTAACGAAATTACACATAAGTATACCATATGCACCTTTTATTTGAAACACTTCGAATTTATTTTCGCAGATTTGATTATTTGTCTATAATTTGAATAACGTTAATTTTCAGCCTTAAATAAACAACAGGGGGAAACATATAATACATGCTAACTACATATAGTATGGTCTATTTTCATCCCACATACCTAATGATCGTTGTTTTCGCTATAGAAATATAGTTGAAAAGATATTCAAAATCTTTAAATACTTTAGACAAAATTCATGTTTCACATAGCTGTTTGTACTGAGGTATTTTTACGTAAACTCTTAAGATAACTCACATTAATGAAATAAATGTTTAAATTCACACGTAACACATAATGCTTTTACTCCAAACAAAATATTTTGTTTAAAAGAATATATAATTTTATTTCAGTAGAAACAGCATTTGGGATAACTCTGATATAAGATCTTGGAATAAGGGGAGTAACACGCATTTTAATTTTTCCTAAATTCATAATTGTTTAAAATTTATATTTTTAAAATTAATTGGATTTTGAAATTCGTAGATCGCTAAGCTCCATAGTCAATTCTAATTTGTGTCTCTTTATTAAATTCTAAATATAAGAATTAGATTCGAAATTTAAATTTTTTATTATTTTAAACCAACAATTTTAGGAGATACAGAAAACTATGAGGAACTCTATTTCTGTAATACACACTCAACAGATTGTTTACAGATTTCATTTGCATTGTGAGGAAACGAAGGTACAAACGGCGATATATATATATATATATATATATATATATATATATATATATATATATATATATATATATACATACTATGATATAGGACAACATATTTTCTTATTTTTATTTTCACTATACATTCGATTTCACAATATAATATTCTAATTATTAGCGTTTCTTGGAGATTTTTCTAAAACTGTCTTAAAGTAAATTTGAATCATTATCACGTTTCCTCCAATAAAGGTGACAAGATATTATGAATTCAAATTCACAATTCTTTACAAACAGGATTTCTTCTACACACGTGTGTAACCGTTTTAAGACTTCTGATAATAATAATATCCATTAAAAAGGTTAAAGAAACTCAGTTATATATTTAACCCCTTTTGTCAGATAAAAATTTTGCCTTTATTTTATTCTAATTATGTGTAATGTTCAAAAGATATTAAAATTATGATTTCTATCTACATCTCATAAATTTGGTTCTTACGAGGAATCGAGATATGCAAACAATAAATTACATATATACGTTTTGCCTTAACATAAGTTGTGGTGTTAACATTTTTTTAATGGATGAAAAACCTTGAGTTTTGTCCTAATTTTTTTATTTATTGGTTTAAAAACTATGCTCTGTCGTTTAAATCGCGGACTATTTCCGTACCAAGCTTCGTTAAAATCGGTTTACCTGTTTAAGCGTGATTTAGTAATAATTATTCCAACACACTTTCCAGAGCACTAGTTGGTATTTTAATTGATACAAATTGTGATTGTAAATTTTTTAATTATCATATTAATATAAATTTTGTCTCCATTATCCAACTGCGTTAAAAATATTTCCTGCTCTTATACTTTTTCTTTAAATTTATCAATAACCACGTCCATTGCTCTTTTGCTCGAAGCGCTTCAAAACAAACTCAGCTTAAGCTTCCAAAACTCCGCTTAATATATACTCAAAATCTCGTCAAATGGAGAGATGAAAACTTATTACCTAGTCCAAACAATAATTTAACTTTACATCTAAAGTAGTTTCTGAGATATTTTGAATTAAATATTAAATTTATTTATTTACTCACTCACTGATGGATAATCAAAACTTACGTCATTTTCGGAACAGTTAGAAACTTGGTAGTAGGTGGTATAGCAGTTAGCAAACCAATAAAAAATAAGTCTCTCAGAAATCTCAATATTATTAGCTTGAAACAAAAGTAAAGTTAATTTTAGTGTACCTTTCAAGTTTCTATCATAAGCAGTAGATTATTAACACTCCGTTTATATATAGTAAGAACAATTTTTATCTCAGGAAATATTAAATAAATAAATAAACCACTTCTCTACTAATTTTCGATTATAGGTTTGCCTAGTAATTCTGTAATTATATTAATACACTACGGTTTTGTATTGAAAGTAATTGGAAAATTGGTGATGTTTTTAATATTTTACTTTGAAACACTAAAAACGTTTGGTTTCGTTGAACGTAATTTGGTTTGCAATAAAGCAATTGGTCCATTTTTAATATTTAAAAAAACATATGTGTTAAACATACTGGTCTGCTGTGATAGGTTATATTGTTGTCGATTATATTGTTATTGTTTTCGAAGAACAAACCAAATTTGTACACCAACCACTAAATTTGCTAATTAACTGTTTATTTTACGTTATTTATTTTTCGGTGCATTGAAATACAAAACACATTTCTTTAGTTGGATTAAATATAGTGCATCGTATAGTACACCTGTAACGAACAGCGTTACAGGTGTATTATACGATGATTTATTATAGTCATGCTTTAAATGTATAGGTATGCATAAATACCATTATTATCTTGCACATTTATGAAATTGTGTACAAGGGCCGATTTGATGGTGATACTGGTAATCCCTTAGAATTCCTGCATCTATTGGGGAGTAAAGTTAGCAGGAATTATAATATTTATATAATTATTTTACTAACTATAGGGCATTAAGAAATTTTGCATCGACGCAAGTCAATTTACAGCGGAATGTTAAAAAATATCCCGATGAAAAGAAAAAAGGTAGGAAAATTATAAAATTCTACTCTGGTCCGGTTCATGAATTTCATTTTATTAAGATGAAATATAAAATTATCTTAAGAGCTTAGATTCACTAAACGCAATAACTTATATGTGTGATATACGTCGCAACTATACGCAAAGAGTCAAGGATCCAATTTTAGCAAAGAGTCAATTGAAATCCCGTCAGCTGTTTTCTCATGTGACCAATATTATGTCCCATTTTTTAAGATGAAGATAAATTAATTTTGAACAACAGAACAGGTCACTTACTAAAAAAATAAAAACTCTGAATGAGTACTGCGACCATGTGTTACTAAAGTTCATAGAAACTAAAAGCGTTACTTACAAAAAAAAAATCTGAATGAGTACTGCGACCATGTGTTGCTAAAGTTCAATATCATGAAGACCTAAAAAAAGAGAACAATAAATAAAAAGTTATATAAAAATCTATATAAACATTTATATTAACATATAAATGCCAATCTAAAGAAACTCTACTAAAATAACTGAAATCACATGAAAATATTACTGTTGAAAGGGCCTATTTCCTCTTTAAAATGTTAGCCCTAAATTCCCTAGATTTAATGAATATTATCATAATATTAAACTTGACCACGATGGAAAATTGCTTAATTTAATACAAAGAGTGTTATGTCCAATTCTCTTCAATTTAAAATACAGTTTTTCATTTAGGTAATTTTATAAAAATCGTAACTTCATAGCAAATTCCTTATTTTCAATACCTTTTACGATAAAATATAAACTTTATGACAGTTTGCTTGTTTTTGGTCTGTCCTATGGTTTACATGATATCAAAATAATAAGTAACCCTCCATCTCTTTTGTCACCCTTTTTTGAAAAATAAGATGTGAAATGTTTGACATCGCAATACTTTAAAAGCATTGACCCTAGCTGTTTTTTTTTTTTGTAAAACAAAATATATCCAGAAATGTAATTATTTGTCATTAACTTTTTTATTTACAGAGAGAAACTCGACTCAATAATTTATTTGGAAAATGTTTAATTAGGAATTTAAAAGAAATACGAGACCACAAATGTTTGCTTGAAGGAATACTGGTTATTTTTGGGGTGATCTAAATAACATATAGTATAGCACTTTAGAGTAGAGATCCGATGTTGACTTTTTGGAAGATTAATTTTTTTAGTTCTACATTTTTATACGTGTTTTCTACTAAAGTTTTCTTTTGAATAACAATCATATTCACAGATTCTTCTTTACTCTTCTTGGGACAGCCGATCAAAGTGGAAATTTATTATAATTTTAACACGTATATTTGTTTTGTGTTTATTTTTATGTTTTCGTTGCGTGTCTATTGTAATTTTTAATATTATTCACCAATTTCAATGCAAATCTTCTGATATAAAAGTTTATTTGAACTAATCAAAGGATGATATAAACCTATATATTTGGCCACCATTTTCTTGAATCCTATGTGTAGGAACTTAAATCCTATGTCATGAAAATACCACTCCTTGAATGAGTATATCACTCAAATATCATATAATTAATATTTCAAAATTAAACCTAATATATAATTTCATTTTATATTTATATATATATATATATATATATATATATATATATATATATATATATATATATATATATATATATGTGGACATTAGTGAAGTGTCTCCCAATTCTGGACATAGGGCGGCAACAGAAAGTGCGACTGTTTTAAAAAAAATCATGATGTTAGTAAAACTTTAACCAAAATTACTTAATTTTTAGACGAAACCTATTATTTTGTGCATTTAAATCGTTTCGATCGAATTACAATAATTATATTATTTCGAATTTTGACTTAAATTTAAGGAATATTTTTTAACATCCTTTTTTAATACCATATATTTTTAATTTTGATCGTTTATTTATAAGTAAATGAAGCTGTTTTGACTGGTTCATACTTTGGAATGGATTCACACGGCATCTATATAGTTGATGTACATCAAATAATATGCAAGGTGCGTTTGTGTTCATAATACACTCCTGATTGCACCGCGGTATCTTTAAGAGGTTTGACGCAAGAGAAAAATTGAAAATCGTTAAGCATATAATAATTATTTTTCAAAAGGAAAATATTGCAGGGTATACATAAACAACCTCGTCATATAAAAAATACAGATAATTAATTCTGTCGCATTTGTAGGTGAAATTGGTTCACTTTCATCGAATTATTACGATCCTTTAAGGGATTTCAAATAATTTTATTTGCCTATTATTATTTCGGTGTCTAAATATAAATTGCATGCAATAAACAAACAACAATATATTTAGTTCAGTTTCCATTAATTATTACATTACCTTTATTTTTACCTAACTTTAAAAGGAAAATACTGTGATCAAGTCAATATTATGTTTTACTGTTTAATGACATAGCATAATGAGTTTCTATGTTACTAATGGACTCTATCATACATTTTCATATCTCTGCTTTCACGAGTTTCAGCTGTGTTGATGAACGCGTGTAACTTTTTATTACTCATAGGTTTTAAAAGTGTAAAATCACGCTCTGTCCTAAATATAATCCAAAACTTTAATGAATTCGATAGCTTAGTTTTTAAGGTACGGCCGACAAACCTACTGATATATATGCGTACATGTATTAAACATAGTGTATTTGAAGACTACGATAGATTATTCATATTTGTTAAGCAAATTAACAACTTATAATGACAACTTTCATGAACGAACTTACAAAAATAATTGTATACAGTTCATAAAGGAAAACAAAAAAACGGGAGTAAGAAAATACCCTTTCCTTTAATTAACGCATCAATAAAAATTTTCCGCGTAAGAAAAACTTAAGTTCCTTTAATTTTTTTGTTGCTTGCTGACCGGCTTGAACTTACCGTGTTTATTTATATCTAAGTAAATATTTTTCTGGATCTGGAACGTGAAGTGACTAGAAATTGCTATATAATTTAATTTGCTGTATGTACAAATACACTTTTTACTCTTAAACAAAACTTATACACAATGCCAAATAGGTAACATGATTTTAAATTCTAGGTTTATGCCACTTGAAAGGAAAGTATCGTCTAATGAGGATCAAGATTGATATTAATAAATCAATCAAGATACAATAAAATACAAATATAATGTATCCAGTATGGAACTGATAAATGAAAAAGAAAAGAAAATAACTGCAATAATTATCGAATTTTAATTTCCCTGGCACTATATCAAATTGTTTTATGCATTATTATTGTTTCAATAAAAATTGCCTCAATTACTTCTCCAAATCTAAAAATTTTAACCTCAGAATCAATACCAAATATTGCCAAATGTTATTGTTATTTTTAATTACATTTATTCGCATAATAAAGTTTAAACTAGTTATGTAATTTTATTGCGGGTCCCTACCTCCAAAAGAGGAAACTAAACATCCATGTTTCTGTCTGTCTGTTAATTATAGACTTTTTTTTCTCTAAGAAAGCGTAGCCTATTAAGAGCGCAAGTTATAAGGAATCCTCAACAGTTATTCTTTTCCTAGTGTTATGTAATATAATTCTACAAATTTATTGAAAAAAATTTAGTTACCAAAATATTTCGCTTTAAAAATGTTTAATGTTAAAATGGTAAAAAATAGAGTTGCTCGTGCGTAAATTAATGGAAAACTATAGTGCTGATTCCAGAAATTAGAGCTTTTAAAAACATTTGTTTTTTATTATCTTATTAACAACTTTGAGATTTTCCCTACTACACCCTTACATTATGTTATCAGTACCAAACAATAATATCCATAAATATTTCTATACTTTAAAATTAATTCAAGTATATTTAGTATTAAAACTATATTTCATTTAAGATATATATATATATATATATATATATATATATATATATATATATATGTATATATATATATATATATATATTAGGATGTCCCTTATATCACCGATTTTTTTTTCTTTTAAATATTGTAACGTATACCCTCTAATTCTTTTTATAGTACTAAAGGCTACCTTCGTGCAAAATTTCATAGTCATATGACAATGGCAACCCGTGCCGACAGGCATCATTGTTTTTCTAAACAACGGTTTTAGAAGACTTAGTTGCATGTAAGCTATATTATGATCAAAATACATATTTTATAATAGAAAACAGTGGAATATTAATTTCGGTTATGTATTTATTTATAAAATTGAAAAAGATATATAATTCAGGATTCAGGATACTTTTTTTTTAAAGTATCTTTCTTGCAATCTGGGTACAACTTTCGGTGTTCTTGTACACAACGTAACAAGAACTGTTTTTGTTCTTCTGCAGCAGTTATTAATCCATGAAAATCTTGCATGAGCTTCACGCCTCTCTCTGCTATATCATTGACTGCCTTCAAGTACATAACTTTTTTTTTAGCTTCCTGAAAGTAAGGAATTTGTTCCCATGAAGAGACGTCGTCTTGGCGTTATCAATTTTTAACCGCGATAATAAATTTGTGCTCTTGATGGTCACGAAATCACTCAAACGTTTTCCTGAAACAATAAAAGAAATATATTAACAAAATTACCACATTTTCTAATGAAAAAAAAACACTTATTCAACTCACCGTACAAAGAAGCAGATATTTCTTCCTTCGATGGAATATATCTCTTCCCTAAATCATACAGACTTTCCCTTTGTAAATTCGATACGATATCAGCTTTGGTTTGTGTATCAATTTCGTTATGAAATAATGAAAATAAAACTATTTCTTCTGATAAATACCACAAGTGTTGGCTGTACTTGGTCAGAGCTGCCTTAGAAATCACATGGTCGACTGTTTCGTAGTTTTTCAATGTTTTTAAGAAACATAAATCTTGATTCGGGGCTTTTAGCGCCAAATTGCACTCAAGCCAGGGCTTTACATAAGCCATTGCAATAAATAAGCAAACATCTTGCAGAGCTCGTTTGTCCTTAGCACTCATTTTAAACTGTGATTGCAGCAAGCACATCTTTAAAGAGTAAATAGCTCTTGCCATCCATCTTGCCTGATGCATGGCGCCAGGTGGTCTGATTTTAAATTTCTTTTCATTATCTCCCCCCAAAAACACTATACATAGTTCAATCAACTCCCGATAATCGTCACGTATAATAGATTTCAGTAGTTCTTTTTTATAATAATTAATAAGTTCGTTAATCATCGTTTCACAAAAATATTTCTTTACGAAATCAGTACATGTATCGGTAGCAGTTGCATTAACGTTCTTCCAATTGTCTATATTTTTGATGGATCTTTGATTCAAACACACATTTCAGTACTAGTTCATACATATGATGGCGGCAAGCAAAAAGTAACAATTCCCTTTCTAATTTTTGCTCCAAGAGCATACAAGCCCCATTTAAGCAGCCTGTATTAGAAGCCGTTGTGTCGCAGCACATAATCTGTACCTTGTCATTGAGATCCCAATCAGAAAGGGCATTTAAAACAGCTTCAGCTTGATCTTTGCCAGTAGAACTATCAAGTTTTGGCACTGCAAGAAGTTGGACTTTTTCTCCGAATGAAATGAGAATCGGCAGGCGTTCTTCTTTTGAACCTGTAAACCGGGCAATAGCTTTCCATCCCAATGAATAGTTACAATTTCAGGCACGTTGTTCTGAAAATCAGTTTTTATCGATTCTGCTCTCTTTTTTCTCATTTGGGTCCGAATTCGTTAAATAGAAGACTTATTGATAGGAAGGCTTCACAACTGAGACCAAGTGCTTCTACAACAACCTGAAGTATGTAAAGAGAATCCCTTACACTTAGTTGACATCTATCTAAAGCTGCAACTAGTTTGTGGTTAGGTGGAAGGTAAATTCTTCTTAGTTCTTCCAAACTAACTGGTAGACTGTTCGTGAAGGTCTTGAGGTGGGATAGAAGTGTCTGAAGTCAATAAATTCATATCAGTCAAATGCTTTAGTCTTTTTTCCTCTTCTCCTAGTTTTCTCTGCCTTACTCTTCTTTCTCAACTAACTTTTTGTCAACACCCGCTAAGCAACCCGAACGCCCTGGCTCTCTTTGTTTTTGTAAAAATATTTTGTCTTCCTCTATTTTGATTCTTTGTAGAGCATCGGCATGCGCGATATCAAATAAATTATCTAAATCTTTTTGGAACTTCCCCTCGCGGTGCTTATAAACGTCCTGTGTTTTTTTACAGTTTTTTTGTAGCTCTCTCCAAACATGGTACAGATCCACAAGTTTTTTCACACAATTAGGTACAGCTCTGGTAGGTATTCTAGCTTTTTCCCAAAATATGATGCACTCTCGAATCACAAGATTTGCACTTTCATTAACAGTAAATTTTACCTCGCGAATATTAAAAAACAGAACTGAGAGAACTTGACGATTAGACGGCAACTTTGCACCCGTCATTTGGTAATTTATCTCACCAACCAAGAAAATATTTTTCTGATTACTTCTAAATTCCACTGACATCTTGAAAATAAACTATTATGCACGTTAATTAAGCGATACGCCGGTGAAAACTCGGAAACAAATGACTACAAGAGCGAGTACGCGCTGGTCATCCGCGTTACTTGTATGAACATGTTTCGCGCTCAACTCGGCACGGGTTACGGTGCTTCAAATAAGATAAATATTTATTTTCGAGTGTTTTATGGCCAAATGAAAAAAATGAGAAGGTATGCGTTACAAAATAAAAACTTTGAAAAATAAGGGACACCCTAATATATATATATATATATATATATATATATATATATATATATATATATATATATATATATATATGTATATATGTATATATATATATGTATATATATATATATATATATATATATATATATATATAAATATATATATATATATATATATCGCATGTATTTGCCTGTATAAATACATCTTTCTAAAAATATACTATAATTAGTATAACATTTTCAATGTAAATATATTCAATAAAATACTACATATTCATATTTATACACTAATTTATTACGTAAATAAAATAGATTCATGCCCTATTCAAATAAAATTAATAAAATAAATAAAATATAATCCACGTAAAAATACTTCAAATTTAAACTCTCGAACCCTGTTCACATTTTAATTTTATTGCTGAAATTGCTTCATTAAAATTTTAAACATACTTTGCATCCCCTGATAATATTATCTTAAAATTTCATGGAAATGTTCTTTTCTATTTCTACTTGTCGCAACAATTTATTCTTGCGAGGTTCGTTAAGATTTGCTTTATTATATAATTTTAATTAAGGCAATATTTATTAACTGAATATTTTATATTGTAAGGTTTATTTCATGTTTTATAGGCAGATTGTGTTGCCCAAGTATCCACTAAGTTAACATATTTTTGAAATAACTTACTCTACATTACATTTAAAAGTAAATAAAAACATTATATGTGAGAACACATATGCATCGTGCAATAAGAGATACGTTTTATTTTCTTTCAAAATATGTCATTAAACTAAAGTACGTAGTAAATACGAAAATGATAGATCAACTATAAATAAGTTTACATACTTCACTGGTAATGCTTTCATAACACATATGTATTACGTAAGCAAACTTTAAATGTTTGGTTAATAACATAATCTATAAACTGTATTTGGAAATGTTTTCTATCTATATGGCATGAAATCTATCTATCTTTATTAAATTTTATCACTGTCATATTGCTACTATATGACAATAGTATTTTAAAGAAGCCTGAACGTAAATATCTAAAGAACGTTTACCTAGAACACACAAAACGAAAGCTGTCGAAATTTTCCCAACATTATAAACCCTCGTGGGAAGAAAACTTTTTACTTAAGTAAGAAGAAAGTACTTAGAAAAGCAAAGGATTATTTTAAGGTATTATGCTATTTCTATATTACTGGAAATTAAAATATTTAATGAGCACTTACTATATTTGAATCTTTTGTTACCCTCAAAGTCATAGGTTTATTAATGTAATTTTAAATCGGAGTATTCTTCATTGCAAATATCAACGGTGGAATCGTAAATAATTTTTACAAAATCTACGGTCAGTCGATCAAGTCAATAAAACTGGAAGTTAAGCGAACTTTAACAATAAAATGTATTTTATATCTAATAGTAATAATGAAATCTTAGCTAAGGAAAACTCAATCAACAACATGTATAGATTAAATGCTAATCATAATTTTGCATACAAATCAAATGTTAAAAAAACGAATAGCGGAATCAGCGCCTGGGTCGTTTAAAATTTCATGAGTGAGAAAGTATTTCAGGAAAGACTGATGGCGTGTAATTATGCTAGACGAATAGTAAACTTACATACGTGACATGCATGGGAGGTAAACAAAGACTATTGTTTCTTAAGTAAAAAGACAGAACAACCATAAAAGTATTAGAATTCGTGCACTCGTTTATTTATGATCCGATGGAAACTTCATCGCTCGGTGGAGGGAGATATATCCCAATATTTATGGAATCTATTAGAAAACCAATCAAATTATAACAATAAAAGTCAACGAACTTGAATAGGTCAAAAAATTATTTTCTGAATTCCTAAAATCGCTAGGAGCATTGATTAAACTTGTTGAAAAATCGAAATATACCCTGTTGGGTACCAATATACCAATACAATACTGGAATGAAGCAGTGCATACAGCCACCCATATTAACAATATAGCTTCAATACGGTTATTGGAATGCAAAACTCTAGAAGAAATTAAGGTGAGAAAATGATATTTGAGAATAAGACAAATAATCTTTATCGGATAGTGTGAAAACACAAAAGAGCACTGATTAATAATATGCAATTAAAAACAGTAATGAAAAGCAGAGACACGTTCTTCCTGGTGTCCACCATAAAAAGGAATTATATCCCAGTAAATCTCATAGAGTAAGAGTCGGGTACACTTTGAGTTTCCGACATCTCCCGGAATACATCAGAGTTAACAGACCTAAACATAGACTGCAAGTTTAATACAGAAGATACACTTCAGAATAACTTCCCCGTAATCGTTCCCCATAACCCATATATACACGTTAAATCGAAAAAGTTTTTTAATTCTATCAATATGTCAATATATATCTTAAAATATATAAATTGATACTTTTTATATAAAATGGAAACTAAAATAAAAGCAAACATATATCCATTTAAATTTACGATAAGAATTGCTTTGTGACTTTATTATAATATAAGTTGATACGCGATGTGCATTAAATATTTTTCACAGAAAATCGATTTAAAAAAAAAAAGTACTAATGTAGAAACTTCTAATGTGCTCGCAACACGAAATAATTTGATAAAGGGCATATTTGAAATATCAAAATTTTACATTTATTTAAGTTGATCTGCGGTGCTGGGACCTTATTCAAAAATAAGCAACTTAGTAATTTATTGTGAATAAGTATGTGCCTATTTTGAGTTAATTATTTTTTACTTTTTAGCATCTACTTTTTAATATTATACAGCCTAATACTAATCCTAACGAAGTAATTAAGATACGTCCAAAAATAAAAAACAGACTGATTTTAAACAAACTGAGGAAATTATGAGCTTCTGTCGATTACATATATGATCGAAACAATTTACGTACGTAAAACGGCCAACAATGGCGTCTGCCCTAGTGCATATGCCAGCATTCACATTACTTACATAAAAACTTCCCCTCTCGCACCACTCCACAGGTTATCTCTGACCACAACCGTTTGCTAGTGTATGTCCGGGTGGAACATTTCATTACGTGATTTAAAGTATACATAGTGTCTCCTATTGATGTACATAGATAGAACTACAGTTATGTTGAATTGAATCAGGTTTTGTTTATATTAAGACGGGTTGGGTTACGTTTAGTTATGTTAAGTTTCGTTTTGTTTATGTTGGATAGGGTTGAGTTGTGTTGGTTTAACTTATGTTGATTTTGGCTGAGTTATGTCTGGTTATATTGAGTCAGTTAGGTTCTATTAGATTATGTTAAGTTTGGTTGAGTTATGTCGGGTTATGTTGAGTTGGATTAGGCTATGTTGGTTTATGTTAGGTTATGTTGAGTTTGATGGATTTATATCGGATTATGTTGAGTAGAATTAGATAATGTTGAGTTATGTTAAGTTTTATTAGGTTATCCCGTAAGTTAGGTTATGTTGGGTTGGATTGGATTATATTGAGTTATGTATGGTCGTCTTGGAATAAGTTTGGTTTGGGTTACGCTGGGTTATTTTGATACGATTTGGATTATTTTGTGTTATGTCAGATTATGTTGAGTTGGGTTGGGATATGTTGAATAAGATAATGTTGGTCTGGATTAGATTGGGATATGATAGATAAGGTAATGTCGGTTAGATTATTGTTGGGTTAGATTATGTCGGTTGGTCCACGTTAAGTTTACCTCATGCATATGTCCGCTTTCAAATTACTAACCTAAGAATGTACCTCTCCCGCACGCTAATAGATATGAGGTGATAGTTGAAATAAAAATTATTTTATTATTTAAATGGAGTACAATTCTGTCGACTCGCGTCAATCCCATTTCGCCAATATTTATACGGATGAAACATTTTATTCGTCAATTTAAAAGACTCGTAGTGCGTTTATTGACTATTACTCAATGCGTAGTAATTTGTATAATTATTACGCATTGAGTGACTATAACTTCGTTTTTATTGTACTAATGCAATACATATGAATTTTTGAAACCATTAAATTCGCACGTCTACTGATTGAAAAAAAAACTATGTCCAAGATTTTAAAATCAGTAGTTTTAATGTTATGCGTCTTCAAACAGACGAAAATTAAAAAAAAGACTATAGTTTTGTGTTCTGTTACAATAATTATGTCGCCTTAATAATTTTTTTCGTAAATAACTACATAGTAGGGACATGTCAATTCTACAGTTTTATCATACGTATAGATAAATTCTGATCTAGATGTAGATCAAATTATTTTGGTGTGATTAGAAATAACATTAAAGAAAAAATATGAAGCGAGAGCGATAGTGAACAGCGACAGTATATAACGACAGTCATGATTGGATATATTTTACATTTATAGTTTATTCGGTAGGTTGTGTCCTTATATTTTAAATATTTATATTATATGAACCCCAAATAATCTATTGAATTGTTTCATATTTAAAAATTTTTAGTGTTAAACTTCCAACTTTTCTAATTTTTAAGAACCAATTTGCAATTCTTTTCAATATTTACTTGCTGGTGTTTTTGTAATTTGTTATTGTATGTAAATTGTTATTTTTTTAAATTCAGTATACAATAATATCGAAATATTTAACAAAGTTGAATATAACAGTTTAATAAAGAATTTTAATAGGGTTTTTGAAGAAAAAATCTTGACGTTCCACAGAGCTACCCATATTAATGAAAATTTATGTAATCTGCATTCCATAACAACAATGTTTTTCTGTGATGGAATTTACCACAAAAAGGTTCTCGTTTACATATAATACGGGTCACGTCGTAAAATTGGATGTCACCGGCATCCAAATCCCAATGCCACTTTTATTAATATTGGTCTCAACCAGCATCAGTGAAGGTATGCAATTCACACTGACTGATTTAGATTATGGGATTATTTTATTTAATTTTAGTCATAAAAATACCACAAAAAATATTGTTTTCAAAATGACACAATACAGCGCTTTGCCGAAGCGTCGATGCTTAATATAGAGAAACGATGAAATAAAGTAATATTTACTACTCATTTTTTAATGTTTTCACATACAAATATGTTAAAGGGGGCGTTGAAGTACAAAACACATTAATTTCTTGAACAGTTGTGAAGAATAGTGTCAGAAAGGAAGTCGCTATATTATTTTTTATAACACCCGAGACAAGACTGGATTACTTTTTTTATTTTATTATAATCTTAAAAAAGACGAAACGTTTGTCATTGAATATAACTTTCAAAATCAGAAACCTTAGTTTTACCGCTGCGCGTATGATTTACTTGAAGAAATGATGAAATAAAGGAATATTTATCATGTAATTTTCCATTACTTCCACATGTTCTAAATTTTCTATAATTAGATAAAAAATTGGCAATTCCTGTTTTTCTATCAATTTTCTCTATAGCTGCTGAAAATGCAAATGCCAACATGCAAGTTCTTATCTTAGCTAGAAGTGTTCAATAAACGTTATTACATAATGGCGCGAAATACGGGTACGATAAAATTTTCGGACGCTAAAATTATACTACGTATCAAGCTCGCCGCAGTACAAAGTATAAACTTTTCTCTTGAGTCTATCAGTAATCGATTGCTTTAAGGAGAACTTTATAAAAATAATAGCCTTTTTTGGTGAATTTTCACGTCGCCACTTAAAATTCCCTCTTTCATATTATTTTTAAATGTTTTATTTTATAATTCACTTAATTATAATATAATTATAATTCACACACATTTCTGATCGCACATCAAACAGTTGTCATAAGGATATGCAATTGTGGGTCGATATACAACAACATTATGAATAACTAAATTAAAGTGAAAGTATTAACAAGAAATCACTCATGTTTTTTGTGATCTATTCATTTTTATTCTAGCTTGTTTGCCCTGAATAAAACATGTTGCAGCTTATATAGTAGTAAATGCAGATATATGTAGTATACATTTCCAGCTCAATCAATTCAACTCTTATGCCGTTAAATCATAATAAGCTACAACACAATAACTTGTTCAAACGACAAGAATCTTCACAGGTATTATGGTGAGAATAGCTCCGCATTTTACTGACAGTAAAAATAATTTATCATCTCTATTAATAACACATATTAGTTATGCAATAAATTTACACAATTTTGATACGACATTACTCATTCTTTTGCCCATTAGGCTGTTATCAGCTGAATAATGTTTTGGTATATTATGTACTCCACTCTTGTAAAAAATAAACATCTGTGTCATGTTAATAATTTCGTTTGCGAAGGCGATCATTTCTAAATATTGTAGGAGTATTTGTGGCGTTTCTATTGAATAATTAAATTATTGGAAATGTATTGGCGAAATTAGTTTAAAATAATAAAATATTTATCCTTGAGTCACAAGAGAGTTTTGAACATAACCTAAGCGCTAATAATCAATTAATTATAAAATGAAATTATATATATTTAACACAAATGAGGGAATTATGAAATATGTATTAACAAAAATGTTCATTAAACGTTTAAGTTTTTGCATCAATATTAAAATTTTACTTCATTATATTAGTACTACTCGATCGATAATAATTTAAGTAAATGGGTATTTTTAACCATGCCCATTACGGTTTTCGGATCCAATAACAAAATATTGTTTTATAGGTTTATAATGCATCCCACAGTAGTTCTGAATAATTATAAATCCTTACTGATGTTTTATCTGAAGGATATTGAAATAAAAATGATATTGTAGCCATTTACCATGGTAAAAGTTTCTCTTAATTTCAAAGTTTTATTGTGGTGGAAGTTAGAGAAAATGCAGATTTAATAGAAAATAATAGTAAACAAGAAAAATTCCAATAATGCTCCTAAGATCATGCTGTATTTTCTAAAATGACATTAGCTTAAATATTATGGTGAAAAAGAAAAAAATACCCAGTCTGATGTAAAATTAAAAAGCGAAGATGACCACAATCTATTAAAAACTTTGTACAATAGTTGATATGCTAAACCCCGATATTATTTTTTTTGGTTTGTTTTTCTGCAGTAGATATGAATTAGTTTTAAGACTAAATACGATTTTTGAGTAGCAGCGGTAGAAGTAGAGATTGACAAAACTAATTTGCATAAACGATAAAATTTCGAAAACAATTCAAAATATATTTTAGGATGAGTTTTTATACATTCACATAAATTAAATGTATTTAAAAATACAAAAATATGCGGTTTGAGAAATTACTTTCAGTTCGTTTTTTTTAATTTATAAAATGAGAAATTTTTCGATAACTGACTTGCATCGAACGGTAAACTGCCAGAAAATTATTTACTATATCCGAAATATATATATGAATATGATAGTTCCACAAAACTTAAGGATTGAAGTTATTAAAATATATATCATTAACGTGCATTAATACATCATAAATCCTGTCTCTCAGTGTTCCTGTCATAACACTCTTTAGTAGGCAAATTCGTTTCCCTATTTCTTGGAATATTCGCTATCTCCGATACGTGTGCAATATTGTATCCCAACTAAAGGTGAAGTGTATATTTAAAAAAATTGGAAATTATTTGTCGTCTTCAGAAAAATATCCTATATTTATTGTTTTAGTTTAGATGACCTCAAATATTGCATACGTATCAATAAATATGTTTGAGTTTATTCAGAAACAATGAGTAGAAATTAAATTCATAATCTTCCAATTTTGCAATATAAAAATAGACAAATATTAAGCACTGTTCTCTTCTAAACATGTCTCACATAAAGCGAATTTATAATGACGATTTTTTGTTACTATACTAAAATTATATTAGCACCTTATGGTGGAAATATAAGAGATTCGTCTCGATTAAAATTGAATTTCGCTCCGTTGAGTCACTAAAAAAGAAAATTGAGTTATTAGGATGACCAAAAACTATTTTAATTTCAAATAAAATAAACCCGTAGACAGTATATCGTAATAACCCGATTTACCAAACTTTGATATTTCGCGAAAAAAAAACTAATTCTTGCTTACCCATTGACACAGCACTCTCTTTTGACCGACTTTAAATATTTCTGTCTCTCTCTATCCCTTTATTATGTATCCATTCGCGAAAATCAGTTGCCCTTCTATAGAAATTTCTATACGCTAAGAGCCAACATTTTTGGTTATATTACGTATTATATAGGTACGATTACTGTTTTCCAGAATAAGCATGTGTTTACTAGGATTTATCAAATTACTTAGACGACTAAAACTTCTTTTATTATATTTTCCGTATTCCGAATATAAAACAAAGTGAGCAAAACGTTTGATTCCAAGTATGTTTCCCGGTTGACGACAAATATTTATCGCATAAGTTGCAATGAAAATGTCGTTCACTTCATTCATTAGGGACATTTGATTCCAATATTAGCTTCGGTCTAATTAAAACTTTTGTGGTGAAAAGTTGTTAATAAATTTATACTTTGCGAGAAAGAATTTAAATTCGTACATTTCATTTAAAATTGGTTCACACACTTTGCTTGAATACTATAAATTAAATAACTGTAACTATCTAAAAATAATTGATGCGAGATTGCCAGGGCAAGTCACATGTAATTGTTTATGAGATGCTGCGCGCTGAATGAGATGTTGCCCGCTAAGGATGACTGCGCATTATTCAACAATGAAAATTGGCGACGCAATTTATTTTAAAACAACTGAAATTTCTTTTCATTCATCCCAGTCGTAATTCACAATTATTTACGTTAGGCACAAATTAAATTCAATTATTTCATTGCACAAGTTAGTCACTAAAAAAAGAATAATTACAAATGGCTGAAATAAAACTCGGCCTATAAAACGTATTCCTATAAATTAAAGTAGCGTAGTTTAGCCTATTGCTTACTTGAATGTTTTGAAGTCGAGGGGAAACGATTAAGAGGGATCGAAAACAATTCTTACGGCTTTCGACGATCGGACCGTACAATTTTACGACCTTAGATCGGATGTAAACAAAAAAACAATGGCAAATCGCTGGTGTAGATATAAATTAAGGACATTTGGCGCTGTTCGAAGATGTTTGCGAAAATAGTTTTCAGTGTTACTGAGGCGATCGTGAATATGCTTATTTTTGTACAAATATTGGAAGGAGGGCGGTTATCGGCCTCTCATTTTTTTTGTTCTTGCAATATACTGCTGTTAAAATATAAAATTTCTGTTAATCTAAATAGGAAAAGTTAAAATGAAATCTAAGATCTGGACGAATGAAATTTTTATTTAAACTATTTTATTAGATTATAGATTTTTTTATTCTCCATTTGTTTAAATTATGGGTTCCATTTATTGTATATTTTGTTATATCCACTCACATTGAATTCAAAATATACAGGATACTATAGCTACAAGTTTTACTGAATACAGAAATATAGGTAAATTAACTTATAACTATTTTTACCTTCGATTTCAGAATCTGCAGCAAGAACCACCATAAATATGGCGAGTGATGTTCATTTGCTGCTTATTGGATTTCATTTAACATCATATGATACATAGTCATTACAGATATTTGCTTAATATTTATTTCGGTTTATTGATTTGGTTAAAATATTATAGCATAAATATATCTTATTAATTTTATTAATAACCACTAGGGTAATTAAGTTTTGAAAACAAAAAAGTTATTTCAGTTTGAATTTATTTGGCGTTCATTTTGTACAAATTCATTTCGCTCAACTAAATGAAACTACGTGGTTTAGTATTACTTTTACTTAATTTAAATTCTTTGCCACGACCTAGGTTTCATTGTATGACAACATCTTCAGTTGAACAATTTGTAAATATCTACACAAATAAAATTAGGTTTTGTTAAACAGTTTAAATAAAGTAGAAATAATATTACATCACGTCGTTTCATTTAGTGTGAAAAATTAAACTAATTGCATCTAAATAGTGTAATTAGGGTAAATAATATTTTATTCTAGTTAGTATTTTCTTGGTGATAGTAGATATAATTCGGAAGATATCGCTGTTTTATTATATTGAATCCATCATAAGTATTTTTCAAATATAAAAAAGGTGTTAACAAGAAAAGGGATATTAGAAATTATTCCACAGGCTTCATTGTGAATTCCAATGAAATGCCTTCATTGTGAATTCCACAGGCTTGAAATTTCATCAGTATATATTCGGAAGAAAAAATCTTAACTTTATTGCGAGATCGACACTTACAAATTCTGTCCCAAATCATTTAACGAATAATAAATCTTACAAATAATTGTAAGGAGTTAGACTTTAATTTCGGAATAATTACATTTCTGTACAGTACATAAGTGAGTAAAATTACTTGTGACGTATAAGTAATTGTACTCAAACATTTATATTATTACATTTAATATATCATAGATTGCGCAAGCGACGGTGGAATTCCAATGGATTTCAGATACCTTGAAAGCGAAATTAATTTGGAAGCTTGCTCAATGTGGCTAGTGTAAGTATAACGATGTATAAATTGTATATTTAGACTGAAGGACATGTTCACAAAAAGACTATTTTGTGTGTAATATCAATCGACTTATTTAATGCATACGCGGCTCATAAAATTAAATTACAGTTACTTTTATTAAAAAAATATATTTAAATGCTTTTTGTTGCATGGTGCATGGAAAATACAATTTCTATCTGGCGTATACATGTCACGAGAATTTTTGTGCAAGCAGAATTACGATGTAGAGCAAAGTGAAAGAAAAATACAAATTTATATATGGATCATTTTACAACGTCGCCATGAAGGTATTTTTTGTTTAAGAAAAATGTATGCAAAAATTTGATTAATTTTCTCGCCGTTGTTTCTTGTAGTCTCGTTTTACCTTTTTTATTTGATTTTCTTTTATTTTGTAGCTGGCTTAGAAATAAATCAAATTAAATTTAATTTTATTGTATTTTTGATGTTCCTAAGAGGAACGAGTATAACAGGCTTGTGTTTCGATAAATTTTGAATATTTGTCAATGTAACGTTTTATATACGTTCCATATCTGTAAAAAAAACAAAATTTACAAGGAAACTTACAATTTCTTATCCTGTTCTCAATCCGAGGCAGAGGAAAGAAATCCTCCTACAAAGTAAACAGTGTTTTAATTTTTGTTGTGTTTTTTGTAATCTATAAGCCAGAGCTACACTTTTTAAATTTTTTTACTAGGAGATATTTTATATTATAGGCCGAGAATTGAAATATAAAAAGTGAATAATTTGTTCGTAGCTCATAAGCATATAAATTACAGTTTAAGAATGTGTATCAGAAAATCATAAAGGCAAAAGTGATATAAAATCATTGTTTATTAAATTATGTATAACTTAAATAGTGGATGACTTAATCTACAATATTTTTCAAAATATATATATATATATTTATACTTTTTAGCAATATTGACATAATAGATAATAAATTCTTCTTTTACATTAATAAAATTACCAAACATGATTATTATTACTAGTCTATAGCTCATTGGACGCACTGAGGAAATAGCGTCTAGGATCCAACTGTTAGTTACAGTTCGCGACCGTGAGACACTAGGTCTCTGTCTCGTACCGTGCGTCGGAAGGATGAGAATGCTTACTTAATGCTACGCGGCGCCCGCTGCAAGTCGCTTAACCCATGCATGAATGTAGAATAGCTCGAGCAAACAGCTAGAGTACAAAAAAATATTTATTATAATCATCTTATTTTCTTCTCAGGAACCCACAGAAGCCAACTTGCTATATCAATGTAAAACACCATGTATGAGATTATTATTAAGTACTAAATGATTATGTTTCGTCATAGCGTAAGTTCAGTGTCTCTAGTTTAGTGTTTCTGGTAAAATAATTTTATAATTAATTTTTTGTAGTCATTTCATTAAAACACTAATTTTAATAAAGTTTTTTTTCAGATTTAATGAATTTCTGTCAATTCTATTCATATAACTCTTAGATTGACACGAAATCTCAATACGTACGTTTTTTTTACATGACGAAAATAATGAATTGGGTAATGGAATATTTTCATTTAGCTTGTAAAATCATTTGCAAAAAAATGTTCAGGAAAGACAAAATATATATATATATATATATATATATATATATATATATATATATATATATATAAATTATAACAAGAAGTTTGTCTGTTGTGACTCTTATGAAATAATTACATACCTTTCTAAATTATTGCAACAAGTTTTCATACAATTTTCGGTATTAAAACAACCGATGATTGGTTAAACCTAAAGTTAGCAATAAATTAATTTCGCTTTTTGTGCTGCTGCTCATTCCACAGACATTTAGATGAGATCTTCTTGGGATAAAGGATTTGAACTGTATTTTAGTGTTATCAAATATTATAAATACATGAAATGATAAACTTTTCTCCACAATAATACCTTTCTCTTGTTTTTATTTTCTAATCATGAAATAATAATTCAATACGCTATAAAGATCAATACTAAATCTTGTTTTACTTTTATGACGAGGCTTGTATTTAGAAACAATTATCATGTTTTCTTTACCTCCATTATGGAGCAAGTATTAGCAATTACGAAAAAAACACGATTATGTAAACTCTAAATTATATAAAATAATTTGTTTTATTTTAGATATCTAAGTTTCGAGAAAGCGTTTCACATACTGATGCAAATGGCAGATGCCCTTGGACGCGAGTTTTTTTCGTCTCTAATTATCTATAGTTATATTTTTTGTAATGCATATGAGACGACTTAAACCTAAAGCTGTAGGTGCTGTGAATCATTTCAGCATATTTTGTCATTACGGGAAACTGTGTCCAACTTCGTCTGACAATATTTTTTCCATGAAAAGACGTATACCAAAATACTTGCACCAATTTCGTTCAAAGCTTTCTTTGCCGCGTTATATGAATAGAATCGACAGAAATTCATTAAATCTGAAAAAAAACTTTAATTAATTTAATGTTTTAATGAAATGACTACAAAAAATTAATTATAAAATTATTTTACCAGAAACACTAAACTAGAGATACTGAACTTACGATATGACGTGCCTATTTAGGCTATATAAGAAACATAATCATTTAGTACTTAATAATAATCTCATACATGGTGTTTTACATTGATATAGCAAGTTGGCTTCTGTGGGTTCCTGAGAAGAAAATAAGATGATTATAATCAATATTTTTTTGTACTCTAGCTGTTCCCATGCTCGAGCTATTCTACATTAACCTCATATTTTGTAGAGGTTAAAATGCGTATAACGGTTCTGCGCTACGTACTCATATTTTGTAGTAGGTAACTTTGCATTCATTAGTTTTTATATTGCATCTTTCAATTAAACACTTTTTTGTGGCATTATTATTTGTTGGATTGAACGATTGACGGAAATAATTGAAATTTAATCAAGAAAAAATGATACAGTTGACAATAGATATCACATACCAAATAATTTAAAAGTAGGAACTTCGAAGCATCAGTAATCGAATTTATACGCTAGCGAGCTTATACGCACATTTTAAGAAAAGGAAGTGAAATGAAAATACTTGCAGATCGATCAATTGTATTCCACACGTATAATTATGAGAAATTATTAAAATTAAATTGATCACTTGTACTAATTTCAGGTAAATAATCGTTTTATTTACGAAAATCAATATATACCAAACCGAGCGTAAAAACGAATTACAATATTCTTTTCATACTTACTCAATTGTACAAATTTACATATTTTCGATATCATATTCTCGCAACATTCGAGGGTATTAATATGGGTATTATATATCAAATAAAATAATAAAACAATGTCACTTGCGTTATATCGATCTCTTTCGGGCGGACCTGAAATTAATATCCATCTCTATTTGGATTTTATCTTGCTCCGTCACAAAGCGCAAGCTTGCTCATGTCCGTAATGATAAATAACCGAGCTGCTCTCCTGAAATAAGATGGCGTGCGAGGAATACGGATGACGAAATGATGAACCGTTTTTGTAAATATACGCTCTGAGTGGTTGCGATGAGACTAATAAATTATGTGGTAAACAATCTTTAAGCAACTATATCTAAATCTTCACACCGTCTTACCGAAGATGATTTGGATGCAATTAAGTAGTATTGATAAAGTACCATGTTGTATTTAGGGAAGTAAGTAATGTACACCAATAGGACCTGCGGAGTACACAGAGTTTGCAGGTTTTCATATGAAAAACAACACCGTGAGCAATTTTATCAAACTATTCCCTTGTCTACGATAAATATGTAGGGCAAAAAATGGGTTTTTGGTATGCTCAAACTTGATTTTTTTCACATTTTCGTACTCATTTTCAGGTTTATAAACAAAATAACCCACATTTCATGTTACTTCCAGCAAAGATGAACCGTTTTTAATTAAAAATTATTATGGGCGGCGAAATGTATCTGCACAAACTTCTTCCGAGTACAAAATAGCTTATCAGGTGCTTTCGCTATGTTCATATTATACTTCCCAAAATGTACTTCTAAAAAATTATCAGGAAAAAACTTTTCTTATTGTGCAATTATACATTAGGTGAAGCTCAAAGATTACCAAGTACAACTGATGTGTTGAAACATGTGACAATAATTGGAATTATTTTGTTATTCTAATTAATACATATGAGTAATAACAATTACAGTAGTCTTTTATATTAGTTATGTTTCATAAAATTGTTCTTATATTGAAGTACTATAATTTTTTCACATTTTAAATGCAAATCAACTTCAACACGTGATAAGCCTACGTCTTTTTAAATAAAGAATATTACATTGTTCTTTTCATAATATTACAAATGTGTGATATCCGGTTTTTTTATTTTAACTTATTATACAAATACATTCGTATGTGGTGTTATTAATAATCATGCGCTTCAACTTCCATCGAGCAAAAAGTTAATATTTTTATATTATTGCAAAAACAAAAGCGCTGTCCTCATATAAATTAAAATAAGCATATACTCTATAAAAATGACTTAAATCATGAAAACTGCTCTTTTTCAGTAAGAACATTATTGAACTAGATCACTGATGGGCTCAATTATGTATGGGCTATGAACATTTTTACCATTCTACTCATTACCTGATGCATAGAACTGACCAAAATAGTTTTTCTTTGACTAACAGATCTATAATTGTTTCGTGTTTATGTTAGAAACAACTTGAAACTATATCATGGTGGTTGGAGTGTTATTGTCTCGATAAAAACTAATGACTTATTTCTTCCCAAATAATTTTTTTTTTATAAATTCCTCTTAAATTCCTCTTTAAATGTTTCGATTTTTATGTCGATTGCATACTGATTAAATAATTGTTTATACCGGTGTAATTTTTCAAACTATTTTCTATTTTCACAAAAAATGTTTGATACTGAACTTTGTATCTTTAAGTGAAATTAAGCTACACTCAGGTATATTTGTTGTACTTTTTCACTAAATAAATAAATTTGCGGAAAAGGTTCCCTCGCCTTCTATATAAAAAGCAAAAATCTGAAAGATCCGTAAATGATAAAGTACACAAAAATTTAACGTATTCTTATAGTTTGCCCGAAAAGAAGTCATTTGAAAAGGCGAATTATATGGTTTTAATTTATCTAAAAAATATTCGCCCGCGCTAACAAAGATTTTGAAGGTTTCATCCGTTTTAAATTTCTATTCACACTATTTTCACTTTAAAGCTCTACAATAATTGCAAATTATGCCCATAATCCTTATAACTTATACTGTGGAATAGTATATGTGGGGTTCATAATTAAATCCATAAATTTCGCATTAATTTATATTGAGTTATTCATAGGTAAATAACTCATTTAAAGAGTTGTAATTGACGAAAATGGCTGCTTAGCCATGGTACAATGTAAGGTATCTAATGTGACCGTTAGCTAAGCTACATATATAGCATATGGTCAACATCTATCGAATACGACAATCAGCTATCCATATTTGACAACGAAGGTGATTAAAAAAGTTACAATTACCCCAATACAACAATTAACCCCTGATTAAAAAAGTTACAATTTAAAAAAAATATAGTTAAAAGTATAAAAACTAGTTTTCACGAGACTGCCAAATATATACAGTGCTTAGACATTCAGGCTAGATATTGGCCTAAAATATAAAGGTCAGCGATACTTCTTTAAATTAGATATCAAAAGTTGTTGTCGATCTCACGTATTACTTTTATTTTCAGTTGAATAAAATAAGAAGCAACATGTGTAGATCACGAATAAAACAGTTTTCAAACAAAACGACTTTCGCCTATAAAAGTGTTTCATAAGCATTAGACTTCCTATAACTTTATATAATATCTTTCATATCAGTGGTAATTTAAGAGGTATGTATTTCGAAATAAATTAATCTCAATGTAATTATTGCTCGTTAACGTACATTCAGATATATCACACCATTGTTACGTGATCCGTATACCAAGTTCGCTCTCGCATCGCGAAAGCTTTTTCACTATTAATCACTATGGATATTAGCGGGTTTTAGAATGTAGCACAATGAAATGTAGCTTCGTATACAGTTTGATATTTTATCCGAAATAGATCAACATCGCGTGAACAAAAAAACTTATACATATTTTTTAGTGAAATAAGATGTAATCTGGAAATAAAGTACGAATATGAAATTTAAACTATTTAAATTGGCATTCCCTGTAAGAATGCTAGCTTCTAAATCAATACAGAAAAATATATATAGTTTCAAATATATCATGTCTTGACGCTGATTCTCTAATCGAAACTTAAAGAATTATTGCCGTTGACCTAATATACACACATAAAGCCACAAATAAAGAAAAAGAGAAGTTAATAATCTTATTTCTATACAATGTATTAATATTGTCAAAAATAATATTAATATCCATTTTTAATATAAATAATTTAAATGAAACATAATATACCCTCAAATAATTAGACTTTTATATATTTCCAAATATTTATGGATACCCATATTGTGAGTTCTAGTTTTTTAAATAGGTTTATTTTTTAAATATGTGTTGAGAATTGATACAGTTGAGTTTAACCAGTATCATATAATTTCAAATAACGAGCTTATCTCTGCAAAAAACTGATTTTTAATGTTAAGAAACGTGGCAACAGTAAGAAAATGATGGAAACATGTTTATACATTTCCTACGCAGTAAATATTTTACCTCTTAAAGAAATAAATTCATAGATGGTAGTATCTATGAATTTATTCTTCATTTGCGTAAGATAAAATTGTAGATTATGGCAATTAAAGATAATATAAATTTATGTTTGTTACACATTCAGTTCTGAAAACTGAAAACATAGACAATAAGAAATACTGGTTTATTATATTGAAATGAATGCTCCATATTTACATAATATTATCTTAAAAATGAGTCTCTGTCGACGCAGAACACTTTAACAATCCCAAGTCTCTAGACGCTAAATTGCCGATAACACGATAATTTGACGAAGCTTGTAAGAAGGTAGGCTATGACTGAACTTCAATAAAATAAAAATAACACCCAATTATCTGAAGATATGCGTAGATAAAATGGTTCCTGAGAATGTAAGTGAATACCAGACCTATTAAATAAAATAGTTATCGAGAACGTACGATTTTTTTTAAACTTAGATTAAATTATAATAAATTCACCCAGAGCAAAGCTTTGACATCATTTATGTAGAATTTTTTTGTACTTAACCCATATAAATGCTTAAACTAACCTCAATCTGTCACTTCTATCAGTTCTGATGCTATCATCAGTTATATAGTTCAGGACAGGAAGGACAGGTTGAAGGTCAGGACAGATATCTCATACAGGTAGGTAAAAAAAAGAAAAGTCATAAAAATTAACGAACGAAAATTTTCTCCTTTTAAGTTAATTTTGATGTTTTTTCTTTCAAATTTCCGCCATTTCCAAACTGAAGCAAATTATTAAAACAGTGTATTTTCAGAGAGTTTTTTGAATATATTTATTTATTACAATTATCACAATTGGTCAGTTTTAAAAAATTTCACTGCTATTCTCATACCTCTCTCTTTACACAAATCGCTTCGAGTTTAAATCAACATTTGGAAAAGAAAACTTTAGTTTTCTTGGGTGCTGAAATAAACAAACCAATTAGCTTAAGTTTATGTATCTTTGGTAAACTATAAAATATAGTGAATCATGGAGCAATAATACAACCTGAAAATAAAACTCTACGAGGGCTGTGAAATGCCGGTTGCGTCAAAATGAAACTTGCAGTTACGGAGATAGTCATGGATTGAACCATACTTGACATCAGTTTTACAAGACAGAGTTCAAAACGAAGAAATAAGAATTTGAGAAAAAAAAAACGGACGTCATTGAAAGATCTGCACCATTAACATGGTTTTAACTGGTATGTATTAACAGAAACCCGATTATATATGAAAATACCTTTATTCAATGACAGAGGGCTACATCGGTGAGGGGATAAATACAGGCTAACGAAAAAGAACGTGTTATTACGTCAAACCATTTCGTACTTTTTCATTTTGGAAAAGTTCCTAATTCAACCTAAAGTTTAATATATGTGCCTAAAATTGAACATTGTTATCATAAAACATTTTTTAAATATTTTGTTTTTATTTATTCGACCTAAAATGTGTTAAAATATGTTTAATTGTAAACTTAAAAATGAAATGTTAGGCAAGGATAATTGCGTAACTTTATGCTACGCAATTATTCTTTAGTTAAACAGGCTTTGAAATTATTTTAATTTTATGGAACAAACGACTGACAATATATAATATACAGTATATAATATAAGATATAATATACAATATATAATATAAGATACATAATATACAATATATAATACAAGATATACAAAGGACTTAATGAAACAAAGATGCATAGCAATATAACGACTGATAGATAAAGCATGTTTGAATACATCGACGTAACTGTGACGTAATCTGTATTCAAAACACCATTCTCGTCTCATGAGATGACTCAGTTAATAATGTGAGGTATAATTTGGTTAAAATAGTTCAACGATAAATTAACAATGAAGTTTAATGATAGTTCATTGTAATCAGTATTGTTTAATGAGTACGAATAACGTATTCATTCAAAGAGACCGGTTCGTTCTTTTTATATCTCGCATATTTTCAAGAGAGACACTTAATAAATTACTTAGTCTGTAAATTAATAAAAAATGTAAATTAAGATCATTATTTTCTTTTAAGAAGACAAGTTTTACATATATAAACCTTGCAATGGAAGTCTTATTTTATATGATTTTTAATTTACAACTTTCTTTAAATTTAGTTTTATCAAATAGTATTTTATATTATTTCTATCATATTAATCACATATTTCTGATTGAGTGAACTAATCAGTTTGATGATATTACATGAATAAATGGACACTAGTAAGTCAAGTATATAGAACATAAAATAAGATAAAAGTGGCAGGTCCAGTTTGATATAAATGAATTTTAAGGGTCCAATTACATTGCGACCCACATCCCCACCTCTGCTCAAAATAATCATGGAGCTATTAAATTCATTCTCTTTTTCGCAAAATTGAGGCATATATAATTATTCCGCTTGCAATAAATGTTCTAAAATTTTTGTGTTGTTCTCATCTTTATCGATAGGTTTTCACGATAAAGGTTTAAAGTAACTTAATAATGTAAATTAAATTAAATATTTCAAGTTAATTTTTTTAAGAAAAATAAATTTTAAATTCTAATATTTACTGATAAAAAATATTTATTTTTGTGCATTTAACATAACAATCGATGGATTTCCATTATATATTTTAGTTATCAAACTGCTGTATGGAAAAAATCTTGCTGATTAATATATTTCGCTGTACCTCAATCTCGAACTTGTCTTTATCGGGAACTTCTCAGTTATCCCAATATGATACATTCATAGTGAATTGGAATATCTTCAAGTTTGATTCGTATTTCCATTCAATTCTTGTATTTCTGTTTAATTTATTCTAAATTTTTGTTGTTTAATTATTATTTGATCTCGTATAGTTACCCGTTTTGTGGACAAATTTGTAATAAATGAACAAATGAACTTGGATTTTAGGGAAGTAACTTTTTTTTAAATCGTATGTATTTAATATAATAGTCCCATGAAAATTAAAATCCGAAACATAACTAAATAATATTTAAAAAAAAACGCTATTTTTTTCTGGCGTGGTCTATATTATTTCCAATTTAACACAAAATCTATTTATTTGCCCAATGTTTGGACTGTCAATGACAGCTATGGAAATTGTTCTATCCATTCACTAAGTACTGCTTGCTGCAGTAGGCTATTTTGAAATTAACAAAAAGATGAAACGGTATTTACACAATAAATTAATTACTCCTGGAATGACTGTGTATTTCCAACATTTCTTGTTTATATAGATACCGTATAAGTGGAACTTTTGAATAAAATAATTTACATAAGGGTCGAAGGGACGCATGATCGATTACGAAACGGCAGCTAATTTAAATGAAATTACATGTACGGGGAATCTGAAACAAAATAGATAGATAGAACTGATAGAAATTAAATTCACTTTTTCTGTGAAATATTACAGCACCATTTAGTTGACTTTCAGTAGTGAATTTCGTTTCTATAAATATAAATTCAAACAACTATACCCCCAAAGAACAAAAAATTAATTTGATAATAGAAATCGACTTCTTTTTTTTAATTCAGGGTTGTGAAAAAATAAATACGAGTTCAAAGTGAATTTATTCGCAGAAAACGTTATTGCGGAAAATAACATTTTATCTATTTATGTGGATTGTATAAACAGTGTTAAAATTAATAGAAAGTAAATAATTCATGTCGAGGTAAGAATAAAAATATCTTGGTAGGCTAGGTTAAAATAAAAGAACATTTATGAAAAGGCTCTAGATGAACTAACATAGCAATTCTTTATCGTTAGTTGTCCTTTAGAACAGATAATTAGCTTTATTCGTTTATATCATCTTATGTAATATCGTTGCGATTAGACCTGCAGGTCGACGCATTACCAAACGGTGGCGGTGGCCAAAATTTTAATACCCCGCTGTCGCTACGCTTATGAATTGAACGGCGCGCCGTTGGACTATTATTGGTTGCACTGCATACACCGTACGGTTCGACCAAGCATGAGGAAGCGGCCGGCCAACTCGTTACCTCCACCTCCAGCGCCCCATTTGCTTACTTTTCTATTCTTTGTTTTTGCTTACGTGGAGATCACTGTAGATTGCATGTTTTATTATTTAAATAAATTTGTATTTGATACTAGTTTTATCATAAAAATGGAAAATTGTGCAACTAAAATTATTCCAGTTTTGGTATCCCATATACATATTCTATTTTCGAAAGATAAAAACTAGTGCAAGTTGGAAATATTTTGGAAAATTAGTTTGTTCTTTCAGAAGAGAAAACACGTCAAAATAATAATGTTTTTTAAATTTGCTTTGAGAAAGGAAAAGATATATTTATTTACGCAGATTTTATATGGAGAGTAAGTATGATTGTTTTTTTTTTTTTTTTCTCTATACTTTACATATTTATTGAGTATTCATTTTTTTTTATCGTTATTTGTTTTTCTTTTTTTACAGATAAATATCAAAAGCTAAATGTAAACACCGAAAAAATTTCTTTCCGTTTCAGAGATCACCATGATATTCAACAAGTTAAAATGGACAATAAAAACGCGATACAGAACTATTTTCAGTCGGTACTTTAATCAGCAGCAATAACAAAAATGTCAGTGCTGAAATAAATGAATTTTAGCACGAGATATTGCTATATAATTTTTCCAAAACTTGATTCCGTTCGACAATGTTAGACACATTGTATGAAGGAGTAACACATTTTATAAAAGTAATATCGTGAAAGCCAGTGCATGCCACCGCCGCCGAAACTATGGGCCCGAAAGGTCGCCACACGGTATATCCTGTAGAAAAAGCTAGCAGGACATCCAAACATGAAAGTTGAAACTAACGAAACAAAACGCCTTCCAGCTCATAAGATAAATACATTTACCGTTTGTCTGAATAAAATAATTTTATTGATCAACTATTATTTATCACGGTTAGTGCGTTCCGAAACGTTCATTATGAGAGTAGTTGCATAGGCTTTTCTTGTTTGTTTTTATTTATAGATTTAAATAAAATTGGTATGTAGTTTGGTGGGTTTTTTTTAAATTTGCGAAATCTATATTAATGCGCTTTCAAATTTGTAAAATATTTTCCTTTTATCTGTTACGTATAGTTAAATTCATAGTGCCAAATATAGTTATGTTATGAATTTGCAATTATTCTGTGGACATAATAGTTTATGTATCTTTTGACTTACGTAAACGTGATTGTGAGAAAATATGCTAATTAAGATTATTCCCCTTCTTCATAAATCAAATAAGCTATGTGATTAAGCTTGTTTAACTGATAAACGATTTTAAAAAAAAATACCCATCGTTACACAAATTGAGTGGTATTTACTTAAGAGCACCACTTTCATCTGCTCCTTACTTGCAATTACTATTTATAACATAATCACATTATAGAAGCAATAATTTTCCAAAAAAATGGAAAATATTTTTATCTAGCTTACTTGTTCTACGGGATATATTGTGTGCAGGCACCAAAAATATAGTCAGTGTACTAGTTTAATTACGATAGTAATTTAGATAGTCAATTAGCATATATCGTAGTGCACAAAGTAACATTTTAATGACCAGGTATTAGTTAATATATGTGAAAAGACTTAGAAAAACTTAAATGTCTGTAACTATGAGAATTAGACCAAATAAAGGCATATTTAAATGGTTAATATCTTAAAATCCATGAATAATAAACTGGTAAAATAATATATGCGAGCTCACAGCGCATGACGCGTAGACATTCGCCCTGGCATCGTACACACCCTCATATAACTGTGATAGATATTTGTAATATTACTAAAGGTTGGACGGTAATAAAAGGAAAATAAGTGTTTACTAAGGTCTAATTTATGACATTCGATTAAAAAAGGGGAAAACTTCGAATACTGGTCAATATTAGGTCAAAGTATTTTCCTCGATAAATGGATTCAGAATCCGCCCACTGTAATTAAACGGTGTAACTTTTGTTATATCGTTAACTTGGTTACACCTCCCCCACTTTATTTCAGTTTCACGTTAAATCTAAGTTTCATGTAATCTCAGTTTCAGCCTATTTATACCTAGTTCCTGTTTACAATATTATTGGCTTTTCAGAATGTACTGATCTTTATTATTCTGATCTATTGAAATATTATCACGTAAAATATTACCCATCATCGAATGAGGCAGTAAAATTTAAAAAAAGAAAGTCATCTTGAAGTTTCGAAGGAAACTTTACGGCATATTCACGTAAAAAAACTTCTCGACACTTGAATTAGCATAGAGTTGGATTGTTGAAATTTTAAATATTTTTTTATTATCATTGATGCAAGTTGCTAGTACTAAAACCTCTCAGATCTATCTCGATGTTTTCCAGTAAATAAGAAAAATTCTAGTAATGCAATTTTTCATGTCATTTTCGTTTTAGCTATTTTGTAGAAAAGGGATAGGATTTTGGGGATGATTTTTCAGTAAGGAAGGAACTGTCTTATAACGAATTAAAAAAAAATAGTTTTTAAATCATTTTAACATGCTCTTTCAATTAATATCCAAAACAAAAAAAGGCGTGAATAAACTTATACTATTTAGGTATCCTCCCAAATATAGCTATATAAATATTTTTAAGTGCTAAATGTTGAGATATACGTGGACTAATATGCTTAGTCATAGACCCAAATTTCAATTTCAGAACCAATTTCTGGGAAAATTTCAGTGGGTTTACCAAGAACTAGAATTATTTTAGATAAAATCCTAAAATGTATCATATATTAATAACTTGTTTCGATTAACAGACCATACGGGACAAGAAATAAAAAATGAACGGGTACATTGTTTGCCTCCCCTAAACTTTTCCTATGAATATTTCGGAGTCTAAACTATTAAGGTTTATGCCGGTTTATGTAGTTTCATCCCTTAGCCAATTATTTGCTTCAAATGGTTTCTTGAAAAAGGGTTGTAGTAGAGGGACAAGTACGCTAAGGATTTTGTACGGGTTTGGTTTTCTTTTCTTTTGAATACGAAAGGATAAAAATAAAACTCGTAACCTATGCAAATGAAATATCTTTGGATATTCGAAAAGTTTATTATTAAATGTTCCGCTAATTATATTTATAATTGTTTTCCATCACCAAGGTAGTAGTAGCATCCCGGTAGTAGTATCATCCTCACATTTTGAATGATGTTTTAACTTTAGACCTCGCGCAAGTAAAATGAAATATTTCTTAAACCAGCTATTCGAACTATTTTTTATTACGATATTAATACCATAGTTTTATTTTTATGGAGAAAAATATTTAAGTGTTTTTATATTATATTTCATGTTATAGTAAAATGAATAATTTTTAAAATCTATTTAGGCATAAAATTGTAATATTTATATGTTTATACATTCGGCTTATTTGATTATGATATTAATCGATTTAAAAACGTAATAGGTTACCATTTTGGTAACTTTAAGAAAAGTGTAATTTCAACGTTACAATCAAAACAAAAACCGTTTGGATGAATAGTTTATATTTTACAAGAATATTTATGGCTCAGCGTAAAAAATTCGCACCACTGCCTTATGGGGTCATAGAAGATTCTCCCAGTGCCTGTTTGCGGAACGGCCGGTTGTATTCCCCATTATATTATTATCTACTGTAGTAAATGAATGCGTATGATCAGATTCGTAAGGGAAGACTACCTTGCAAAATGGCATTCAATAAATATCATACAAATAAACATTTGTTTTTGAGCGTGATTGTTCAAATTATATGGCTATAGCACATACAATCAAAGTTAAAAGTGCTATAAGTTTTATAGTCTAACGATTGAGGAAACAATCATACACAATATTTTTTAGCTAATCTCCATGAGTTGAAATTCGAATATTTCACCACTTCAGAAGAGCAATTTAAAGTACAACGTTCAAAGTATTCTTTTGATCGTTACTGTAATCACTTCTGCATTATATTCACGACCAAAAGAAATTTGTTCTGTTTTCATCTATTCATCCCTTCTGAAATATTTGAATTCTGTCGTTCCTTTGTGCAGTCCGAATAATGAAAGTCACCGATGGTGAGGTTTGGTTATTAGTTTCGCATACGAGACATTTGAATTTGATATCCTGGATTGTCTGAACTGTCAAACAGACTATATGAGGTCGGATGTTTTAACGCTCTAACAATATACATGAAGTCAGAAATCTTTATCGTTTACTCCTGATTGCAGGGAGGAGCTGATTTCTAAGTAGATTTTATAAGAAGTATTGGTTACTGTTACTCCCTTTTCCATGTAATTTTCCCAAATTACACCCTTCGAGTCAAAGTAGGGAGTCAGAATAACTTTTCCCGCTGACAGTATGATTTTTTTTCTTTCTGCGGTGGGATATAGCGCCATTTCTTTCTTGGTCCTTTCATTTCTGGTTCATGATAGTGAATCCAAGTCTCATCACCTGTAACATGTTTTTCCAGAAACGCAATGCAATGCGTTTCTGGAAAAACATGTTGGAAACGATACAAAAATACTTGACTGGTATTGACGCGATGGTCTTTCAATCCAGCCGTCAACTGAGGTATCACTCAGATTGTGTAGTATGGCAATACTTTGTACTGAACTGAAACTAATTTCTACAATTGTAGCCATCATTATTAATATTATACGTCTATCTTTCTTTACAAGATCTTCCATTAACATAATGCTTTCCTTTACTACGCGGTTCGGTTGCGGAGTATTTTCTGTGTAAGTTAGGCCGCTTTCAACTTTTCACATTACTCGTACACTTACTGTAGTAATGTACTCGCCTTAAATTTGCCTTAACTTACTTGCTTTTTTGTTGATTTAATACCTTCACTGCCCAAGAAATGCGTCACAGGTCACTTCTCTCACGCGGTATATGTTGACAGTGAAGAAACCGTCTTATTACTGCTGCCTTCTTTGTATTAACATCGCATAACGACTTATTCTACATACTAATTCAATCATAAAATATATTGGATTTTTATTACGTAAAATATTTTAAAGTTTTCATTTGGTACCGTATATAAATAACAATTAAGTAGATGATAATAAAATATACAAAGTAAGACACCTTACTGCGTCTTCCCATAAACGAACACCGCTGGTATTATTAAGAGCTCACTGGTTTAATATTTGGTCATGGTTCGGAAATAATTCAGGTCGCTCAAGAAAACAATAAAAGATTCAAATGAAAATATAGGAATGTTATGAAAATAAATTGATAGGATTTAATAAATTAGCGGACCATGGGTACAATCTAATATATTACGATTTAGTATTACCAATACTATTAAATAATCAACACAGAAAAGTTACGTGGGCCATATTTAGTAATTAGCCTTATTAATTTTTTTTTATCCTTTCTATGGCACGGGTAGACACTTTGACATATCAAAACAATATACGACAAAAATCATAAAATATAGCGTAAACGATTACCTTGCTTAAAATTGTTTGAACATATTTAAAAAAAAATTAACTAAAATAAAAAATTATGTTACTAAATCTGCTAGAAACAAGTTCGATAGCAAAATAATACAACTTTAAATATTTATGTTATTTGTAGGAACAATGAAAAAAATTAATAGAAGAGTAATGTTACTTGAAATTTATTTTAAACTAAAAACATTGTATAATATTGTTTGTTGGGTAAAATATCGTATTATATAATGTGGAATTAATGCAAAAGGTGTAATAACAACAAAACAATAAATATCAAAATCAATGAAGTGCATTAAGATATGATGAAAAATTAAATTATACGGGGTATAAATCAAGTAGAGTAAACATGAAGAAATAAAAATATGATATAAATTATAAATTACTAATTACAGTAATAACAGATACATAAATATACGCAAACAAGTCCAAAAGGCAAAGATATAAACTCTTATGAATTATGGTAATAGTCGTCAACCAGAAAACTTTAAGCTATTTTTTAAAAACAATTTAAGTCAGATTTTTCATTAAATGGGAAATGTAATTGTGAAGCGGTAACGCATTTAGTATGCGTTAGTTTTACAATTTTTTAACACCGAAAAACTATAAAAATTTCTGATCTATCTCTTCATTCAATTTGCTATACTTATCTTTTTTACGAAATAAATAAAAAATAAGCTCAATATTTGGAGTCCGTATTAGATCATCTACTACCTGATGACTGAATGTGTCTAAAAACAGTCCTTCAATATTTATTCAAAATAAAGCATGATTATCATTCTTTTAGTTTATATTGATGTTTACCTAGAACAGGTATACGTTTTTGTTCTTTGCACGTAAGAAGAGTAGAGAACAAATTTCCGATAATTAAACGGAACAATCGCATTTTAAAAAAAGATTGTCCTAATAACATCTTGCGCTTTCGTTTCCATCATCTTGTAAAAAAAAGGTATGTAAATCTACAATGTCTATAGCAACCTGACAAGATATTGTAGGATTCGAAAATAAAACAAAGAATTAAAATATGAAACATTGGTTTTACTAAGTGCCACTCACTTTGTAAAAGATTATTGGTTTTCAGACTAAGTACATAAGTACCTAGGGGCACGATATATTTGTTTAACATTTTTAAGTAAATAGTTAACTTTTCCTTCACGTTAAAAATACTAAATTATTATCAATAAGATACTGATACTGTGGCTAAGTGTTACCAAGGGCTGCCACCTTTGCCAGACTCGGAAACCGGAGATTTATAAAAACAAAAATAAATTAAAGACAAGTCTACAAAACTTATATAAAATGTGTTTATTTCACCTCTTATAATCAACTTTAGTTAAATAATTACAGCTATTATAGCATTAATTATCTACTATATATTTAAATATTTCAACCAGTTTTAATAATTATTGAAATATATTATATATATAATGAAATATTTATGGTACTCTATGAATTACGTGATATTCTTGATTATACCAATTAAAATATTATTCCTTGCCTGAATCTGCTTATCAAAGAAAAAACTCACTCAACATTTCTTATAGGAATAGAGAACATATTCCACGCTATTTTCAATAATTCAGTATAATTAGCGTATTTCAAAAATCAATCCATAACAAATCAGACAAAAATCTTGAACAATCTGTCTGTGATGATGTACTATGGATGGTTTATGTTCAAGTTGTTAACTTAGTCGTAAAGTTGATCTTTGTCAATATGTTTAATTTCAAACAGCTTGATCGTTTCAGCGGAATCTTCATACGTGATTGTATATTTTAATACTTTGAAAAAGGAGTTACTAAAATTATAAAATTTATTCAAGTTATCGATAGTATTTTTTTAAAAATATATTTTATTATTACTTTTTAAAAATTTCATATTTTTGGAATTTAAGCACCATAAAATGAATCATTCAACGGCTTTCAATTTCCTCTTTCATCATTAGATCTAAGTCAGTAGACGTGACAGTTTATTTTTAAGCAATATTGTCGCTTAAGTTAATACAGTCATGTAATTATGAATAATATATAAACAACATTTTTGTAGTGTTATTTTTGAAGATAAGTCACCTGCATTTGTACAATTCCTAACAAATTCTCATACAGTTTTGTGACACAGTAGGTCAAGGTAATATTAATCTATCAAGAGCTTTGACCAAACTTGCACATCGAGTTGGTCTATGGCGTAAAACTTTGTATTCAATAGAAAATTCATAGAAAAATTTCTATACTTCTTTTGTTTGTTTTGCGGTATTGGAAAATTCAGCATAAACGTTTAAAATTAACTTTTCTACGTTATCGTTCAACCATTCATGGCTTTTCAAGCATCAATTTGATGCTAGAAAAACTTTGCAATTGCAATTCGCTTTTATTATTTTTTTATCGGGATATTTTTCAATAATTTTTTGATATACAGAATTACGTGCCCCGTTTGCTGATGCATTATCAACTGAGAAACTTGATATGAATGTTGGGTCTAAGTCATATTTCCGTATAATTATTACCAAATTTTTAAAAATGTTTGTTGATATCTCTTTCAACTCTTCAAAAAAAAACATTATTATTGGATGACAATTTATTTGGATGCCTTTTTCACGATAGTATCTTATAACAATAAAATACATTTTTGAGAACCCTGATTCTCAATTACAATGGAAAAGTGTACGCCGTTCTGATATGGTTTGAAATTTTAAACTCCCTCAAAGTTTATTCAATTGAATTTGGAGCAAAAATATTTAAAACAATTTATTCTGCTTTGGTTCGATGAAAATGGATTTTTTTAATGACACTCTCATATACTGAGGCATTGATTTTAATGCCATAGTCAGTGCTTAGGTAAGTATTATGATGATTAATTACATCATGAATTGAGGCAATTTCAAACATAGCATATTTTTTTCTTCACTCGGGTTTATTTTTGGAATAAATGCTATGCATTAACGATATAGACTGCACGTTTCTTACCATTTTCTTGAGAGTTGCAGAACTGATATGCATTCTTAACGCTTTATTGGACTATGAAAATTAAATTACAAAATACATATTTCACACGCTTCTCGTCCACTTTTCTAACCCATTTCATAATTTTATTATTCGCTAACAATAACAATCCTGAAAACTAAATTCGTATGTCTTTTTTCGCATCTGTTTTTGCTCGACATCCGTCATGATAACAAATACAACAAATAAATAGTTTTCAAAGATAACACAGTATACTGTAATAACAACTATTATGGAAGACAAAAGTCAATGAAAATTACACAAGTTGACGATAGTGGAACTAACGGCCGAGTGCGGGCTTTCTCTCTTCGTACTGCTCACGCCCCGCTGCCGTCTCTCGTCCGCACCCGCACCGTTTCACCCGTACTGACCGTGCGTTAGATAGCTCAGTCAGCCGAGAACCGTCACTGCAGGCTGTTTAACTAGCTTAATAAATTTAGGTACGCTTGGGTGATAACATGAGAATTACGATACTAACTCGGAGCGCGGAGATAATTAATTAAAACTGGAGATTCGGGTGTAAACCGGAAGGGTGGTAGCCCTAGTTATACCTGTTAATATGGATTTATCATACGTTATTGGTTCATCATATTACTCACCAATCAATTTTAAAAAATCAGGAGATTCCCTGATCAGTATCCTTGTGTACATTTTAATGCATATCGATTATTATGAAAAGGTAATTTTAATTAACTTTGACAGAAATCGATTCAACGGTTTACAATTGTATAATATTTATAGATAAGTTTTTAGTGGGTAATCTAATTTAAATTTAATGTACTTAATTTTATAGAGGAATATAGAGCAGTGCAAAAAGCATACTGAAAGTAAGCATACCCTATTCTTTCAAGTACTGACAGTACTTGAACTGTATAATTTTAACGGTCACACAATAAAAAGATGTCTTTTTATTTTATGATAGTGCTTAATATCTTATGGAGACTTATTTGTCAATGAATACCTTTCACATATATAAAAAGTTCATATCAAAAACTTCAGGCATATTTTGCTTACTTTCAAACTGAAAACGAAAAAAAATTCAAAATATTCCAAATATAAGTCACTTCAAAACAAGTTCAATCAATATTGAATTTACCTGAAGGTAGTCCAAACATTTGCAAATCATATTCCAACGCAATTCAAATTACCCCAAAAAATTTAATTCTAATCGGAAACCAACTCAATTTGAAAAAAAATCAAATGTATACCACATTGAAATATTCCTAAACAAACGTTGATAACATTTCGTTAGGGATATTTCATTATATATTGTTACATATAAAACTGTATATAAAATCTAATGAAAAGATGTCGTTTAAAAAAAAACGTCAAGAACGAGTTGACTTCCCATTACGAGGGTTCAGTCTAAATTTATATATATGCAAAAATTTAAACCTTTAAGTGGACAAAGTATTTCCTTTAATAAATTGTCACCTACTTCAAGTTGAAAGACATTAATTAAGTTTAGTTTAAAGAAACTCCTTTTTAAGTAAAAAATGACAAAAATACTAATTTATCATTTTCTCCGTTTCTGCCTATAATAATGTCCATTAAATCTATCCCAATCGTTTGGTAATTGTATTCTACTAAAATTTTAGTCTTCTTAACTTCTTATTAACCCTATTGTAGCGCATGACCTATGTCTTAGGAACTTTATAAACTTAATATTATTTTTATTACTAACGTATTGCCTGACGTATCTTCGGTAGTCGTAAAAATATCACCCATTTCTCAAAATTTCTCCAAAACAGAAGGGAATGATGAATGATATTTTTGAACATTTTTGCGCAAATTTCTGTTAGTAATGCAATAAAAATTATAAATATAATGAACAAATATTTTTGAGTGCCTTATGAGAAATTCCTTCAAACGATACCCTAAGTAATGTATAAAACTATTAAAATGTCGAGTACTTAATGTACCCCTTTGGAAATTATCATGTAAATATTTTAATATATTACAGGAAAATATACAAGTTAATAGGATATATCGCTCTACGCCAAATTTCAAATGTCTACTTCATAGGATTTCCTATAAAAAACCGCAGTACAGTACAGTAGTTATTTGTTTTGTTTTTATTTGGGGGTGAGGTTTAGTTTAGGAACTAAAAATAAAACAACGGCCTTCTCCCTTCCCCTTCCCCTTCCCCCTTCCCCTTCCCCTTCCCCTTCCCCTTCCCCTTCCCCTTCCCCTTCCCCTTCCCCTTCCCCTTCCCCTTCCCCTTCCCCTTCCCCTTCCCCTTCCCCTTCCCCTTCCCCTTCCCCTTCCCCTTCCCCTTCCCCTTCCCCTTCCCCTTCCCCTTCCCCTTCCCCTTCCCCTTCCCCTTCCCCTTCCCCTTCCCCTTCCCCTTCCCCTTCCCCTTCCCCTTCCCCTCATTGTGATAAGTAAGTAATTAATACAGGATGTAGCAGTACGAATTCTATTATGAAACAAATTCTAATGGATTGTATTGATCGTACATTATGAGAAAACCTAAACTGGATTGTTTTGTTGTTGTTGTTGTCGTGTCCATATGAGATGAAGAAGATCTCATATGGAAAAATAGTTGCCAGAGCCTCAAAAGGTTGGAATTCTCCAATCCCGCTTAAAGAGCGGCCGGGAATCGAACCCGTGTCCTCGCGGTGCGCCGCGCACTCAACGGCCGTATGTCTTGCAATCAACCTAATACACCATGGTGACGACCAAAACTGGATTTGAGTCAATAAACACAATTGTTTAAGTGAATGTCAGCTGTTGTGACACTAATTTTGTTTTCTTATTAATGTTCTTTTAATTTTGTTATTCGAAAATTAGTTTTAAGACACTTTTTGACAATCAGTCTAGATTATTAGAATTTCCTATTTAACATTCTTTCAAAAAGCCATGTTTATGTAAACCACCGTTTGCGCAATAACGTGAAACTGCTCCAACCATTCTCGGGGGAACTCAAACTATTCATTTATATTAAATAGTTCACTTGACAACCACCGTTTAGTTTTTGTAAAATGATGTATTTAAGTAACACTTTGACATTAGTGACCATTTTTAAGGAAATTACTTGCTAAATAATGCGTACATCATGTAATTAAATATTTTTTTATTCAATGGACTATGTAATACCAGGTGTATTTATTTCAAACTGTGATTAATCGGTGTACAGGTTAGAGCATAAATTGATGCCTTGAATATTTTATGGATAGTACATGTTACAAATTATATCTAGTTTCAAATAACTAAGAACTGTTTAATTACAAGTAATTTATTAATAATTTTTTCCCATATAGCATTGGAACGGATAAAAACTTCAAACCTATGATAATTGAATAGGTATCCTTCTAGATTTTGAATAGGCAAAATCGTTAAAAGTTTTATCTTCAAAGTTTCTGTCTTTGAGCATGTCACATTCTATGCACATCAGCGAGAAACTGGTCAATCTTTCTTGAAGCATTGAATTTCTTAATTTATGTGTTTTTTTTTCATCATGCTTAAAAAGATTCTCAACACAATTTCTATATTTGGAAATCCGTCTTTAATTTTGTTTTCTTTCAAAAGATGATATATTCCTAAGATACTAATAGTTTCTTCATTTTCTCTATTAACAAACCGATTATTAGTGTTCTCACACGAATTGAATCGATGTTTTAGATGCACGCTCAGGGTATCAATTATGGGAAGAAAGCTTTCTACTATAAATTTATCTTCACCATTTAGTTGGACTGGCAGCACAGAGCCATAAAAAAAACTCTCACGTAAATCTCTACGTCTTGTTCTTTGAGACAGGTCCTTACATTCAGATTTCGGATTTTTCTCTTTGGTGGACGATTCAAAGTATGAAATTTATCCCCGAAGTAAATAATAAAATCATCAAGTGAAGTAAACAAATTAGATGCGATGTTCATAGTTATTGTTTCTTTCTGAATATAATTACTTGTCTATATTTTATAATATGGAGATCCAAATTTTAATTAGTATAATAAATTCCAGGTTTTTCATTTATTTTGGACAGATTAAAGGCTTCGTCTCTAGTTTCTCGTGACTGTTCTGTATCATTTGTGACAGACATCAAAGCTTCTATAATTTATTTTTGACATTCATTTATGGCGCTTGCTGCATCAGCTCGCGCTGACCATCTGGTTTGTGAAAGACTTTTCAGAACTTTTTTAACTTATATTTTCTGTCAATTATTCCATCGGTGGGTAGATCCTAATACGTATACACTTTCCGAACCATTTTAAAAAACCTTGTTACTTCTAATATGCACAAAGCAGCAGGGATACCTATCAAGTTTAGAGAATGTCCCACATGTCGTACAAACGTGGCAATTTCACATTTCTCCTTAATTCTTACATGTGGACCAGTATACTTCCCCGATATATTTGAAGCATTGTAGTAGCTTTGTCCCCCGCAATCTTTTATGGCAATATCATGATTCTCTATAAAAATCAAGATGGTTTCCGCTTAATACTCAGATTTATGCTCTTTGGTAGGTATAAATTTCAGAAACATAAACACGGTCTTTTAGGTGTCCAATTATAAAAGTTCGGTCAACATGAAACAGATCAAATAAATTGTCAACCCTAATGAAAAAGTATTTTGCTAATTTAACTTCATTTATAATTTTTTCTTATTACGTCAATAAACTTATTACAGATATTCGCTGCTAAATGTTTCCTTTTCCAGGATTCACAAATTTTTTTAAGTGACCTACAAGAAATTGGTCAAATTCACTGAATAACTCCTTACATCCCATAATTTCCATTGTTGGGAGATCCCAGGATTTTATTACCACCCCGAAACGGAAGCCTATTTCTTCGTTTAAGTGCATTTCTTCAGTAATCCACTTCTTTTAGATGTTGAGATAAAAAGTCTGCTCTACCAACCGCTTTACTTCATGTCAGATACGTCATCATATATTGCCTATATGCTGGGCTGTTTTCGTGTATTTAAATTATGTGATTAATATTCTCCCAACTATTACATCCACTTGAAGCGCAAAGTTTTATATCAGAAGTGTTAAAATAATGGCACAAAATACCGATTTTTTCAAAGGTGAATACAGCAATCATTTTCTTTCGAAGCCTACATTGTTCTTCAATTTACAAGTAAATAACGCTTTATTTAAGTACCTAGTTACTGATTTATTACCTTCTACTTCTTTATAGATTTTGGATGCCTCAGAAAAGTCATAATATTTATTTTGAAAGTATGCATGTCTTTTCTATAAATCCTCCATGAAAATAATTGGTGGGTCGTGGGATATGTTTTCTGAGTTGGAAAACTGTTGTTGTACAACTGAAACAGTTGTGAAATCACCTGAGGTGTTGCATTTTCGCCAAAGAAATTTTCTCTTTCTACACCATCTGGTTTATTCTCTTTTCCTAAATTTACAGAAGTTAGCGTAGAACATGATTCTGAAATTCTCTTAATTTGTTGTCTACAAGATTCATAACGTGGAAGATATAATATTTAATTGCTACTTACGGAAGTTCCTCCTGTTGTAAAATATGATGTTAACCTTGATAACTTTTTAATTACTTCATTCTGTTGTGCAGTATTTTATTTATTTATTTATTTATCTACTTTAATATATCTAATTGATACATATGGCGGCCTTATTGCTACAAGAGCAATCTCTTACAGCCAACCACAACACCAGTCCAGCCCCGTTCGACGAATGGCCGGGAATCGAACCCGGGTCGCCGCGGTGCGTTGCATCGTCAAAGGCCGTATACCTTGTGATCAACCCAATACACCACGGCGACGTATTTTACCTTTTTTCAGGTCTGTTAGGATATAACCGTTTCGACATTTAATATTTAAGTTCAGAATGTTTAACTTACATCGAAATATGGATTGCAATTTCTGAATCCTTCATCCAGCAATCCAGTTGAATCCAGTGCTTTGTTCGGCCTGCTGGATCCAGTACCCGGGGCTCGATCCAACATTGCAAATCTGCAAGTAAATAATTTTCCAAATAATGACGCGGAAGTCTACTTTGCCAACGCTGCCACGTTGCTAAGGGCACATATCGCTCCGTGGGTATAACATTGCCGTTCTGTCGAACTTGCGGCTTAGAATACCCCCTCTACATCCCACCGCCCATCCATTAACCTTTGTTGTTCACTTGGTCGTCAGTTTATTTAACGTACTCACTAGATAAAGTATGTCGAGGTAAATAAGTGTCTGATTCGCTCCACTGTGTCCCATGTTATTTGTTGTGAGAATAGTAAGTAATATGATTGATTTTTTATTTATTTATAAATATTAAATTAGGACACGCGACAACGATAGGATAATTTCGTTCTATATTTGTTGCTTAATAAAACTGGCATCTTTAATTTTATAAGGACTAAACTGGCATCTTTAATTTTATAAGGACTAATACTATGTAGTATAAAATAGCTTCACGAATGATTCATCATTTATTCATTAAATTTTGAAAAAATTAATGAATAAATGATCCTATAGCCGACTTCTTTTTTATAAATTTTTATGTTATGATAACCTACAATTTCGTATATAGTACATTGATTTGATGCAAAATGTTTAAGTTTAAGTCCACGTAAGCGCCATACAAGTTTGTTTTTTATGACTTGATTACATTTACAAAATCTCCATGTTTTCTATACGGTCTTCTTTTTTTAATGATATTAATATAATTATACACTACTTATACATACATACCTTTTGAAAGAAATACTTCGGATTATGGCAAAATCCGAAAATATAGTTTAGATGAATAGTATTTTTAACAGAGGAACAGACAGAAATAGCGGCTTTGTTTAAAAATTATATTTATGAATCTAATTAATTTCCTATTTCCATTCTTAAGATTTCAAACCAGTTCAGTTCAAATAGTAGTTTCCAATACATGTACTATATTAAGCTTATATCTGCACAATTCGTATTCGTACAAAATAATGAACAATGTCTCTTTAAAAGCCATTTTAGTAATAGAAATGTGTTAATAAAATAATCTAGCGGGACTATTTTAAAATATTGGATAAAGTTTGAAGTACGAAATCTTCATTATGTTCAAAAATTTTGATGATCTGTAACCGTTCAAAGACAGGCTTAAAAGGACATCTACAAAACAGACACTGCGTTAATCTTACTTCTACAAACAGAAAATTACCACTTCGTAATACGGATATAATAGTTCCGGCAGCAATAGCAACCACATTAAAAACATCACAATGATCAGAATGTAGTTATTATACCAAAAAAAAGCTTAGAAGACTAAAGGAAAAGAATAAAGGAATTTTAAAATTTAAAAAAAAAAGCGATAAAGATTTTCGTTAACCTTTGATGAGTGGACATCCAAAAAAATACAGATATAGAAATCTCAACATACATCAAAAAGAGATTCAGTCTAATCTTGGCTTGATCAGAATTTACGAATCCTGTACTGTCGAAAATTGCATTGAATTTATATCAGAACGGTTGATGAAATTTGTCTTAAACTTTGAAAACGGCGTCATTCCTGTCACTACTGATAGTACTTGTGTTATGGTGAAAGCTGGTAAGCTCTTGCCTTGCTATTAGAAATTATGCTTTACACATGGCGTACAGTCAGCTGTGGTAGACTTTCTGCGTAAATAAAAATTCAAAAAGAATTAGAACTGACAGAAATAGACAAAACTGATGAACATTTTGACGAAGACACTAACACCAATGAAGGATTGGAAGTAGTAACAGAACCAATACCGGCTGCTGAAACGGAAGTGATTGCGCGATACAGCGAATTGTTTAAAAAAATGCGAAAAGTTGTTAAACCTTTTCAAAATCAACAAATCAAAAAATATGAAATGAGCCAGGAGCTGAAAAATATGCTGAATCTTTTAGATGTGCATGCAGTAGAATCAACAGCAGTGGACATAGAAATAAAAGTAGAAAGAAAGGGCCCGGATAACTCTGAATTTCACACTGGAGCAGAAAATGGAAATCCCAGTAAAGCGTGAGAAAGAAAATTTCATTAAACGAAAAGAAACGAAAACTGAGAAGGGTCATGACTAGATATTAAAAAAGGAAATAATTATTTATGAAAGTGAGAGGATTAGAGGTGAAACTCTAACTTTAATCTATGATTATTTGATGACTCTGAAATCGACCAGTGTAGAGGCAGAAAGAGCTTTCTCTGCAGGTGGATATATATGTATTTCTTTTAGAAGTAGGTTGAGTGATAACACCATAAATACCATTTGTTTATTGTGATCCTACTTCGAGAGGAGTCAAAAAAATTAAATTTTATTTCGAGATAATACTAATATTTTAAAACTTCCACTCTTCTCTACTCCTAATAAATTAGAGTTTATAACTTTTTATAAGTGATTACTAGGCTAGGCTAATCGATTTGGTGTAAAAATTAGTGTGACAAGAAGCTGAGTAGACTTAGTCTACCTAGTCAATTAAATTAATATTTGTTTAGTATTTATATGATGAATGACTCTGATTATGATAAAAAAACTAACTATGTTACTAATTACTTACTACTTTAATAATACTAATAATTAAAATCAAGAACCAAAGGAAACTCGTAAGACTGATTGTCACTGATTATCCTTTCGTGCATTATTACAGTACAAATTATAACATATTTATGTAAATAATTAATATAATGCCATTTGTTATTACTTATTTTATAGATTACATTACTTGTATATAATGATAATACTAATTAAACATTTAGAGTTCATTATATCAAATTCAAAGCCATATTTAAATTTACTAACAAAATATGTAAGAATTTCTACTGATTTGCACTGAAAGTGACTAGTCGAAATAATAAAAGTTTTGAATGAAACAAGAAAAACATATTTATTTCTTAAGTATTTAAACAAAAACCATTTCTTTAAAAATCGATAAAATTGCTAAATTCGCGCCGGATCTAGCTGGAATTATGTTAGTTCAACAAAAATCCAGTTGGATTTCAAATGCTGCTGGATTGTAATCCCTACACGGAAAGTAGTCGCGAACATAAAACAAAACAATCGCACGATGATTTAATCAAAGTGTACCTTAGAACACAGCCAGTGACAATGACGAACAACTCAAAGAAAACAAATGTCACAACAGCACAGACAAACAATTTTCCGTCGCTATTAGCTCAGAATTTGACATCAGGCCAAAAACAGCCTGATGGCTGTACAAAAAGCGGGCCAAGTTTAAATTAAGCGAGGAGCTACCGTGCCTCTACATTTTTATTTATAGTTATTCAAGTTTTTTGGACAGTATTAAAAAATAATTATTACATCATAATTCTATCAAAGTGATAAAAAATACTTTTTTTTTTATCTGTCTCTAACTTGGCAATCTGTGTATTGACACAATGGGCCAATCCGTTGAAGTTAATGTCGTTTGTGGTCAGAAGGACCCCGTTTAGGCGAGTTCCTGTCATTTGCTGTCAAATCTCGCGGATAGTGCAGGTACACTATGCCGTTTGAAACGGGAGTATATGACACTTCCTGTGCCCTCAAGCTGTGTTATCAGCTCATTGACATGTGTTGCTATTCTTTTCTGATACTTTTCGCTATATCTGGCAATCTCCTGCTTAACAGTGTTGATTTTTAGGTCCTCGTGTATTTATTTGTTGCTCACGTAGTAAGGGGCATTTATCATTGCTCTAAGTGCTTTACTCTGGAATCTTTCGAGAATCTCGATATTGCTGTTGCTTGCTGTACCCCATAGCTGAATCCCGTATGTCCAGATTGGTTTTAGGATATACTTGTAGATGGCTAGTTTCCTTACCCGCGTAAGTCTCGATTTAGGACCTGTAAGCCAATACATCGATCTGAGCTTTATGTTCAGCTGTTTGCGTTTAGTCCAAATATGCTTTCTCCAGGTAAGTCTTCTATCCAGATGCATACCCAGATATTTAGCATCTTCCGCTTTTGGTATAATTTCATTGTGGGTTTTTATTCGGGGACAGGTTTGTCTTCTAAGGGTGAAGGTGACATGGATATATTTTCCCTGATTAACTTTGATACGCCAATTGTCTAGCCACTTCTCTACCTCGTGAATATGGTCTTGTAGTTCAGCTGAGACTACTGTTGGATACTCGTGAACTGACAAAATCGCTGTGTCATCTGCATAAGTCGCTGTTAGAGTATCAGCGTGCGTTGGCAGATCTGCAGTAAAGATCAGATACATAAATAGACCCAGTATACTTCCTTGTGGCACTCCTGATTGGACTATATTGAAAAGTGAGGTTTCATTGTTATATTTTACCTCGAAGCACCTTCCATCGAGATATGATTTCAAGATCGGGAAGAAGGAGTGTGGTAAAAAATTTTTAAGCCTGTAGAGGAGTCCCTCGTACCACACTCTGTCAAAAGCTTGACTAGTGTCTAAGAAGACAGCAGAGCAGTAGTGTTTATGTTCTAAAGTACGGCTTATGGTATCTGTGATACGATGTTTCTGCTCCACGGTGCCGTGATGTTCCCGGAAACCGAATTGATGAGCAGGAACGGCATTTGGTACGTACCTACCTAGGTACGCATCCTGGTCAATTTACCCAGCAAGGAAAGTAGGCTTATTTTTCTATAGGAACTCGCTTCGTGGATAGGTTTACCTGGTTTTGGTAATTTTCATGTAATTCAGTTGATTGATCTTGAAGATTTCTTTATTGTTGTATTTTGGCTCTAGGTCTACGTAAAAAAGAGGGAGTGGATTTTTGGTACTTTTATGCATTACTTTTGTAATTTGTCTGACCTCGTGTCCTAATTCTAAGAGCCCTTGTTTTATTATTACAGTGTCTTCTGATGCGTGTAGCCCACGTAAGACCACACGATAGGCTCTTTTGCTTTTAAGTATATATGTATAATGGGTAATGTCATTCGCAATAAAGTTAGCCCTTATACTTTTGTATGTATCCACATCAGCCGGCATTATTTTTACGACATGACCAGATTTCAAAGTTATCATAGTGTATTTTTCTGATTCTGCTATTTTAGAAAGAATATTTTTCAATTTTTTGATTTCTATGACTCTCGTTACAAAAATAGGCTCGGGTTTTGGTGGTTTAGGTTCCTTTTGTTGGGTATTTGTCTCTTCAATATCGTTTGATTCAAGAGCTTGAAATCTGTTTTGAGTTGTTACTGCATATGTCGTCTTTGAAAGTTTATTCCTGTTGACCATTCCAGGACTTGTGTCTGCTTTTCTTTTTTCAGTCTGTTCGTCTTTAACGGTGCTGTCTTATCTGTCATACTTATTTGTGTTGGTGTTTCTACTGGTAATATTCCGAGTGAGTGACTTCTTGCACGTATGAACATATCTTCATGCAATATTTGCTGCACTATTTTAGGGTTTTCATCATTTTTGTTTTGAGTTTTATTATTTATAGTATTCATGTTTAATCCCACAAGTAGGGTTGATATAAAAGGTCACTTAAGGGGTGACGCCCATTCCCCCCATTGCCGGGTCCGTCGAGGTTGGCGCTAGATACTGATCTCCCATCAGTCATTCATCCTATTGGCACGTATCCCACCATAGGATTGGGGTGAGGTTTTCAACCTCAGCCCGGGCGGTTAAGCCGAGACTTGAATTTCCTTCTGTGTAGTGAAGGTGCTGATGTGCAGTGGTCATTTCCTACCTCTGCTAAGTGATATACTGAGTCGAGTTATTTAACCGTCGCCCAAGGCTGGACGTTGACTTTTTACAGTTGGTTTAGTCTCTTCACAACTAATCCTCCTCCTTTCGCATACGGGCTTGGGACCGTCAATGGCGGAGTTTAAAAAAATATATACCATTTAAAAAGTACTACCTTTATTATTTATTAAATTATTTTAATATAAAATAATATTGCGTTAATATTTTTTATGATTCGAGATGTAATTATCAGCACTATTTGCCTATGTCACAATACCACACTTTCATCACACAATAAATAATAATAGTTTTTGAATTATTGGCAAGAAACCATCCCCCTGTTTTTTTTAATCCAAAGGGACAGTTTTTTTGGGTCCATTAACAATTGTAACATATATCGGTCATAATATACATAAAAAATTATATTTCTATTATTTTTCTAAAGCGCCCTAAAAATAATTAAAAGTCTAACCGGTATCTTGAAAACTTAATAACAAAGCGATGTTTTGACCATTTTCCGGTCATATTGCAAATATAAAATGCGTGTATAAGAGCGATCCAAACACAGGTACTTAATGATCAGTTAATTAAACTATTTAACAGGAAATTAAATACATTTTTAATATTATAAAATGCTGTATTCAAAAAGTTTTGCGACATTAATAACACACTGCGCGTAATATTATATAATAATTTTTGTGAAATAAAACGTCATTTCATGTCTGCGTATTTTTTTTTCTTTCGTTTAACCATGACGGGTAAGGTAATACAGCTATGTCTTAATTTAATATTTTTCGTTTTTTCTCCCAGCTACAGGCAGTCTATCAGCAAAATATCCAGGGAAATAAGAAATCGCTTTCCTAAAAGATGACAAGGCTTATATGTGTCAGGAGCCAAGGGATAACTTAAAGAAAATATTTACTAATTTTTAGGTTATACAAAAACAATAATTTTTTCTTTTAATGGAACTCCGCTTAGACTAGGTAAATCTAATAACACCAATATAATCCAGAGATTATGTGGACAAAATTAATATGTGTTTCATTAGTATACGCCACAATTTTAGGCGGGCCTATCCCCCAAACAAAAATAGACTCAAATGTCTCTTTTCTTTATTAACTTTGTTTTTTGCAATCGTTTATTAGCGGTTATTAAATTTTGATACATTTTTGTAAGTATCATTCTGAATGGAATCAGCTCTGGCTCATGTTTTTATGAGCTTTATAATGAATTAACGCCATTTGCAACATTTTTACTAGATACAATTAAACCGTAATCAGAAATTAATGGCAGCACCATCTTTTGGATGAATTCTATACGGTGACCGTCCATTTTTCGGTTTAAAAAACGTTGATGATACCATTTAAATCAAAACTGACCTTCTCTCTATGTCTGTATTCGTTGATATTAATGAGTAACACATCTAAAATAAATCTACAAAACTTCTTAGTCATTACTCATTCACAATATTTTAATTTATAGAAGTCATTTGATAATTTATTTAAATATTCATAACTTTATACCCCCATTTCAATGAAAATATGACAATTCATTTAGTACCAACATAGTTTAATTAATTGCCAATACAAGTAGTACAACATGTATAAAAACTAAATATTCTTAAAATCTTTTGAGCGTAATTTTTCATATTTATATTTTGTATAAAAATCTTATAAAGTAGGTACTCAACTGCAGTATTAATCGAAAGCTTACTTGTGCTTTATAATTAAAAATTGTATTTTTATTATTTATTCATTGTAATACAAAATAACCAACAAGCTCTGAGTTGTGCGCGGAATATAGTCAACATAACGGTAGCCATTCGCTTAATATAAACTTGACGCGGGTCGTAATCACGACTCTTGATGACAGTCACAAAAGAAAAAAATTAAATCATATTCGTACGATAATGTTCATTAATATACTCAAATAAATTTCGCACTAGTTCATTAATGATTTTTATTTGAAAATGAGTATTTATTATACCATTTGAGTCTATTTTTTACATAATTAAATTCATTTTAAACCTGTTGAAATCAGAAAGCCTGATTTTCAGGCGAGAGTAAAGCATATCCTCAGCGCTTCGCGCATGCAAAAGCTACTGAGCAAGTAGGTATTGTAGTTATTATAGAACACTAAATAAGCAATCGGGAAAATAAATGAATTAATTTGAAACATGAAAAATTATACGTGAAAAAAAGGATATACTTTAAAAAATCTCGCAAAAGACATTTCTCTAAGGTTTCACTTGTTATTTTTCAATAACAAAAGTTATTTCAAATCGATTTTTTATCAAAATAATTGTGAGTGGTAAATATTTTTGTGAAATACCTTGCATTAATCCACATAACAAAAAAATATGTAAATTTGCACTATGGCTAAATTTAACATTTACTTTCAAATAGATCAAAATAAAATGAATAGACAGAGATCACAGGCGAAGGCCATAAATTAAAATTGTACTTTTAATTTCTTCTGTAATTAAAAATAGATAATTAATACGTGAACTAATGAAAATAAATACAATTAATGATAAGTTACCAGTGTAATTATATAGTTCTTTAATTAAAAATAATATACAAATTAATTTCTTGGGCAAGGGTCTGTCTAAGTTTTCTTTTTATATGATTGATTATATAAAAATAAAACATATTAGTATGATTCGGCCTTTTCGAAGTGTGAATATTGAGGTTTTTCCTGCAAAGTTGCAAAATTGGCGCGTAGCACTACACGTTGAGTTCATTATCATCTGTGGTGGACATCACAAGATGATAACGTTCCGCAAAAAATTGAGGAAGTGAAAACTTTTTGTTGATGAGAAATACCAATATTTAAATGATTAACAATCAAACAAACACCACGTTAGGTTATTTTAAAATATATTCATATTCCAATTTCGTTCTGCCAACAACATTCTCTCCACAACGCGAAAAAATTCGAAGATATTTGTTTCATTTTGCCTAATTTATGGTAGTTACTTCATGATATATAAATTTATTCATCATTAACGTCAAATCAATTGCTTTTATGAATATCGGGAAAGCTTCGAATGTTTTTTTTTCTAACATAATAAATAATAAACCAAGCGACATAAGATTTTAAGCGGAAACATAAATTCGCGCCATTTGGTGGAGGCCAAAACCGAACATAGAGTTTGAAAGGCGCGAGGGAGGAAGGTATAAAGAGTAAATTATTTTTGAAGGTAACATGAAGTGGCATACGCAATGTTGCGAGCATTAAACCTGAAGTAGGAAATGAGTAAATGTCGGCATCTCGATGGAAGAATGAGCGAGTATTTATCAGACGTGATCGTCTAATGATCACCTTTGAAAATTTTACTTTCCGATATTTCCTCATAAAATACGTTCAGTTATTTTTAAAATTCAGATTCACATTTTTCTCGAGGAAACTAGTCAATTTCCAGTATATTTTTGAGAAAAAAATCAGAGTATGTCAATGATAAAAATATGATAGGAGATTTAACTTTCTAAATAGTTTTAACTCGTAACTTTATGTTCAGTTATTTTTCAAATCCAGTGAATACTACTGAACGGAACATCCTTTTCACCAAAAGAATAGTAATAGTGTTATGTATAAATGCAGGCCAGTAATTAAAATACGACACGTTTTTCTCCAGAAATCCAATAAATTTCCATTATGTTTTTATAAAAAAAAATCAGACTATGTCAGTAAAAGAAATATGTATTACCTATTGCTAACGAATTCTGAGCGTAATTCAAACTTAGTCAATTAACAATATTACCTAAGTTTTCCATATGCGCTATACGAATAAATGACGTACAACATTGAAATAATAAGAAATTAATCTATGGTTACTTTATTTTAGTCTGTAGCTTGTAATATACATGAAGCGAATAATAATCTGGTTTTTGTTAGACAGAATTTAAAAAAATCTTTACTAAATTTTTGTGTTGTTTACGCTCGTCTTGCGTTCACTTTCTGTAACAGACATGGTAAGGTTTAATAAATTCATATAGATTCGAGCGATAGTTAGCTTAAATCATATATTTTTCAAAAATTATTTAATAACTATGTCGATAACTCTTAGATCATTTCAATAGAAGATACTTTGTGTTTATAATTCTTACATGCGTGTAACACACACATACACTCTTGTTGATTATCGCTTCTCGAACTACTAAAATTCTTAACATCCTTAATCATGATCAGCCCTACTTCTTGTGTCTCTTTTATCTTCATACCAAGATATACTCTTTCCTTTTAAAAGTATAGGTGTTATTATGAGAGTTTCATAACCCATAATAAAGAAACGGAACTTTTACAAGATTGTTAAACTATTTGTCTATTTGTCTGTTGGTTACACCAGTTTTTCAGAAACTGTTCGACACAGAAACTTGAAATTGAGCACACCGATGACGCATAATATTCTACACATGTCCCAATAGTTAATATCCAAAAATATTATATGGCAATTTTAGAGACCAATTTCAAATTAAAAATTCGATTTTTTTATTATTTCACATGTCATATCATGTAAAAGGGCTTGAAAATTTTATTTTATGAAGTTCAACATTCTCCCCATTTCTAAAAGAATTGAACCTAAACTTAAAAAGACAACAAACCTATTAGAAATTTGCTTAAAGTATGTAGGAAAAATATGGCGATTATTTTAGGTCATATATCATAACTTTATTCATACATCATACATCTTTATTTCTTTATTCATCATAACTGTATAAATAGAAAAATTCACATTATTTTAAAAGGTGTAATTTATCGTGAATATTATATGGTTTCACCATTACGAAAATATTTGTGAATAATTTAATTAAAATACGATTTACCTGAATAGCAAATATTTTGAACTTGTAAATATTAACATAGGTATATCTACGGAACCCCGTTTTCTCGTATTTCATAGTGTTTTTCAGTGACATAAACTTTATGTTATTTATAAATATCGTTATTAATCCAACACTAATGCAGTTTAAATTTTCAATTTAAACATCTACAAACGATTAAAAATATTTAAATCATCTCTAGGTTAGTTAAAATTAATATTTTTAGCTAACCTAGAGATGATTTAAATATTTTTTACTTAATGGTGCAAGTGACATTATAGATATTTACCCACTCAGTCTTTAGCTATAAAAACAAGTTTTCAGCGCTGTGCAACCCTTTATTTTATTACTGGAGAGTGAATATTGCTATTTTTTTCTAAATTGATGGTTAACGACTCCGCAATAGTAGTTAAAAAAGTTTGATTAAAGGTAAAGATTACTTATTAAAATATTATAACGCAAGAGAATGGACTGATAGTGATTCATATTTCATTAAGTTTTGGTCAAAGTTTAAAAAGAGATCTTAATCGCAGGTTTAATGTAGACAAACAGACTGCTGGTAAAAAGTGGCTCGATGCTATCATGAATTGTTTATTCATAAAAAAAAGATTAGTTCTTTCAGTCGAACAAGTGTTTTAAATAAAACTAGCCTTATGAATTTTTTTTGCCAAGCTTTTTGATTTCTATAAAAATATTGCACACTATTTAAACGATCTAAAATTAATTTCCTTATTATTACAACGATATAAAAGATATACCCAAAATGCAATAAGATAGCATGCTATATCATATTGGTATTAAAAAAAATAAAGAAATAAAAATAAACGATTTAAAAAGAATAAAAAAACAAACTGACAGCAAAAACCAGGTATATAGGAAGACTAACGGAATATCGGCTAAAACGAAAAAAAACTAGTAAGCAAACAGCAGAAATCTTGAATACAAATAATTTAGTTATTCAACTTACAGAAGACGTTCAACTATGAATAATTATTCTTGGACCAATTTGGCTATTGTTGTTTTTAATGAATTTTGTATACAATCTCATTAAAATTCCTCCAGTAATATTAAAGTGAAGTAGAAACTGTTTTTTAAATTTCTAGTTACATAGTCTGTAATATTTATTGACATGAAAATACTTTAAAACTAAATGACTCCATAATGGTGCCTTTATCCTATTATGTAAGTAATATATACTACTGAGCTAAAAAACACCTGGGTTTGTAATATACGTTATATTATATAACAATGGATGCAAAAAGTGAAAACAAAAATATTAAAAAAAATGAAATATATCTGGTAATCCCAAATTAATAATGGGTTTGTCAATCTGGAGTTACCATATTCTCATTTTCAACATGCTCTCTAATGAAAAAAATACTACTAATTGGAAATAAAGTCTATCTTCACCCAACACTACTACATGAATACTATTTGGACCTCACTGAAAATTTGCACAATAAGGTAAATAATCTTCAAAATCGATGTCCACGTTACACCCTCGTCTTAAAAAAATAAGATTATTTTACTGATTATTAGTTCATATATCAGGGTAAATTAATCAATCCGATTGTCATATTATTTCCTTTCTTAACATTGTATCAAATAATTCCAGTGATCTGTCACATTTTATCTCCAGATTTACTGGTTTAACTATCCATAATTTTTGAATAATTTTTTGAAAGGCTCTTACGCTGCTAAGCTTGGGAATCAATTACTCTCTGACATATTTAATGCTTGATCCATATAAGAAAGTTATTTCAAAAAGCTACATTGTGCATAATTCTTTATTTTATTTACTCTCTTTTTCCTTTTATACCCATTTTCTTCCTGTAGCCCCTGTTGTATACCTTTAAATGTGTATATGTATGTATACAGATGTGAATGTGTTTATATAGGGGAGATGGAACTAAAACGGGGTGCTAAAGATTTAAATTTCAAGAAAAAATAAACTAATAAAGTTTCATAATGTTTTTTTATTAAAGTAATCATTTTTGGAAACCAGTAGTCAACTATTATTTTATAATAGGAATGTTAGTAAAGTAATTAATTCACTAATTACCAAACAGTCCAAACACTCATATCACCCCAACTTGCCTTCCCAGGGGAAAAGATAGGAGATTTCATTATTAATTTCGTTAAAAATTCGCAAATTATTTCATTTCGTTATCCTCGTCTCTCGTATGTCATTCTAGGTTTCTTTTTAAAAATCTTAGGACCTGGTTCTTGTTAGATTTTTTTCTTGAGAGCTTCAAACACATTAACTTTATTGTGTTGGCAGATAAATTTGAAATAATGATAGTACACAAAATCATCTTTTCTTAAGAAGAAAATATGGCATACGGTCCAAAAGCTTTTACCAAATATATAAATATTTGCCTCGCTAATGTTGTTGTTGTATCATCCGATTTCCCATATACTGCATCGATCTCCAAACACTTTGATTTCGAAAGTTGTGTGAAGGACGGAAAAAAACTTGGCACATATCTAACCATTTCTTCCATCATTGTTTCCCCTTTTTATTTTGTTTTTACTTTCACACTTTTTTTTATAATTTATAATCTACCTAAATATTCTAAAAATTTCTCACAATTTGAAAATGAGAGCAAAACCTCACCGAAAATACGAAAAAAAATAAGAGGCATAAAGCGTCAAGATGGGAGCATCTTGCCCCGTTATCCTCGATGATGATAAAAAAAATAAGACATTACATTAAAAAATATGTTGTTACCCTTAAATTATACAAGTGCAGACAGAAATCACGTTGACATCATTTCAAAATGAAATTATCTGGCGCTGCGTCCTGTCCAAAGAAAATTTAAAAAACTTTCTTCTTTATACCTAATGGACTATATTATATATATATATATATATATATATATATATATATATATATATATATATATGTATATATATATATATATATTATAATCCATGTAGATTTATGAAATGTTTTTCATGAACCTATTTATGAAAGAGGCGAAAATAATCTATTATTACATAAAAGAGCAAACAATGGAATGACGAAGATATTTTGCAACGTATTTCAAATCTACGCAAAAGACGGAATTTTGTCTGCGCAAATACTAAATACAGAAAAACGCGATTCCAATAAGTCAAAATTGGAAAATATTGGATTATAGCACATTAAACGGTAATGGTCTGTCAAATAACATAAAAGATGTATAATCATAAAAATTCTCTGCTCAGATCATATTTTGGATTATTATAGTTTTTAAATTTAGGGTTATGAGATCTATACTCTAATTCGATAAAAAAATCACCGGAATTCGAAGTCGGAGTAAAACTAACATTTCTTAAAATGATGTTTCCAATTATAATTATATTAACTTTTAATTATTAGTGCATAGTTCAAACAACTTTGGTAGTAAGCCAATTATTTACTCTGCCTATTGGTTATGGAGGAATTAGTATTTACCGCAAATCAGAACATTGTAATAGAACGTTAATTTGTTATAAAGCAGGTAGATATTTAGTGTAGAAAAAAAATTAAGAATTGTGATATATGTCTAACATCTAAACACTATATTTCAAGTTCTTTCTTAGACATAATTTTCGGACGATGTACCGATCACAAAATATTAAAACTTCATTATAATAATAACTTTGTATGTCCACTGAATAAATTTTTCTATGTACTTATTAATTACATTAGTATGAAACTATTTCTTTTAGAAAATTCTGAATTTATTTAGATTATTACTTATTAATATTTGAAATTATCTCTGAAATAATTTCTTGTTCACAATGAGTTTTAAATTGGTATTCACGAGAGTACAAATTTTAGCCATTAAGCTAATGGTTCAAAACGAATACTAATACACATAAAGGGTCGCTTCCTCATACAAAAAAATATTATTATTTTAATTAAAAATACTACTAACTTTCACTGTTACTAAAATAAAAATCGAATATTCTTTTTCAACACAGTATAAGCGAATCGATTTCACAAATTTAACTTTAAAAAAACGAAAGGTGTTTTGGTACGCATTTAAAGTCCAATTGATTAAACATTACTATTTCGGTATTTTTAACAGTCGAAAATGATTTAGTTTGAAAGTAGCAGTTCTTGAAATAGACGCAAACCATATTGTAAAAGTGAAATCGGCAAAAAATAGATGTTAAAAGCCTCTACATAATATAAATCGGACTCGACCATCGAATGAAAGTCAATTTCTATACAATCTTAAATATTGGTAGAAATCGGTATGCAATGGACTCGACGGACTGATTGTTGATGTGCACGTATGAGCAAGATATGATAATTATATCCGGTTCTCCTATTCCGTAGTGTGAATTTGAAATGTGTTTATATGTGTATCATTGAGTAGGGAAAGCTAAAAACAAATTTACCATTAAATTCGTGTTAGACTTATGCTCTTTAATGACTGTACATTATAATTTTAATTGGAAAACAATTTGTAAAGATTGAAAGAATGTGCGTTAAATGTGTAATGTATTTGCTTTTCATATAATAGTACATTGCGTTGCTTCCATACATTGATTACATCGCAATAATATACGAGTACATTTAATAATGTATTTAATTTACGTTAAAATTTTGTTGGAAAATCTAATTATTTTGATTTATGTGTGAATGAAATTTTTCACAATCGGAACCGTTTTAAATTACCTAAATAGGCCCCACTACCATTAACTAATTATAAACAAATAATAACACACGCATATATATATATATATATATATATATATATATATATATATATATATATATATATATATATATATATATATATATATATATATATATATATATATATATATATATATATATATATATGAATTTTACCTTTGTCTCCCAATATAGACTTTAAATATGCCAAATGTCACACTCTTCTGTGCACGCAATATGTTTAAAAGGAGTACAGAGTTAATATATAGCATTATAATACTTGTATTTAGAAAGTCATGTGATTTCCGACAAAACCAGACCGAATACTTGATTATATGATTAACCTTTTGCGGCACTAAATAGTCATTACATTGAAGATTAGGTCGTAAAATCTGGTCACAGTAGATTGTGGTGAGAGTTCCCACAATTCGTTATCCTAATATATTTTACTTACCCTTTTATTTATTAACTCATAGTTGACCTTATGAAAGTTGTATTTCTCTCTTCGTATAACGGACCGCACTATATCAGGAATACACGTTATAGTAGACGTGAAAGCGGAATGGTTTTGATTTTCATTTAATACTGGGTCAGCTGTAGCAAGCATGAAGTTCATATTAATAAGAACTAGGTATAAGATTATATCTTTTTTATTTTGTATTATTTATTTAAAACCCACGAAAGCTTATGTACTAATGACAATATCCGTTATATGAGATTTACATATAACAAGGTTATATTATTCTTGACATTGCCAGGTAATTGAAAGTATATTGTAGTCAACTGCAAAACAAAACTTGCTATCATTTTTTTTGTGTTTTATTGTATCAATTTCATGGCAATTGCATAAATTATTAAAATTCGATATGGTAGAAGATAGACTGCAACAAGAATAATTTTATGGTTAACCATAATAATAACGTAAGGGTCACAAGTCACTTCGCTGTAGGTGCTGGAATAATATAAGGAGTTAAATAAATTAAAATGGATTGAGAAGAGAATTCCAAATTGAAAACTTAGAATTTTACAGATGGTAGTTTGCAAAATTCTAAGTATTTTGCAAAAGCTCTCATCTTTAACTATATCTAGAAAGAATTGAAGATAGTTATATATTTATCCAATTACCTTACAAGAATAATATCTTTTCTTGGTGATGTTGATGAAGTTTAATAGGATATTTTTGCTTGGGTAAGTCTCTGTGAAGTAATGGAGTTATTTATATTTTCAAAATAAAATCTTGTAACAAGAAACCAAATACTAATCTAACGGATTCTGTTTTACACAATTATGGAATCTGGTCTCAGCAATAAGTTGAATATTACTAATATTCAAATAAAAAACCAACATAGGAAAAATACAAAACATGGGATCATGTTTTATAAGATCATAATCTTAACGTTTTGCCAACTGCTGCCGTGGATTGACTTGAGGTATCAGAAAAAAATTCGGTTTTCGTCGTTTGAAAACATATGAGTATTAAATAATGACAAAGTATAGCTATTTAAATGTGATTTTTCGAAAATCAATTTGATTACATAACTTGCTTTAAAAAATTAATTCAATTTGAGTATCTTTTGGATAAACTTTCATCTCTAACCGATGCGAAAAAATCATCCAACCACCAACAACTCTTGAAATCTATCTATAAAAACTAAAAGCAGCTTACATAACTGAGCACATTGCACTAATATTTGTGAGTTAATTTTAGTACTTCGTGGCAACTGTTTTTGAAAATTATTTTACTTTGAAGCATCTGATTTTTTAATATATAAGGGTATGTATTTATAAAAGTCCAAATAAGGCTTTTTAACGGGTAAGTTATTGAAAATTAAAATTACGGTCTTTGATAAAATCAGTAGTTTCCTTAACCTTCAACAATTTTTATTATAGATTTCATAGGAAGTTAATCATAAAAAATTATGCTAATGGCTATTATATATTTTTAATATTGGATTCAAATTCAAAATAATAATTTGCAGATGTGTCGTCACCGCGGTGTGTTGCGCGGATCCGGATTCGATTCCCGGCCGCTCATGGGGCTGGACTGATGTACTCGTTGCTTTCGTAACAGTAAATATGTTATATGTAATAATTTGATTAACATTGAATTATATGAAAAAATAAATAAATGAATCCAAAAAATACCAACTAGAAAGGATCGACTGGGCAATTTAAGCCCAAAGTATTCAAGAGTAGTATACATAATCGAACGTGTACTAAATTTATCAATGATAAACAGAAAATGTTTTGTTTAGTTTAATAGCCATTTAACAATATTTAATTTTTAAGAAAGATATCAATCTATCAATCTTAACTGAGTCAATTTCACTCAATAATTGGTGAAGAATTAGTAGATTTTCCCGACTTTAAAATAAAAAGTAATATTGTGATAGCTTTTGGAAACTTTTAAGTTAACCAACTAAGTCGTATTAAGAAAAACCAGTCGCTGCTGACAAAGGATTAAGTGTTAATTATTAAATTTTTAATAATTAACAATTAAACTTTTTTCTGCTATTTAAACCGTCGATTTCGCTCATATTGATTTATTATAGCTTCCTATTTTGTACATAGATAAGTATTTAAAACGAAAGACGATGTTTATATATTTATTGCAAAAAAATTATGGCGAAAATGCAGATAGAACCGACAGCAGTAAATAGTATTAATTATATCAGCAATTATAATCGAATTACTAAGCGTTCTTATTATTTTATCCTACCAGAACCTCACGGACTTATTATATACACCATGTCAACGTACAGATCGAACAGACTATATTGCAAATTGAATATCTCAAATGTCTTTATGCAGGTTCCAATTTGCATTCTCTCAAATTCCCGGGAATTTAATTTCAATTAGCTGTTCATATTGCAAATATATGTCTATAATAAGATATTTTATCTTCAGATAATTATAAGTAATAAAGAATTAGTTACTTGCGACAGAATTACACGTTAGCAAAAGAAAAATGAAAATATCATAAAGTTTCGTTCCTGAAATCAGTGGAAAAATACATTAATAGATAAGTCCAATTAGTTAATAAATACACCTGATTGAAGATAGAGGCATCAAACGAGAAACAGATTTAAATCATAAAATCATAAGTATTATATATAGTGGCGGGACCCATCAGAATGCGCAAAAACCGTCTTGTTTATCAGCTTTACCAACATAAACCGTAAAAAAAATTACAATATGGGCACAAAGTATTCTGTAAGATTGCTTCTAAATTAATTAAATCATCAGTGCCAATTTTAGAAAACGAAATGTTTAAACCATAACACAAACAAACAACGGGTACATATATTTATATTAATATAACACGTAACAAGGCTTTTCCTCTCTTCCTTATTTCATAGTTACTATGAAATATCGTTACTAAAATCATTGATTATAAGTGGCATTGGGCATGTTTTTATCTCAACTTCCACATTTAGTTTACATTCAGCTTTTCACCATCTCCTTCGTATTAAGGCTGAGAATTATAAAATTATAAATATATATGCTAGATGCAGATGTACATATAGGTAATATCGATATACTTTAGATGCAGAACGTCTAGGGAACTCTGATTGATGGAAGCCATGAAGTTGTTAAGCACCTAGATTAATATTTTGACGCTTATAAATCTTACTTAAGTTGTGTATTATGCAGTCCAATTTTACGTTATTACTTGTTATGGTTAAAACGAGTTCGGAAAAAGGTATTCTCATCTGTAAGGTAGGATGTGTAAATTAATTAACTTGGAAAGTTTAAATAGACGCATTATACTTTATTAGGAAAATATACTACAAATTCTCTAAGATTCTATAAGTTATTTGAAAATTCAACTAGCACATATTATATAACGTGACAAGTTTATATTGAGAAGTAGATAGAACTCATTGGATTATAAGTATCGCTTCCTTCAAATTACAAATTTGGAATGATCCACATATCCCTTTGCCTACCTTGAGAAAGAGTGCATTTTTGGCCAAATGAGTTTTCACTGTATTTTTTGAACATACACCCACACTAAACTTAGTTTTGTGTTATTATAAGTATCTCTCATGAGAAAATAAAAGAAAAAACGGATTAAAAAACACTATAATAAGAATTACAAGTTCGCTGAGATATTTTTAAAAGCAATATTTTTGAAATTAAATTGAAAATTTGACAATTGTTGGACGGTCGTTTTGAATTTGAATTCAAAGAATATTTTAATTTTTCTTTACAAAATTGCAACCGGAATTTAAAATTAATCAAAAAGTAGTTTATTTCGAGTTTTTCTTCAATAAAAAAGAGGGGGGTTAATTAATTACAAATAAACCGAATCTGTACCTTATTTTAGAATTATATTAAAAAAAAATGGAAGTCCCCACAACTATGCTAAAATTGTATATGAATACGTATTGAATTTTGACAGAAAGAAATAACCACAAGTAACTTAACCTTTCCAATAAAGTCATAATTAGCAGAGAGGTCCCGAATATATGGAGAGTCATTAGTTTTGAAGGAAGTCATTAGTTTTGTGGAGAGCCATTAATTATAAAACCAAAAGGGAGGTGGCGAATTCGATAAATACCGTTATATTAAACTAACGTTCCATATATTAAAAATTTTGGAAGTAATCCTTGCGAATTGTCGTAGTCATCCCTGACCAATGTGGCTTCGTCAGCGGAATGAGAACAACGGATGCAATACAGAGCGTGAAAATTCTGAGGGAAAATCCTAGATCGGTAAAGAAAGCCTAAATATAATATCTGTTGACCTAGACATAACTTTTGATCGCGTACCTAGAGATCTGATTTGGCAAGCTTTGAAATCACAATTATTTCCGAAATATTAATAACCTATATTGAAATCTGTACCAAGGAATAACTATAAGGGTTGTTAGCCCCGCAGGCCAGATTGATAAAATTAAATTAAGGTCGGATTTCCCCAAGGATCCACAATAATCCTGTTATCGTTTCACCTAGAAATGAATAATATCACGAAATACTTGAAAAAAACATCGGATATTGCTGTATGCTGTTGATATAGTTTCCATAGACAAAATTCAAACCGAAGTGCAAGAACAGTTAACTGGATGGCAACAAGCCCTATAGAAGCGGAGTCTTTGTAAGAATAGAGATGAGACTCGGTACATGCGGCGTGACTTGTCTGGAAACAGCGCCACTGACAACCTATCAGCGACAATCAAAGAAACTTCTCTAAAAATGTAAAGAATGTTATGTATCTTGGGTCAATTGTAACTCCAAAAGACCTGAGACCAATGAAGATCACTATCCGGGTTATTACATAATGTTAGAATGCCTATCGAACTTAAAGGTCGAATTTACAAGCTAGAAATATGACCAACGGAATGCTGGCTGATTAGAAAAATGAATGGACAAATATGAATATCACAGCTGCATTGGGCAGGGGAGTAACGGGATTAGACACAATTAAAATGTTTGTAATAGAGGAATATTTACAGTTACAAAGATTGAGGACAAGTTAGGGAAAAACGTTTACGTTGATGCGGAAACATTATAAGGAGCAGCGAAGACAATATGACTAGAACAGTGATTAAAATAGAAGAAGGGAAGAGAGGCCGCAGCCGACCCGCTGACACTTGGAAAAATACTGTTGAAAAAGATTTTAATTCTATGGATATGAATTCAATGGCAACACAAGATATACTATTGTGGTGAAAACGTGCAAGGAGGAAGAATAAAAGAAGTGGTTTGCTTTTCATGATAATAATTTTGCCTGCCTTTATGTTGTCTCACATAAGCGTAATTGTGTATCTCCTTCGTCTCTTAGTAAGTACTCGTATAATTGTGGTAGTTTTGTTTTTTATGTATAAATTATATGGCGGTAATTATGGTTCAGGGTATATTCAATCCTCCATGAAAATAGTCGAATGTGTCGAATGATATACATAGTTCATTCATTAACATCGTATACAAAAGTTCATTGACAAGATCTCATTACTAATCGTAAACGTTATTTACGACAACAAAACATTAAATGCTGGTGTTGAATTGAAAAACTTTTTCCTTAATGGGGATTAGATTAATAAAAAACTGCGGTGGTAAAGTCCTGGCTCTAGAAAGTTTCTCGTTAATTGAAGCTTCCATGGCCCATTTGAATATATTACCAAGCCGAGAAGGGCTATTAAGTGGGATCGAAAACAGTTATTATGACTGTGACTTATCGATATAAAAGATTAAGTGGACAATTTGATGCATACTGAATTGAATGCAAACAAAAACAAACTGTCGTAATTATATTTCTTGGACATAAAGAATTTAGTAATAACTGTTACAAGCCATATTTGTCGTAACTTCGTTATTATTATTAGACAGTATGATAAATATTCTTAAATAAAATTGCATACATGATAATTTAGGTTTAAATTATTATCACAAACGGGATTTTTTATGTTTTGCTTACTTTTATAAAATATTTTAACAAAAAGTTCCTGAATAGGAAAAAACAATGAAAAGTATAAAATGAAAAAGTGAATATTTAGTTAAAATTTTACTGTAAAATGTAGCTGTCAAACATAAACAAATTTGAAAAATACTGCTACTCTTAGAGATCGATGGCAAATCGATAGTACGTGCCTGTGTGTGTATAATGTTAGAGTGTACGAGTATACTCTTTCAAGTATATACAAGCGTAGGTGTACCCACAGGCGCATGCAACAACTTTTTCTTTCTATTAATTATTTTATTTTATTAATTACTTTTTCTTTTTATTAATAATTTTATAAATGAAAATACAAAACTAATTTATACAATTTTTAAGCATTACAGCCAAATAAACACGGAAACTTTTATTTTCTATTTACATGGAGCGAAACAATATGAAATTAAGCCTTCTTTGCATCCTTTTTGAAAAGAAAAATAAAATTAACAAAATAAATGATGAAAAATCAAAAAATTCGGTTGGTCAATTTCAAATATATTTAATTAGTCTCCATTTCCATAGAATGTAAGTACTCTCTGAACTACGACTGCTTTATAATAACACTGCCCCTCATAAATAAACAAGTATGTTTCATTAACGAAACAAAGGTTAGAATACCTAAAGAGATATCATTATGGCCCGGAAATAATAGTCCGAGAGTAATAGCCCCGCCAACAACGTTATCTGAGAATTTCCAATATCGTTAAAGCTACCAGATGTAAAGATGAAATAAAGCGTTCTTAGCGTAGATCGGACGAAAGCTGAAAACAAGTAAACGTGAGTATACTTCAGCTGGTAATTTGGTTGTGTTGCAGAGACCCTGACTTTGAAAAGAAAACAATATGGAAATTCGGTACTCTGAGAGGTAATGGATTTATTTAAAATGATATTAGAACGAACTCTTAATAGCAAATTCGCTGACTTAAAAATTTATTTATGATCGTATTTGACAATCTGTGGGTGGTATTTAAATGAAAACTGCGACAGTGTCGGTTCATTATTTTTGAAGAAACTGTATATTTTTATATTTTTATTGTTTCTAATAAACTGTATATTTTTTTGCGATAGAAACTATTCTGTTTGTTAATATGTAGCACGTACTTTTAGTATACAATTAGTAAGGATTCAGATATAACTGGTAAGAAATAAGGTAGGATCGGTTTATTCTTTTGAAGAACTATTACGTACAAAAACACTTTCATATTTATAATGCGAGCATTATATGACATAATATAATTTTCGATTCATTGATTTATTTTGAATATTATTAAAAACACTGCAAAATAGTTTGTATTCCGCGAAAATATTTTAAGTTATACTATATTTTCTTACTAAGTTTTTAAAATTGGTATTAATAGAAAACCCCCTATTTTAAAATAAATGCATTCGATACTTAAGTTTCAAGATGTTACAAAATAAAAAGGGCGTATTTGAAAATTGCCACTTATCATATGTGACACTAAATGCATTCAGATTTCTAATCTTGTGGATCTAGTAAAACAAATTTTCAAACCGTGATCCAAAGAACAGTGGTTCAATGCCTATTGAAAGGAAATATAAATACTTTACATGTATAATTTTTATCCCCTTATCGGCATATTCTGCGGTTTGTAGTGCTGTTTATAGTCGATGTAAAATAGTAAGACTCAAAAATTCTTGTATATCGAATTTAAGATGCTATCAAAATATGCCCGTGAGACTGCTAAATGGAATTACTCTGTTAAAAATTGATGTAATTTACCCTGACATATGTAGATACAGAATGATCGAACGGACCATAGATATGCGCCCCTGACAGAACTCTGAATCGACAGGGCCTGGACGTGGTCATGATCCGGCCGCGTGTGTGAGCACAGACCTTGAGAAGAACATGTAACAAAAAAATAGTACTTACTATAACATAGAACTACACATATATTGTTATAGTACAATAATATGGACTTGCTCTCGAACTTAGTTTAAATAGTTGATTGGCCAATAAATATTTCAAAGTAACTGAAAGTAATTAACTATGTCTGGACAATTACACTTCATTTCTTTATATATATAAGTAAAATTAAGCGTCATTGTACTTAAATACCTATGTAATTACTGTTCGAGTATCTCGAATTTGGTGAGGTCGGAGTTCATGTGGTCATATAATGTTGCTGGGAGTAATATTAATTTGTATTTTTTCTTAATTTGATTAAATTGCTTGCTGAGTAAAAAGATTACTAATAGTATATTAGAAACAATATGAGCAAGCGTCCTGTATCTATCCCCACTAAACTTTCAGTCATTAAACTGCATGCCAAACAAAATTTGCATGAAATAGGTATCTTTATTAAAAGAAAATATATATTTTAAACATATTTCAGCTAATCGTTACATTATATGGGATAGTAATGTGTGAACACGTTTGCTAATTTAATAGGAATATAACAAAATTAGTTATAACAAATAGATGGAATAAAAACCATAAGAATGACAACATAATAGTAAAAAGGAGAAAATAAATAATTGTATAATTGTGCCCCCGCCTTTAAACTCGTTCTTGATTTATTAAACGATAAATTGCGAAATTAATTGCGAATGGAATGTTTAACTACTTTTTTATTTTCGTTTTCAATATGGTTGTTGTGGTTATTACTATTATTTATTTGTCAAAATTAATAAACTTGAAGTAATGTAATGATAAACACCTTTCACGACGTTGAAAATGTATGAGTTACACACTCAAAACATTTTAATACGTCTCAAATGGTGCGTTATCTACAGAAAAGTAACATTGTTTAAAAAGAATGTATCATGTGAGTTTTAAAGAGCTGTGATAGAGGTTTGCATTCATTTAGATGTCAAGTCTTTTTCCAGCGATATCAACAAAACCATTTTTTATGGTTATTGAACTTGCCCTCGTTTTCATATTTATGTGTTTGTTGGGCGCGCGTGTGCGTTCATGTGGGCGTGCGTGTGTGTATGTGTATGCGTATGTGCGTGTGCGTACATGCTTGCGTGTGTGTGTGTGAGCGCGCGCGTGTGTGTGTGTGAGCGCGCGCGTGTGTGTGTGTGTATGCGTGTGTGTTTGCGTGTGTGTGCGTGGGCGTGGATCACTCATACGCACGAGTGTGAGTGCGTGTGTGTGTGTGCGTATGTGTGTGTGTGTGCGTGCGTGCGGGCGCGTATATGTGTGTGTGAGTGTGCATGTGGGCGTGTGTGTGCATGTGTGTGCGTGCGTGTGTGTGTGTGTATGTGTGCGTATTTGTGTGTGTGTGTGTGACTGTGTGTGTGTGTGCGCGCGTATGTGTGTATGTTCGTGTGTGAGTATGTGAATTTTTTTTACAAAAAACAATGATAAAGAATATCACCGAATAATAGGTTTTATACAGAACAACTAATTCGCCAATTCTTTTGTGATGTCATTACCCTTTATATTTTTACACTGTTTCGAAAATTTAATAGGTCGAATATAAATCGTAATGTTACTAGGTATATATTAGCTATTACCGTATATATTAGCTATTGTATATGGAATACAGGTGAGCCTAGATATGAGCTGTGGAATGGTGAGTGTGTCGAAAATATATCTACAATGGGCTAACAATTTTATAAACTAAGGACTGATCACAACCAGCCCTTGAATTTACATTTTACTTTAATCTATCTCTTAATCCTCCTCATATCGGTGATGATTAAAACAAAGCTGTTTTTGTGAGAGGCATTTCGAAAAATACAATTCTTAAAATATGTCCTGTTGAAAATGAAATGAGCTTACGGTGTAATAATACTTGTCTTAGTGGTGTAAACTGAGGTTGTAATCATTACTTAAAAGAAAGTGATAGAAGAAATGGTATAAAATCCTTGTCATAACTTTATTTATATTTTCATTTAAATTGTTTACCTTAGACATAAAAAATTACGATCTCCATACCGATGGGTTATTTTCTTTCGAAATAAAATAAAATTTGACCATTTGCCTATTGGTTGTGGCCGTTCGTAATCATTATATTGGTAACAATGGTTCGTGACCATTTTAAATAAAATCACTTTCATAGATTTCATAGCCCTGTGCTTCACTATTCATTTCGTTTATGCCAATCTAATATACATCGGAACTGTTTAATTAATACATAAACCGCATACAACATTTAAAACGGGAGCATTTTTATTGTAGATAAGGTTTGGAAGTTTATTCAAGATATGGCATGCAGAACAGAAATGAAAAAGTATAGACGAATGACTAATTTTACATTTGAGGATCAAAAAAATTGTTTGCTGCAACAGTTTCTAATAAAGGGTGTAAAAACATACAAATACCTCTAAATAACTGTAGAGAGAGCACTGATAATTTTTTTTAAGAAGCTCTCGGTTTTTTGTGCTAACAATTTACAATTCAAATGAACGAGTACACTTAACGTACACCGAGCCCGTATCCAAAATAAAACCAGGTATTTTCTGTGCTTATACTCGCTTTACATGGGAAACTCGAACATCAGATCCAGTCAATATAAATTCGTCGAGAGTTCAGTAATAACGAAGTTCAGATAAATTGATCTATTATCCTCTTGTAAATTATTAAAACTTTCAAAATATGTAAATATGATATTGAATAATTTTAGAACAAAATTTGCTTGAACTGCGTAAAAACGTGTGTATATTTTGTGGTTGACTTGGTAAAGGGAAATTTTTTATACAATTTTGTGTATGAAATAAAATAAACTTGCAATTATTGATAAGATTATTTTCAATTTCAAAATAAACATACTATTGTAAGTTTTTTTCACTTACGGGCAAATATAGACTTAAATTATTTTTATTGACCTAAAACGCAAAAGTTTCATCCAAACATTAACATGGACATAGACCTGAAATATAACTAGACGAAAGGAAATATAGCGGAGATGACCTTGACTTTTCTGACGATGCGGATGTTGCCAATCCGACGTATGATTTCGTTCTGTAATTTCATTCTTGCAAAATGAAGTTCAATCTACCAGCACCCTAACAACGACATTCACCAATACTCAGGTTATTAGTACTGTAATGGATCCAAATCTGGCCTCTGATTCTTTTGGTACTAGTTTTGCAGCAGCTCCGAAAACATCTAATCGCGTGCCTAGGACTAATGTCACATGGAAAACGAAATGCCTGAACTTAATGACGACCAACTTTGTTTTCTTGGATATGACAAATTACGTCCAGAGATACTTTGCTTGGATACACCATTTGACGTATTTTCGTATCTGTTTACTGAGGATACTGTCAACCATATATGAGACCAGACTAATTTACACTCTGTTCAAAAAGATACCAATAAACCTGTAAATGTTATTAGTCAAGAAATATGTCAATTCATTTGAATCATATATTACATGTCAATAGTTCGTACGCCAAATTTAAAAATGGATTGGTCTGAAAGCGTTAGCTTTGCACCGGTACGAGATACAATGTCGTTGAAACGATTCGAATTACTTAGGCAGTTATTACACTTCAATGACAATAGTAAGATGCTACCATATGACCATGTTGATTCTGATCGTTTGTATGAAATCCGGCCATTGATACAGGCACTCAACTTCACCTTTAAAAAAGTTCCATTTGAAGCGCATTTATCTGTAAATGAACAAATGTGTTCAACAAAAGCTCGGAGTGTGTTGAAATAGTATCTACAAAACAAGCCCCATAAATGGGGATTCAAAGTGTTTGTTATATGTGGTCTCTGGGTATGGTTATAAATTTGAAGTATATAGTAAACAGAAAAATAGATGCGCAATCGGCGAGCTTGATTTAGGGGCATCATCTAATGTTGTAGTCTGACTTGCTCGTGATGTGCCTACCAATCAGGACTGTTGTTTTCAATAATTACACACCTCGATCCTGCTTATTGAATACTTGTCCAATCGCGATATTTTAGCTTTAGGGACTATAAGTAAAAACCGTATTCCCAACTGCAAGCTGCCAGATGAAAACGTTTTTAAAAAAGAACCGCGCGGTACGTCAAAAGAACAAGTCGGTAATTGCAATGAAGTTGATGTAGCTGTGTTTGCTTGGAGAGATAATAAAATTGTCACTATCATCCAGTTTTGCAGGAAAGTACCCAATATCTATAGTAAGAAGGTGGGATAAATCGGGAAAACAATATATTTCTGTTGAACGTCCCTTTGTCGTCGCAAAATGTAATTGATATATGGGTGGTGTGAACCTTTTAGACGGTATCATGGGCCACGACAAAATTAAACTCCGTAGTAAATGAAGGTGTCTTCGAATTTTTCACCAGTTTTTATATATGGCTATGTGTAATTCAAGGCTTTTATAAAGAAGGATAAACGTCGAAAAGTAAAACCCTTAATTCTGCTGATTTCACAGTGGCCATAGTAGAGACATTATGCAAATATAAGATAATCAACAGTATAAAGCGCGGAAGTGATGTTGAATGCCTCATTCAAAATAAAAAGAAGAAAGGTCCGGCTTGAAGAAAAGACGTGAGGTGGGAACAATGCGGGTACTGGCCAGTTTGAAATGAACGAATGAGGTGTAAATTTCTAGATTTGACAGGATATACGCAAACAAGTTGCAAAAAATGTGGGGTTAGCTTATATTGTAAGAAGCAATATAAGTGCTTTAACAAATTTCATATTTCTAAAAGGTTAAAGAATAAATCGCATTTGATTAAGTGGAAAAGGTTTAAGAATAAATTGCATTTGATTAAATGGACGGTAGATATGAAATTGAATACCGAATTTAGATTTTCTTATTTAGTTTAGTTGTTTCAACTTAACAAAAACTTCAAGTCAATAATAATTAAGGCAATTTTTGGTCTATAATCTACTAACAAATGAAACTTGTTATAATTATTTTAACAGATCACTATTTTGTTATAATTATTATATTTTACATATACCATGCAAATCATTGCAAAATAATGTTTGCGGAATATCAAATTCGGGCCAGTTTTCTTATATGATCAGGTTTATATCACAAGAAAAATCACATCATTTGTGATAGTTTTGAATTTAAATTGTAATTTCAGACTTAAATTTGTTTATGTTTCTTGTAAATATTTAAATGGTGAGGATGTGGAAAAATCACTCAACGGCGGCTTATAAGTAATAGAGATAATGTTATTTAGAGTAAGAAACGTAATTAGTGAAGTAAAATTAATGCAATAAGAAATTGAAAATAGTTATGTAGATTTATGTACACACAATAAGAAGTTACTGAAAATAAAGATGTAATTCTATGTGCGAGAGAGTTGATATTTGGGGGAATAAAACCTCTATTTGATACCAGTTAGATCAAGACTCTTATTAGGTGAAATGCAGGAATGTACATGTTATGAAGATCTCGTTTTTTGTATTTCAAGCTGAGTTCACTATATTTTCATTGATTATAAACCCTCGACACCAACTAAGGGTACCTTACATGTGATATATACACGCACACACACACACACATATATATATATATATATATATATATATATATATATATATGTATATATATATACTGTGATAAATAATGAAGAAGTAATAAGGAAATGATGCAGCCTCATTTACTGAATAAAATCACGAGTGAATTTAAATTTTATTAAAAAAAATACTTGTATTTCCACTAGAAATAATTGCTTTATTTCATTTTAGTTTTTGTACGTATTGCACATGAATTACTTTTCATAAATTAAAGTTCTTGTTCCAAAACGGATTTTTGGATTACTTAAACGCAAAGTATTTATCTCTCGTAAACAGCATTCTTTTCATTTTTACGTTAATAAACTCAGGCCAGGTCAGGTTAAATGGCGCCAGGGAGAAATACCGGTTTTTAAAAATTAATATCCGTGAGTTTTTGATTACCAATATAAACTGTATAGGTAACCAATAACTCACGGACATTAATTTGTAGAACTGACACTTGCCATCACCTCAATTTATATACCATTTAAATCGTATTCTTATCTTACTTATATGGAATACTTTCCATACATATTTAATCATCTGTTCAGGTGATTCAATTTAACGAATTTTGAAACAAAGTAACTATTATTAAAAAGTTTTGTTTTTGAATATATGATGGATATACAGCGATTATAGATATTGAATATAGAAAGTTAGAATCGAATAGTTCTCGACTTGAAAATATTGATTACCAAATTCAATATCGAATAAAAAAACCGCATTTACATACTTACTGTTTTTATTGGATAAAACAGAAAGAAAAAAAATTCCTATTCGAATAAAACTTTATTATTACATAATAACGTTTTATTCGAATAGGATATTGAATATTTATTACACATATGATATTATATAACAATTTAATTATATTTATATGGAGTTGCTGCAAAATAATACTCGGTCGTTTTAATATCAGACATAGTTTTCACAGTTTTTAGGGTCAACTATTCTTTAACCGAATGAAAATATTTCTCTTAATTACACAAATCAAATATAGAACCAGTTCAAATATAGAACTGGTTGAAGATTCTAAACATACTTTTCAATCAAAGGTTTATCAAAAAAATCTCTGAACACGATTAATATCCACATTAAAATCCGTATATTTTCTCCAATCAGATAAGACTATACCGACAGCATAAAACGATTCATTAACAAAAAATGCGCGAAATGCAGACTTGAAAATTCAAAACCAACAAAGGAGACGGTCAGTGAGAAAATAACTTTCAACAAAAAGTTAATATTTTTGAGACTAAACCAAAGTATCTATTAAACAATTTTTACACGAAAATTATTATAATTACGTCACATCTTTCATTTTTAAACGAGAATAAAGCTTTAGTCTGAATAAGATTTGACATAATCGTATAATTTCAATCCTTGGCCAAAACAAATTTAAAATCGTTGCGCGAATTTAAATGAAGTAAATTGATTATCTAATGTACATCATAAAGCATACATTATCGACAGTCCTTTGTATCAATTCATTTCTACGAAAACCCCATATAGGCATATTCATATATACATTTAGTAGTAAAATCTTTTGAAATTTAGCCATTAATTACATTAATTGCGTAGAGGTATTGTTTTTTATCTTTAACGGGGATAAATAAAATTAAATGCATCTATTTCTGTACATGAAACTAATTATCTATCAAATGACTAAAGTCAGTTAAAGCCAATATCACTAGGAAGAACAAATCAGCAATAATAGACATGTAAATTGTTATATTGCATGTGAGTAATTCAATGTAAATTTACACGTTCTGTAAATATTCATTAGATAAAATAATCCTCTCAGCTTGCGTGTGGAGAAAGGTTTGCAAAACAAGAAAATGCCGATGCAAATTTTTCGACATACATATAAAGCTTCTCATAGTTTAATTTCCTAAGCAATATAATACCTTCTCACACTATTTTTAAGTGTAGCTAGATTGTGGAATCTTTTAAGTCTAATGAAATCGTCCCACAATATATCAATTTAAACAGCCTGTGTACGGGGCTAGACATTTGTCCCCATTTTACCGATTCCTTTCATAAATTAGATTTTTTTTAGTTTTATTTAACGTTATATACGTAAACTTTTTTAAATTTATGTTACTAGGAAGCTTGAAACCAAAAAATTAACTAAAACAAATAAATAAATTATGGAACAAAATTTATTTATTTTCTTAAAATTTTCTCTATTTAAACAATTCTAAACATTATAAAAGAGAAAACGATAAAAATTAACAAACTAACTTGGAAAATCCCTAAGCTGTAAAAAATTACTGTCTTGATCTTTACCGCATACCTGTTATAATACTGTTACTCTGATATTCAAACAAAAGAAAATTAGTTTTCAGTTCCCATGTCTATTTGTTTTGTTACTTGCAAAATAAATTTAAATTGCAATAAAATTTGAAAAATGTATTTAAAGGAAAGAAATTATTATAAATAAAATATAAGCAAGCAAAATAATTGAGGAGAAACTTAATATATGGAACAAAAATCACAAATCTAATAGAAGAACATTTCCAGAGAAGTTAAAATTATCGAGGCATTCGTTTCGTAATTAAAATCTAAATAAAGTTTGAATATCACACTTAGACAGAAAGTTTGGCCATTGGGACCATTTTTTTGAAATCTGTCTCAATTAAGACGCGTGGATTCATCATTTTTATTAGAAATAATTCAAACATAAATATTTTGGAGAGACACAGAATTTGAACGATATTCAGAAAACAAGATTAACTTATTCTCTGACATAAGAAGAAAGTCTAGATACCAAATAATTTAATTTGTGAAAGAAAATTATTGTTATTTAAACTTAAACTTTTAGTTGGCTACAATTGTCAACTGGAATCTTGATAGTTACTTTAAAATATAGCTAAGAAATTACAAAGGTAGTACAAAAGATTCCTAGAACTGGCTATTGGTAATAATGGAAATAGAAAATAAATGGATACTTAAAAATCTAATTCTTTCACCATACATTAGCATAATTTTCTTAAATTTGTCCTTTGTTTTTTTTTACAAGTTGGCAGCAATTTGAGAATTGGGTACATCTTCAGATTAAATAGGTATAAGATAGGCAGAACACAAACTAAAAGAGTGAAAGACCAACAGTGCCTATCTCCAAACGTCAATGGTTGATGTTCTCATTGTCTCTATGCCTGCGAGATTGTGAGTACGTGCTTCAGTTAACGATGTAAAGATGATATCTTATACTGCTTGTGGCTACAAGTCAAGATCAACTAAAAGATCGAAAGGCAAAGATAATAAACGCTTCATCGGAAAGATTTGATACCATTTGTGTCTAACAGAAAAAAACGATATCATTATAAAATTTCGATCGAGCAACCATAATGATCAAGGTTGAACTTGAACTTCAATATTTCCATAATTCAAAGTATGGGGCGATTTAAATTTACTTTGAGATAATTATTTCTTTCTATAATTTTAAACCATGACTTAACGCGATCTTTCATGGTCGTGTTTAACCTATATGTTTATTTGAGAGTCATATACGTTTCTCGCTTCGAAACATTAAAACGAAAGAGGTAATTTTAGTGAATTTTATTTTAATTGAAGAGAAAATAATTAGAATACCAGTAGCTTGCCTATTATTTTTGGAAAATTTTGAGAGCAACGCCCACGCAGTAGAATTCTCACTCATCACGACGACCTCTACGTGCTCTTAACCAGACGAATTATCGAATATTTGTCCACGTATGGAGTAAAGAAATATGGGTCATGCGATATTTATTTATATCTAATTTAAGATAAATTGCGAAGAGTACCATTCCTAAAGCAGTGATTGACTTCGAAAAGGCCATGGATAAGGCGTTTAAGGAAGTATGGATGAATCCCTCAATGGCACCACCGAAAGAAGCGATGCATAGAGTATTATGGCGACTATTTTGAATAACAAGAGATAAATTACAAACTTGTTAGTTGGTTCCATTCCCTATTTTCTGAAAACATTCAGTGTAAACTATCGTATAGTAATTTCATTAATTCAAAATTGAAATTATCATTGAAATGCACCTAATTGTTATAATATTTAAAATAATTTCATTGTATAAAAATATCATTAGTACATTTCTTTAGCTTAAGCTTGATAATTTTATATTTATTTGTAATTGTAATAATTTAAATCTCTTCTCAAATATAAAAAAAAATTGTTGTCCAACAAATACTTGAGACTTTGTATTAGAAAGAGTGGAGTAATTATTTTTATTTTTTTTAATCTTCCAAAAGCTACTTTCGCTCACCGCATTATCCTGTTCTTGATTTAGTGTCTTAATAATGGATTTCAGTCGTGGGAAACAAAAAGAGTTGGAGCGGGTGTATTAATAAACCCGTTCTTATTTTTCTTGCGTACAAAACTTTTATATATTTACAAGGCCTTAATGCAATTTATGAACTTGTTTAAGTATGCGACGTAACAAATTCACGTAATATATCAAATCCTTTATTCACAATGTAATTGTAAGAGGCAATTTTTTACGTAAATGTATTTTTTTTTATACCTCACCTTGAATGGAACAGAAATAATATGCATGCGACAACAATATCCTATTGTTTACTAATACATAATGAAGACTGAGATAGGATCATTGTAGTAAACTTAAAATTACTAGCACCGTAAACGGTATACATAATAGACTACCTGTAACTAAATTTAGTTAAAAATCAATATACTCTTTTATAGTTGTCACAGTAACTTTTCATTTTGCACATTTTGAGTTAGTTTAAATCTATATGCAGAATGCTTCTAGAAACCATCCATAATATCGTTTCATCTTTTGCTGTGGTAGTAGTATACACTCATGTCACATAATTATATATACACTCATATAATTTCTTGGTCATTGTCACATAGGAACCAAGTAATACTAAGTTTTTATACTACAGTCAAAATGAAAAATAGTCTTCACTGGTTAAACATAAATTAGAATGAAAGAAAAAACAAGATATGGGAATGAAAAATAAATAATAGATTTTTCAATTGTAACGTAAAAATGATTTAACTAAGAATTTATTTAAACTTTAATAAATACAGTGTAGTAACTATATATGTAATGATTAATCTTCGAATAAATATTCATAGTTTAAAACAATCGTAACACTATTTTAAAATATGCTAGTAGGATATTTTTCGAGACTGGCATTATTTTATCATTTCATCTATTTTCATTTAACATATAATAAAAAAATGAGGGAGAATACAGTAAAAATATGTATATAACTTATTTACTTTCAACACATTATACATATTACGTGTAGACTAGAGGAAGTATAAATACTTTCTATACTTAATTTATCCCTTGCTTTTAGCGAAGTCTTGTTCGCTGAATTAGCTAAAGAACTATTACTGCAAATGTAAGCAAATATTTTTACTGTTGTTTTAGTCCCTCGCAGTTAAGTAAAAGAAATATTTATTAAAGTGCTGTTTAAGATCTGCAGTGGCTGAGTAAATTAAAAGCAACCATATTATAGTTTACAGTAATACAGAAGCGTTTTTAACTGTTTTATGCATCAAGATGGATGGTGATTGGTAGTAAAGAAAAAAAGTATTAAAAATTCACCACGTTACGTACGTAACTTGTTTCTCGCAGGGCGTTTTGTTCAGAGTGGAAAATTAATCAAGGTGAATTTGTTAGAAAACTTTCGAGTAAACAGAATTTTGTAGCTATAAATTGAAGACCTTATGAAAGTAAACATTTATTTCTTATAATAAACTAAAAACATCTTATAATAGATTATAAACTGTGTGGGTAACAAGATTAATTTTCTCTGAATTTCCGGAGAAAATTGTTATTCTCTTTGATTACATTAAATTGGGTATTAAAAGGTATTAAACATCTATGGTAATAATATTTTGAATAGTTCAGAAAGTACATTTACGAATGCAATTTAGTTTTATAGCAATAATTTTGGAAGCAATAAAGGGAAATATAACTAAGCCTAATTATTTATTCAATTATGATAGGTAAATAATCTGGACAGAAAAAGAGCCGCATTCCAGAGAACATACGCAAATATGCCTGATTAAAAATAAATAAATAATAAAATAAATTTTTCCGCTCTTGGTCGAGCAGAGATAATATTTATTGCATTACTCCCATGTCATTTGTATAGTTCTCATGTCATATTGGCTAGATCTTATTATACGAGATACTTTCAAAATGGCATTTATTTGAAGGACATATACAGATAAAATGGACTCTGCTTTTCCCAGTATATAAATTAATGACAATGTCTGAATGTCAGGAGAACGCATTCAGTAACACCATGAAAACTTATTGTGATTATGTTTTTATAAATCCGCTTTTATGCAAAATTATTACTCTTGATTATTCAGTAGACATACCATTGGATGTTGCCCCCACATCATATCAGTAGTGAGGCACCTAGGACATAAAAAGCCCTATTATCGATTATGACGGATCATTTTTTTACGATTATGTCATTATAAAGCAATCGATATTAATAAAAAATCTTTTAATATCTTGAAAAAAAAGGTTTGAATTGTATAATGTTTCCCGCAGCTGAGTAAGCTGCGAGAAACATTATATTGCGGGAAACATTTTATTATATTTATATATTACATCATTTATTTCATTTATATATTACATCATATATGCGGGAAAAATTTTTTCGTTAAGAACCATTATATAATGTCATATATCTTCTATTGGACATATCACATTAAATCTCCTCCGGATTGTGACTATTGATAGTCTTGAACCTTTTACATTCAATAATAACATATCAATAAGAAAATGATAATAATAATTTATAAACAGTAGACTATTACGTAATTAGTCAGTTGACTAGACTGGAACCCAAAAGGGACTGAGAATTGAGATGAAGGAATAGTCAAAAATGTTTTTACCCATTTAATTCCCAAAAACCGATAAAAGAAACAATAACAGACAAGAGGTGAAAAAATAATATTAATATTTAATTTAATTCTTCTGAAACAGTTGATAGAATTAAGAAACTAATAAAGGTTATAAAAATTGAAGAACAATTGGAGTAGTGAAATTTCATAAAATTTAATTGGGAAAAAGGATATTTTTTATATATAGAATCATGACAAATAAAATAAAAACACAATGTAAATTTATTTATTCATTTAATTTTAAAGTCTCGACGAAATTACACTTAAATAATAAATATAATTTTAAATAATCGTTTTTTTTAATTGATTCTTTATTTTATAAAAGTAACATCAATTCATTAAGGAATTTTTAACCTCAAATAAATATTTTTTTATTTCCATAAAAATTAGTGTTTTATTGTTGTTATGTGTTGGGTACACACTCAGAAGCTGACATGAAGCAAACTACTAAACGCCACTACAACTTCTTTTTATAATTCTCTCGAATACTTCAACAATACCCATGGTAACGAAGCTATCCATCTGTTGTACCTGATGTATATAGACTGAAATAATGAATGACCAAATAATAAGGCTTATAAATTGTTGCATTTATAGAAAAAAACTTCCCGTTGCCATAAAACATTAAACGTTATTATTTGGTATATGTATAAATCAATATATTTGCTTAAATACACGGTATAAAATAAAAAACAATTAAACGTTAATAACATTATGGTTACATTGAACCATTGAGTTAAAGAGCATTTAGAAGGTAATTAGTAACCTATATCGTACATAGAGGTAAAACGAATATTGTTAAAATTTTGTTATACGCAAAATTGTTAAAGATATTATAAGAAAATCCAGTTAAGTATGAATATAAGTTACATTCCGATGATTCCATACAAATTTAAGCACATATAATATTTAAAGTGAAATTGCGTATATTATTTAAAAATATTAATATTATTACCACATAGGCTGCAGTTAAATTGGAAAAGCAAACCGGTTTCTATGGGTTCCTGAGTACAAAATAATAGAATTATATCCAATAATATTTTTTTCGTAGGTCATTCCGTTCTTGAGATACACTATTTCAACGTTAACGCAAGGGTTAAGTGCACCAAAGAGCAGGCGCATCCGGCGCCGTCCGGCTTCATTAAGGGGAATCGGTGCAATGTGTCGTAGTCCTTGTCGGGTTTTTACAGTGAGCGATACGAGTATTATTTTCCAGAAAGAAAATTTGATAATACCGGTAAGAAGGTTGTTTTTACTATAATGACACTTTTTAATATAATTGTAATTAAAAAAAAATTCAAAATTAAAAACATTTTGTTATTAAAAATACGTAATTTCTCCGTAATAAAAACCTGAATCAAAAAACGTTTTAAATACATTCGTTTTATATTTATAAGAGAAATACGAATAAAATCTTACTACACCAATTAACCAACTATACCTATATTGCTTACCATATCTTCCATATGTGTGTAAATATCATAAACTTATTGGTATAAATTTAAAGAATCCATATGATTATTCGGAGAAAACACATTTCTCAGCAATATCTATTAAACATCTTACAGGGGAATTGTATATATATATATTAGGGTGTTTCATAAAATTCAAGTTTTAATTGTTTTAACTCTCGACCCATAATATCATTCTATCTACCAAAATAATCATTTCTTTTAAATTTTGGATTTTTTAATTAATATTTAAGGGTCGCTACCGCCAGATAAGATTTTTAAGAATCATCTTAAAATTTGCACTTATTGCGATGTTGGCTATGGTTTACTTATACAACTTTGATGACGGTATTTAGTTGCTAACGTAAATAGTTCTTTCTTTACTCACTTCGTCGGCACCTCAGTGCTCTCTGTAGATACCCACAATTTAGTTAGTATAAACAATCCATTGCTCTTTTATACACTTATCCAGTGACGACATCGTTGCGAGTCAAAGTGATTGTGTTTGATTGTAAATGTGATTATTTTAGCTTTATTCTTGTATTTGTATTTCTAAAATGACATCGAATATTATGAAAACGCAAAAAGGACTGAAATATGGTTAATTTGACAATCTCGTTCCGAATTGGTGCAAACAAAATTACCGTCAGTGAAAGAAGTGATATGTTTATATTTTCATTATAAAACGTAATGAACAACACAAATTGAGAATCGGCACCAATAACAGTAAGTGAGGTGATGACACTATGGTAAAAAGCAACTATTCCTACCAAAGAAAAACAAAACAAAACAAAAATACTTAAATATTTCAAAGAATGCCATGAATAAACTAACTGGGAAATGTGATTTACTATCTTCTTCAGCTTCTTCTGCAGGGAATGAAAGTGATAGCGATATAAGTCAAAGTCATCCTATATCTTCTCAGCCAGGGCCCTCTTCAAGCTATCGTTTTACTATACCACAGAAACGAGGCCGAAAAAGAATTTTAGATTCGAGATAAGCTACTACTATTGATATCACTAAGTTCAGCTGCCCTTCATCAGTCGATCGAAGGGCAACTGTTGTTTTGGCTTCTACACTCAAACGTCTGCGCTGTGACGTATCACAATATAACGTTAGCTATTCTTCTTTATGTCGCCAAAGAATGGATATTAGAAAACAGATTGCTGAGTCTATTAAAGCTGATTTCCAATCACTAAATATACTTATTTTGCACTGGGATGGAAACATTCTTGAGGACATAAGCGGACATGTAATAGTGGATCATCTACCAATTTTGGTATCTGGAAAAGGAGTCGACCAGTTCTTGGCTGTTCCTAAGTTTCCAGTTCCAAGGGAAAAACAAAGGCCCCTGCTATTTTCGAGACCATTTTATCATGAAATTTATGTGATAAAATAAAATGTATGTGTTTTAATACGACAGCATCTAATACAGGCGAGTAAACGGAGCATGTGTTCTTCTAGAACGGAAAATGCAAAAGGAACTGATTTCGCTTGCATGCCGGCATCACATACTAGAAATGTTTCTCAAAAGTGTTGTTGCAACAGCTGTAGGGCCTTTCAGTGGTTCTGAAATTTTGATTTTTAAAAGGTTTAAAACCTACTGGCCAAAAATAAACCAAAAAAACTTCTAAACCGCAATATCCGCACTATCTATATGGAATTGCGTTCAAACTATCGCAAAAGATATCGTGGTTTTTGCTGAGAATCGACTGGAATAATTCCAGCCTCGTGACAATTACAAAGAGCTCCTTCATTTGATAATCGGGAGAGATTCCTGAAAGCGGTATCTCATTCAATGCATCTGCTGGAATGCATCGTGCGCGATGGATGGCAAAAGCTATACGCGCACTGAAAATGTTTTTGTTTAAGCATCAGCTTTAAATCACAATTAAGCGAGCTAAGGGCTTTACAGATATTTGTATATTGTAGTTGTCTACGCAAAATACTGGTTTACAGCGCCAGTGGCCCATTTGTCCTCAATGAATGACTTACAGACATTAAAAGATTTGGTTGATTTCGAAAAATATGACATAGTTGTAGAATATGATTTTGGCTCTGAAAACTGAAGGACCGGAAAACAATCCAAAAAAGGCATCCTTGGAATATGATGCAATCGTAAACAAAAACATCGAAGATTTCATATCAACAAACACTATGCATTTTTTCAAAATCCCTGGAATTTCTTGCAAGTTCATTCAGAAAGATTCTGAGCTATGGGAAGAGGAAGAAAGTTTCAAATCGGCTAAAGAAATTTTACAACATATAAAAGTCGTTAACGATATAGCTGAGAGGGGTGTTGCATTGATGAAAGAGTACAATAAATTATATACTAATGAGGAAGAGCAGAAACAATACTTAATGTTGTTATTTAAAAATTATAGGCGGAAAAACCCAAATTGTAGTAAGACAAATCTACTATATTTTTTTTTTACTCAATAATTTAGAGGAACGGTAGTTATTGTTATTTAGTACAATATTTTCCCTAAAACTTATGTGTAACACTCATTTCTGGTATTAATAAACTCTTAAAAATAAATATATATGTTTGGCATGAAAAATACGTTTCTCGTAAAAATAAAGAGGCCTCTGATCAACATACCTTATCTCAGATGTTTAACAAAGAGATATGCGCTGTTAGAAGTCAGCGCAAACCTAAACCAAGACACTCAGCGTGTCGAATATGCCATATTATATAGTGTATAGTTGCACATTTTAATCCCAATCAAATAATAACCAATGCCCTATCCATTCCATGGATAACTAAACAGGTAATATATTTTTTATGTTTAATTCAAGACCTAAATCATGTCAAATTATACTACTTATATACATACACAAATACCTTATCTATTCTAAGATGCTAAACAATAATATACACCAATGCCTTATCTATTCCAAGATGCCAAATAATAACATCTACCAATGCCTTATCTATTCCGTCGACAATTAAACTGCGATCCAAAAATTACATATATGACATCAGTAAATAGAGTAATAATTCCGTGTAGATTTTGTTTGTTAGCTCTTAAATTTAAAAATGAATCACCAAATTTATGTTGTCTTTGTTAACTCACTGTTATGAGGACAGCATCCTTTATCGAAAGAATTTAACACCTTAGAGTTTATAATAATTTATTTCACATAACATCGTCCCGATAAAGCTAGTTGTCAAATTAGGACATATGCCTAAATTTAAGGTGTAAGGTTAAGTGTACCACTATATTGGATTAGATTTAGAACATTATTGACAAGATCTTTTACATAAAAGCAATTATTATATTTAGTCATTCAAGTATGTCGTAGAGACTATACCACAAAACTAATTTTTTTAAATGACCTTCTCGTCAACATAATCGTGGATGCAATGCACCCACAACCGTTGAGGTCTCTATATTAATGGGTTTTTAATAATTTGGACCGACAAACCCTGTGTAATATTGATTAGCACATCTACCAAAGAGTGTTTTGTGCATGGAATTTTATGTGCGTCGAATGATTGATTCCCTGATTGACTTCTACTATAATTTGTCTTCTACTGGATGGGTTTTTGAAGTGGATTGAGTATTTCATCGTTTTCTTTTTATCAATAGATTGTATAATTTCATAAAGACGTAAAATACATAATTCCCTAGATAAATAAAAAATATTTAATTTCATTTCGATGATCATATATCGAAACTGTATATTATTTAGACGTTACACATTTATTTGAAGCTGCAACAAACATACATACATTTTTTTGGGAGAAGTTATTTAATAATGTATAAGTAAGTTGCCGGCTAAACAAAAAAAACATCAACCAAAAATTTTACTGCTTTAATATTTTTGATAAAATTTAAGAATCTCTGTCCATAGGAAAAGTATTGGTTTAAAAACCAAAAACAATTGTTTTTCGCATATCTCAAACAATTTCCCTCTGGCGTGATGGCAATGAATTAGAACGACATATAACGTGATAAATTTTTGTGCCATAGTTTTTCCTAATATGATAGAATTTTAAGTGGTGATAGCATTGTGAAATTATTATTGTTGTGCAAGTATAGATTTCCAATAACCTAATAAAATTGTTTCTAATAATCTAAAGCGTAAAAATAATCATATCTAGATTTCTTACTATCTTCTTAACTTATCATTGTCTTTTTATGCACTCACATACGCATGCGCGGGCGCTCACTCATATGCACGCACGCACTTAAGCACGAAGGCATGCACGCACATTCTAATTCGACTAAGCAATTTTCATGAAAATTTAAAACTATTATTAACCAATTCACCTTAGATGACGCATAGGTGCTCAATGTATGTAATTTATGCGGCACGCTATCTCTAATGGACTACTCATGCTAATCATTAAAGGACACTAAACAATTTTGGTTACTATAATAGAAAATAAAATTTATGCTATAAATTTTCTTCAGTTAATTTAATAAAATACAAACATTATTTACATGTGGAAGGTATTGTTTTCGGTTATACAGAGTAAACAATTTAAATTTGGGAAACGTTTTGTTAAGAGGTTGGAGTGAATGGGGTGTGATAACGTTATACCTATTTTGGACTCAAACTATTTCTAACATACATTTGGAGCGAAATCCGCAAAAGCAATATTTAAACATAAGCATTAGAACATGAAAACATTTAATGAAACCTAGCAACTTGATTTGAAGTAAAGTGTGTATATATATGTATATATATATACATTTATATATATATATATATACATATACATATACATATATAATATATTATTATTTACCAATACTTATAATGATTACAATTCATAAATTATAACTGGCAAAGCTGCGATGATTTATTTCAAGAACTAGTAAATTAGATTTGATGGAGACATCGTGTCGTTAATTTCGAAATAATTTACAAAAGTAGAAATAGCGTTATCAATAACACAATAAATAAGAAGAGTGGATAACGGTCGAAATATTTAAGAAGTGTTGAGGTTACAATAGTAGTTTATTTTTAATTGAGAAAATAGACTGTGAAACGTTTTGTTGGGAATGCAAATGGGGCAGTCTTACAAGGTATGTAATTTTAGTCATTGCTAATAGTCTCAATTTTTACTAATTAATAAATTTATCCATAAAAGGGAATCAATTTTAGTTAACAACTTTTTTTATATTTATAAAGTATGGTTATATTGAAATTTGATATTGCATTGAGTGTTGGAATTATGAATTATTTAATAAATAATAGAATTTGACTTGTTTTTCTCACTACCTGTAGGAAGAGAAAGATAAATTAGCAGGGTAAACATGTAGCAACAATTTTTTTTCTTTGTTTAAAAATACTTTTATAAGTGAAATGATAAAAACGCATATAAGTAAAAATTGTGGAAGCATAAGTGGGGAAAAGTTGAGTAAATGAATAATGTTTTAAATTTTTCCGAGTATTTGATAGGTTTATGTTATTCTATCGTATAATTTTATGATTGATTAATTGAAGTTCGATAAAATTGATTCTTTTGTATGCTGGATATCTTTGTATAAATCTCAACAGCCATAATAGGTCTGTCGCCATTCAAGGTAAATTATGATGTCGAAACAAAAGTTAAATTGTTGAGAAATGTTAAGTATTCTGCCATTTCAATTTTCGTCTACTGTTAATCTTTAAAAATTAAAGTACGAGGGAGCTTTAAGGTAAAATGGCAGTGGATTAGCACGTACCATTTCGGAGTCAGTAAGAATATAAGTCTATATGTGCGGACGTAGGTATTCTTTATGTTCTTTCCAAGTTCTTTTGAAAGACGTCTGAAAGTTTTGATATTTTTTCTAATAGTTACTACATAGTTATTTATTACATAATGACTTTTTCTTATATTTACTACATATATACATTGTACAAAATTATGTATTCTCCTTTAAGAAAGCTATGTCATGTCTGAGTTTTAAATGCTTAAATTTAAAATCTGTATTCTATAAAGACATGACAGAAATATATTAATTTACACTCAGATAAAATGGAAGCTCTCTTTTTTTTATACGTAAAGACCTTTTGTTTTCATTATTAAAATCGAAAAATAGTTTCAGGGATTTGATAAAAAAATGAACATTTGCTGTATATTTTAATATCACTAACAGGTTCACAGGAACGTCTGTAGAAACTATTTGTGTAGTGGAAAATGGCTACCTTATCACTGTTTTTGCTATTTTTACGTTATGGGAGAGTTCACAGTTGGATGTTAAATTTTTGTTATGTTATTATTTTTGCGAGATTTTATTCTCTGTATTCGGAGTTAAGCTCCATTTATGATTTGGATTTAAGCTCCAATAAATTAATTTTGTCCTGAAAAGCCTAATTTTTGTCCAAATAAATCGATACAGTAAAAATTAAGATAATAAATAAAAATAAATAAGTTATTGTGATGATTTTGAAGGATACGAATACTTACAATTAAAAGCCCGTTTGACATAATTTGTACGTTGAAAAAATGATACACCGGTACTTCTTTGCAAATATTCAATTTTTTTAAATAAAATAAACAAAAGACAAAATTGTAGATAATAATATTACGAATAATTACGTCATATTACCCGAAATTATATAAAAAGATTTTACAAGGCAAGCCACAAAGGAAGAAATGTTTTTAGTTATTGAAATCTTGCAAATTAGGGTCAACAAAATGTACTAAGAATAACATTTTAATCAAATTTGGTTATTAAATTTAGTTATGTACTTTTGTATTGCATAATTTCACGCGACCTGATACTTCATATTTTAATCCAGCGACATTTAAACTTCACTTTTGCATTAATTTTGAATAAATAAATCATTATGTTTATGTAGATGTCTGCGTTTCTTTGATATTAGTAAGAAACTTCCATTCCACAAATTCCTGCCAAGATCTCGGAAAAATAGTGTAGAAGGAGATATTGCTTACCACAGACAAATGGTGACTGCTTTATTGATCGAAGGTTTATTGTGCTGTTCTGAATTTTTATTTATGAAAACTTTGGTGCCCTGTAAGTATCGCTAATATGAAGATCAAGTGATAATTTTGAAATTGAATTAATGGCAATAAAGGTTGAATTACTTCTCTAAATATATCAATGCTCAACAAACATTTTTAAAAATTACCTTACTCTGTCAGAAATTTACCTAACCCTGTTAGTTAAAAATCTTCTTCACTGGATAACTTCTTCATGTGCTTCAGAGATAATGAGAACAAAGTGATGAATAATTTAAAACAAGTTTTAGTTAAACTAAAGTATTATATCGTCGGCCATGAAATTAATTTAAACTGAAAACAGATAAAATGTGCTGCACAGAAAAAAACCCTTTTTTAATTCGATGTTCTTCATGAATATTGTTCTTAACGTCGTTGATAAATTTTGATTGAAAACATGAAATAAATGTACCGTACAAACATGAAGCTTTTATGGCAAGAAAAAATATGTTGTTCTGCACATATATTAACATTAGCTACATAAAACTCAATGACCACTAGCAATAAAACTTGAGCTTGTTTAATTTAGAAATTAATTTGTGTAAAACACTCCCACATAGTCAACTTCTACCAGTATCAGCTACTTCCGAGATTTGGTGCAAGCTGCACGTGTATAGTTATCAGACACTTCTGCATGCGTTTATTGTTTTTTTTCAAAATAACATTTCTGACTTTTTTTTACAAATACTCATTATGTAATATACAAAATATGCTATCGCATGTAAACCATTAAATTAATTATATAATTCGAGTAATATCTTGAATACGCGATAGCAAATTAGCATATTGTAAAAATAAAATATAGAAGAATGTTGCATTTAAATTTATAACTGTTGTTCTTAAAATACGAGAAAAAATGTTATTATTAAATCCATTCATATAATAAAACTGTAAGATTATAATATTTGGACGCTGAAGATATTTGCGAAAAAATAATTTACGGTGACCTAATAAAAGCTACTTGTTTGTGTGTCTGTTTATTTGTATTAGGAAAAATACGACGATTTGAAATTTCAATTCGAAGCGCTATAGCTAAATAATATTTGAAATGTTTATAGGTGGCATTATATGTATTTCAACTTTTAATCTTACAGTTAATTTGATAATATTTTCCAAAGATCCTGCGAATGAATTCCCCGCGAATTTATTGACGCAGCTAGTTTATGTAAAATAAATCTACGAAATTTAAATATTCACGAACTTTTTACATATAAATGCATATATATATATATATATATATATATATATTTATACAAATATATATATATACACATATAGATTCACTATTTAATTCTAGAACAAAATCTACCGCTACTTATTCGTATTGATATTTTCTATAAACTGTTCATAATCAACATAATCCGAGAATATTGACGAAATTTTGTTAATGCAAACGCACGAAGGCCGTAAAAGTGGTAACAAAGCGGTCAAACTAACTGTATTACGAATTGAATTGAATAACTGACAAAAAAATTACTTAGTCTAACACTATGTTTTTACAAATTAAAAAAAGTTTAAAATATTCTAATTAAAATAAAGCTACACTCAATTAAAAATGACGACACTGAGAGCACCACTGAGAGTCACCCAGCAACCAGACAATGACCAGGATGGTTCTTTCAATCGCAAACAAACTTATTTCACTAAATGTTTTTAATATGTAAAGAGGAATCCGTCACGCTGAAAGCGTGTTGGAGTTCTGTGAAAGTGATAAACATTTTATTGTCTGTTTTATTTAAGGCTATCTTGCGTAAGTAAAATGGAAATAGCTTTATTCCATTTCATTCCAAATGAGAATATATGTAAACAAACCAATTTCATGGTTAAAATATGGTTGGCACAAAGATATATTCAATCAGTGAACGACTTGTATTTCACCCATGATATTATTAAACCTACTTTCTACAATCATTTTAAGAAAATAACGAACTATCACGTTAAATAATGTTAAAAAAATTAATTTTACGTGGATCTTTTACCAACGTAAATTATATAATTTAGAGGACAAAAATGGACAGACCCATCGGTCGTTCACAAAAAATTCAGAAATATGAAGCATTCTCGCAAAAATGTTTGATATTCCAACATGTAGAAAGTATATATGTCATTTATTAAAGGCCATTTATTTTATGGGTCGAACTGAAATTTCTGCAATAAATCAGTTATACTCGTAATTCGATATAGACGATATCCGACTGACTTTCTGATATGACGCTTAAGTGAGACACGAGACGTAACCGAGACGTAACTTGGTAAACAATATATATGGATAAACAATATACTCGTATGCAGGGTATTTGGCGAAAGGATAATAAAAAAAGCAATTTGACATTTTATTTTAAAATAAATGTTAGTATTATATTACAACGCAGAATATATATATTGTATATAGTACACGGTAGTGTTGTTTTATAATCATCAAGTTTTTGCACTTGTTTAATCATATATTTTCCCATAATAAATTTGAATGGTAGATATATTTATTTAAGAAAATAACATCAAAATGAACTTTAATGTAAATGACGCATTTTGACATTACATTACACAGCGTCAATGTGTACACCGATAATAAAAATACGTCTATTAACCACAAGTATAAAAAAAAATCCTATATATTACTAATACGAATATAAGAAAAAGGTTTACACTATCTGAATTATCATTTGGCTTTGTTTACAATATTCTCCTACAGAATGAAATGAAGTATGGGTATATGCATATACTATGTACTAATGTAGCTTGCTTTTTTTTCCCATTTCTCGATTTTTTTAGAAAACTAGCTTTTACCCGTCATTTTGGACACGTGGATTTTCAAGACGATAGAATTGCCTACAAATTTTGGGTTTTACACTTAACATACGTAAACAATATATTTGATAAATATGTTGCACCGTTTGTAGACATCTTGCATTATTTAATTTTTGTAACTGAGTAAAAGCATAGAGTTTTATTCTACTTGATTGAGTTGTTTCTAAGGTTGAACAGATGTGTTAAATCGAATCGTTAAATATGTTTGTGCCAAGTTGCATGAAAACCTGTTTAACCGTTATGATAACGAATTAACAAGTCTAAACGTGATAATAATGGACAACCAAAAATAATTTTCATAGAAACCCATTTATGCCCAACCGTGGCAACTTTATTCCGCGTCATGAAATCTGTCTTCAAATTTGGCAGCACTTTGTCGTTTGGTTGCAAAGGTAATAAGTAACAAATGAAAAAATAAAATAATTTTATATTTATAACGATTTTTTGCACTTAAATTTAATCTAATAATTGTTTTTGTACATTTGGTTTATGAGTAAAATAAAGATATTTTTTTTAAATTTTTCATCAATGTACTCAATGTGTTGTCAATAAGCTGTGAGTTGAGAAAAACCTACTTATCAATTTCAAGAACCCATCCATCTCTTTTCAAAAACATCCAGTGAGTTAATATTCAGGGCATACTACACCGAAGTTTTTTTTTCAAACTCAACTAAATTTCACAAAATGAACTTGCGCCATGAAAGTACACAAAGTGAAAGATGATTTAATTTGCGTATTGCATTTTTAGTAGTCATATAGTTTAACTTACTTTTTGATACAGGAAATATTAATTTATTTCAAATTTTGTTTGCTAAGCAATTGTCACACATATATTTCATGCGGAATGGTACGAAATATATCTGTATAACATGCTTAATTGATTATAATTGATTCAATAGATATTCTAGCTTTGCTTATTCTGGTTGCTTCTTGGAAAATTGAAATTTAATCATATGAAAATTGGTGCAAAGTACTGAGTATATTTTCATTTACTAAGTTTTGTAATGCTCCATTTAATATTAATGGCATCTGCTTAATTGTTTTCTTGTGTATTTGGATTTTTGTATTATTTTGTTGAACCATATGATTTAGTGCACAGGTGTACTTCTTTTTGGTTCTCTAGATCAAAATAATCTAACCATTTGAAAAAAATGGATACTCATTTTTAAATTTCATAGCAACTTATGCTGATAAAAATGAAGACGATAGTGACGCTATTTTACTTTGGAGTTAAAATAGAATAATATGGATCAGCGTAGAAGAGTTCATTTTCACACTCATTCTATTACTGAATTCAATGCGCTGTTTTCTTTTTATAATATCAAATTTTTTTGCGATACAGGCATAAATTTTGAATCGCAAATACCAACTACCGTCTATTTGTAATTTCAAGCTAGTGAACGATTATATTGATTCTGCATCTATTTGAACCACTTATTCCTTACTCATATTCGAGTTAAGAGACACTTATCTGTAAATAATGTTGTAAGTCTTAGAACAATGTTAAATTAGAAAATTGCTAATGATTTAGATTGCAGTAAAAGAAAATAACTAAGTTTACTATAGGTAAGAACTAATAAAATATTTATCAATTAATTGAAATACTAATATCAATGAATATTTTAAACATTATTAATTAAATATGAAAAAGGTAATTAAAAAAAATAAATAAAAAAGGTTTTCCTGATACATTGTAAAATTATTAATTCTTTCCATTTCGTTGGAATATTAAAGTTCTAGATGTCCTCTGTATAATTTATATCTTTGACTGCTAATCGTAATATTGCTGATTATATATGTATCTCATATAAGAAAAAGATACCGAAACATTTTTTAGAGCACGCTTTTTAGTTCCATTGAATAAGCTTTTCAAAATGAAATTGAGATTTTGTTAGTCATGTGGAAGATGAATTTGTAAACTGTCAAGTTTGAACAGAATTACATTATTCTCCTCGTAATTTGTTTAGTAATGCGTTTGAAAAATTAAAAAAAGAATTATTTTTTTTAATAGCTTTAGATTACTATTAGCTTTTAACTTAAACCATTTCGGTCAACTCGCACCAATAATTCCATGTTATTTAAATAAATATAGAACTCTGTTTGGACACTCGCTATAATGAATATATAACAAAATGAATTACGGTTACTAATGTTACTTATATGATAAGGGGGAATTTATCGAGACACCAATACTTCAAATGCACGAATAAACTTGTACTTGGCCTGGGAGTCAAAAACCTTATCAATTACAATTGTTTTTTTAAATACAAATTGTAAATAGACCATGTAATATGACACTTACATGAAAGTCTTGAATTATACTTAAAAAATGGGTCGAAACGCCACACTTGCCAACAAATTTGGACGTGTAAATTGTCGGTATTTATCAGCCTCGTACTTTTTTATGACATATTTTCCTTAAGCACCTAATAGCAATCTTTAATAAGAAAAAATAAATATCACAAGTAATCAAATAAGAAGTGTGAAATAATTAAATATTTACCAATATAAACTTACTCAAAGACTTTACAGCCACTAGATGAAATTATTCTGTAAATTTATAAAAATACATATATAATATACTCGAAATAACTATTTCAATTCTTGTTTAAATTGCAACTTAATTAAATTTTCAAACTCTATGTGAAAAATTAATTGAGAAAGTGCATTTCTTCATCATTCGTTCTTTTCCAATGAAACCTAAGTGTACCCAAATAGATGAGCGTGCTCAATTCGGTAAAACAAATAACAATAAAGCTGGCAAATATTTTTGCTGTTCCTAAAACTTTGTATCCACGCATATGAAAGCCGACCGACCTATGCAAACAATTCTTATTTTCATTCACTTCCAATTCTTCGCAAACCGTAGCAGAAATTGTGTTATGTGGGAATGGAGAATTGCTTTTAATTTTTCCCGTTGTACGTAGTCATTTGACACATTAATGCTGCTACGTAAATACCTTAGCATTTCGACACCATTATAAAATATGACATTATGCCTTTTAGTGTACGAATTTCCTGAATATATAAAATAGAATAAATAAGAATTAATTTTGCTCCGCTAAGACTAAGAAAATAGAACAAATATTTCTTTTAATTATGAAAGTTATTTTTACTTGCGCGAACACTTCTTTTAATTCATTTAGCAAATAAACTTCCGTCGCCTAAGTAGAGGAAGTAATGAGGGAAAATATTGAATAGGAAAATATTCTTTATCAAAATATTACTCAAGTTCTGTAGTGTTCTAAAAACTACGAGTAGTAATTTAATATTGTACAGTGATCATAAATCACTTTTAACTACTTTGTCTCTCAAACCTTAAGATATCAGAATATATTTATTTTAAACTCCTCATTTCCCACTAACTGAAAATCGGCAATGCCCAAAATACAGTTTTTCTTGAGAATTTAGGCTTTTTTTAGCGTTTGTTTAAAACTTTTGTGATGAATTTTTTTGCTTTTTTTATGATTTAAATTTTTAAATATAAAATGTTAAAATAATTTCTAACTTGGCGATAATATTCATATGACGATTATACTTATATCACGATATGTAACGATTATATTGAAAATTATACTGATCTGATTCATTTATATTTAATTTTCAGTAATCTTGTCTCTTTTTTAATATGTAAAATTTTATGGAGAATATATAGTATTTATAAAATTATATACAAGATAAAGTTTCATCTCAATGATTTATGGTAAAACTAAAGTAAACATTTTAATGCAGAAGCTAATATTAATTAAATCCGAAAATATAACGTATTTTATTATCCGAGATGTTATATAAAAACACGCGTGTGCATTTCAGTTAATAATTTGCGTATTTTGGTAAAGAATAAGTTTTTAGATAGATATGCTATTGATCACCATGTAAATTTAAATAATTGAACAAAATGTGTTTTCCAGATTATGGTATAGTAAAAAATACAGAAAAGCAGTTAGTAATATTTATAGGGACATAGAAAAAACAAATTATCATCTCAATAATTAATACATTTTTTTCCGTGAAAGAAAAACTTTCTCTTAGATAAAAACAGAGTGATTTTTGAGTAATTACAAGAACATCAGTCGAGAGCAGATATGAAAATGAAATAAAATACCTTATGTAGAAATATTAGAAGAGCATTTTATGTGCACTCTTGATTATCTGGCTGTACATAGCATCGTGGGTGTGAGACGATTAAGATATGTTTTAATATATTTTGCTTTCGTAAAATATGACAAATTAGCTCCTTTCAAAAATTTATCAACATTATTACTATTGTTAAGCTAATATCGATGTGCACCTTGTGGTTTACATTTGGACACAATAGGAATGAACTCACAATGGTACAATATAATTCAGAATAGGACCGAGCATTTAATTATATTAAACCCTTCAATATAATAAAAGGGCTTCAGTATCGTATTGTAGCCATAAGCAACTCGTTACATTTCTAATAAAAAAAAATAGCTTTACCCTGAAATTCAACATTAAATTACTCTCGATCATTTAAAATAATTTTTAGATTGATAAAGATGGATAGAATCCCTTTAAGCTATATTTCTTCTATTTCAACTTAATAAGAAAAAAAAATGAAAGGCGCAGTCGGTCTAAAACTGAAAACGTTGCGATAATCTTATATGGGTACAGATGGAATAATAGACGGAGATTGCAAAATATATTACTAATTCTCGTTTAGTAAGTGAAAATATTTTTTTATTTAATTCATTCAAATATAAATGTCTTACGGATACTCATTAAAAATAGCAAAATAAGGAGGAATCATTTGTGTTTCTTTTATGAAAAAATGTATTTTAAATACACTTTCAAATAGCGCATCTTAAAAACAAAGACTTGGTAACAAAAAAATTATTAAAATTTCAAAAAGTGATTGCAATATTTATGAAAAACGATTATATCTATTTCAACTTTTCTTCAATATATAAAAACGTCCAGATTATGAAGCAACAAATCAACTTTTGTTCAATGTAAAAAGAGACCATTGATTGACGCATTTAGAATTTACACATAAAGCGTATTAATATTCATAAATACCTGGTAAACTTTCTCTTGATTAATTTCAATTCAGTTTTAAATTTCTTCTTACTTCTCTACTAAATTTTTAAACATTTTAGTTTAAAAACTAAGAGCTTACTCCACCTCTCCATCAATTTTAGACCACTTTTTTTCTCTGTGATATATATGAAAGCAAATGCCTTATTTTTTCTGAAATTCTTTGACTTATTTTTCATAATTTGTAATAAAAGTGGCGGGTTATAAACCAAATTAACCAACATTTTATTAGCACAAATGTATTGTTATTCTATGGTAATAACATGGTTAAGATCTAATAATAGGTAGAAGTGAAATAATTAATTAGTTTTTTTTAACAAAAGTGTAATTAATAATTATTTTTTTAACATTAAAATTTGGCTTATATTTTTAAAGATAAATTGAGCAATAATAATGCAGTTCGCCATTTCCTTTAATACATTGTGGGCAAGTTTGAAATGTAAAAGAATATTTAGAACTTGAAGGCCAAAATTGGTAGCTGTAGCTCTAATTTTGTGTTTATTTATTTATTTATCTACTTTAATGTATCTAATTGATACATATGGCGGACTTATTGCTACGAAAGTAATATCTTACAGCCAACCATAAAACCAGTCCAGCCCCGTTCGACAAACGGCCGGGAATCGAACCCGGATCCCCGCGGTGCACCGCATCGTCAAAGCCGGTATGGCTCGTGATCAACACAACACACCACCGTTACTATTATCCCGTTGTTCTTAAACAAAAAAACATGTATGTGCATTCATATAAAATAAAATATTTATCTACTATTGCTAACCGGTTATTAATACTAGACACTTTGTCTGGGAGACCGAATTTTAAAACTATTTATTTTTTCACAGAAAAGTGGGTTTGGTATATTGAAGCAAATTTAAAAAAGGAAACGAAGGGCCTTTTCTTCGTATTTCGTTGTCGTTAATCACCCAAAATCGGAAGGCCAATCCTTTCCAAATTATTTATTCATACAATGCCAGAGCTACTGTCGTCGTATTTGATTGTACAGCCATTGCAATATTATGTCATTTTTCTGTGCATTATCTTAATAAGTTCCATTTGGTTATCCGTTTACTTCGTGGTTTAAGATAGATAATGACATGAATAATATTTATAAAACTATAATAGATGGTGATATTGACGACAATAAATTAAATTATTATAAGGTGATAACAAAATATAGACAAAAACTAGCCGATGCGAATGTTAAAAATAACACACTAACCGACGAAATAACACCGCTCCCATATCGAATAAAAATGAAAAATAATCAAATTATACGTTTTGAAAAGAAATTTATGTGGCTGGAAAAAAAAGAAAATAACATGCTAAGCTACAAACGCTATATCAAAAACTAGAAAAAGATACCCAGGGGATCCAATTGAAAACAAGGTTACTGCAATATTTCTGTCGTAAATGTTATGTATATTTTAAGAATGCACTTAGAAAATACAAATATTAAAATAAACGTTTGGAAACAAGAAATGAAAACAAATTTCAAGAATATTTGGCGCAGAAAAAATTAAAATCACACCCTAAAATGGAAATAAAAATAAAGCCTAGTAATTAAGCAACTGCCTACTGAGCACGTAAACACAAAACTGCGCATTCTTAAACCAAAAATTAGTATATATGTGTGCATATAGTAATAAACAAGGCAAAGGTCCTGGCGCAGTGTTTCATGATCTTTGTAGTTATATGGATCTAATTGCTTATTGTAAATCTTTAGCTTAATGGAAAAAAATTGTGAACATAATCCCAGATTAAATCAACGGTCTGGGCAAAAAGATTTAATAATAAACATTTAAAACGTAAAATTTCACCGACGTAAAATTTCTTTCTTTGAATGTAATGAAATAAACATTTTGACGAGAAATGGACTTCCTAGTAATAAACGTATAAATAACGTAGTTATGTATGAATATATTACTCAATTTAATTATAATTGCAATTTCGCAATATTAGCTATAAAATCGATTGTACCAATCTTAAGAATAGTGTGATGTTTTACATAAGAAGACTCTTTTTTAAAAGGAAGAAAATAAGCATGTAATTACTGTAACTTATCAATATGTTAATAAATTGATTTGATGATTACGCAAGTCCATAAATGCAAGTAATGCTATGTTCAGAGCACAATTCTAATAATCTAAGGAAACTTGGATTAAGAAAATACAGTTATGGTTTATAATAATTGTAGATATAATGATATTGTTAGTAGTAAGGTGGGAAGGTATGCTTATTTTGAAATTTAGGGACAGGTTAGATAATGTAAATATTGAAAAAGACTTTTAAGTAAGTAATGTTGAATTTAGTAGCTTCAACAATTTGAATTTTTATTGATCACCTCTAGGACACATGGAGGTATTTAAAAAAGACGTGAAGAATGCCCTCTTAAATCGACACAAAATAACTACGAGGAAAAAATTTGAAGTGGGGATTGTAAAATTAATTTTCCAATTCAATTAATACTCAAAAACCCACTTTATATCCTTTTTGGGTAGTTTTCTCTTAAATCAAAATTTCTGTATTACGAATTAGTCTGCAACATACATTGATAACCTATTTACGCATATGAGGGTAGAAAATAAGGATTTGTTTAAGTACATTGAGTACCATCACTACCGACAAATAATAAAATTACGAACTAGTTCAATAAGGACATATGAAGAATGCAGATTACAGCAGGGCAAAAAACATCGAGCATCTTAAGAGCGTATTAGAGCAAATCTTTAAAAATGACAATATAGTCGTTTCCGAAGATTTTTTTTAAAAATATTGTTTTATAATTTGATTATTTTGTATCAATGAAACTGAAAGGCAAACAAGAAAAATGTTTCAATTACAGGGCAACATCTCTGATCAAAATATTTCAGACAGAATAGTTTATATTCTGTTTTCGTAACTTATCGAAAATATACAATAATGATAAACTATTTTGCATTTGATTGCGTGAACTGCAGGATACTATTAGGCAAGCCGGAAAATTATGGTATAAGGGAAAAGGAACTTGTGTTTATGGAATCATATTTGTCAAAAAGATCCAAGTGGTAGATTTTGAACAGTCTAAATCTTATCCACACCCATTCAAGTCTGGTGTACTACAAGGTGCTAGGTCTCTTAATTTTCTTAGTTTACGTAAATCATGTAAATATCTTCTTTCGTCATCACCATGGTATGTTGGGTTGATCACAAGGCATGGCAAAAAATTTCGATCCGCCATTATGACACCGCGGGGTCCGCCATATGTATAAATAAGATACATTGAAGTACATATATAAATAGTAAATAAATATTGGTTCTTGTGAAAAGACTAACATTTTTATGTTTGCAGATGATTCAATTTTAATCATAAAAGACTCTGATTATGAAAACCTTTCTAATGATATGAAAGAAATCCTTAACAACTCACATAGATGGTTCGACAGCAAAAATTTATTACTTAAATGTACAAAAAAATGTTATTCGTTTTGATCTGGGATCGAATAAAAATGTGCGACTTGTTTGAGTTGTTGAAAAATTTAAGTGAAATTAATAAAGGAAAATTGTTATGCGTGACCATAGATGAAAATTTAAATCGAGGCATTCATATCTCAGAGCTAGCTAAAAAAGTAACCGTCGACATATTTTCTATAAAAAGGTAATGGAGTGTTCGCCGCAAAGGCGTTTCATTTTGTTTATTTACACAGAACCATGACTCATAGATCGCTTTTTGGGGGTAATGCGACAAGTTTAAATAGATTTGTTATTCTTCAGAAACGCGCAATTCTATATTTAGCAGGTCTAAGATCCAGAACTTCATGATCTTATAAGATAATTTCAATTTGCGTAATGTATTTATTTTCAGTATTAACTAACTTATTCTTAATTTTTTTTTAATTCATTTCGTTTGTTCCTTATTCATACGTAGCTTCGCAATTGATTTTGTTAAATGTCCCATTAGAATTATTATCCTTCAGTAATGTGTGCAAATGTGCAGGATTAGAGGTGAACTTGTTCCACTGAAACGACTTTGCACTCTAATGTCCGTTCTTGTTACAAAGTTGGTTTCTCTGGTACCGGTAATACGCGCGTCGACGTTACCGCTTATGGCTGGTATTTTTTGAGATCTCGTAAAGCATCTTAGTAAAATATGAAAATCTTAATAGTTTTGAATTCTATCCCCTCGTTCAATTTGCGCCAAATTTTTAAAAACATATTGCCGACAGCTTGCACGTAACGAAAACCTGGTTTTCAGATATATTTGTCCAACAATTTTCAAATAATCTTTGGCATATAAATGAAGAAATCCTAAGCCAATAAGAATACATTTTCAACAACGTCTGGATATTTAAGAACAACCTATAAATTGATTTAATATATTTTACGTGAAATTAATTTCATTGCTTGCTTATATACTTCAAATTGGTTAGTGGTTGCTATTTTACAACTCGCTTTACACACGCATGCATGTGATTTACTCTACAATAAAAATACATTTTCAACAACGTCTGGATATTTCGTTATACTTTTCACAAAGGTAAGTCCCTCGAGGGTTTGTACAAAATATTGATAATGATTTGCAAAACACTTTTCTATCAAACATCGAGTAGTTTTAACTAAGCTGGTCTCTCATCAGTGTTAAAATTTTGTAATAAAATAAATCTTAATCTGAAATATTTTAATACTTTACTAAATAATGATACTTTACACCGAAATACAAAAAAGCAATTTAACTACCCAAGAAAGAATCCCATATTCGATGAGAAAATAATGGTCTACTTAATATAACCACTTTCATCAAAATTATGTATTTTTTTGTGTGTATTTTGAAACTAAGAACTTAGAAGCTATCTGTGGTAACTTCTAATACTTCAGAACCGAGTAACTGGTGACTGAATGAATATTTTTTCCGATTCCACTTTTTAATTTAATTATTTTAATATGTATAATTATTTAAATTTAATATAAACAATTGCAAAATAAATTTAATAAGCAGTGTGTATGAATGAACAAACGTAGTTCTTGAATATTAAAGGCTTACAAAATTTGAAGTGAGTTCCCATTTGGCTTCTGATTAAATAGTGTTTGATGGCAGGTATATAACAACATACTTTTGGTTTTGGAAAATCGTAATATTTTCAAAACACACTTCCTTAAATGTAAATAGTTGTTTTATAAAAACTTAATTAAATTTTATAGGCTTTGAAGCCCATTTCCGTATCTTTATTATAATACTTGGGTGGCACTTACAATATTTCGCTAAAAGGAAGTTTGTCAAAAGCATTAGTTAATCCAGCCCACTTGTCATTATTCGTAGAAATGCAGATGTTAAGTCTGTAAAAATACATTTCAAACCATTGTATTTTTTAATTAACTTATTGAAAATGAGACAAAAGTAATATTTGACAACAAAATCATGGCGTATGGGTGCATAATTATTTCGGCGTATCATTAGCTAACGAATCATTGTATAATGGTTCTCAATATTCTTTAACCACGTTTGTAAATAATTACGATTTCAATAAACAAAAATAAGAACTTCTTACTCGGAAAATAAATCAGTATTAGAAAGAAGTCCTATTCGAAGTAAAAAGTATTTAAAAAAATAATAATTCTTTTATCAGTTGAACATAAAATACCTTGAGTTATATCAATGAATCAGTCAGAAGAATCTAAATGTAAAGAAAGAGTCATGTATTAAATAAGGATTTATAATGAACATAAAAAATTGGTAAAAGTGTATTGGTAAATACTTAGAACTACAGTCAACAACTGTCTAAGATTAAATAGGAACAAAACTAAACTATCGCTCAGAGAAATATGAATTTGAAAGACAAATTCCTACCGTTATTGGGAATCATGGAGATTTTCTTTTTAGTTCAATGAAAAATTAATTATTCTTAATCAATATGTTTAGAACAATTATAAAAATGTTTTATTTTAGTTTTATATAAACTCCTATTTTGAAACTTAAATTATCGTTAATAGCATAATTAAAAAGGGAACCACTATGGTGAGACTCCGATGTCTATATCTAAATATGTCATGACTGCTTTCGCAGCAATAACTTTTAGTGTCGACTTGAAATTTAACACAGGCGTAATATTTGTATGTCCATCTGTTTATAATAAAATAATTTTCGTAATATTTATATTTCCATACAAAATGAAGTTCGAAATGAAAGTTTGAAATTTAAAAGGGAGGTAATGAGATAAAATTGTATATAATATGAAAGGACTTTGTTCATAAATCCCAATATCATAATCATTTACATTTTAATTTTTAGTCAAATAGTTTTTAACTTTTGGTTGAAAAAAATATCGATAAAAAACTTCATTTTTATTGCAGTTATGCAAGTTAAATAGTTTCCTTGCTGCTAAATTCCTTTAACTACGTAATCAGCATAAAAATCAATTAAGTAAATAAAACGCATTAAGAAATACATTACATTTCGCTTAAACTGCTTTTGACAAAATGCAAAAAAGAACAATTCCAAAAGTTTCAAAGCTGTACATAATTACTTTCAACATACTTTTGTCCGTAATCAGAATTTTCTTTCTTTTCAATATGATCAGGGTTTAATTAAATTTACGAATTACATTAATAGCTCCTTCAGAGACATGCTCTGTTATTTCCAAAAAAATTGAAGACTTATTCAGAACTAAAAAAAAATATTCACAAAAAAATAATAACACCTTAATAAGTATGATAGAAATAAAAGTATTACCAAGATACCTTTAATTCCAATTAACTATGACCCAACTACTTTTTATAAATATGAAACCATCAGTTTCCATTTCTGTAAGATTTGATAATGTTTGTTTATGTTTTGTTTGAAAATGTTTGATAAATTATACTAACATTATATATAGTCTTGCATCATGCAATCATACATTACCGAATTCCACCTTTATAATATCCAAACTCTTTGCGCAGATGATAACATGTCGCAACCTTAAAACAATTTTCAAGTCTGTTGCAATCGGGCACCCATACTTTACTACGTATGCTTACATATTTGATTTGATGCCTAAGTGATATAGGCGCATATTGCTATACCAAAAATTTACTCAAGGTGGCTTCAAAGTTTAATGTAATTCGCCAAATGGTATTTATATTTAACTGGGTATAAAAGTAATCTGTCAAAATCAACAAAAATGCATTGATAACGAGAATAGTTTAGCATTTTGTGTGCAAATAGATCAACCTACAGCCTCATGCTTTTCCATTAGTTTACCCGCTTATACTATTGCAATGACAGTGTCCACGTACAACGGCATACACTTTATGCTAAATATTTTCATAATAGAATTATTTGAAAGCTATAAAAACACAACATTCAAAAGTAATTCTACGTTAGCCTTACAACATTTTCAATATGCTAGATTTTACTAGCGACTTAGTTCGTGTGGATAACGGAAATAGGTTAATGGATAAATTGTTTCAACTCCCCCTTTTGCTCGTTTTTTTGGCTTTTTTTAAAATTAATTTACGTTGATTTTTATTTTATTTTTCTAATATTTATTTTTTTAAGTGATTGTCTTAAAAAAATAAAGATTAGAAAAATAAAATAAAAATCAATGTAAATTAATTAAAAAAAAACCAAAAAACAAGCAAAAGCTCTCCTAACAAATTTCTTATTAACTTTATCATTCTTGCTTCAGGTTAATATCAATTCACTATTTTTCATAATGACAGCCAAACGCATAAGCTGGTACTTTGATGGAAATGGTTTTAAGTTGTGACACGTAATTAAACTATGAACCAAACAAACATATTGAGAATCACTACATCCATAAAGCAAAATGCCCCAGAAATTTTAAGGATTGTTAAAATTAATTTCCTTAAATAAAAAGTTTGTAAAAATGTATTCAATACGTATGTTTTTTATGTAGTCATGTAAACTTGAAAGTTTTAAAACACGAAATTTTAGGGCTGGATCAATTATTTTTTTGTTAATATTTTAATTTCACTAAATCTAATGTTTACAGATAACTAATAATAATCTAAAAAGTAACAAGGTAAGAGATCTCTCCGATAATGTTGTATATTAACTGAAAATAACTTACAACGAATGGAAAGTACTATCGGATTATGATTTACACATGCGCACTATTCAGTCAAATGTAATAGTATTAGAAAGGTCAAAGGTTCAAATGAGTCAAATATTTAATTAATTTACATTAATACATTATCGATTAATTCTATAAGTATATTACATTTTTCGATATGTGCACAAATACTGTATAGAACTATGGGCGATTTGATGAAATGGTATAATTATTTTACTTTGGATAATGCTAAATATCAGATACGAAATAAGCAAATATTTCAGAAAAAAATACGAGTAGAATTAAATTCGAAATCTAAAAATTTGGTAATATTTAAAGCGTAATGAGAAGGACTATTCGGCCTGAAATATATTTATAACGTTGAATCGACGTACATGTACGTACATGTATTTGCTATACAAGAATTACGTTGAAACCTCGTAATGGAAACCGAAGGCATACGTCGATTCGCAAATTTGGATTAATATGAAATTCGCTTCGTTCATTTAATAAAAAGAAGAATGTAATTTATTGACATTAGCAAAACATATTTTATATTCCACCATATGGAATATAAAATATTGTTTGCTAATGGAACATAACGATAGAAATTTTGGAGTGGAACTGGATGAGGTTGAGCGGAAATATGTTCAATTAATTTTAAACATGCTATGTATATATACTAGATGTTCTGGGAAACTCGCGTGCAATCGCTTATAAGGTACTGGACACCACTGATCTCGCAACGTTAGTAATTAAAGATGATTCCAATAAGGCATATTGTGTTGCCACACTAGAATCCGCGTCATCTTGACAAATATAAATATGTGTATATTGTTTCTATATTACCACATTTTCTTTGCACACTTTCACTTTCGAAAAAAGACAGACATATGCATATAGCTATTGAGATCTCATCCTACTTATGTGGGGCTTATACTATCTTATTGTCTGTCTTTTTTCATTATACTTTTTGAACCTCCCGCTCTTCGGTTATCACCTGCTTTGAGCGCTGGCTAAATATTTACACAGGTAATATAAAAATGCATACCATCTTAGGTTAAGCTTTTCCAGATAAAAGCCCAAAAACTTTCATAAGAAAGAAATTATATTTTTGCATAAATGTAATGTTGGTGGTCAGTTAACAATGTACTTATATCAATGAAGAATTATTTTACTACTTCCACATAAAAATTTAAATAATTTCGTGAACTGAGATGACGAATTTATTCATTGCCGACTTAATATTTATTATAAGGTTAAGCTGACATCCGGGTGAAAGTTATTCAAAACATGGACGGATTAAAACACACTTCACTTATTAATCTTTAAAAATAATCCAAACATTCACTCTAAATACTTATTAAAAGTAAAAATATTTAGTATCACATATAAGTATTACAGATTTTACTGTAAAGGATTTAAATGTTGAGTTTTTATCATAAAATAAATGATGTGTAAAGTTCTTTCACATTGTAAATTGGGGGCTATTAATAAATGATGAATGAAAAACGAGAAAATGAATTTAAATCGACGACCTGTTCAGCAATATTTTTAATCAAATCATGAAACCGAGATGTTGAGATTTATTCAATTCTTGAAATAAAATATACTACGATTACATACTTTGTTACGGAAAAATAATTAGGCCAAGTTTGACCAGGGCTTAACTAATTTAATTTATAATATTTAGTTCAATTAATATGTTTTTCATACTTGAATTTTGTCAATTATTCATTGAATCTAGAGATATTTGGTCTAGAAAAAACCTAGTTATTTAAAAGGTCAATTTATTTGTAATAGTACTAGCAAAATATCTGCCACAACGTAATTTTATTTACAACCAAAACTTTGTGTTGTGTGTTGAAGAGTGAAGAAAATACTTTGATTATTTAGTGCAATAGAGAATCATTGAAATAAATAAATGGACCAACAATAGAGAAATCGAAATTAAAATATTACTTCAATAAGACGAATATGCATAATTTCGCTTAGTCCATAGAAACAAGTTAAATTGGCATTTACAATTATATTTTACATTCCGTTGCTAAATTTGTCCATATGCTTATATGATTGCATGCTGCAAAATAAGTGATTTCCAAATATGTAACATATTTTTTTTTTCATTTTAATAACAAAAACTTGTATAACATAGGTTTGCGCACAAATATATTCACAAAAACTTGTATTGCATAAAATTACGCGTATTTTAAAAAGATATACATGTTTATAAAAATACCAACACTGAAAAATAAATTAAAATTTCCAAAAAACAACAATAACATAAAAACAGCTATATATATATATATATATATTTATATATATATATATGTGTGTATATATATATAATATATATATATATATATATATATATATATATATAATAAACATATCATTGTTAATATATTTATAAACATAAATCATAAAATCAGTGACATGGGTAGCGCATTTAAAATAGGATTCGATGTAAATAGAATTTGATTTTATCCTGACGCTACACAACAAATTAAACTATGTCACGCGGTTCTAATGTATCGCAGACGCCGCATGCTTTAGGGACGGTGAAAGTCCTCCTTGTGCCATTACATCGCCTTACAATTCCCACAAGTACTTTCTCCGCGATGACGACAGAAGAGATGGAGTGTTATCTGTTCTGCGTAGCGAGTGCGAAATGAGGAAACGAAAAAACACAATAAGCGAATCGTTGCGTCAGTCGTTTTATATACCGTAGTGGCAGGTGTTGAGTTTTATGACTTGTAATGTTTGCTGAACCAGTCTAAATATTAACGTTCGTAAATATGACGTTATTGTTCTAGCTGATCAGCGAATAGCATGCTTGCTGAAAATGCTTCGGTGAAATATAAATATTGATAAATTACATTCGATTTTTCATGGGGTATATGAAATAAAGGTTTTTGAAATTTTTTAAATTCCATAATCTTTACAATATATGGATAAATTATAATTTTATTGTGCATTTAATTGGACTATTGTTGTGAATTTACAATTGCTTCAGTACTTAATGAAAAAAAAAATTGTAGATTAGTAATTTCGTGCCTTATTTCGCTTTAACACATAAATAAAACTTGGATACTGGGTGTAAATTACGTCAACGCTAACATTATGCAAGGTATTTCATTCCACTAGTTATAAATAATAAAATAAAACCAAATAGGGATTATTTAGTTAGGCACGAGTACAAATGGCACAACTAGTGATAAGACATTTAAGAATATATAGTGTGTTATTAAAATATGAAAAGTTTTATTAAAATATTTTTAATTTATCACTCGTATTTTACAGGCTTACGCCTGTATCGTAATTTCATAAAAAATACTTTGATCTTATTGCTCTTAACTTTTAAGTATTTTAGGTTTAGCTCTCTTTGATGACGATGGTGCATTAATGTCAATAATATCCCTGGCTTGACCTCATAATTATAGTCACATAAAAATAGTGACAGTAAACACACATAATAACCAATAAAGAACGAAAAAAATGTTGAATATCCTTTTATAACCGTCAATAGAATAAATAATGCATTAATACATTTCCCGAACAAAAGTAACGCTAGCACTAGCTTAGGCTATCGAAAAAATACCTGTTAAATATGAAAGTGAAACATGGATATTAAGGAAAATTAAAAAAATTTAGAAATAACCTTGGTGAGAAATAGTTAAAATGAATAATTAGAGAAAAATACGTCAAATTAAGAAAACAATAATCTACCTTAATGTATCTCCTACTCACAACGAGGAATCTAAAAAGCCGATCGATTTTTGTAACATGGTCTACAGATTACACTCGTAGCAAATATATTACTACGAGAATAAATTCTTACAGTCAACCAGCAAATCAGCGCAGTCCCGTTCGTTAAGCGGCCAGGAATAGAACCCGAGATCAGTCAATACCCAGCACCGTCTAAGGTACACCATGGCAACATTTTATATTTTGTATTATGTATATATGTATATATATATATATATATATATATATATATATATATATATATATATATATATATATATATATATATATATGTATACATACGTACTCATACATACATTTTTATTTTATTTCATCTACTGGTTTCATAACGATAATTCCAATATTTCTAATTAATAATTTACCAAGGACCTTGTAAATCTGAATATGCAAAACCACGGTCATAGGATACTTAAAAATATATACGTATAATTAATTAATAATATAAGGAAATCAATTTAAAGGTATATGGGATGATCTTGTAATATAAAAAGAGCCAACTAAAAAAACGGAAGGGTGTTTAATACCACTATCATATTTGAGGTCACCTGAAGGCATACTCATTAGAAGTTTTGTGCGACGGAAATGAGTTTCAAATCAAAAGAGCGAAAAAGCTCGATGCAAGGCAAGGCAGCGTGCGCCTCCGGCGTCAAGTTTAAATGGCATTTCAAGAGCAATTACTGCAGTTATTGTTTTGCCGCGATATGGAAACCCCTAGAATTTTACAATCAATTCAAGTAAGTCTTCTAATACAATGGGAAATTGTCTCTGTTAATAATTTAGAAGATTTTCGTACTTTATTTATTTCGTGTCACTATCAAAACACAAATATAAGTATATTCGAGTCATTCATGATATGAAAAAAATTTATGGGTGTTTCTTGATTGACGTCTTTTTTGCCAATTGAAATTGGTAATGATATAAAGACCAAAATTATTCTCATATATATATATATATATATATATATATGTATATATATATATATATATATATATATATATATATATATATATATATAAATATATATATATATATAAGGATAATGAAGATTAGAAGAAATAATCCCAAAAATTATCAAAATGAGGAAAACAGGAGAAAGGAAAAAGTAAAAAATGTTGCCAATTACAATAAACACGTGTTGCTAAAATATCTTGTCAGTTCTTTGTCATATCTAGTTTTTGTAAATGGCACTGCACGTTTTAACAATTACATTGAAAAAAGTTTATTCACCGCTTCACCGCTTAAGTGAGAAATTTTAACCAATTAACATAATTTATTAGCAAATCATAAAATATTTATACTGTCAATAAGCTAATAGTTAAATGAAACACACAGTTTCGTAATTTTTATTAGAGGTGAAAAGTAGATGTTAAAGTTTTTGCTGACTATTTCTAGAATTTTAGCCTTTATTTCTTTTTTAGCCTTTATTTTATCGGTATTTCTATTTTTATTTATTCAGTTATGTACTCAGTCCATATTATACGTTGTATTTGATATTCTTTAGGTTGTTTTCTAAATAATCTAAAGTCAAAAAGGCAAGTTTTATTTTTTTTTACCAATATTGCTATATCTTTTGTCAAATACAAATACTAAACATTTTAATTCAATCATAAAGAAAATTACGCCAGGGTTAATTTTTTGTTTTTTAATTACTATTTTGAGTATGATATTGGAATGCAGATATATCTTCTTTCCTCACCTTATTTTTAAATTTAAGAGGATTTCGCAATTTTGCCCTGAACACAGACCAACAACGCTGTCTCTCTTAGGGCGGTGCTAAAAAATTTTTTTCAAAATTGACAAGATCATTTTTTTATTTAAAATGCCATAAGTCGTTTTGAAATCTATGAATATATAGAAGAACGGTCATTCTAAAAATATTTAGAATGACCTTCATAAATTGTTTACATTTTTTCGAAATTTGTCAGACGGCAAATTTATCCTCTGATTCTAAAGGATTTCATGATAGAAGATACCTCTGCTCTCTTTAAATCTTCTTTTCCCCCCTTCTTGCTAATTTATGTTTATCAAAAGCTTATAGGTTGCGAAAATCGTATAAATTCTAAGTCAAAAATAAATATCAAAGAAAAATAAATAAATTATTGTATACTTAATCATACTACATTTTCATCGCATAAAACTAAATCGTTTAAAGCCTCTTAGTATGACTTGACAAAAAGAAATAACAAACAAAAAAGGTGAAAGAAAGTTACATATATTTTATATAATTTTTCGTCCAGAAAATTTTGCATGTACATTTAATTATTTAAGAAATAAAAATCAAGAGAACTTTTGGTTTGAATTATTTTCATTGAAATTAAGATGGCGAATAAATAAACACAAATTATATGAGTACTTGAATTAATAAGTGTGTTATTTATATATATAGAAATTCTTAAAAATCTGTATCGGGTATTATACGTTTTACAAAATTTAAAACTGTAAATAAAAGTCATATAATTCATACGAATATTCTCATACTATCATCTCAATGTACGAGAGTAATTCTCATACATTTTTCATAATTCATGTCTTATTGTTCTTCTTCGTATATTAACTTTTTTAGTAAGTATTTGTTTTAACTTCAGTTTAGTTCATCTAAGAAATTTTCGGTAGTAATCTTAGTCACGTTGTGTTCATTTTTTAAGGTAAATAAAATAAATTTCAAGTAATTTGTACATTATTTTCACAGATTTAGAAATTTCGAAATATGTGAAGTTTTTGAATGTCATTTCAACAAAACTAAAACAATTAACGATCTTTATGAAATTCTTCTGACAAAATTAATATTTCCTATTAATAAAAGTTTTAAAATGTTTGATTACCCCATTTGAAAAACAGATCGCTGTTGATATATCCATCGATTGAAAAAAGGACGGTTAAATATTTTTTATTTCATATATGAAGAATTTCTGTTTTCCTCCTCACGTCGTGTTTTTCATTACTGAGTGTCGTGAGCTCCTCGACTAGAAGTCAATTTTGTACGCACGATACCTCTCTATTTGTCCCGTTCCTCAGCGGCGTGGAGTGCCTCATGCAAGTTTATGCTAAACACCGAACATATTTGGTCAATCACACAAATCCATCTAACTGGGCTCCATCCCTTTTGGTCGTTTGCCATCCACCTTTCCGGTAATCATCAGCTGCTCTTGGTTACATCTATCCATGCGACGTATCCAAAGGATTCCAGAATCCTTCGCAAGCAGATAGTGGAAAGTCTGGCTTTGACATTTGAGCTAATAGATAATAATGGACTTATCTGTACGGAACGCAGTCCATGGAATCTGAAGCATCTTCCTCCGGCACCACATCTCGAAAGTGTCAAATCGGTCATGGTAGGCCTTGTTATCGTCCATGTTTCCGAGCCATAACTAAAGATGTAGAACATCAAAGAGCTCACAAGTGAAATCTTCATCTTCCGTGATTTGTTCCGATCTTTCCAAATTCTGTTTAGCTGGGACATTGCATTTTTGGCCATACCGATTCGTCTCCTGATTTCCTTTACGCAAGAGCCCGAGTTGCTGATGCTAGCGCAATGATACTAGCGTCAATGAAATCATTCACTGTCTACATGAATAAGGCATGTGAAGTGAGTTGGCACCGTCTACTACCACGAGTTTGGTTTTGGAGTGATTGGTATCAAGACGCAATTCCAAGCTTATTCTTTCTATTTTGTCAAGGAGGCTCCTCATTTCAGCTACATTTGCAGCCAATAGTATTATGTTATCTGCATGTTGGAGGTTTATACTCCTGGCGCTCCCATGATGACGTTATCCTTCTAGTTTTCTAGAGTACGCATTATGATGCATTCTCCGTAAATGTTGAATAAAATGAGGGATAGGATTTTCTGTTGAACAGATAATTTCTGTTGAATTGTTTTAAATTAATTTAAAATAATTACATTACGTTATTAATTTTTCATTCTATATAATTTTTTCACTTAATAATGTGATATAAATGCGTGTAAGATTACATTTGAATCTGATTTATATTGAAGGTGATTTTTCATAAACCTTTAATATTGAAAACAATTTTTATTTGCTTTTACCATAATTCCTCTTTAGGATGGCGTTAACTTATTTTCCACGCTGACATTCAATGCATTTCCAATGATATTGTGTAAGATGCGAAAACTTATTTACTCCTAAAATTATAAACGGTAGATATATGAGTGGAAGTGCTCATCGCAATTTATGCCCATGGTCGCAATGTCCCCAGTAACTCAACCGCTCCACGTTGTTCCAACTTAGTTCATTTGTCTCTTTTTTATTTCTTATACCTTCGTTGTACAATTTGAAGTAAAGTAGACAGTATAGTTTATATTTTTCAGTTAGAAAGTTGGCATCACTCAACTGACTTTTAGCTTACACTCCAAAACTAGCTTTTTGCACCTTCGGTTGATTTATAGCTGTCAGTTTAAATATTTAGGGCGATTCACAACGACTATTAATATGAATATATAAATTGCGTCATGATATCCACGTATATTATTAATTACAATTTCATCGTTTGCATTCAGAAATTTGATTATGAAATGACCTGATCTTTCCATTTGTAAAATTGTTTTAAGTGCAGTGTAGAGAAATTGAAATAATTTTGAAATGACATAAATGAATAGGAAGTTTACGTTTTTTTGACCTAATATAAAACATAAAACATTACATTTAAAACACATTGATAGTAATTAAAACAAAGGGATGGTTATCTTCTTGCTTTACTTTATCAAAAAGTTATTTTGTTCTAATGCTGGACGAATATAACCACGGTCTTGTATAAGATAGGCCAATGTATAAGCCATTAAATTATTTACATTATAATTCATTATAGTCTCTTACCATATGAACTTTAAAATTTTCAGTTGACTTTTTATAAATATATAGTCGAATAACAATCCTTCTTGCTAATGCGTGTATGATTTAAATAATTTATATAATTACCATCTAACTGATCATGTTAATTTTCCAATTAAATGTTAAAACTTTGAGAAATAATTATAAATATTTTAGATTAAAAATGTAATAATATCTGCTATTACAATAGTAATTTCATATTGATTTTTGAACCTGGTTATGTTCCTTTCAAATATTGTTCCATATGAACTTTCTACTTTCATACGAATTGCATATGGACTCCATATGGATTTACTCATTAATAGATCATGGGATGGGGAAATGAGTACGTAAGCGGAACCAGTAAAGGCACCTGCTGTAAGAACACCCCTTTGGCGTCAAGTGTCAGCGTAGTTTTGAGTATCACATCACTTCGTTGTATCATCTTCAGGTGGGCTGTTAGCAAAGATCTTTGCTAACACCTCACCTGAAGATGTTGTAATACAACGAAACCTAGGTCGTGGTAAAGAACTTAAAGAAAGTAGAAATAATACTACATCACGTAGTTTCATTTAATTGTGTCTTTTTTAATGTTTGGGCAAGAAATATACATTTAAAGTGTATATTGATATCACTTATGTAAAAACCAGCATAACAGTTTTTATAACGCAAGGTTTTAACTCAATAAACTTAAATGATAATAAAATCATAACCAATTAATACATTCGTATTCACGAATAACTCAAATATGCTTAGGGAAAAATCCACAAATGTATGCCGATTTATATGAAGTATTATACCTCACTGAAAATAATGGCTTCAAAGCGACTAAAAATGAAAAAAATAATTCGCTTACAGATCAAGTGGATTGTGATTTCTAAAGTACATTTTTTTGTGAGTGGAAAAACATAGCTTAATATTATTTATGGGTATTTTGGTATTATATATTTTGGTTTTATATATATTTATGGTATTAAATTGATAGAGAGAATGTAGTTTACAAAGAAAACATGATTAAGAAAATAAAGAAGAAATGATGAATAAATTTGTGTGTGCACGGATTATTAATTAACCTATTAAAAGTATGTGCACAATAAATAAATGGGAAAAGAGTATTTTGAAGGTCAAAAGAAAATTAGAAGTCATAAAAATGGAAAAAATATTTGCATGTATATAAGTAATGTGATTTAACTTGCATTTTTTTTTGTTTTGCACCTAAAATACTTATTTAAAAGGTATTCATGAAAAAAGAGCAAATCTTCAAAATAGAGCAAATCTTGATAGTATGTGGCGGAAATGAATATGTGGTACTTTTATATTAAAAAAATTAGTACTTTAGGGACAAGATTGTGATTACAAAATAAGAGCGTAAATGCAAGTATGTAATAGTCAATAACATGTCAGCTTACGGCTACCTATTACAGGCTTCTCTTTTTCCGCATCAATTCTTTGATTTTAGATCCAATATTTATTATAAATTATACCATAAATATATCATTTTTTTTCTTTTTCTTGCAAAAGAAATTACGCGAAAGTTCGAAGTAAGCAAATAGTACATACTGTATATAGTAATAGCGAAACATCTGTTAATCGTTGTTAATCCCTGCTTAAGTAGGAGACAAAGGATAGGTATAATGGAGATTAATGTGTTCCGAAATTATATAATGATTTCATTACATATTGGTTTTAAATATGTTCTTGTTGAATATTTCGTTATGAAAATTGGTGTTTCTCTAATCTATTTAAATTACGCTTAATGGCTATGGCATTCTTCACACTGAATATAAAACCGGTTATGTCCCATTTTACTTTATATTAATTAAAATAATCTGCTTTGAATTAAAGAATAAGGTGGATAATTTTTTTGAGTTTACACAATTCTTTTCTTGTGGCTGTCTGCTAACACTAGAATTTAATTATACCGACTAATGTTCTGAGATACATAATGTAACTAATATTCTGAGATACATAATGTAACTAAATGTTTCATGCATGAATGGTTAATAACTAAAAAAACTTATCTGCTGTTTGAAAACCAAATATAAATATCTTGCATAAGTTTTAAATATTATTGTGGCAAAAGTCAAATTTAATAAATTTATAAAGACTTTAACCTGGTCAGAAACTTCAGCACTCATATTCGGCTCGTATTTTAATGTTTTTTCTATTCATGGTGAAGTTTGTTAAATAACAATGATAGCGATAGAATCCAGAACTTGGTGTGAATGCTAAAGTTCCACGTTAATAAAACTCATTGAGTATATTCAACGAATGACCGAAACCTAAATGATGGTCTCCATTCATTGAATATATCTTCCATATACTTACTTTAAAAACTTAAAGCAACCCGGAAAACATCTATAGATCTCGGAAGATCGGAATTCTATAGATATAATTAAACAAATCAATAATAACTGCAAAGATATATAGGTTATTTATTTTACATCCCATTTCACAAATTTTGTAAATGTAAATGTCCTTACAAATATAAAAATAAACAGTAAAAAAGATAAACTATACAGTGGGGAATTCTAACTTTCTAACACAAAGGTAGAAGGTAGGAGAGATTAAAAGTTATGCAGGAGAAAGGGTAGGAGACATTAAAATTATGTAAAACTTGGCCACTCTATGAAAAATGAGAACCTGACGTAAGTTTCGGGTCCACAGCTATATATTTCGATGATTGAACATTCCCCAGAGTATTCAAAAACACGTGACGGTCTTACGGTTATACGCAGTTTGGAGTTTGAAAACTATTAGTTGAGCGTACGTGCATAGGCACGTACGTTAACGTATTAATATAGATTATATAGTGCACGTTAACGTATTAATATAAATTAACATAATCCCTAGGAGACACAAATCGGTTACATAAAGATCAATAGAACAAATCAGTGTGCATTATTTTGTACATTTGGAAAGAATTGTTTTCATATTGAATCAGTTTGACGTTCGTATTTAATAAGTTGATTTGATCTGATTTATTTTGTACGGTAATAAATGGTATTGGAAAGCAAGATGAAAATGTAATTCATTTATTGATATTTTACTATATATCCCTTCTACCAGCTATCAGTGCATACCTTCAAAAAGCATTTTTCTTATCATTAGCATTACCTAGGCTACATTTACAAAAAAAAAATAACTGTGTCATTTAATATATCAACACTTTTTAAATTCTGCAAAATTTGGAAAACTTTTACCAGTCAATAACTTTCAGCTGGTTTAAGGCCGTTGAGTGTTAGAAAGGAAAAAAAATATTACAAATTTTATGAAAATCAAGGGTTATAAAATCGTTACATTTTTTTTAATTATTATGAAAAATCTTTGAAGTTAAGTTTAATAGAACCAAAATGCTGCTTCAGCTTGGCATTCGTAACACATTAATGAGTACAGGTCTGAGATCCTATTTTGACCCATGTAGAACCTATAGCTTGAGAGACATAAATTGTTAAATTCAAAGTGACTAATGACTCCACTCTAAAAAAGTTTGCTTCCAAAAAAGTAGTAAAAGTTTCTATCATTACATACAGTACTCAGCTTCAAAGTAGAGCAGAGTTCAAAAACGTTGTCTAAAGTGTTGTCTACGCATATTGTCTACTTATATTCATATTCCATAAATTTAAGAAACGATTGAAAACATATTTTCTCCTTTTTAGCCTTAATTTACTACGGGATTTTCTTAGAGGTGTTTCTTTTGTTCGTGTTCTTTTCGATTAGTATACTTCATTACTTTGACGTTATCTAAATAATCATCCATCTTTGAATTTGAGAGGAACTCACATTTCAAAATCTGGTCTTCTTCATTGACGAGTTCTATCACCATCTTTCATCCCAGTATCAGACTCTTATCACCTTCTACGACTAAAATAGTTATAGAAACATTTCAATTCAGATCAAACCGTTCCCAAACTTTTCAAAGGCGCCTGGTACTCTCAATGTATTGAGGAGGTATTCAACATATCTTAGTAGTACGTTATGATATCCTGACACAATTTGTATGCGACCACAAGGAAATTACATAGTTTTATATGTAATTATAAAAATGGGTGCAATATTACAAAGTTATACGTGAATGAAATATATAAATAAAAACATACAAAAACACAAACAAGTACATATGTATATACATATACATATATATATATATATATATATATATACATATATATATATATATATATATACATATATATACATTTAAATATACATGTGAATATATATATATATATATATATATATATATATACACATGTATGTTTGGTAAGCTCGGTTAAGTTTAAGGCCGATAATTAAGCCAATGAATAAAGAAGTCCTAATCACGCGTATTTCATAAAACTATCGAAGATTGATAATCGTTTATAGTGTGGATTAGCTTCTGTATGTATACTTAGGTGCGTGTATGCGTATGTGTATACAGGTACATATGTATATATTCGTGAACATTAAACGATCAAACGTCGGAAATGCTGTTTTTGGAGTCAGTAATTGAAACAATATTGAATTCTTGGCGCTTCCGTGACGTTACTGGTAAAATAGAATAGCATAATTACAAAAAACCTAAAACTTTTTCACAAGAATAATTTACATTATTCAAGTAACTATTGAAATAGTGTAACAGTGTGCTTTTCTTCGGAGATTATTTGAAGTCGATTTATTTTTATGGAAAACGTTTATAGCATTGAAAAAAACGTGATCGAAAAAAATATAATACTAACGTGAAGTATAATATAATACCTTAAGAAAAATTCAAGGATATAAAAAGAAAGAAAATTATCTAAACGATGTGCTCTCTGAAATAGTAACTAAATTCGGTTACGTAGAGTTGAATATGTAAAATAATTTCTCATAAAATATATAAAAGTACTTTCTGACAGCAACATATCTAAGTAAGATGTTGGAATTTAGGTTTAATAAATACATAAGATAAATATTTATAAAATCAGTCAAGAGTTTTCAGAATTAACGAAATTTCCACGAAACATTTATTTTATATTCGACAATAGTACAAATCGTTAAATATATAAAAACATTTTTTTATGTAGAATGATCATACTTGTGCGGATATTATTTGGATATTTTGCATAATACAAATTGTGTACTTTTACCCTTATAAAATTAAATAGAGCTGAATAACATACTTATGAAGCAGGTATGAAGAGGGGATCACAACAAATAATTAGGGATGAAAGTAACTTATAATTAGCAACAAACGTAAGTTCATAACTTCATAACTTCATAACATAACCATTGTAAATATTTACAAGATACTTCTCCGAAGTTACGTCCTTTCCTTTTATATTTTCCAAAAATAATTAAGGCGTATTTCTTGTCCTTTTCTTTCTGGCAGTGTAATTTATCTTAATTTAATTAAAGTCTCTTTACAAGAGAGATAATTGTAAGATATTCACGAGGTATTTTCATTTGTGAATATTTTGCGTTTGTAGATTTGGTAAAGTTTGTAGTAATTTTTTTTTCGTGATGTTTCAATGTTCATTATTTTACATTCATTATTTTATTTCAATACAGTCGCAGTTCGTATTAATAAAATATATTGAACTATGTAGGAGGTATGTGAGGCGAAATTTATTTCAGATAATCATAAATTACTAAATATTTAAAATGTTGCTTCTTCATTTCGAGTGATGCTATCCACAATACATATCATTTAAATTTTAATTATGAACAATATTTGCTAGAGGCAACTATAAAGATGACAGAAATAAACCATATAAAATATATTTTGTCGTCGTGGAACATTGTGTGCCTCTTTTTCGATTCGAAAGATTATTTCCTTTTTCACTTTTAGTTAGTGCACAGAGGATATTCGAGTGCCAAGTGAAGGTATGCATTGGTAGCTGGTAAAAGGGATATAAAGTAAAATATCAATAAATTAATTACATTTTTACCTTGCTTTTGAATACCATTTATTACCGTACAAAATAAATCAGATCAAATCATCTTATTAAATACGAACGTCAAACTTGAAATAATGCTGTCGTCACTTTATTTCATAAAAAGTAAGATATAAAACAATTTATACATCATTTTAAAAAAAACTAGAATAAATTAGATGAATAACAAAGGCGTAAACAAACCCAGTTTAGAAGTAGCTAAAGTATGTACGACAAACTGCTGGCAGTACCGATGCCCATGAAAAATTGTAATATTTACCAAAAGCCCATAGTAATTACGTTCATTGGCAGTTCAAAGAGTTTTCACTCTATTCAAATAGCAGCCGCTACGGAGATTGAAGAGTGGAAGAAGCTGATGACGTTCAAAACCATGCATGCATAAGAATGTTTAGATACACGGAAATCCTAATAAATTCTTTGTGGTCACAGCAGTTGGCCGGAAAAATACGATCTATATGAAACTTTTCACTGCTACTTTTGAAAATGTTTGATAACAGGTTGAAATAATATGACCAACATTATAGACGGGAAAAAATCATCCAACTCGTACTTTTCGGCGTCCTTTATCAAAACAATAAATAGTGTCTGATCTGTGTGTCCTAAAAATATTCTCTTTATTCTCTACTGTAATAAATTTAGTCATTTTCACTGTATTACTTCAGACTTAATAACGTTGATATATGAAATAACGTAAATTATATAACCACAAAACTTTAATTTCTTGCTTAAAAATTACTAAGATTCAGAGCGAATTGGTGAGTATTTTAAGTTTCATGTACAATCGAACAATGCGAATCTGGTTCGTAAAAAACTTAGAATATGTATTTGTTTAGACTCACTGAATACAATATAGCTTATGTATTGGAGAAAGGAGACTCTTTATGCTCGATATATCAAAGCACAAGAATCTGTAAGCGTTTAAATTATTCACCCGTAGAAACAACCTCAATACGATGAAGATTCTTGCCCGCATACCTGTGGGAGTTAAAATTTAAAATGAAAATTATTGCTTATCTTCATTTAAATGTTATCTGGTTATTAATACGTTAACATCGAGTATTGTGTATTTAGACGTAGAAACTGTTACCTAATAATTCAGAAGTATTTTGGATTTATTTGACCAATTCCATTTAAAATAGTTAACAATTACGTAAGACAATAAAGTTTATATTTGCCCTGTATTGCTGTTTTAGAATGCAAAGAATTAAATTTGAGGTTTCTTCATTATGTTTAACTACACGTAAGCTATCGATACTGAATGTAGAACGACAATGATTAGAAATAAATAACAAGCAAGCAACAATGACAACGGGGCATAAGCATAGATCACAAAATTGATATAAATTCTTTACATATTTACGTGTTTTATTAATTATAATGATAATTATAATATTTTGTGTATGCCTTATACTTCAAATGTAACTATTCTTTATTGGATTATGTTTTATGTTATTTTCTGGATAACACGCACAAAACCTTTAGAATTTTTTTTTATTCTGAAGTAAAATATAAGTTTATAAATTTAAGGGTTGTGAAAACTGCTGCACGAAGTATGTCTATTATTATTTTATTTAACGGTGAATGCTATTATCCATTCAGATTTATTGAAGTTTTGAATTCCGCATATGTAAAAGTTAAATATCGAACTATTTTTACTTAAAAAATTTCTTGTAATTATCAAAACGACCTGATATTCACTGCGTAATAATTATTAACGTTTGTAGTGAGCGGTTACAGTATCCTGTGGATTAAATTTATAAAGTGAAAATGAGCATACTCTTTATTTGAATATAAATTGTTTATAAAATTATAAATAATTCCGCAGTTTACTTGAAAAGGTATTTGTTTCCAACTCAAACTTCTATTTATGAAAATTAATTGTAAAACACACTTATTGATGCAATCTTATTATGATATCTATTCTATATTGCCAAATACATAATGTAAATAAAAAATAAAAATAACAGTTAATCATCACATACACAATAAACCTTTTATTATGCACTTAATTATATTCACTCTCCTACTCCTTACGTGTCATATTTCTCTGGTGTGCTTTTCGGTATCTCGGAAGATAATAAACTCAGAAGCCCAATCATAGAGGTAATACTATCTCAATCCATTCAGATATGATGATGCAACACATTTCGACCTTATTTGACTTGAGTTGACTGAGTTCTATTTATTTGTTATAAAATTATCTCCGAATACATAGTTATTATTGGCGCATAATATTAAATAGGAATTCAGTTATAAAATAAAAGATCACTTGCGACATTTGAAAAATGATAACGGACACATCTAAAGTTTTTTTAAACGCTTTATCCCATCTATAAACATGTGTACCCGTTTGTTCGGGTTGATTAAATATGTCTCACAATAAAGCAATATGAAAATAATCATACTCAAATACTATTTTCTTGGTTTTTATACTACTAGCTAGTTTTCATCATTTCGTATCTTAGAAGGAAAAACGGAAGTCTTATAAAATCAGAGACGTGTTTGTCAATCTGTTCCAGCCGGTTTTCGCAGAGACCGCTTGGTATAATAGCTTGAAATTTAGTATAGTAATGAAACCTATTAACCCGCTCATATCATCTTTTATTTAGATACACTTAAACTTCATTGTTGATAAATTATTTTTGTAATAAATTATTTTAGTCAAATAGCAATAATTCTGAATAATAGAAACGTTTGAAACGTTTGAAAAGCCAATCGTAACTTCATACCTTTATCAAATTTTTGAAAATTTAGGAAAAAACTTTCACGTATATAAAAGAAAATTAAGAAACGGTTATGATATCAGCTCTTGTTTGTTTCATAATTATTTAAAATAAATATGAGTATTTATTACTTTTGAATAGCGGTATACGATCTATAAAAACTTGGTATACGACATTTCTACACTCTGTCTTTTCGTTCTTATTCCATTCCTCCTACATTTTTCGACTTTATTCCTATGTGTAAAACGAAATATAAAATATTAAACGTCTGAGTACTATTTTCGTTAAAAATTTATATTTAAAACATGACACATTAAAAACTTATTAAATAATCAAAATAAAAACAAAATTTTTAAGCTTAATAATTTTGAATCCGTCTAGTAGACGTGTGGCTTACAAGAGAAAGCAATTAGAAGAACTAACATGCAAGTTATTACATGTGACAAATTAAATTAATATTCATGAACGTTGGTGTTTGAAAAAAAAACGCCGGGCTATTTTAGAAGCTGAGTGAACTGGTATCTTTAACATAAGACGTTATATTACTTATATTACAGTAGACAGTAAATATTAGTAATGAAAAGTTTACTTTGAAAATATACGAAAATAGTGAAATTGTGTACCCATTTCATTACTATTTTCGTATATTCTCTCACAATAAAGCAAGGAACACAGTGTTATAAATATTTCGACAAACAAAAAATAAGAACATAACAAAGACATAATTAGTACAAAGACAATATTCGAAATATTTCGACACACAAAAAATAAGAACATAAAGGAAGACGAAAATACGTACGATTTAATAAGCTAAATGATTCAGAAAGTTATATATGTTAAAAATTGACTATGTCTATCACTATTATAATAATATTTTTTTCAACCCAAACACTACTATGTTAGTGTTTTTCAAGATCTATTCATCTCGTTGGGGATTAGCCAAATGACTTTTTCCCTTAATGACCGTGAAACGACTTAATTGCGTTCTCTTCAAATACGATATGTTAATTATATATATTTGAAGAGAACGTAAAACTTAATTACTGATATTAGCAAATTTAAAAAAAAGTGTGTATTGCGGAAATAATTAATGGGCATCTAACCACAATTAAATTACATCGGTTTCCCATTGGCGTTGTAATTTTGTAGTGTAGTCCAAGTTTTAACTCCATGTAAAACAATCAGGCAGACTTGGCAATTTATGAGTGTGATATTTTGGGTAATTTTGTAAGCCTCTCTATGGCACACCTCGTTACAAAAAAAAATTCGAGTTAATTCTTAGTATATTTCAGTTTTAAAAATTACAAAACCTAGAGAATTCAAGGTTTTTGAGTCTATGTTATCATTCCGAACAGTCACTCTGTAATCGTCTTAAAATTATTTTTAGGGAAAATTAGGTGTTTTTACACCTACTTCAAAGAGTATTTTATATTGAAAAAGACACACTTGTAGTCAGGCGATAAGATATATTTGTAATTTATGTCAATCCTTTTTATGCAGAGGTGCAGAAAGGCACTGCGACCACTTCAAGGTCCTTGTCTGGTTTCCCATATAGAGATTAAGTATGAAAGATTAAGTTTCTTAACTTAACTCCGATTTATGCCATAGCTTTCTTCGAATAAATTCAATGTGGTGAAGTCGTTTAGGAACAGTCCACGCAGAAACGTCGTGTTGTCTTCTACACACATAAGGCAAGCAGATCGCTAAAGTTTCAGTTTGAGTATAAAAACTCGATTAATTCGTCTGTCAACTCCAAAAGGAAAACGTTTATCTTATGATATAGACCACAGATCAGTAATTAAATTGTGGTTTGTACATATTTTTTTCAGATTCGTGTAAAACCAGATAAAGTTAACTGTTATTTCCATTAAAAGACCTTCAATGAAAAGGACATTTAAAATAGTAACGCCTATTTCTCTATTTTAAGATGATTTTCTATTGGAGCGAACATTTCTTTACTTCCAGTATTTCATCAATGCTATCAATGTTAATAACATGGCATCGATAAAGAACAAATTATATATCTTCATGTTTATCGAAAAAATACTGAGCACTTTATACCATTGGGATGTACATAAAAAAATCCGTACTAGCATACTCTCTCAAATTTGTGAATTCGCTGTGACTACTTGATTTTTTCTGATCTATATTAAAACTGTGCAGCTCATTTTCTTGCTAAACGATTTTTGTAAAGACCTATCTTTGCTGTGATGAAGTTTAAGCAGAGATTAATAAATTGAAGATATTCCTGCCAAATATAATATTTAAGCTTCTCTGATACCAGAAGACATTTTCTTTCCAATTGTTGACTCTCTGTTTTTTTATATATTTAGTTGAGTATAAATTAGTTTATATTAGTTCGATTTTAACACGACTTTCGATAATATATAGCAGTGACCATAAATGAAATGTTTAAATTATGACTATTTTTACCCTTCATATAAATATCAAATGAAAGAGATCAGAAAGTAATAGAAAAATATATAATATAACTTACTATGGACAAAAATAAACTTACACGTTTGTATTTTTTCTGATGTAACACTGCAAACTCTACGAATAAATAAATAAACTAAACTCTACGAATAAATAAATAATACTCTACGAACTTCCATATTTCAACAACGTACTTATATATAGTGGATTTAACTTAAGATTACACTCATGGTGTCGTATGCGCACAGCCAATATTAGCAACGCGCAGGGAATTTATGAGTAAATATCGTAAGCTACGCGTACACGAACGGGTATGGACATGTCGTTGAGGACATCATCATCGCTTACTAAGAATTTTCTCCGTACCGAAACTTCGGTATTAATTTACGAGGATTGTTTCATAATTAACTTCGTTTGGATGTTTATAATTGAAGCTAACCTTATCTCCGTTAAAATTTGTAAACTCTACACAATTTAAAGAACTATTACAATTTCATAATGTCACATACAGTACATCTTAAACTATATGTTATAAAACTGTTAAAGATATGCGCTCATACATCAACTGATAATTTTGGAAAAGAAATAGAACAGTCTTTTTAGGCTGTTCTGAATTCAAAGTGCACAATTTTATGATATAAGTATATTGCGCGATACAACACCGCTAGATTTTTTTGAGGTTAATGGAAGTTATTTTTCTACATCAATAAACCAAAGATATAGATCATCTATCAGAGATAGACGAAGTGCTACCAAAAGAGAGGAATTGTACATTATTTTCAAGAGTCCGTTCTAGTTAGTAAATATATTTTTATTTCACCCTTTTGCCCAGTGAGTCATTGGTACAGCAATAACATACTCGATTACGCATGCAATACGACGAAAGTCTCAGTTCGAATCTCGATGCTTGTGTGGTTTTTTTATAATTTAAGAAAGTATTTAATGACAAAGTTCCAATAAAACTCCTTCTCTCCCGCGCTCAGGATATATTCAGGTATAAAGTCCACGTTTATGATGAAGATGTGTATATTCTCTTTATATAAATGTATTTACTTATTATGTGGTATATTTTGTATGTAATTTCGTAACTTTTACATAACATATTTATTACGACATTATTTATTCTAGTTGTCGCTCAGTAGTCGAAATTCGACCGTAAAATACACCTATTCACTTTGTTGAAAACACTAATAGACAGGCGAGAGTAAGTCAATTCAGATTGCTGATGTAAAATTTTCCTTTTGCAAAATGTGTATATTTAGCAATCTGTATTTCACTAATATATAAATTACATGTATATATTATACGAAATATGAATCTATCTATTATACGAAGCTCATGAGAGCTTCATCACTTATCTATTATATGATGACATAATTGGCCACAGGACCTGCGTTTTTTATGGATTTTTTCTAAATTGTTCCTTAAATATTTACTAACAGGGTTCATAAAATAATAATAACGGTGACTAACAGGGTTCATTTTTGGAACATGATTGGGGTGACGAAACGGTCCCGATTATCAACATTTTAATATTAAATATATAAATAATTTAAATTATTAAAATAATAAAAAAGTTTCAAGTCACGTTTTCGTTCACTTTTATCAATTTAAATTATATTTCTCGACGAAACTATTTATTTGGGCTTGTGACGTTTTTCATTATTTTGGCTTATATTGTTTACATATCGCAAACGTTACTTAAGTGCCTTATATTACCAGTTTCGTTCTAATGGTGAAAAGATAGAAATAAAAAATTATAATTTTGTGTTTTATAGTGGATTGTTTGTAATATCGATTTAAGGGGATAAAATAACGCTTTTATTTGTCTGACATACGAAATTTTCATGATAAATAATGATATGTAGGATATTTCCCTAATCAGTTCCACATATTTTTCATTTTCAATGTCTGGGTTTTAAAGTTAAATAAAAGTCTAATTAATTAAAATTTCCTTACACTTTTATTACGTAACAAAATAACTATTAACGATATTAATTATAATAAATAACATCCATTTTGTTTATGGCTACGACTGTATTTGGCAACTTGCATGGGAGAAGTAAACATTTCAATGATTTCTTGATATATTTGCTGCTTCACATTATTCATTTCCGGTTATTTGTCCACTTTGAGATCTGGAACTACCTTTGCTTTATTGATGTAGAAAAATAACTTCCATTAACCTCAAAAAAATCTAGCGGTGTATCTAGGGCGCAATATATTTATATCATAAAATTGTGCATTCAAGGAAGTATTATACAAAAAAAATTTAATGAATTTATTAGTTCATAGTGTTTTTTTATTGAAAAAAAATATTTTCAAGATTCGTATCAAGCAAACGGTGTCTCCAAAAATTAATTTCGGTCTCTAAGGGTCAGTCCCGAAGAGTTTCAAAAATATAAAGGCCGATGATGTCTTCATCCCCAATTCGTACCAAATAGTAATATTTTTTAACCACATTATATCTAGTGGACTGTCTTCTTGTATTTATAATAGTGCTTGATAAAAAACTATTCAGCCAGAAATGTACCTCGTCGATATTAAAATGATGATAATCTGGACCGTATTGACGGGACACAGATGGGGCCACATATGCATTTCTGCCTTAATATACATAATTAATATCAAGCTTGCTATTTGTCTGTCTTTACTCATTTTCAATTTGAATTGATACTTTGTCTTAAATTTAGGCATTTCGTTTCATATTCCAATTTGGGTTTTATGGCCCTAATCTTGATTTTGTATGCAATGCGAAGTGGCTATTTTCATTATGATCTTTACAATCTGTTTTTGCTATGGTACTAAAGTCGTAACAGAACCAAATGACTCTCACCACCAGATTGAACTATTTTGTTAATTTCCTCTTTGGTTAAGTTTTTTAGAATAGGTGGTTCAGTAAGCCATTTCTGATTATTTTGTTATGCAGATGGATGTGTTCTGGTTCTTGAATGATGATAATGTGATTAATGATGATGTGATCTGGTACTTCGAAAACGCTTGGTTTGGAAATTTCGGCCATGCTGCATGGCTTCAATACGCACCAGATTGCCAGTTCGCGAATGCGTTGCCTCTCTTCAATAATCATACCCAGTAAGACACTCTCAGGATGTGCATAATAGCTATTAGGCTGATTTACTGGATTGATAAATTTTTTGAATTTTTTCTCTCAGATGCACGTAAGTAACAATAATATTAAAACGAGGTCACATACCAAAGATGGCACGCAACGTCATTTTCGTATTGATAAAATGATGATTATTTTTAAATTACCTTTTTAAAAATATATTCCGAAAGTATGTGAAAGTAAGAAACCGCAATTACTGAACCAAAAGTCACGAAAAAAATAGGGTTGGTAAAATCTGAGTAGAAAATAACAAATAAATATAACGATTATCCTGGACCTTGAAGTTTTTAAACACGCGCTGAATTTTTACATTTGTTAAAGACATAGTAGATAATATATTAATGTATTTAAAATTTTATATTTGCAAACAATTTAGTAGACATATTATTTACACTTTAATGTTTATAAATACCTAAAAATGTACGGAACCCTCGTAGTAAAAATTTTACCGTGCTTGCCAGATTTTTAAGTGCACAGTTTCACCAGCTGCTATGTCACTTTGTGTTTTAAATTATCGACACCACTCAATTGTGTCCCATCACGATGACATAAGTATTAAACATAGCGTGCGACATCGAGAGATCTTCTTTCATTTTGATTAGGAACTAAGACGTAAAGTACACTTTACCAATATATGTAGCTAACGTAATCGAGTAATTTTATGACGATAATACTTCTGTAGGTACGTAGAGGTGAAGTACAGTCTTCAATGGGAGAAGTGTCCTTAAAGTAGTTTGTTCATATGTACTAAACAAATTGCACACTAGAGAGGTTTTTGTGGCCTTTCTTAAAAACAGTCTTATAATACAGCCTTACATTTAAGTATTTATATTTATTTCGTTATAACCGATTACTATAAGATTGTGTTAGGTATTTTTTTCTTCTGATAGAAACTCTGTAATTGCGGTTTGTATTCCTTTCGCTGAATCAACGTCAGTTACTACGTACCCCAGTAAATAGAATCCGGTTCTTGAATTAGTGAGATACATTCCTCGACAGTTAGTATCTTGTAGTTTTCATTAACTTTTTTAACAAAGTTCAAAATTTTGTCTCCTTCCATCTACAATGTAGATAATTTTTGAATGTTGGCCCCTTTCACTAACTTTTATTTAGTTTTAATTCTCTCTCTCTGTGACCATATTTTGTCAATAAACTCGACATCAGACCCAATGTCGTGCCAAACAGATCATGCAATCGCTGCTGGTCTGACACTTCACAATTATCACTGTTCTTGTTTCGAAGGGAGTCTATGCATGACAGCTTTTCCTTTTCGGAAACGCCTTATTTTGTGGTTTTGATAGAAGTATCTGTACCACTCCATCTTTCATAAGCCGATGATAGAGGCAATCATTTCCAAATTCACTGGTATAGAATCGGTATACAAAGGTGCACCTAGATGATTTTTTTTCCTGTTTTCTATTTTGGGTATTTTGCATTTTTTTTCAACGGTGATATCGAGTCTTCCCATTATATACAACGAAAAGTTTTTGTCCATAAAAAAGTTTGTTTACGTTTTGGAACTATTCTGTTTTTATTTGGACAAATTCGTTCATCAAAATCATTGCCTTTATAAGTTGATATATCGAAAAGTTACGTACTGTTTTATCGAACACTTTCCAGATTCTCTGTAAAAAACTTCTTGATTGACTCAAGAAGATTTTTGCACTTTAAATAATAAATTTTCAACATTTTCAAAACTCTGGTTCTTTTTACTATTGATGTGGCTTTTAAATCACTGATCTTACTATACGGGCAATTTTCAAACATGTAGGCACTTTTGCGTTTGATTCCAGAGTTTGCCTCACCTATTTCTAGTACTTCAGAACATATTCAAAAGTAGATAGGATGTTTAGTTTTGTTTCACAACAATCGCCGAAAAGAGGATACTTGAATGCATCCCCAGTTCTCTCATGCTTTACACAACACAAAGTGTTGGCAAATTGAAAAATAAATGAGCGTGCGACTTATCGCCTTGAAAAACAATGGCGAAATAAAAAGCGACAAGCAAATTAATTCCTCTTGTGCTCTGTGCCCTCTCACATTATTTTAAATACGTTCATGTTTTATTTTTGTTTGTCACATAAGACAAAATTATGCGGCAAACATAAAATGAAATAGTATACGTAAGCTTGATAAAAGTTTACATATTTAAATAGCAACAAACTTGAATATAAAATCAATTTTATTCAGAAGAATAATGATATTCTGGTAGCAGTCACACTTAAACAATTCACATAACATTTTACATGTAAAAAAAATGCAAGCGCGTCCTCCGAAAGCCACTATGCTAGACCTAGCGCTAATAGTATGCGCATAGATTCGTAGAACATCAGATCACTGACTGGACGCAGCGAAGGATGGGTAGAGACTTTACACAGGCCCAACATTAATATTTGCTGACTGCAAGAACTTAAATGGTGCATAGTTCAGAAATATTGGCTGAGAATATCAACGCTTCTACAACGGGACAATATCAAGTATAACTGGAGTCGCCGTAATCCTCGATCGAAATCTGAAGAAACGAATAATTAAGGTAGAAAGGAGGAGCGACAGAATTATGAGTGTCATAATTGCCCTGGACCATAATCCTCCCAACATCCCATTAGTCTACGCCCACAAGCAAACTTCACACAGGAAGAGAAAGAGTTTTTCTGGGAGGATTTCCACGACCTCACACAGTCTATGCCTATGAATGAACAGAGAATTATCGGCGGAGACCTAAATGGCCATGTAGGATGTACTGCGCTTGGTTATACACGAGCTCATCGTAACCTTGGATTCGGTACCTTAAATGCCCAAGGGAAAATTATCATCGAAATGGCAACTCAGTTCGATTTAGCTATTTTGAATACTTTCTTCGATAATAATAGCGAACATCTTATAACATATGAGAGTGGCAGCTCAGTCTCAAATAGATTATTTTCTGTGCGACAGAGCAATAATTAAATGTTTTAAAGATTATGAGATCATACCCAGGGAGATCCCCACCACAAACCACAGACTACTAGTAGCTTCCTTAAGATATACGTCTTTGATCTCGAAATCGCAGCTTGAATCAAAACAACAATCACACATAAAATGGTAAAACATAAGTAAATATGAAGGTGATACCATATCAGACGACGCCATATCGAGGAGATGACGCCATATCAGACTATAACTACACTGAATTTATCAAAGATACAGATACTTGTAATTATATTATTAGTAGGGAATACAATTACATGTTCTCCAACTTTATTCATATTTTAAATAAATGCCGTTATTTTGAAATTCGTTTTGTAAACTTTTTCCACATGTATTCCCTAATGATAGTATTTAAGCTGCCTTTTATTTGTGTTCATCCAACAATATTGATAACTTTATTTGTTTTCAAATATTCGTTTGCAATTTATTTATTAACGCAATATATATGCATAATTTATATTTAACAGATTTTTTACTAAATGCACCCTATTCCACTCAACTTGAATAAACAAATTTAAACTAAAAGCTCTACCAATTACCCGATCAAAATGGAATTCTTTTATAAATATACTATGTAGAAAAAAATGATAATTTGTTCTTATTTTACGATAATTGGAAATTGTTTAACATAGAAAAAAAGATGAGAAAGGCTGTCAAATGTCACAAGTATTCAAAGAAATATTTTTATCATTGCATTACAAAATTGTTACTAATCTAGTTTCGTATTATCATACAAGTTACAATTTCTTTAGAAGATATTAAAATACACAAATATGAAAACCAGTACGAGCATGATAATTATCTACATCAAAGAACAGCAGTTTTACGTGGCTGCATACAAAAGAAAACAAAAGTGCAACATATAAACGAACAACAGATATGCGTATTTCTTACATAATATAAACTCTTCCTGAATTTCTGAACATCATGATTAAAGGCCACTCTCCAGGCAGAAAAGTAGACAGCCCGAAAAAAAAAATTAATACATCTTTAAAGTTAATCTTAATAAAATTTAAAGCTAGTAACTGAGGAAAAGTAGTGAGGAGTTTTTTTAGTAGCTATGTGATTTGAAATGTGAGACTCAAAGTAATTGTGCGATCTTAAGAACAAAAGTTAGTTGAGTATAATCAAATATGTAACAGAATGCTTAATATGGAATACTGCTATTTCATTACTACAATCAGTTGAAAATGCAACTAAGGGCATATTCCATTTCATTCACTTGAATTAATATTGCGTTCATTTCACCTCGTCGGTCTAACGACCGACTGTCAATGGGCGGAAAAGTTTCGTAAAAATTTTCGCAAGGTACGTACAAATCATGCATTTTTCTTTAATTATTTGGACTTAATACTTAATACTAAGTATTCAACATATTGATGGTTAAAAAATGGGTTATTTTAAAACAACAAAATGTTTTTAAGTACTTAAAATAACTTTATTTTGCTTATATAAAAAAATGGTTACCTCGAGATGAGGTAGTATCCATCAATTAAAGTAGAAAAACTGTTTTATTCACTTATCTCGGAAGCATTATGATAGGCTATATTTTGACAATGGATATTAGGTCTCGTGGCGTGATCAGAGTCGGTTATTGTGACGTATTTATTGGCTAAACGAAAATATCCACTGACACGTCTTTTGATAGAGCATTTGGAAAATTTAACAAATATTTTAAACTTCTGAATGAGGTGCACGTTTACAATAACTATCAACTGGATCAGTTGATAGTTATTGTAAACGTGCCGATTCTCACAGTAGTATAAACTAGGATATTTCAAGTCATGTTTCATAAAGGAAAATGATAAATAGCTTTACTTATGTCAGCAGAAAGTGTTAACTAAAAACAATACTTGATTCTATGAATGCCATTGTTCATGTTATAACGCGTTTCATTATTTTGCCTACGAAAAACATGAGCTCTCAGTTGATGAGAGGCTGTTCTCTAGGAGCTACAGGAGTGGCACAGCCTTCAGGGTGGTTTGAATGCACATATTTACGGATTGTTTTAAGCACTTAATTGAAGTCATTATCCCACCATCAGAATCAAAAGTTTCTTTGATATTAGATACTTGCTTTAGCCATATATGTGATATTGATGTAATTGACTTTGTTAGAAAAAATAATATCAAAATTATATTCACACTTTTGCACATAACCCCAGTTATTGGACAAATTTTTTAAAAAATCATATGAAAGTATACTGTGGTGAAGAAATGCGAAACTGAATTAAAAATAATAACAGACTAATAAAATCTATCCCTCTTTGGCAATACTTACCTTAAAGCACAAAAAGCAAGGCTTTAATAAATTGGTTCCGGACTACATGACTTAGCCATTAAGTATGAGGAAACGTTGACTTTTTTGGTGACGAACAAGATGCTGTAAGAGATATTTGTACATATGTTACCACATTAATATCTCTATCTAACGAGTGTCAATCAAATAACAATACCAGACTATTTAAGCATTCATCTGAATACGTTATTTCCCCACCTAATCGTGATAGTTTTATTTTAAATAAAAGATCATTTTATGGACCTGCATCTACCTCAGACAGAACCTGAACCTTTGTCAGAACTTTCAAACTTCACATCAAAACGAAGCAGTTGCTGTACAATTTCAGAAAGAAGATAAAAATATCAACTAGGGGAAGGAATGATGCTGTAGTACCATTAACTTTGTGACCATAAACAAATGATTTGATAGAGGGAAGTAGGAAAAAAATTTAAAAAGGTGAGAAATCGATCAACAAATAAAGTGAGAACGAAAACAGAGAAAAGATAGAAATGAAAATAAGAAGAAAGTAAAACTAATACTTACTGCTTATAATGAAGACTGTGGGAATGAAATCAAATTTCGGATTGATTCAGACAGTGAACTTGATACTGCAATATGAGAAAGAATGGTACAACTTTTTATTGACGATACGCAAAAACAAACTTGGATTAAATGTTTATACTTTGAACTAAGGACTCATAATGACTGCTCAAAATCATAATTTGACTTAGGTATTTGTGATTTAGGTCAATGAATTTAGTTATTTTTAATTTTAGCCAAAAGTTTTCTGAAATATTTATGATAAAGGCTAGTTTAGTTACTTTTATTAAAGAAACGTTGCGGCTTATTCTGTATATTCCATAATTACTACCTTTTTATTATTTATATTGTTTTATTATTATCAATTCTCAACTAAAATGAAAATATAACACGCCCACTAAATTGTGCAAAAATGAGCGAATAATTATGATTACCACTAAATGTCTTTAATTTGTGGAATACTTTTTTGTCACGAAAACATTTACATTCCATATTTGGTCACATTCCTCTAATAAAACCTAGTCTTTGAATTAAATATTAAATAAAATAAAGGTAAATTAATAGGAATATGGATGAATAACTAAACACATATAAAAAAAACAGTTATATTCTGCTACGGTTGAGTTTCTCTTTCCAAATTCTTGTGCAAAAATTGATTAAATTAAAAGGACTTTTATGACAAGCGTAATGTTCCGATTTTAGAAAATGTTAAATGAACCTATTATAATATGAAAATTTATATTGTAATTACAACATAATGTAATTATACACTTGACCAATATACGCACAAACACGCATGCACGCATGCACACGAGCAAGAACGCATGCACGAACGCATGCACGCTAGCACGCACACACGCACCTACGCATATATGTAGGCACACCCACACACATACACATTTTTACGTTTAATTAAAATTTATATTCGCAAATAATACACAATGACTTTGGTAATATATGAATGAAAAAGCAGTCCAATTTTTTATCTGGTAATAAAATAAATATTCACAATTAAATGAAACTACGTGATGTAGTATTATTTCTACTTTCTTTAATTTCTTTACCACGACCTAAGTTTCGTTGTATTACTACATCTTCAGGTGGGATATTAGCAAAGATGAAAGAATCTTTGCCCTGAAGATGTTGTAATACAACGAAACCTAGGTCGTGGTAAAGAAATTAAAGAAAGTAGAAATAATACTACATCACGTAGTTTCATTTAATTGTGAATAATGAATTTCTACAAAATTAACGCCAAAATAAATATTGTTAACATAATTTCATATAATTCTAAAATAAATAAACAACGATTTGATATCATTAAAACGAAAGTCATTATTACTTATTACTTCTGTTTTGAAGTACTTTTATTGCATCGAAAGAGTTAAAAAGAGCTCTTAAAATTACTACTTGATAGAATCTACCAAATGCTTTAGTGGAATAACAATAGAGTGGCAAGTCTGGAAAAATGCCAGGCCCCAGGCCCAAGAGGGCTCCGAGTACTCCAAAGCTTTGTTTGATATTTTTAAAAACCATTTTAACATATCTAAGCTCAATTCGCGTTTTCATATACTTTATTATTTGTGATGCATGAAACTATAAAGTATTTACTATCTAATAATAAAGAATAATATAATATTTATTATCACCAAGTACCAAAAATATCTATTATTACCAAGTTGTCATTATCAAATACATGAACATATTCATAAAAAGGTTATCATGTCTAGGTAGCGGATAGCATCTGGCAATACTCGGTTGCAGAGCAAAGGGATTCCCGGTGTGCTTTCTGTCTTTATGTATTTTATCGTGTAAGAGATATCATCATAAATCAGTTGATATTTCGCTTCATTTGTATGAATGAAACAGCTTTCAATTTTAGTGTTACACATCCTATATCCTTGAAAAATTTAAACTGCTCAAACTTATCAGACAAGGTTACAGAGTTGGTAGATTTGTATAAAAAAACTATAGAAGCGACATATATTAAGTACGTACCGCTTTAATAATATTTTTGACACTTCCCGTCACTACCACTAGTGACTAATGATCGTTCTCAAAATTAAAATTAATTAAAACATATTTAACGAATTCTATAGAAAAAGAAGGGTTATATAAAAAAAATTATAGTTTAAACGATACTATGTTGAAAAGTTTTATGAGAGTTAAATACGAAATTGAGAAAAATTGCATGGTCCTTTGGTCCATAAATATGTAATATTATGTATTTTTTCTCAAAACCGGTCCTCATGGAATTTGCCAGCCAAAATATTCCTAAATAAAGTAAAAATATATATTAAAACCTGAACACTATCTCAGCGAAGCTTATTACTAACCCCTTTGTGTTCCGAGCGAACCCTTCATTGTTCCGAATAATTTCTATAGAGTAGTAATGAATAATTCTTTACCAAAAAAAATCTTGTTACGTATATTGCAGAATCTATCAAAATGTAATCGTACCATTGTAAAACTACCTCAAACCTTTGAACCATGCAAGATTATTTAACAATTACCCTCTTCTGAAATAATATATTTTATTTTAAAATCACTAAAAATCAAAAATTTTTAAAACGAATAATATTATCTTCAAATATTCCCCAAATTTATTATCAAAAATATCAATACTATAACTCCGTCGAATAAGGACTTACTTGCATTCTTTTACTTCCTCGCCATTAAACCACCGCTATGCGCTTTATGTAGCCGAAGCAGTAACAAGAGTTGGCTATAGTTTTGTTTGCAAGATCGCAATTTTAATCGGCGATTAAGAGCGTACATTGGACTTGAGCTTCAATATGCGCGAAGATTTCGACTCGATCCAAGGTAGAAATGGAATTTTTCCAATATAATTTTTTTAAAGGTTACAGAATTTATTTATTTAGTAGTATAAAAACCAGTTTGGTAACGGTAACTTTTTTGCATTGTAAACTGAAAAAGTAATGAAAAAGTCCTATAGAAAAGGAAAAGCAAATTGACAAAACCGTCTCATTTATATATATTTTTAAAGAACTTCTTATTAAGATGAATCATCCACTAAACTATATGTCACGTTAAGCTCTAATTAATTAGCCAGATTCTTATTTATTGTTCACTAGAAGGAATATCTATATCTATAGCCAGGAAATTAATTCATTAATAACGGAAACTTTTATCACAAAATACTATAGAGGCATTTTGTAATACGATTCGAAACATTCTAAAATATTTTTCACTACAAACAACGAAAAGCTACTCACGAATCAAATCTATTAATTAAAAAAATAAACACGTAAAATCGGTTGCTCGCCACTAAATTTTGGTTTTCGTTAAACAAATTATTGAATGCTAGAAGGCGGCAATCTATTACGTCTTACTGATTTTTATCTATCATTTGCTCACACCAGACAGTCTATAATTTTCGTGTTGTCGTCATTTCCTGTTCCAGGACAATATCTTAAATATAATTATTTAATTGTTTTTTAAAGAAGAGCATAAGATTATTAACGTTTGCATACAATAGTTTGTACAAAATAAAAATGTTAAAAAGATTAACACCATAATAAAATATTAAAACAATTTGAGTGAGAATGAAGACGAGTAGAATGATAAACAAATCTTTATTTTTTATTTGTTGATAGTTTTTTAATCATTATCCATTTATATTTTGATAAAAATACCTTTTGACCTAGAAAGTAGGTATTATAGTGCGGGCGTTCTAACAATAATGGGTCGCTTGTTATTTTTGGGATAAATGCGAGTTAAATAATATATTTTACATACGCATGAAATTTTATGAAAATTTAATTATATTTTTATAAATCCAAGACAACACGGCTCGAATATGGCAGGTGCAACCAATTATTGCATGGCCGGTGCAAACAATATTACAATTTTTTTACTTTTCAACTATAAATATATTTTAGTTTCCAGCGAGTATCTTTACGCGTTATATCAAAAATAATTACCTACTCTTTTTTTTCCAAATAAGTATACAGATAATTCAATTACAATAATTTGTAGAATGATTCCGTATTCTGTAATGACACGAACATATAAACGGATATAAACAAATAAATTAGATAATGAAAGACGTTAATATGTTGACGAATACCAATAATATATCATTTAAATTGATAATTTATTTTACAGTAATTATAGGTAAAGTAAATTTGCTCTTATAATTCAAAATTTTCCTCATACGCCAGAAGTTAATATACATTTTTTCTTAGCACCGGAGTTGCTTATATAAACTTCTTGCCCGAATTGAACAATGTCCTAATATTAACACAATTTCATTGATAAACAATACGTCCTTTGTAATGAAACTCAATTTCACACGGCATTAAAATATTTTAGGTTTTTTAAAAACTTTATTTTAAAACTATTGCTGTTATTTTCTGAAAAAAGAATGCAATTTTACTATAATTTTTAACATCTATATATTTTGTATATCTATTCAGCTTTAATTAATTGTATTAAATATCGATTGGCTTAAGTTCAAAATTGACCCTGTATTTTCAGTAATTCATGCAGTATTGATTCCATTGTCTTTAAGAATGAATGTTCCATGTCAAGACAGGTAAAAAATCAACTTTTTTTAAACTTTTAGTTATAAACTCGTAATTGGTATTCCTCTGTGTTCTGCATCATGACCATCGATATTTTTTCTATAAAAACCACAATCAATATAATATGAAATGTTTAATGGTGATGATTATACGATATTTATTCAAAATGTTTCGAGCTATTTTTGACACCCCTCTAATTCAAGCTAATATGATGTATCATGTTAAAACTTAATGTACGCAAGGGAATAAAATCTCCACCCTCTGCTTAAAATTTCATAAATAAAACTTTTACAGCTCCTAATGTGTGGACCCGCTAAAAATACCTACATTGGCCCTTACTGACTCACCCGTAATCAAACCCTCTGGTCTATTTCCAATAGACTTAAGAACTTGAAAGGCATGTAGTTGGGGTACTGCACATACATGAAGCAAATAGTCAGACGCGGATCAAGAATGGATCACATTTTTTGAATTAGTAATGGAATAAAACGTGGAACATTTTATTTGAAATTTACTTGGAGGTATTTGTAAACTGGGCTTACAGTTATGGATCAAGCTTATTATTATTTCGCAAGTTACAAAATTGTAACTACTAACGTCTGATCTTTCCCATGCCGTACATCTACAAAAAGACCTCCATTCTTTGCATGAAGGAATACATTTTATTTCACTGGCAATTTAAATTAAACTACAAGCGACATGGTCTCGAAAAATACACTATAATACTAATTATTCCAAGATACCGCTGTTCTTTTTTTACATCTCAGCAATATTTTATTGTCTTAAAAACTTGATAAAGATTAAGTATATCACAAGGTTTCATTTCATGGAATTACGACATTTTGACATTGATTGTATATCTGTTAAAAAAATTCAACGACTTTCTCTTATTGTATTAGAAGAATTATTTAAGTTGCGAACCATTTTGAATCTTTGGAGATATTTCTACACATGTACTAGAAGATATTATGTTTTCTATTTAAAGAAGATTGATTCCGGGATTTATTGATAAGGAAAAAGAGTGGTGAAATTTTATAAAAATGGTAACTCTGAATCTCTGTCCACACATCACATTTATATTTTTGAGTAGTAACTGATTATAACAATTTTTTTGATCTAATGAAAACGTCGCAATATTAAGTATTTAAAAATGTTTAGGCGCACATTTTGAATATTACCTCCACATACATATACAACATTTCGAACTTGAATATTTGAATGTCAAATATTTTTTTGAAATGTCAATGTCAATTTTCGTATTTATGTTTTGATCAGATAATTTTAAGGCTCTGTCTCAAATAGTAAAAATGGTGAATGAGACTTTCATTTTATTTTGATGAATTTATGCTCTGACCTACACTCGATGAATGGTGCGAAAAAAAGTGATTACCCTCCCTCTGCACGTTTGAAAAGATACACAAATTTTTTTAAATATATTTTACTGCATATTCAGTGTGATCTCCACAAGAAGCATCGACCTAAAAAATGTTATAGATCGTAGATTTAAATGTGTAAAAACCGAATGGATGTAATTGACAAATGGATAGATGTAAATGACGAAATTACAAGTATTCTTTGTTTTGCTGCGGAAAAGTTAAGAATCACTGAATTGAATAAGTATCTGTGAAACTTATTTAAAATTCCTTTAAAATTTTTGAAATCAGCACACCCATAAATATGGTCAGACTTACTTTCTTGTGTCTTTCTGTACAATCAAAACCATACATACTTTTTTGAAGTTATAAATGTCATTATTATATTTCTTAACCTTCCAACCATAAAATAGAACTCTTATAAAATCATTCTGTATCAGCCGTTTTCGTCGCAGTTTTTGATCGACTCGCAAATGTTACAATAGTAAAAAATTCAAAATATGTAGGTTTTAATATTAGAGAGGGTAAATTTTATACCAGATGTTTTTTTTATTATTTCGTATATAATATTATCTAAAAGTTAAAAAATATTCTTATGAAGAAGAAGATTTCCCCTATTTCTGAAACAACTGAACCTAAAGGTATAAAAATAACATGGTTTCTAGAAACTCTTTTAGTATACAGGAAAACTATAGCGATCAACCCAGATCATATAATTTTTACGCTAGTTATAGGTATAATAAATAACAGAGCTACATGTTTTAAAATTCTATAAATATTTGTGAATAATTATTATGTACAAATATTTATATAAGTTAATTGAAATAAAATTTTCCCAAATTTTTAATATTCTAAATTCATAGGTACGCATTAAAATTGATTTTATTTATTAATATAATTAGTGGTTGAACACTAAAAAATTTAATTTTTTTTATAATTTAAAATTATTTTATTAATTCTGAGTGTAGATATTAGCTCAGAAGGAAGCCGGGTGTAAAAGTTGTTTTTTTTCCTTCTCGCCACGGTGTCAAATTATTCCTGCGCTTTGTTATATCTTAACTCCAGTTTTACTAACTTAGCTGTCTATATCTTTCGATAACATTCTGAAAGGTTCTTACGCTGCTAAGCTGAGAAATAAATTTCATTCTGACATATGTAATGTTTCGGTCCGTATAACAGAGGTGTTTGAAAAAGCTTTTTCCTCCATAAATCCGAATTAGATTTACTTTCTCCTCTCATACCCAATTTTGTTTCCTTCAGACTCTCTTATATGTACTAATGTTTCCATACGTATGGATGTACTCCTATATATAGACTGTAGGCTTAAAGTTTACTGTTCAATAAAATTAAAATCATTGAATTTTAAAAGTTTTGTCGTAATTAGATAAATATTGTCATAATTGGAAATAAATTTATAAAATCATTAATTGGTTTATTACAGACATATCAGTAAAGTATGTAAATAGTATATTAACAAAAAGTGCAAACACTCATGTCACCACAACTCTCTCCATTAAGGGATTAAGATGTGATATATTTCTTTTATTATCACTCTTTACTATTAATCCAGTTAAAAAAAAGTCGTAAATAAACTTTTCTTCGTCATAGCATAGTTAATTTTGTTTTTAAAAATCCTAAGACACTGGCCCGCCACTTTCATCCTTGAAAGATTTAAAAATATTACCTATATTAATTTCACAGCAAAATTATAATCAATAATTTTTAATGTTTCGTTGCGAGATCAAAAGCCTGGTTTATTATAATATAAAATTTAACACGAAAACTCATCAGTTCTGTTTGAAAAAAAATGTTCGATTTAGGCCGAAAGATGTGTTTGTCGAAGATAAAAACTATTATTCAATTAATGTTATAGTATCACTGAAGTTTTTATGACCTAACTGGACTTATATTTCTAAAGTATTCTGGAGGAAAAAAAACAACTTAGCATATGTAACATCTTTCCGTCTATTACCGCATATACAGGCTTCTGTTGATATTCTCTTATGATTAATTTGTAATTTCTCCTAAATTTTTAAATATTTCTCACAATTTCAACACGGCAGAAAATTATATATATATACATATATATATATATATATATATATATATATATATATATATATATATATATATATATATATATATATATATATATATATATTTATATATATATATATATATATATATATATATATATGCATTACGTATAACAATAGTAAATGATCATGGCATAAAAATCATATATATATATAACGTGTTATCAGTAACAGAGTCATATCTCTAAGTCCACAGGTGTATCAAATATAAAAATTTTCTTTAAACTGTTGGTATTGAAATAAGTAGGAAATTTATTTTCAATTATTAAGGTACAGAAGAAAAATATCATTAAACATAAGTGAATGCAAAGTAATAAATGTACTAGTAATGTGATAAATGTTCTAGTAGACGAATGAATTTGTAAAATAAACTCTGGTCTACCAACAACAATAATTTGATATTTACAAGGACCGATTAATACAACTCTTTTTGGTCTCATCGATTGGGGACAGTATCGTATTGCTATCTATAGTGTTGGTTAAAATAGAAAAAAATATGAACAGAGAGCTAAAGTGTATTTTAAAACATCCAAACGTTTAATATTTTTTGTAGAGAAAAGTTGTGTAGTCTCGTTGAATAAGATATTACTCCCGCAGTTTTAATTGAAAACCCACCTAGACAATGCCGCAGGGATAAGCAAATAGTGACATACAATTAAATAATTGATGTAAAAAATAATATTGGTTCGCGTTATTTGATCGAAGTTAAAATATTTATAGTTTATTTTATTACATTATATTGTTGCCCTTTTGAAAAATTATTTTGCTTTGTTAATTAAATATTTTGTTGAATAAGATATTTGGATGTAAAACTAAATTATTATAACGTAATATTAATTGCGAATAAAATAAAGAACCACTTGGTAAGTATTTAAAAATTTCTCCATAGATAAATAAACCTAAATATTTCTATGACCATTACGTTTGTCTACTTTCTTTACTTAAATAACACTTATCAATTATTCTTATATGCACATTGGGATATCAAATTTCGCAATTATCTGAGACAGAAATTTAATAGTTATAAATTTACCCTCAACTACCAATCTATACAACTATAAACGTATTTTGTCAAAAGAAATCTGGACCGTAATTCCCGAGATTCGTCAAAATTGAGCTCACAAGGCGACATAACCGCCACGTAAAGATAAGGCGAGACGCCGCCGCATTGCAAATTGTATTTCCCGTACTGCATGGTACAGGTATTCAGTATCGCCAACAGTCGCTTGTAATGTTGCCATTTTCAGCTAGTTATTATGTGTTTTGTAGAATTTATATTCTTGCAGGCAGCAGTAGGTTCTTTGAGCCGAGACTCTAGCGGCAATCATGAAATGCGACCCAGGTCTTTGATAAATAAATTGTAAATTATATTTAATAAGAGTCTAGTTACATAATTAATTGTAGTTAAAAGTTTAGAAGTTGAAATCGTACTTAGATCAGATGAATATATTTTGGGATATAGTTTTTAAATTTAGTATGATAATAAAGTCGATGCTTAATTTTTTTAAAAAAATTAACAGCATTTGAGATTGGCCTTACATTAAAATTTCGGACGGTATGACGATTGTGGAATTCTGAATGATAAAATGTTATTATTATACCAACTTTGCATCCTCTAGTGTAAACATTTTATTTGAGAAAACTCTGAACTTATTTTGAGTATTACTTAAAGCATCTTTAAAAATAATGAATTAATATTTAAAATTAATTTCTTATCTCGGAAATAATTTCCTCTTGACTATGCATTTTAAATTTCTATGCAAGGGAAGACAAATTTAGACTTTAAAACTAATGTTTCAAAGTGCGTACCAATACAAGTCCCTATCTTATATAAATATAGTTAATACTATTTTTATTAAAAATATTACTAAATCCATTTGTTATTTATTTAGTCAGATATTTTTTTTAAACGTGTAAATGAGACGCTTTTACAGAATCCACTTTAATTATAGTGAGCTATTCCTCGAACGCGTTTAAAAACCAATCGGTTACAAACCAATTATTTTTATGAATAAAAAATGATTTAGTTCAAATATATCAATTCTTGAAATAGAAGCGAGATAGACCTAAAAAAACTTTCAAGGTAAAAAGTAGATATTAAAAGCCCAATAAGGTTTAAATTAACCTCGAGTATAAGATGAACGTCAATTTCCACACATTTCAAGACATTGATGAAGTAGAGAAATCGATGTACAATTCACTCAACGAACTGATTGTTAATGTGCACGTGTATAATCAAGGTATTCTAAGTGTTTGTCTATGTATCATGGCATACAAAAAGCATGAGAAAATAAAATCATCAGCAAATCCGCGGAGGACTTGCGACCTTCGATGACTGTACACAATCGCCACAATTCATAATAACTTAAATCCAAATTCACAGCAATTCCTATACTACAACGCTCCCAATTTTTCATGCCTATGAATGTAATACAAGCTTCCATGAATTCGTTTCATGAGCCACCAAATCGTGGAAAGAACTAGTTTGAAAAAGCCACACTCTTTTAGTAAAAACGTATCTAATTTTTTAATTGAAAAAGTACGATTATTCGCATTGTTTAAACACGTTATGTAAATGTAAGTATAATGTAAAATTTAAATGCAAAATTTATGTTTTTAAAATAAAAGGATATATAAGTGAAAATTCATTGACAGATTTCGCTTCCTAACAAATTGAAAAAGTTATGAATTTGGTATATAGACAGATACGTATAATACATTTAGGTAAATAGGTTTAAAGAAGTAGTAGCCTAATACTAATTATTTCGTGTGGTAAAGGTAAATTTAAGACTTCTATGTAAGGAACTTTGTTCATTTGTAATGTGGGACGATAAAGGACTTAGTAAGAGATGTACATTTTTTTACATACATATATGTTAAAATCCCAGTTGTATTTTTTGAATTTTATGTAACGATATAATAAAACTAACCATTTATCTAGGGGTGTTGAACAAATTCTATATAATGTTTCTTCTCTGTAAACAGACAAATGCTAAAAGTTCTGCATCCGGCCAGCTATCCTGCACTTTAAAGATGATTAACCTATATGAATAATAGAATGGAAAAATGTAATTACTTAACAGTTTTTATTAAATTCATGCAACTTTTATACATTGACAGGTATGCGAAATTAAGTAATAAGGATTAATAAAATGATTAAATTTATCTCATAAACGCGTATGCCTTTTTATTTTGCATACTTTACATGTTTGTATGTAAATTAATATTAAGTATTATTTCACAATTTTCCTGCGCTGAAAATATTTGCATAAATTTTTAATTCCCTTTACTTAGTAACCTTTTATAATATGAAGACAATAGAATAGTAATATGATGGTAAAAGAATGCTCTCAAAGAAGAAAATAATAAATCTGTGTAAGTTTCGTTACAATCGCTGCTATATTTTTTAATATTGTAGATGGGGATAGGGAAGGATAAGGAATAAACAAATAATTTACATACTTGCTTATTTATGTAATAAAATAAGTTGTATTTTAACTTATGGTAGTAATAAGTATATGGGTATTTCAAATGAGTTTTGCTTGTGACAGAGTTAATTCGCATAGATATTATAATAAATTTATGGCAAAAATGGACCTAGATGTCTACTACATGGTAACTTTATACAAAGCTAATAAAATGATAGCCGTAGTATTTTATATAAATTTATTTTCATCGATGGATGTATCTTATACATGTATTTTTTACTTATTTACATTCAGTCTTTCGTTTTCAATCACAACGGAAAAGGCGACGCTCGATAATTCGGTTAACAATCAAGTCTCTCAGTTTTTATTTCCATTTGAATGTTAATAAACCACGTTTCTCACTCATGTCAAACGACACTACTATATTGTTCATACCGATTAAAATATCAGTTTACGCGAAATTAAAATACTTCGGTTGAAATTCATTGCAACAAATAGTACTGTTTATGTAATTGTGAATATATAATCATACATCCATACACACACATACAGACTCGCACACACACACACACACACACACACACACACACACATGTGTCTGTGTGTGTGTGAATGTATCTTAATATATATTTATGTACTTTACTAATACTAGAACAAGAAAAGAAATATCCTATACCAACTTCGTAAAAGTGCGTAAATTTGTGTAAATAATGAAAAATAAAGTTCATAGCGTTTTAACGGACTTTAAAAATATTCAGATATTAAATAACGTTAATATTACGGTTGAAGTGCGATTTGAAATCAGATTCACTACTGTAATGTCATAATGAATTATATTTTCCGATAAAAAGGAAACATATGCATCTATGCTCCCAAGTAGAATTTATACATGTATATGATAAATAATTAATTTTCCAAAGTACGATGTTTTACTTTCTTCGATAGGTATATTCTTTTTTATTTCGCATTGAAATTATTTTTAGAAGTCATTTTAACCAGGTTATGAGCTTATGATGAAGTCTTTTAATTTACAATCTTTTAGTCAAATAATTAATTATTAAATGTGTCAATGAATTTTACTTTCATTGTACTCTGAATTTAAAAATCGGACTTATTGTAAATTGTGTTAAATCGCATGTTTGTGTTGTATAAATTAAAATGATTATACAATTACGTAAACAAGAAATACGTCGTAGCCGCTTATTTTGAGAGTTTAAAGAAAAAAAGTAAATTTTCACATATTTTTAGCAAACAAATTATAATTTCAAATACACAGAAGTCAATTTTCAAATTATACATCAAACTAAAATATCCTCCAGGGGAGATTAATTAGATATTTCATTAAAAACAAGAATTTAAATATATTGTTGAAAAAAATTTAAAATTATATTGTTGAAAATTATTTAATTTTTAATTTAATTAGAATAAATTATTTTAAATTAATTACAATAAATAATATTTTATATTTATTTTCATACATACGTATATACATAAAACTTGCAAGGTATCTATGCCTGAAGGAGTAAACGTAGTAATATGAAGAAATATTTAATTAAGTAAGAAAAAGACAAACGAAGCTAAAATGTACATTATACAGACATTTAACAAGACAGAACATTATAACAAAAACATTAATGAACAAGAGAAAAAACTAAAACCTGACTACGAAAAAATATAACGGAAAAGCACGAAATACATACATACGTAGACTATGAAATTCATGACGTTATAAGTTATTTGTATAATAGCGAATCTAAGAACTCCTCATTTCACAATTAAATGAAACTACGTGATGTAGCATTATTTCTACTACGTGATATTAGCAAAGATATCTTTGCTAATATCACACCTGATGTTGTAATACAACGAAACCTAGGTCGTGGTAAAGAAATTAAAGAAAGTAGAAATAATACTACATAACGTAGTTACATTTAATTGTGAATAATGAATTTCTACAAAATTAACGCCAAATATATTCAATATTTGAAAACACCTCATTTGTTGAAATCACTTTAGTTGCTTAGTCTGTACCCTAGTCTTTTCCCTTTCACTTCGTTTTGCAACTTCTCGCCCTAATTCTGAATTAGCAAAGCATAAAAGGACGAAATGGAAACTTGTGCAAGACTAAAATATTTACGTTAGAATCTTTATTTTACGAACTAAACAAATTATAATTAATATGAAAATAGAAGACTTACAAAACGGAAAAATTGCACTAGAATTCATCAGCAACTTGTAATTCGTCGTCTAATATCGTCTTATAAATACAAATTATGTACACAGAGGGCTTGGCGGACTGATGTCAATGCAAATAGATATAAACATTGGTAATTACTGAACAACTAATATATTTACTGGACATGAGCAAATAATAAAGAAACATTTATAAATTATTCACAATAAATTTTTTGAATCGCTAATATTTTTAAGTAGTTAAACTTTCCTCGCACGCCTGGTTTGTACGTAATTATTTCATCTCCAAACGCTGGAAGAAAATATATTTTTTCAATGTATTAGATTCATGGATCTATATTTTAAAACTAGTTTCATTTTGACAAATATTTAATGTTAAAATTTTTATTCTTCTATATAGATATAAAATTATTTTACATCAAATACGTGTAATGAACTAAAACTGTTATTACTGTATGCTCTCTCGATATCCCAGAGTTTTGGTTTAATTATTTTATTGTTTTCTAATTTCAAAACATAATTTTCCATAATAACGTTCACGGATAATGCTAAAATTGTGCTTTGAATTAATTTTTGAGACATATGAAATTCGTTTCAATGTACATTTTCAAAGATCTTTTAAAGAAATGTCCTCCTTTACTTCATTCATGAAATTCTGCTTCATTCATGTTTTCTATGCGTCAACATTCATGAACAAACTTTTAGTACAAGAAATTTAGCAATAAGCTAGCTACGATTATTATTATTTCACACTGGTATAGTATAAAGCATTGTGCAATATAAGTCTAGAAAAATGTAATAAATTATATTTAAAAAAAATAAATCACTTACTTCTAGTAAGTGGTGTTGACTCAAAATGTAAGTTCCTTTACTAAAGTTTAGTTTCTTCATGTCAAAGTTTAAGTCCAATAGAACAATGTGGCTGATTAACAAATATAGCACAGTACCATATCAGCACTATTTTGTAATGAAACTATTCTTCTCAGCGAACTGAATCCCCACGCAGATTCTCCTTTACATGCAACGCAGTTCACATTGCAAATGGGACGTGTCAGGCTCATTGCATTTTCCATTCGGCTGCATTCGATGATGCCTTCTTTGATGCAAGTTTGATGTGCGATTTCCACTGACTTCATGAATCCTTAAGCTATAACACGACGTTAGAGATTTGTATCTGACACGTGAAGCAAATTAACTTATTAAAACAAAAAACGTGTATTTATATATATATATATATATATATATATATATATATAATTATATATAATTATATCTATGTATGTATGTATGTAAGTGTACATATTTCTTTTTTTCAGCTATTTTTGGAAAGTTTCAGAAATTTTTCATATCTTTTTGGTACGGTTTATCAACAGTGTGGTATTCAATATTCTGTTCGGAATGCAATTGTGAAATGTTACGAAGAGCATCTGTAGTGTTCTTCCTTCATGAAGTTGGTTTAAACCAAAAAACTAGCAAAATACTGTGCAAGACCTGCAGAAAAAGGGGCGAAAACAGGTTCACCTAAAATACAGAAAAATATTGGTTGTCAAAATCCAATGAAGTAAGTTTAAACAATTCTGATAATTCTAATCCAGGACAATACCCTCAGGAGAAGGTTGAATTAAAAAAAAATAAAATAGATCCCAAGTCAATTTTGCGTTAACTCGAAAAGCTATTATCATGCTGTCCCATTGCAATAGAAAAAAAATATTTCATGCTTTGGAAAAGAGGGAGAATTTTCTATTAAACCAACACCTCCTCAACTTGAAGAAGGCGGACATGAATAGCGGTTGACGTAGATTAACTTTTACATAAGAGTCATTGACTCGGATCCAGAAAAGAGGGTGTACCTAGAGCGAAATCAAAAAGTTATTTTATGAATGGATTAATTTTTGAACTTCCTACAAACAAAATCAAAGTGTAATTTAAGTTGACTACGATGCAGTCTAATAAATATAACAAATTTAACCAAATATATGTGTATGTATATATATATATATATATATGTGTGTGTGTGTGTGTGTGTGTGTGTGTGTGTGTGTGTGTATCTGCGTCTGGATATCCGACCGTAGTTGAAGTACTATTGAATCGATTTAATTAAATGATATGCAGATCAATTCGTCTTAAGCTATAAGTATGAATAAAATTTGTGAGTACTTTATCAAGCTAGAAGTCAGTCTATACGCATTTTAAAATGCAGCTGGAATTTCATTGACCATTTTGCAACCCTAAGCCCTGTTTGAAAATTATACAATTTTAATGTTAAATTTACTTATTTAAATATAAAAATTTACTAGCCTAATTAAAATTCAATTCGATCAAACCATTCGTATATAATTTAAAATCTTAAAACTGGTTTAATTTAAAGTTTAATTTTAGTTTAGACCTTTTATGTATTTATGAGAGCACTACGTTAATACATGGCGCTGTACAAAAGTTCAAATGTACTCACTAAATTAGAAGTTTATTAAATGGCAATTTTACTACAACTAGAGTTTTATTAAATGATACAAGACAAAAAATAGGCTAGCTTGCCCGACGGAGAGACCAACTCAAGCCCAGCAAATATGTTAAGCAATTTATAGTACATGCCAATTTTGATTATCTGGTGGTCAGGCTAGATAATGCTGATCGAAATGTTAAAGAGAACCAACTTTTAGAGGCCGCTGTTACTAAAATATATCACCACGTGCAAACACATATTGTTAGGTATACGTATATACATATATCTGTTTTCGTAAAAACAAAAATTACGCTTTCCTTCGGCTAAGTTATGGCAATTTAAAGTTACAACCTTAGATAAAACCAATACCTTGCTTAATTCCTTCCATTTATGTTTAAACGTAATGAACGCAACTAGTAATAATTGATTTTAATATTTTATTAGAAATTGTAAATATTTTTGAGACTAAAATTCAGAATCACAATCTATTGAGAAAAATAATATTAATGAGAGAGTAAATTGAGTCATTTAAATGCGAAGCGTCTGGAGTAGTATTTATGGTTGAATATGCATTGAACCTTATTAATGAAATTTAAAAATACTCTATATGAAACAGATGTTTGAGACTACTCTCAAAAGAGAACCGTTTTATCTTGTAAAAATAAAAAAGAGATGTAATGAAAGTTTAATAGCGATTGGAGTAGGCACCAAACTTATTTGAGTCAATTTCATTCAATAAATGGTGAAAAGCTGCCACATTTTTCCCGATTTAAAAAGGAAAAGTATTGTTGCTGTGGCTTTCAGAGAATATCGAGTAAACCAGCAAAATTCGATTATGAAAAATCTGTGGCTGCTGAAGAATGATTACAATTTAATTTTGTTCTGTTGTTAAAACCATTGAGTTTGCTTTTATCGACTTATTATTACAGATTCTTATTTTGTTTTCAGATAGGTACGCAAAAGGAAAGACTATGTTTATATATCGATTAAAAATATCTTTTAATGATATACGCCGTAAAAATTGGTTGCTTTATGAGCGAAAATACAAATAGAACTGTGTGCGCAATGTATCAGTTTGGTCTCCACAGATAACTACAATAGTATTATATTTAGAGTACGGTCTAGTCATTGGCACAACAGTAAGGCACTGGGTTATGTACAGAACCTTAAAGATGTCTGAGTTTGATTTTACTGTGTTTTTTTCTTATTAAATTTTTTTACAATATTTTTATAAAAAAATATTTATTAATAGAACACAAATAAAACTCCCTACTTTCCTCTCTTGGTGTACTCAATATATAAAATCCACATTTATAGTGGAAATGTATATTTTTTCCTTAGACAAATGTTTTTAATTATGATGTAAGGTATTTTGAAGGTCATAGCAAAATGTTTATAAATAAATTGAGCGTATTTGTATTTATAAATATATCCTATTTATTATGATAGTATTTGGGATCAAAGTTGATAAAATAAGCTCAGTTGAATACACAATCCTTCGCTTTAGTTTCTTCATGTGTTTTTGTAAATGAATATTCAGTATACTATTAAAAGTAATTATTTTTATTTTTTAATTTTCGTATTGAATATTTCCAACATATATACTACAATTACATCAGTTGCTAAAGTATGGAGTTCTAGCGTGATCTAAATCATACCAATTTTTTCCAAATCTACTCGAATATAATTGTTATATCATAATTTTAATATATTATCATGACACGAAACTGCGCTTAAGATGGCATTAAATAATATCAATGGATTGTTGATTACAGTCCAATAACTAACCGTTCTTATTGTGTGTGTTATCAGGATCTCACAAACCTATTAAGTACACAAAGTTCACGTACAGATCGCATAAACGATAGTGGGAATTAAATTCTTCAAATGTCACTATGCAGGCTGTAGTTTGCATGCAAGTTATAATTTTTATTCAGCCCATTTTCCAGGAATTTAATTCCAATTTATTGATTAATTAATATTTGGCGTTAATTTTGTAGAAATTCATTATTCACAATTAAATGAAACTACGTGATGTAGTATTATTTCGTGTGGGATATTAGCAAAGATCTTTGCTAATATCCCACCTGAAGATGTAATACAATACGAAACCTAGGTCGTGGCAAAGAAATTAAAGAAAGTAGAAATAATACTACATCACGTAGTTTCATTTAATTGTTAAAATTTATTGTTTATGTTGCGAGTCCGAATCGACTCTATACGGAATAGCCTACTGCATCTTCGGATAGTGACCTCGGATAAGCTAGTAATCCCGAATGGGCTATTTACTACAGAATTTTAAGTAGGCAAAGCGGTGTTTATAGTGCCATTTATGATTGTCCAAAAAAAATATTGTTAATCCCTAATTACAGTGGTCTAGATAGTTTTTGAACACGAGCACATCGAACTGCTACATAAAAAAATATGTTACCCACAGTGGTGGGACCAACCTAAATGCAGAAAAGCCAGGTTCAAACCATAAAAAAATAAAAAAATAATAATGTAATATGTCCTGTAAAATTATTAAAATTTTTGAATTATCACCAGCTTCAATTTTCAGCAACGAAATATGTAAACCACTATACATACAAGCAACGCATACATACAAGTATATCATTATTACAGGTAACAAATTAATGTAAATATCCCACATTCGGTGTTTCTCTTTTATGTCTTTCACACTTACGATGAAAGAGCGTTACCACGATAATTATTTATAAATAGCATAGTGCATATTCGTTGTCTCAACTTGCACATTAGCTTTATATCAAGCTTCTTGCTATCTCTATCGCATGTAGATTTATGGTTGGAAAATTACAAATATATATGCCATGATGGTGATGTAAGCCTACATATCTATAGGTAATATTCATACAATTTATATGCAGAACATCTAGGTGATCGAGGAAAGCCATGAAGTTTGTAAGCGTATAAACTAATATTGTTTCGTTTATGGACTTCATTTTTGTTGTGAATTATAGTTTGAAGTAGCAACAATTTTGGTATTTTTACATTAAAATGCGTGAATTAATTAATTATGGAAAGTAAAAGCTTTAGCTCAAAAAAGATGTTCAAAATCTTTAAGATGTTATTTACCCCGATTGGTTTGAGAAGAATTTGAAAAGCACACACTTTATATAAAGCAAGATATTTACATGAAATATTGTATAAAACTTTTTGGATAATAAAGAATTTTTTTCAAACAATAAAATTGTTGGAAATAATAAGTCCGGTTTCCTTATGACAAGTGCATTTAACACAAAATGAGTTTTTACTTTTCTTGTTGTCTTATTTGAACAAATACATACACTGAATTATATTTTCATTAGTTAAAAATGCCAGTCACGCGAGAATTTGATAAAAAGTGGATTTTAACAATCGCTACCTTACATGTTACGGTTTACCAAACTATTTTTGCAAGTAATCTCTGTGAAAACATTCGAAATTTTACATTTATTGAGCGTTTTCTCTGGTTTTAAAGAAGGATTTTTAATTAACTAAAACGTTGCTCTTTATTTATAATTAACAACATTTTAAATTAAAAAAGGGGTTAATTGACTGTCATTAAACTGCTATCATACCTGTCTCATTACATGATTTTGCAAAAATAATAAAAAAAAACGGAAACCCGCACAACCACGTTAATATGTTGGTAAAAAAAAAGACAACGGCTTTGTATAAAGAAGTTTGCCAAAATAATTTTCGTTTTCACTTAGGCTATCCTAATCCTGTTTGTTGGATGGTAAAGAATGGAATAATAAAATTGACATGCCACTTTACCGTGACTTCGTTTTTCTCATACGTCATATTGAATATATTTGGCATTAATTTTGTAGAAATTCATTATTCACAACTAAAAGATCTTTGCTAATAGCCCATCTGAAGATGCTGTAATACAACGAAACCTAGGTCGCGGTAAAGAACTTAAAGAAAGTAGAAATAATACTACATCACGTAGTTTCATTTAATTATGAAATATTCCCACATTAAATGAAATATGAGTTAATTTAAATTGGAAGTTTTGTCTCAGATTAGATTAATTTATTTTTATTCAGAGTATTTGTAATCTTTAACAAAATATTTAAACAATAACCCCCAAATGAGAAAAAAACATTGAAAAATATAAAACAAAAATTAGAGCACTTAGTTGTAATTTTGCCGTACAATATCATTTTCGAACATAAGAAAGCGGCAAAATATGGACACTATTAGAGACTTGGTGCTAAATGGACACCTTTCTCTCTGTCTCTCCCATAAATACAAATACACACACATACAGAAGCAGGCACACATGCACAACACAGCGCCACATTTAACTTAGCACCGTAACTAAAAGTCAATGACAGTGGGAGTATTTTGCAAATTAATTTTTGTTCGGATGCGATATTGTACGATCAAAATTTTAACTCTTGATTCGGACGACATATCATGAATAGGAAAATGTCTAATGCTATAAATATATAAGTTTGTAAATATTTGCTTCTATTTAGATGTTCTCAATCGGTGAAATTTCTTTTTGATTTATATAACGACGTGTCGTATCAACGACCACATTTGGTTTCCAATTATTACGCAAAAAATAAACAAGTCACTCCAATTCGTCTTAAATGAGTACGGTAGATTATTGTCACAATTTTTATTTATTTAATTTGAAATAAAAAATATTTACTCGTTTATATTATCATTATTTTACCCTTTATTTAAACATTTTTATACAATAACGTAAATAGTAGTCTATTCTTTCAAAGCGCATAGGCGTGTGATGAACAATTCTTTTGGTCGCCTGGATGGGCTCTCAAGTCAGCGGAATTTAAAGGAGTAGACCTAATAAAGTAAGTGACCATTCTGATTGCCGCAATCAGAGTACTCTGTCACAGAGAGTATATAAAGCGCAATGTTGACTTTCGTATGGAATTGCCAAAGCCTTCCGTAGGTGTCCCAAAGTTGGAGGCTATATTTTGTATATATTTAAAACATAACATTCTACCTAATATTATCCCGTGATACGAAGGGTGTTTATGGAATTTTATCATGGAAATTTATTTCCTGTTATCGCTTTGCCCCCTTATGGTTCAAACAAAAGCAAATAGTTTTTATCACGTTCAGATTTCTTATAGGGCTACTTTTGATAAACTAATCATTTAGAATAGACAATTTTTCTCTTAAGTCGTTCTTAGTTACTGCGTTGTTCTCAGTAAACTCTTGGACAGCTAGAACCTGATCGTCAGCGTATCTAAACTTTTTTGCAGTAGTGTTCGACAAGCTCGAAATATAGTCTGACCAGTTAGCCCGCAAATAATTAACCATGACACCGAAATCCTCAAATCTCACCTTCATTGATTAATATTAGCTGCATAGGGATAATCAGATTACTTGCTTTCCAATATTTTTTATATTTGCAAGAAAATAAATATAAATTCACTACTCCAGAAAGTATATTATATATTTAAAAAAACGTAACAAAAGTCGTATGCCATCCATAGGAATTAGTTTAAAGGTGATTTTATGCCAATTAATTAAAGTTCTCACCTTTATTTAATCTTACAGAAAAATAAACATAAACTCTCTATTCTGGAAAATATATTTTATTAATTTATAGACAGCCATATTCAATTAATAACAATCGGCCTAATAGTGAGTGTGGCAAGTAAATAAATAATTACATTTTTAATTTTGAGATTAAAAGATCTTAAAAACATTAATTATGGGAGACTCTAATTTTTCCATTATATTGCATCATTTACGTTATTGTGAGCCAATTAATTGTTTAATATTTCTAACTTTCTACGTTATGAATGTTGACAGTCAAAACGGTGCACAACTTTAATTGAAACGCAGCATGTACGTAGCTAGGTAAAATACAACACACATATTTCTTTAATATTTCGCTGTGGTGAAAGTTACGATGGAAATTAAATAATTTTTTTTTGTCGCAATATCACAACCTTTCTCTCTCTAACATATGCAAAGAGTGACTTTTTCCAGTTGGGGAAATTATAAACATAAATTTAACCTGATTACGTCGCCATTACTGTTTATAATTTATACAATTTATATAATTTATGCATTTAAAATAATACAAAACTAATCAATATATTTTCACGTGGTACATTAAAATAAATATAGAAACTTTTATTTTACAATTTCATCACATGAGTCAATGTTTAATTAACCATTCTTAGTGTTTTTTCTTTAAATTCAAATAAAATAAAACATCATCCGTGGTTCAATTGATATATTTCATACATATTTACTCAATTTCGACTACCTATAAATATTCTTTCGGTATAATTATGAATACCTCATAATAATTCTACTCCCCATAAATAAATATTTATATGTTTCATTAACGAAACAAAGGTTAGAATATCCAAAGGGATATTATTATATTCCGGAAATAATGTCGGAGAATAGTAGCCCCGGGAAAAACGTTATCAGAGAATTTCCAATATAATAAAAGCTACCGGATGTAAAGATGAAATAAGTGTTATTAGGGTCGACTGGACGAAATATGAAAACAACTAAAAGTGAATTTAATTGTACTTAACTGGTCATTTGGTGTTGTTGTGGAAATTATTACTTTGAAAAGAAAAATACTAAGGAAATTCGATACACTGAGATGTAATGAATTTATTTAGAATTATATCGGCATGAACTGTTACCGAAGACTTTGCTCATATAAAAAACTTGATAAAAGTAGTTAACTTAAGCAAAATTATAACAACGTCATATAAAGCGTACATAAAAAGGCAATACTTTGTAAGGCTATCACATATGTAAATACAGAAAGACCGATGGACCACGGATATACGTCCCCGATAGAACTCCGACACGGCCCTAATCAGGCCATGAATTGTCACGGCCATGATCAGGCCATGAACCGACCGGATAGCACATAGACCTTGAAAAGTTCATGCAAAAAAAGGAATAGTAGTTACATAACAGATATACGTAGATCTTGTTATTTTACTAAAATATAGACTTACCCACCTATATTTACAACAATTACAACGATCTCCATTTTTGTTTATATAATGTACAAAATAATAAATAACGCAAAGTAACAGAAAGTAGTTTTACTTAATCTTATATAATTACACTTGACTATATTATATAATGAGTAAAATTAGACATCACGAACAAGTATTTGTACTCAAATTCTTGTGTAATTATTGCTTTAATATCTAGAATTACGCGGCGAATGGATAGGAGTTCAGGTAGTTAATAACGGCGCTGGAAATTTGATTTGGAATCAAACCCAGTGTGATTGAATTGTTGCTGAGTATAAATATTATGAATGGCTTATTGAAAAATACATATGCATATTCACAGAAAACCCATTCTGTATTAAATCTTCATGTTAATATAGCTGAAAAAACTGTAAACAGTAAAATTTTTTTCAAACTTATAACCATTGTAATCAATCTTTACAATAGAGAAAAACGAATCAAAGGGCTGTTTTGATAACACTCATGGAATTATTATTCATTATTCAAATGGTACACCCATTCCCTTCAGTTTTCAAAATATAGGCAGAAATTTGAGTATTTGCATATAACGAAGAATTAGAAAAATTCAATATTTACTATAAAAGCAGTTTTGGTCATGTGTGCATCATAAAATGACAACGTGAAAAAAACAACGCCGAAGACAAATAGTATTATGTTGATATTACAACATGGTTTATCTAGAAATGTATCCACATATTATGTATATTTTGTTGGATTTTAAATGAAAACTATACTGGTGATATAGTTGCTCTGATACGCGTCACTAGTGTAGGACACCTGGTGTTAATATGTTTGGAGATTTACATCGTAATGAGATAAATGTTTCACGTTTTAAAGAAGATGAATTTACATAATAATACTCCAGTATTATTTTGATATGAAAGTAAATGACTGATATGGTTTTCATTAATTTCAAAGGATAGAATAAAATATTACATAAATTTATTAACGATAAAACTTTAAAGTTTAAAAAGGACTTTACACATGCGTAGCTAGATGAACAACTTTTGTTTTACAATTAGGAAAAGGGCTAAACTTTTAAATAATTGATTTTGGAAAATAATTGATATTTTGGCTTTTATATCAATTTTAAAATGAATTGAACGGGTTGTCTCATTGAAATATATGCTGTTAGATACTTCAAATACACCTCTATAAAGGAGAAATAGATTAAAGCTGTTGGATGGAAAAACTGGTTTAATACACAGAAAGGACAGTTTGCTCGGCACTCTTAAGAGATGCCGTGAAAAGAGTACTTTTAGAAATAAATTCAGTAAAAGATATTTATATCGAAAGTCAGTTATTGATGAAATAACAATATGTCTTTGCGTTGATAGGAACGGAAAACATTTTCATATGACTCCGTACACGTAGGAATTGTTTTAAGAGATAACTATGCGGAAGCAGGCAAAGAGGCTTTTGTATTTCTAGTTATGGCCATTAACTCAGTCTGATACTCAAGTTCGATGAGAAGAAAATATATAATCAAGGCTTTAAATCATAGTAATAAAGGCTTTAAAACAAGTAATCTTGTAATTTATTTAATAAAAGCGGTAGTGAAGAAGTACATTAATGTTCGTTTATTTGATTTCTCACAGCACCGTAATATTAAATTGAAAATGTGAACTACTTTATAAATATGTATAACTAAATACAAAATAATTTTGGGCAATATGAACCTTGACTTGTTTGATATCCGGATGTTTTATGATTTTTCCCTTTATTTATGTCCAATTCTCTAACATATCCTAAATATCAAGTTTCTAGGTCAACGGGAAATGGACTATGTTTTTAATGTGTGAGTCATTGAGTCAGTATTAAAAGTAGCGATCCCTAAATGTCAATATATCAAAAATGTTTTGGGCAATGTGTGTGAAATTTAGTATTCAGGTAATTGAGATAAGCTTTTCAAAGAGATTGGTTGTATTTTGAAATAGTTTCTGTAAATATAAATATAGTGTGTGAACACTCCTTCCTCCTCTTCCTTCTTTTTACAACTTGGCTTACACACCAAACTTTCAAGGTAACCTTAGATAAGAGGACTTTACTAAGTGACTTACTTTCAGGGAAATTATTTTACTTCAAGACTTCCTTTTTTCATCCTTTTTATTAATCATGTTCTACCGCATAGGTACAGGTCTTCTTCATTCTGTGCCACTCCTATCGATGTTGTGCTTTTTTTACTCATTTCACTCGAGCTGTACTCTTGACATCATCGTACTAAGGAATATTTGACTTTCCTTGTAGGCCTTCTGGCCTCCATTCATCTAGCGTTTCGTATCACAAGTCCTGCTTTCTAACAACGCTAGGCAACTCCTCTAGATTTGATGTTTTTTTTTACTCATTTGAGTCCAACATTTCTCTTGATATCATCGTACTAATGAATATATGGCCCTTTTGCTTTTTCTTTCTCTGGCTGAGAATTTATTTTGTAATCACCCAGATTTTAGCTCCATACGTAAGTAGTGGTTTGGTAAACTGGTCATATATTCCAGCTTTTTGTTCAACCTTAATTTTCTTTAGAAAGATGTATTTAATTTTGGTGTAGGCTGCCCACTGTAGTTTTGTGCGCCGATTTATCTCGTTGTTTTGGTTTTTTTCCCCATAATAACCTCTTGACCAAGATATATCTATTTTTTCACTCTTTCTATAATGGCTTGGTTTATATTACCGCTCACTACAATATTTGAACAGTTAGTCTTACTCTTGGTTATAATAAGTCCATTTTCAATCCAACGCATCAGGAAGCATTATTTTTTTTTTGTATCATGATTTCGAGGTCTCTCGGATCGTCTGATAATAAGACAACGTTGGCAACAGATATTTGATAGCTCAATCTATTTTCTACTGTATTGAGATCGCATTTTTTCCACTGCTTTCGAAGGGTGGGTATCTCTCATTACCTTCTCCACTCTCACTGATTTTGTTTATGATGGAAGGTTCAACTTCAAACTTACCTTTTGTTAAATATTATCTATCAGATGAGTATAGCGGTGGACTATCCTTGCATTTGTAAAGACTGAGTCACTGCCTAGGACTTGATGCTATCAAAGGATTTTTTATAATCAATAAATTCTCTGTAGCTTTTCTTTGATCATTCTCATAGGTGGTTTATAACGCTAAATCAATTTCTGATATCTGCCTGTTCAACTAATTGATAAAAATAAAATTTATTGTTCAGACCAATCGTGATGTATAATAGTTTTTGTACAGTTGGGCCACAGACTAATTGTACGATATATAATTTTTCACTTGTTTTCTTTCTTGAAAAATTTTTTTTCTTGAACAGGACATCTTGCCAGTGACGCTCCCCTTTTTTTTCGGTATTCGAATTTCCTCTAGACACTTATTGACGATTTCGTAAAGAAACCGCAAGACCAGGTCTTTTCCGTCTTTGACTATTTCCTCTATAACCTCATCTTCGCCAGGGGTTTTTCATCTGGACATCTTAGTAAGGGTTAGTTTTATCTCCAGCACATCTTCAAATCCAAAATTTGTAATAGTTTATATTATTACACTACTTGGCTTAGCGTTTCTAGACCTGTATGATATGAGATAGTATTTTTTACAACTTTTAGGAGTTTCTTTTGTTTAGTGACTAGATTAATTTCCTTGTTGAAGAATTTGGTGACTAAATATATGTCCAGTTTCAGATCTTTTCTTAAAATTTCGATGCTTGTGGTTAAATAATTTTCTATATCTACTGTCAGAAAAGTGTACAATTGAATGATATTTAGATTGAGAATTTAGAAATTTCTTCGTTTACATCAATTTCACAGGTCTTATATTTCATATCTGGATCTATTGCAATAACTCTTTCGGCAAATGTTGACAGCCATCAAACTTTGTAAAAACATATATAGATGTAAAGGTATTCATTGACATAAATATAGAAGTTATGAAATGAAGATATTGATTGTTTCGTAAAAAGTAGTTACATGAATGAAGTGTATTCGTACAAATGAACTGAATTCACACTTTTTGTTTAATATATTTTGATAATGATATTATAATAGCTTTCGAACAAATTTATTTTTAAATTCTTAATTTAGTGTTAAAATATTCTACAATATTAATATTATTTGGAAAAAATCAAAATCCAACCGAGATTTAAATAAGCCATCTTTTTTCACTTATTCTATATTAATTTAAAACAAAGAAGTAAACACATGATGTATAATTTACCAACTCCACATATAGTCATTCCCAACGTCACTCGTGATCAATAAGGTCGTTCAAAGAATAAGTGTATATTTAAACAATCATTGCTGATATATTCGCATTAAGTCAGAACATCCTTGCTTAGTATCCACTAATCGATGGCATGAGCGTGAATCTCCGGAGAAATGAATTCCATTTGATTTACAGTTACTTTAAAAAATACATATTGCGAAAAATACATTGGCGATAGTATATTTGAAGACAAGATGTCTTCAAATATACTATCGCCACCATTGTAACTGAACGTATTCTAGAAATCAATAACATTTTGATCTTGGCCTCAAACAAGGACAGTCTAAATTATTTTAAAAATTTAAAGACTAAAATTTCAATATATTTTAATTAGCACCAAAAAAATATAATTTTTTTAACATATGTAATGATATATAAAAATTGTTATAGTTCTGTTGTAGAAACTATAGTTTATATATAAATGGCGTACCTCCTTAATAAAGACTAAAGGAATATTATTGCTCTCATTTTAAAAAATCATTACAAAAATTTATTTAATATATTTGGCACATATTTTTGACAAATTATATGAAAAAAATTTGGTAATTAAAGTAATCAACAAATTACGTAAACTTTTTTGTTTAACAAAACTTTTTTGCGGCAACTTTAACTACTTTTCCCCACTCATTTAATATTTTTTTTTAAATATTCGTCTATGAATAATTTAAAATTTCCTAACTGAAACATAATAAATATTTCTTAACTTACGTTAAACAGTTTATTAAATTAGCAACGGTTTTGATAAAAAGCAAAATCACATTATTTTAAAAAACCCATGATGGATGTAGTCGTTGTAATTGAAAAATGTTTGTAATTGAAAACCCCCCGACTAAAAGAAAGTTATAACCTAATAATTTAATTACGAACCCAAGAAAATCCGTTAGGCTAACACGCTCTGCCTAAGCCTAAATTTTTGCAGTTTTATCAGTTTCTTGACTAATCAAACTTCTCTTAGATGCGCGAATAGCTTTTCTATACTGCTAAAATGCAATTGATATTGGGAATGGAAATGGCAATCATAGATCGTACGGATTTTCTTGGGAGAATCATGTTACAAGCATTAAACATCGACGAAGCTGAAGAAAGGCCACAAAGCAGTTAATCTAGACCATTCAAAAATATTTATTGCATCGCCCACTGACGAGTTAACAACATGAGTTAACATCACGTTAACACGAGTTAACATCACGTTAACACGAGTTAACATCACGTTACTAATAACTTTCGTCGTTAAATCACAAATTTTTTACCGAAAAATATATCGAAATCAGTCAAACGGGTTTGGAGAAAAACGGTAGCATTCGTTTGCAATAAAATATTGCAGCGCCCCCTGGCGAGCTCATATCCTAAAACCTGTCTAAGATAAGTCGCAGATTAGTCCCAAATATTTTTCAAAAACCTTGTTTAAGCGGATCGAACCATTTTGAAGATAAATATAAACTTTCTTTTGCAACAAAAGGATTATTGCGGCGCTCCCCAATAAGTAATTACCATAACAAATATCTAAGAATTATAGCCAATCAATAACAAGCATTTTACAGAAAACCGTATCTAAATCGGTTTGACCGATTTAGATACGGTTTTCTGAAATTTGGAATATAGGAGCAGGCAATTGGTTTAGTTCAGTAAAGATATATATATGACTTTAAGATATATTAAGTAATATAGTTATTTCCATTTGTAATTTTCTTTCTGGAAACTAAGATATTTATAATATTCGGAAAAAGAGTACAAGCTATATTAACTTTGACGGCGTGGTAATGTATGGGTGTCATAACAGATTGCGAGATTTTTTTAAATCATTACAATTGTACCCATTTGTAACGGTGTCATTAACTTGCTTGACGACTATACTATCGATATATATATATACATACATATATATAATATATATATATATATATATATATACGTTTTATAATTTTTAGTCGACTGAATGAAGGCAAGTTCGATCTATTAAGCCTTGTTCGCAGTTTTTCGGGGGTTTGACGCACGCATCGACTAATCCAAGTAACTGAGAAAAAACAAGATATTTGGGCAATCGAAACAATCTAACAAATCATCTCACCAGTGCGCGACGCAATTACTCCGTTATCCAAATCAACCGAAATTATCCGACGTAACGAATGGCCTTATGACGTATCAGGAAGCGCAATGAAACTTCAAAACAAAATTATTCTTAATTAATCACACTAAACAGACAGATATTACTTAGGTTACAGTCCGAACGACACCGAACGGCATTTAATAATACATGCATAAATTGGATAGAAACTATTAGTATAAATTTCTTAACTCAATGTAAAAATAGATTGAATTTAATTTTTGATTTTTCATTTTTATCATAATAAAAATGGGGGGATATTTTAAGAGACTGAGATGAAGAAATGAAAAAAAAATAAATTCAAAACAATTTGAAAGAGTAAGAAAGTCCAGTTCCAGTGAGGTGTACGAGAGTGCATTATTATGCAAACATGTACTTCAATTCTTTTGAAATGTGGAGTTCGATAATTGTAATAAACCCTAACTTGAAACTTTTTTAATTCTGTTTTACTGGTACGAATACTTGTAAATTAAGCACCGGTATTGTAATTCAAAAACTAGCACAACGTTAAATTTTCTATTTTTTCGATCCACAGACATTAAAGAACATTATTGTAATAGAGAGATTTTCATGAATATTGGAGTGGTGTAAAAACAGTTTGAAAATACCTGTTTATATTATTTCGTAAGCCACGTAAAATTAAAAATAAAACCAACGTGCCGGTGTAATTCAATAACAAAGTTTACAAGAGTTGATATATAATATAAAACAGTTCAAAATAATTTATCACACATATATCATCATCGATATTTGTATTATTATTGCTGCAGTATATATGTCGATTTATATTGAAAAATACGGATATATTGATACATTTTATATATAACAACTTAGGGTATGAATCCCCGTTAACATAACGGGGACTTATAACCCAAAATTATACTTCGTATAAGTTAAAAGCAATAGCGATTTACAAATAGGGGCTTAAGCGTGAAGAACTATAGATTTACTTCGCTTTATCAAAAAAAATACTCACACGAACGAAATTATCAATCGCCTCTAAATACATGTAGAAGGCATAAATCCTATGTCAAAAGGAATGTACGTTAGGTGCTATAGACTGAAATATTGAATTGCAGCATTTCTTCTTTTATTTATCGCAGTATCCCTTTGCCTTTTATAATACATCACCTTCATTTGTAAGAGACGCCAGTTACAACTATACTCATAGAGAGAAGAAACCCTTTATGTATAATTTTATTTGCCATTTTATAAAATGTCTCATGGTGTTGTGATATTTTCCCATTGCAGCCTTTATTAATCACATGGCCTCAGAAATAAATAAGAAACTATTTCTTTTAATAAAATGTTAATAGAGTTAATCATACATTATTTTAATACATAGTAACATCGAAGGAAATGACATAAGAATATTTAAAACTATGTTTCAAGATTAATGGCCGGAGATGCCACACTTATATTTTAATTTTTCAAATGATAATTCTATATATTTTCATACATTTTGCAAGTGTAATTAGTTGGCGAAATATGTAAAAGCTATTGAAATTGCCCTATAATGCAAATCAAATAAAATGTACAATGTATTTTATTGTAAATTCCTTCTTCAGATCTTATAAAAACCTTTCATATGTTTAACAGATTTTGAATTAGAATTACCATAATTATACACATGACTTATTTATAGTAAACTCTTAAGCAGCTAGATATAAAAAATATAACAAATTATAAAATTAGCAGTCAAATTATATTTAATTAAATTTAAAATATTTTAATCATAATTTCGTTAAGTTAGGTAATCCTAATTTTTTAAAGCTAAGGGATAAGAATTATTGAAAATAAATAAAAAACATAGTTTGCATTTGATATGTTTATATTGCTTTTAATATAAATTAATATATGTTGAATGTAAAACAATAGAAATTTTAAAATCACGTTCGAATATTGGGAAAGAAAATAGCAATTAAGGTACTAGATTCACGGCAAACATTTAAATAAATTTAGTTACTTTTAGACAAGAAGTTTGTCAAGTTTGTGAAATCACTGTTTCCAATTCGGAATCTGTTAGGATGTACAATTCGGTCACTTTTATAAGCAATCAGTCAAATATAAATATTTTGGAGTGACACGTTTTATAAAAATAACTATGTATATTCAAAAAATAAGAAAACCTTCTTCTCTTCTTTATTGTTTTAAGATAACAAAAATTAAAGATCAAATAATTGAGTTTGTGAGAGAGGTGATCACCATTCACTATCCAAACTCCTAATTGCTACGTTTGTCATGAAAACAATCACGTGCTTTCGTACATGTGTGCGTGAGGACCATATTGTTATTTTGAAATAAAAAACTTAATCTACAATTCAAACAATCAAATGTTCTACCGAACAATATCTTATACTAGGAATAGTGACAAAACAAGGCATTCCATATCTGATTTGTTCTTGTCAGGGGGCCAGCCGATAACCAATATTTTAAATCAGAAATATGTTAAACGTTTCATTTCTAGATCATATTTGAGTAATAATTTTAGAATGTCAAATAGCGGAAAGTCCTTCAATAATAAAGCAGTGGAATAGTGATACGGATTTTTATTGATCACTCTGATCAAAACTTCTTGGGTTCGGAACAGAGGAATAATTGTTATTTTGGCAGCTGCTTTCTAAGTGTACATAATACGTAACTGATTCTGTCTGATAGACTGATAGTCTGTAGTGTATAGTCGTTATAGTATGCGAATTTAGTATGTTTCGTATGGCTTTGAAAACACACATGAGCCACCTTATTTTTTTTGACAAATTTGTCAGTATAAATAATCCACTGCCAAAAAACAGTCAATGTAAATATTTGACGTGGCATGTGCTTTCGAGTGATTTCCTCTGTATGTAATTTTCTTTAAGTTTTCAATATAGTTTTTTACTTCCTCAGCCTCATCCAGTTTAAAGAACGACATTTAAAGAGCAATTAAATTTTTAGATAGGATCTCTTTCCCACTTTTGCATATTCGATAGTAGCTCATTTATTAGGTTTCTAACTATACCGGCAAAGTCTGTAAATGTCTATTTACCGTAAGTCAATGTGAATATTTGTAAATGTCAATGTGAAAGTTGGATTACGTGTGTTAATAATTACGTTACTTATTTTTTTGCGAATTTTTGTCAAAGTCCATTATGTATACAATTTATATTTGAGAACTCATGCCTTTATCTTAAGCATGCGATATAACAGCGTACCAAATCCAATCCACCATTCATTCATATTATATTCATTCAATTAAAAAATTGGGGCAATATTCCATATATATATATAAATATATATATATATATATATATATATATATATATATATATATATATATATATATATACATATATATATATATATATATATATATATATATATAATACAAAATTATATTTACTTTGCATTGAAGGAAACAGAAGAAGCAAACGTGTAATAATAATCACTCATCATTTACTAATACATAATGATCGAGGTAGATCATTACCTCGATCATTACGGTACACTTACAATCATTAGCACCATATATCGTGTAAATACTAGATTAGCTATAAATAAATTTAGATGAAAAAGACTTCACTATTTTAAAGTGACTCGACTTATTTAATTGACGGTTCTAACACTAACTTCTCCATATTGTTTGGCTTGTTCACTTTGTGCATGCCGAAACGTGTATGTAGAAAGCTTCTCGAAGAGTCGTAATAGTGAACCGTGTCCATTTCGGCAGTCCCGATTTCTTTGTACCGATTAGCCTACTTGTTCTCTAACACTCTTGAAGTTTACCTACAGCGTACAACTGCTTAGCAGTTTATTTGATTTCTTGGTTCTGGAGTTATTCAATCTCTTTTTCGATTCTTTTTCAAAAAAAGTTAAAGTACTATTTACTGACCAAAAATAAATTGTTTAATCTCTAGTAAAGTGAAAACATATATTGGACTTATATATGTAATAACAAATCTTTGATTAGATCTTGTTAATTTATAAAAAAATCGTAATGCATTTTTGAAATATTCCACTAAAAATATGCGTCTTGCATTAACTTACTAAAGGAAAGTTATACCCCAAAAAGAAGACCATTAATACTTTCATGTTAAACATACTCATCATGTTCCATGAATACTTTCATCATGTTATATATATTATTTATAGACTCAGGTTAGTTTAGATATTTTCTATAATTCACTTAGCCATAGCTTGGTTTATGAAGAATTGTTTGCCGAAGAAGCCAAAACAACTATCGCTGAGAATTGAATGTAAGCTTTTGTAATTAAAACAAATATTTGTCTAGTTCTTCTAATTCGTCGTAGCGAAGATAAAATTAACTTTTATTAAAAGGTAATTTTAGTCCTGCAGTAGCTGAATAAGTTAAAAGAAACTATCTTATGGTATATAAAGATAATCGAAGCATTTTCGAGTACATTTTATGCATTGTAGTATGGTAGTAAAGAAAACAAAAAGTATTAAGAAATTACCCCTTTATGTATGAAACTTCTTTCTCGCATAGTGTTTAATTATTTATTTATTTACGTAATTTAAAGTATAATTAATATATATAGCGGCCTTATTGCTACGAAAGCTATCTTTTAAAGCCAACCTGAATATCAGTCCAGTCTCTATAGATGAGCGGCAGGGAATCGAATACGGGTCGCTGCAATGTGGCTAGCCGTCAAAGGCCGTACGCCTTGTGATAAATTCAATACACCACATATTTTATTTTGAATAGAAAATTAATGAAACCTAATCTATTAGGAAACTTAGACTTTTTATAAGCATGATCCTAAGATTTTATATGTGCTTTTATTCATATGTTTGTATGTTGTCGAAAAGAATAAAAAATGAAAAAAAATCAATTTCCTTCATAATTCTAGAGAATTTTGTTGCGTTACATTAAATTTACATTAAAAGGTGCCAAATATCTATTGCATAATTATTTTGAATAGTTCAGAAGACACATTTGCGAAATCAATTTAGTTTTTAATGCTTTTTATGTACATCCTTTAAGAATTACAAATGATTAAATTATAGTAATTTCCTGTATTTAAGATATAATATTTTTTTCCAAAAATCCGTCGAAAGCAAGTCCAATAGTGTAAAGTTGTTGTTAGAACATAATTAACAAAACCGTAAATTGGGTTATTAACATGCACTGGTGGCATTATCTTTTGCAAATACCTGTAATTTATTATTAAATATATCGACAATTGACGTTCAAAATATATGACGTGGGTAAATTTTAAATCTACTTCTTGAAAAACTCAATGTGACAATCGTGAACGTTATTATTTATCGTCAATTAAATATTTCTAACAGATAATTCAAGTAAAAAGACGTTATTCGTTAAGTACGGTGATGAAATAATTTTTATCCTCTAATTCTATTTACTGTACAAAGTATTTGTGATCTCAAAATGAACTAACTTCTAATAAATCAACTTAAGTTCACTTGTATAATTAGCTTATTTCAATAAATTTACTACCCTAGAAATTTAGCAGGACAAAATTTCCAAGCATATGAAAATAATAAATCGATCCCTGAAACCTTGGGACTTATGTGATAAGCAACTGAACGTTGATATAATAAATATCCACATTTCTTCTCTTACATATTAGATCCATTTTTGCTTCTTCTATATATTATGTTGACTGACAGGTCAAATATACTTACGCGATTCTGCCAAAAAAAAGAAAGGTTTTGAATATTTGTCTTGATTAATATTTTACAGAAGTTGATCTCAGTGTTATAGTAATATTACATGCTGATTATTTATAAGATTATCAGGATTGTAACTAAAACTGTCCTTAAAACACCCGTCTAGGAAATGAACTAACAAGTTTTGTGAAACAAACCTTTGAAACGCACTACGAAAACAATTAAGTCGTGAAAAAAAATCGTGAATTATTGAATTTATAAGAAAGAACTCTAAAAAGTATGTGTTTTCTTTTAGGAGGTACAGAAATCAACATAGTTGTATATGTATACATTATTCATTAAAAAGCGATGAAATGTCATTAAAAGTATGGACGTATCTTACATCGATCAAAGAGATACAGAGTATTTAGGAAAAAGTTACATAAGGAGCATTTAGCAACACCTGTTAAGCATGAGAAAAACTTGCATTACGAGGGTTATAATAATACATGTTATAGTATTTAGACGTACTAATATAATTTCTCGATGAATTAGAAGTCGTAAAAAGTACTTCTCCACGCTCTTATAATATTTTTTCTTTACCCCACGAAACTATATCATTTATCGCACATAAATTTCAACATTTGTGTTAACAGGTGGCTTCAAAGCAACTTACAGTAATGAGATTAATCTTTTGTTAACTGGACTGAGAAAAAAATCACTTTTAAACACTGCGTGCAATAAGTTTATGAAGTCCAATAGATCCAAATATACTTAAAATACCCGTAAAATTTAAAAGTATAAAATTGCACCATGTTTCCAAACTTTGCGTTCAATATATTTATTTATGTGTCTTGTACTCGTGGTCTACTTTTCATTATCAGTATTTGTTACCATTTGCTATACTTCATTCTCTATAAGTCTGCAATTTATTATGTACATTCATATAAATTTTCTTTACAATTATTTAAAATATACAACAAAACTGATTTTTTATATTTAACGTAATATATATTATTCGTAGTAATCGATTTTGTTCTAGTAACATGCTTGCCAAATGTATATTAAATTGTTTTGAGAAAGAAGTTAATTATTGAAGAAGTGTAGATACCACATTTTCAAATGTTACAAATTATTCTATGACTTTGATCGCATGGAATTTATTGTTAGTGACTTTCTATCCCGTTTATCAATGTATGTAATTGTTTTGCATGTATACTTGAAGAAAAACAAAAGTTAAAAACCGTTGAAATAAAAACTACATAATTCGAATTTGATTAACAAACAAATCTAAAAAGATTACAAATGCAAACATTAGGCAAATTTCCTTAATAAAAAGTACGGTTAAATTATTTGTAAGTTCATTGATAATCAAAAGTATTTTTAAATATTTAAAATACGTTTTCGTCTAACTTTGCAATAAAACTGATACCGCTCAATTATCTGTCTGCTGGTAACCAAAAAAAAACAAAAATCTATTTTCCCATACGAAATTAATTTCGTCATCGTCTTTTATGTACAAAAAGGACGTTCGGAATTTTTTACATTCAAGAGTTTAAATTTTCAATGGTCACGACTGATTGTTAATTTTTTTTGGCAAACAAAAGAAGAAAATAAAACTAGATTACATTATTTTTGTTAGACAAAATAATTCAAGTAGAAAAAATATTCAAGTTTTAGAATTTCGACATTTTTTGAACAGTAATAATGGCTTCCGTGTTACAATTTTATTTCAGAAAGTAAAAAAAATGTGGCGTAATTAGATAGTACTTACATGATAATTTCAATCAATTGATTTAAAATAATCATTGTGAGTAAATTTTTATGAGTGAAAGAAGATTTAATTTACGGTTGCTAAAACTCAAAGAAGCCATTTTCTGAATTCAGACATATAATTAAGCATTGTTTAGTTGGTTATTTTAAATTAGTATATCTATTTTCTTTATGCCAGTGGAAAAATGATTGCCACCCTAAAGAACTACCTAAATATTGCTACAGAGATATTTATTCATCAATTCTCGTGCTCATAATATCACGTTACACCATATGCCTCTATATATATATATATATATATATATATATATATATATATATATATATATATATATATATATATATAAATAAATATATATTTATATATATATATATACATATAATAAAAAAAAATATATATATATATATATATATATATATATATATGAGGGGCGTTCTTAAAGTAAATTTTGCTTATGGTATGAAAAATGGAAAAAGATTTAAATCCTCTGAAAAAGTGTATTTATACCTCACAAATCTTCAGTATTTTTTAATGTCATTCTCGTGTACTTCTAAGCGTTCTTCGAAATGTCATAAATTTTGGGTTGCTTGCTGTGAAATATTTAAGTCAAAATTCCATCTATGCTTTAGGTTTATGTCGACATTCTTTCGCTTTACGTTTATCTCCACATTTGTCTTATATTTGTCTTTTCCAAAAACACCTAAGCCACTGAGCCGCTTCCATGCGTTTTTTGTTTGCAATCATCATTCAAGGGACGAGGCGCCTTGGCGTAAACTTATTTTTATTATGTCATTTTTCTTAATTTTTGAAGGAGAAGCTAATTCGCCTTCAATAACGGGGGATAATTTTTCAAAATGTTGCATAGAATCGACCGATTGTCTTCTTATATTATAAAAGATTAGATATTTTTGAAAATTAAATAGAAATAATACAAGGATAACTGTTGGATGAGAAAATGAATGCCATAGTAAACAGATGCACTAAGTGCAGTTAGTTCTCCACATCCACTCGTGTTCTTTATAAATACAGATGAACTTTGAGTTTTAGTTAAAATTATATTTTGGTGACGTTTTATTAAATGCACATATGTTCATGTTGGCAGTTATTATCCAATTGTGTTGTCACTAACTCGTTCGTTATCTAATAGTATTGGAAGGCGTTGTCTTTTTTAGATAGCCCTGCTTTATTACTCAACAGATTATTTAAAGTCATACATAATATACCGTAATGTTTTCGTTATTATTAGATGTACATGTAACTTAGAACTTTAAGAAAAAACAAATTTATAAGAGTTGAAAATTATAAGAGCGGAGTGTTGTACCAAAAACTTTGTAATTAAAAACACATGCTCAAATTTCCAAATATGACGGCTTTATATCATATTATTTATATTATCAAAATGAGCACATTTTGACACTGCTCTTGAACTGTTCCAAGAAAATTTTATTGCTAGTGTAAAGAGCACTTCCTTGAGGGACGACATCTTTTCTGTTACAGTACCGTACAATTTTCCCAAGTATAGTACTTGGGGAAATTGTACGGTACTAACAAGAAACGATGACGAATATTATTTCTTCCACATAGCGTGTGTAAATAAAAAAACAAACGCACAGTCATTCACTTTGCATGAACCCAAAGAAAATATTCAATTTCAAGACTACTCTGTAACACGAGGAATAAATAAGTACGAATAAAGCAGTGTGTTAATCAATTAAGTTTCTGAGGGTCTGTCCAGATGTCTTCGACTCTCAGGATTCTACTCCTTTTTTTTGATGGCTTCATCTCTTTTCCACAGAGTGTGCTTAATACACCACCATTTCTTTTGTAAGATATGTTCTCCAATCAAACATTCCCTTGTAATGTCCCGTAGCTCTTCGTTGGCGATTATCACCGGCTACCTGATAGTAAAAATTCAATGTAGACCTCAGTTAATGAAGTTTGGAATACGTGGATACAAGTCGGCAACTCTCCAAATCTTGCAAGTATACTGCAGAACATATTATATATTGTTGCTTGATATGCTCAGTTCAATTTACTGAGAGATCCTGTCCTTTTTTTCACAGTGGTTTATTTCGAATAAAATCGCTATTTAATTTTTTAATTCTGGACGTCAAATATTTTAAGGATTTTTTGCCATGGTAACAGAATTTTTCACGTCTTAAGTTCGTTGCCCAATCAGCTCAAACTATTATTGGCTACTTGAAAGTAGGCACATCTCTTTGACTATAATGGATTTTATCTTCAACCCTACTTTGTACGGATTTGGAAGGTATGTCTAGACAAACAAATATCATCAACCAAGTTGAAGTTTTCTAATCGGATCAACGTTGGACGTTTTCCATTGAAGTTTTCTCTTTCCCAGGCAATTTTCCTCAAGATGACATAAATGATGCGGATAATCATGTCATTTATAAATATATTTTGTAAGCTTCTTTGGTCAGATTATAATCATTTTTAGGAATATAATAGTAAAACAGAAGGCATTATATTACACTTACGTCAATGAAATGTAATGCCTTCTAAGTATCGACGAACAACACGTAGATTGTCGAACTTCACTCGTGTAATTTGTTGAGGTATTCAGTAGATATATATTAATCAGAAACCTACATGTTTCTTTGCTGATTTTATTTATTTCATTTTTATATTTAAATTCTGATTTATCATAACTTGGTTACTGGGTGCACAATACTACACCGATAACTTCCAAACCATAGATAATCGGATGCCTCACCTTTTACCGGACACTACGCTTGGCAGCTATTTGGCACTCAAATTACTCAGCTTTAAACATACTGGAAATTTTAGCAAATGAAGAAATACATTTCTGATTATTATCAATTATATCTATGGTAAATTAATATCTATGGTAGCTTCCGAAATATTTAACTTGAAATCATCGATTGGCTCATTCATTCACTTACTGGCAGATCATCAAAACTCATCAAAGGTCATCTTTAGAAGAGCTAGTAACTTCAAATTTGGTACGTAAAATAGTATTTAGTATATTAGTAAAAAAACAGAAATCTGGAAACTATTAGCTGGGCAGGAAGGTAAAGTTTACTTTAATATACCAATCAAGTTACCAACCAGCGTAGGAGGTGTTTACTGCTCCATACATATTTTATGATGAGAAGCTATGATTTCAAAAAATACTAAATAAACCATATATTTACCTGGTTAAGAGGTTTAATAGGTTCGCCTAGTACTCCAATAACTACATAATTTGCCATAATTTAATTTTTTTAGGAATTAGAAAATTTTTTATATTATTACTTTTGGTTTGAAATAATTTTCATAATTTGATTCTGTTAAATTGAATTTTGTTTCCAATAAAGCAATCAGTTGGTTTTTTATACTTTACAAATAGATGTAGGTGTTAAAAAATACCTCTTTAGTATCAGAAAGGTGTAAGAAGTTGATTTCTTCTTCGATCAAACGATAGAGAATCAAGAATCGAAGAATCAATTTCATACACCTTGTTAATTACTATTTATTTAATGCTATTTCTAATTCAGAATATAAAAGAACCGAGTTATACAAGAAATATATAATTCGCAACAGCTTCAGTTTTATACCTGTAATAAAAGGAGCCAAAATTATTTTAATTCCAATGTTTATATTCTTGTTTTGATTCAGACGTCTAGTTATGGTATAATTAAACAAGTGAATTGATCATACATGTTATGAGAATTGTGTAATAAGGGGTCAATTCCATGGTGATACTGATATGTATGAATTTTTCAGGGAGTAATGTCAGAGAAAATTATAATAGTCATATATTTAATGGCATTATAACATTTTGCAGCGACGTAAGTTATTTTGCAAGAGAATGCTACATTGTATCCAAATTACAATAAAAAGGTTATAAAAGTAATCATTAACTTTAACTATGGCTTACATCATAATTTGGATTCTGTTAAGTCTATGTTCAAGATTATCAATGGAGCTTGCATCGTTTGAACAAAATACCTTATGCGTGGCATATTATATAACTGTACGTAACATGCAGAAGCTTAGTCTAAACAATGACCCATTGTCCATATATCCCATTGTTTATTATCTAAGATGAATTCATGAGTTAATTAATATCGGTCCCAAGAACGGTAAAGATTAAAAATCCACTATTATGGAATATAATTGGTTAAAAATACCATCAAAAACGGTAACTGTAAAAAGTTACTGAAAAATTGGCCAAGTTCCCTATTTTGCTACTAAGTATGGTTGAATGGATTAGTATATTGTGTCCAGATCTGTCGAATATTATATCTATCACAACACTCAACTTCGCTGCGATGGACAATTTTCAGATATTTATATTTTTAATAACCAGACTTACGCAAAGAGAGAATTATATGGTTTTATGCATTTTATCATGTGGCAAATGTGTGAAAAAATCATGTGGCAAAGCGATGCATAAATAAGAATTTATCGATGATACAATAACCAATAAATACAGAGTAACGTTTTTTGGGATATATTTATTAGATTGTATAACGTTTTATTTTTGGCGAGTAATTTTTAATATTGCCTGTGTTATAGGGACAAATATGAGTCAGAGCATGCGACTAAGTAACCAACAACGGCACACAACAAAGCATACGTAATACAATTATTATTAAATTACCTTCATATTCGAGTTAATAATAAGACTTTCATAAATATCTTTCATTATAAAATAGAAAAATTGTACTTTCGTAGGCGCTATCATTAAATTAGCAATGTTTTTTTAAAATTAATTTATATATTTATTCTGCTAGCTGCTAAGCAAAGGACATTTTAAATCAAATTTTGTGAAAAATAAAATGTACTTCCAATATACATTTTGTTTGGCATTGGACAGATTGAAAGCATCTGGTATTATATGTGTCATTGCTTTATTTACATAATTTTTTTTATATTTAGAGAAATAATATTAAAGTATACATCCGTGCATGATCTAAACGTCATAAATTGCTTCAGTTTTAGTCTTAAAACTGTCAAAAAATGGATCAAAGTAATAACATTATTTCACGATAACTCAAGGTCACTAGAATTATCGAAGTTTCAAATGAGAATTGGAAGCTGAATAAACCAATTGTCACTAATTTTAAAATAAATTCTTCGGGTCATATATTTACACTTACTTTTGTCATAAATAAATTATAAATAGATTCTACTGTATAATTAAAATGAGCTTTTAAAACTATTACGGTGAAGATTTATTACAATTTATTACAAGTGACATTTTGACCAAATGCCCTTAGTGTAAAATAAATGTTTTTATTTCTTTACTTTATAAATAATGTGACTTCATAATAATTTATTTATAAATTACAACATCTCTCAAGTAAATTTAAGCTTCCTAGAACATAAATGGCGCAATATAATGTAAGCCTCTTATAGAGGAGATGGTACTCCCTCTTTTCTGATAATTATTTTTTAAAAATAATATATGTAAGGTTTGACATGGTGATACTCTAATACAGAATTTTTGAGAACTCCACTTTGGAATTTTTTATCGAGATAAAATGAATATTCAAAATGAATTAAGTTCAATAAATGTACAAATTAAAATGAAAACTATTTTAATTAAATAAAAATAACCTTAAAATCACGACTTTGTAGTCATCACTTGGCATGCAGTTATGAACAACCGAATCAATGTAGGATATTCATGAAGTTGTTTCTGCAAATCTTGAAGAACTTATCTTTTTATTGCCGATTCGATCTTTTGACATCGATGAAGTTGTTCCTCCTTGTTGCCCATGGAGTAAATTTAGATGAATTAATGCTGTGCATCTTCAAGCGGTTGCAATAATCCAATTCAATTGTGAATTTGGCCTTGGATCCATAAAGTCGAAGGTGAAGTTAGATTTATTAAATTATGATTACCAAAAGAATAAACGTTTATTCTTTCTAGCAGAAATTACCTTGAATGTCAGATTGAATCCGCGTTCTTCGATAATGTTTGCTTCAAATGAAGTCATTTGGAAACAACCTTTGTATCTTTGAACGTTCGATAGAAAATGTGAGTCTGGTGTTTCGGTACAAAGTAATGAATGCAATGACTGAGGTGGCAGAAGAAAGAATGGCAATTGTATCTTGCCACTGAGAGAGCACAATCCAGACATTTCTCCAGCGAACTAATTCAATACACCGCAAGGGTCGCACATAATATTCATTGGGCCAATTCGAACGAAAGGATGCGAGCTGTAGTCAATTATGCAATCGTATTGAAATGCTACTCGATTCAAATCAACGGTTGAAGCATTTCTTCTTGCGCGTCGAAGATTATTAAGTTGTTGATCTGTGCGATAAGCTCGACGATTTTTCGTTGCCAACTGAGCTGTTTGTCTTGTTCTTTTATTTGTGAAGAACGAATTCGGGCCATACTGACACGGCGCTCTTCCCGTGCAATTTCTTGTTCATCTGCAGTGGATTGATTCGCAATATTCCTAAGTCGAATTGCATTACGGCTTTGTTGTGAAAGATTAGACTCTCAGCATTATAAATAACACTTTAAAAGTAATGAAGTAAATTACATAATGAAGCAATTATCCATGCCCGCCCAATTACAAATATCATAACCTCAAAAAGTGAATATTTTCATAAAACTATTTAAAATCACCCTTCGCTAATGAATTTCAGAAAAAATCGTTTAAAGAGAATTAATATAATCGAATTCAAATGAAATAATGGTCGAAAACTGAATAAGAATTATTAAAAACCAATCATCATTTTCGTACGTGTCTGTCATTTATGACATACTTTTTTCTTTGTCACATCCAACGTTTTACACACAAATAAATTATTTGTGATTTTTTTACTTTTCCAATGCGCGAGGAAACTTCTCGAAACCGAGATAAAAAAAATATTCAATAAATATATAATAATCACATAAAATCAGTCAATCCTTTCTCGATATAATATCAAAAAAGTCGTTCCATCCATAAATTTTTTTTTCATTAATTTTTCCAATATTTTCGTATTTATTATCCTTTTCCCGAACAAGACAAATCCAAAAACACAAAAATAAAAAAAATTGGTCCAGCCGTTTTTGAGTTATATATGGTGTAACTAACACGACTTTGTTTCATATATATAGATATAAATTTTCAATGAAAATAAAAATATCAGTCAATCCGTTCTCGATATATCATCAAAAAAGCCGTTCCATACAAAATGTATGAGAAAATGAATTTTCTTCATAAATTTTTTTTTCGTAAATTTTTCCAATATTTTCATATTTATTATTCTATTCCCGACGAAGACAAATCCAAAAACACAAAAATAAAAAAAATTGGTAAAGCCGTTCTTGAGTTATAAACGGTGTAACTAACACGACTTTGTTTTATATATATATATATATAGATATAAATTTTCAATGAAAAAAAAAATATCTGTCAATCCGTTCTCGTTATATCATCAAAAAAGCCGTTCCATACAAAATGTATGAGAAAATGAATTTTCTTCATAAATTTTTTTTCCGTGAATATTTCCAATATTTTCGTATTTATTATCCTATTCCCGACGAAGGCAAATCCAAAAACACAAAAATAAAAAAAATTAGTGCAGCGGTTCTTGATTTAAAAACGGTGTAACTAACACGACTTTGTTTTATATATATAGATATAAATTTTCAATGAAAAAAAAGATATCAGTCAATCCGATCTCGATATATCAATGAAAAAACCGTTCTATACAAAATGTATGAGAAAATGAATTTTCTTCATAATTTTTTTTTCTTGAATTTTTCCAATATTTTCATATTTATTTTCCTATTCCCGACGAAGACAATCCAAAAACACAAAAATGGAAAAAAGTGGTCCAGCCGTTCTTGAGTTATAAATGGTGTAACTAACACGATTATTGATATATATATATATATATATATATATATATATATATTTATATATATACATGTATATATATATATATATATATATATATATATATATATATATATGTATATGTATATATTTGTTTGACCTTTAGTTTGTTCGTTTGCGCGTCTCCTCTAACGTTTAAAAATATCAATTAATGTCGATATCTCGTTTCATGTTATATAAAACTAACTGAATTAAATTCCCATATTTACTAATCATCTTGAATCTCTGCGAATGGATTTACTTACGCATTTTTCAAATGAACATAGGTTGAAATTCTGTTCGCCGGTCATGCTCGTGTGTGTGTGTGCGTGCGCGAGTGCATGCGAGCGTGCTTATTGTTGTTTTATTTAAATTTAAGACCATTCATTCATGAACGTACATTTTTATTATTGACGATATATAATAAAGTTATATTTAATGATCGAAAATGTGAAATTGATTCACGTAACTTTTGTTTAATGTGAGTTTTTATGGTCATAATATACTATTTTTTGCATATCGATATATTGAATTATTTTGACGTAATTGAAAGATTGAACGAAGTTTATAAACACGAGATGTAATAAATATTTATCCGAAAAAAATTTAGTAGCCATTTAGGTCCACTTCTATTTCTGATTATGATAAACGACTTGCCTACAGCTGTTAGAACTGGTTATATTGTTAATAGTCAATTAGACAGTGATCTGTTCCAACATGATATCAACTCACTATTTCAATGGAATCTGAGCAACTAGCTACATTTCAATGTAAGCAAATCTGCAATGATGACATACTCCCGCTTACATATCCCACTTGTGCGGGAGGGATGTTGTTAATAAATTATAAGAATAGTGGATAATGATATAATATAGATAGGAAACAAAGCGTGTATGGCCTGCCAAATAAATCCCGATTTTATGCTCAAAGATTATGCCACTTATAAATAAAATGTCGTCTAATGAGAATTAAGAATGTGAATATCAAAATCAATCAAAATAAAATCAAAATAAGTATAATGTTTTTGTTGATGCCTCCAACATGAAAATGATAAATTTAAAATAAAGGAAAAATATATTATCCAAAAAAAGGAAGAGGAGTTTTCGAAAAAATTCCCCACCGTTTACTATTATAACCATGAAACATGGTTTTTTCGTCGATTTATCTACAAAATGAAATGTTACGATTATTATATTGCACTACGCAATTTATACTGATAAGATTATTTTGTCCAGAATGGAACTTCTTACCTTTCTGGCACTCCGTCAATTTACTTTTACCATTATTATTATTACAATAATATCTCAAAATTTTCTCCACCCACCTCAATTAAGGAAACTCTACAACCAAGAAATTCAATATCAGTACCAAATATTTCTAAACCTTATTATTATTTTTAGTTACGTTTAGTCACATAATAAAATTTGTGCCATTATTTACTTACTTACGAGTCCCTACTGCACTAGGAAGAAAAAATAAAATCTTGTAATATGCCTCCCTTGTCCTTTTCTCTGTTAGTCACAGATGTTTTTCTGAAAAACTATTCTATGTAGAAACATGAAATGTGACAGAGTTAGACTTGGGTGTAAAAGGGCGAGTTATTTAGTTAATTCTTTTTTCAGAATTACACGTAAGTTAATTTTATAGATTTGATTAAAAATACTTACAGTAAACATGTAAACATGTCTCTTTCCTAACTTTCTATCTTTAAAGCTGTGAAATTTAATTTAAAATAACAAAAAAGGGGGTTGCCATTAAGTAACACATGTCTTAACGAAAAAATAGAATGATAAAAAAATTATTTAAAAATTTAGATGACGAAAAATAACAAAAGAAATTCTATCTACCGATAAATGTTTATAACTTCATATATATATATATATATATATATATATATATATATATATATATATATATATATATATATATATGTATATACATATATTTATATATATATATATATAAATATATATATATATATATATGTATATATTTATTTATTTGAGCCCGTTCCGATTTATTAAACTGCCGATATTTGGATCCGCGAGACATTCTGAGCAATTTTATCAATATAAATTCCGTAGTGCAATACAATAATCAAAACATTTAATTTTGTAGACAAATCGACCAAAAAATCTTGTTTCATGGTTATAATAGTAAAAGATCGGGAATGTTTTAGAAAACTCCTCTTATTTTTTTTGGACAATACATTTTTCCTTTTTTTTAAATTTAACGTTTCCATGTTGGAGACATCAACAAAAACATTATACTTGTTTTTAATTTTATTTTGATTGATTTTGATTATCACATATCTTGCTTTTCATTAGACGACGTTTTATTTATAAATGGCATAGTTTTTGGCATAAAATCGGGATATTTATTCGTCATGTCATACACGCTTTGTTTGCTCCTGTATTATATCATTATCCACATTGTTTGTCGTCACCGTAGTGTTTTGGGTTGATAGCAAGACATACGGCCGTTGAGTGCGCGGCGCACCGCGGGATCCCGGGTTCGATTCCCACCCACTCATCAAGCGGGACTGGAAGAAGTCCAGCTTTTCGAGGCTCTGGCAACCATTTTTCCATATGAGATTTTATTCATTTCATGTGGACACGACAACAAAAAACAAACCACATTGTTTAGGCGGATTCTCGAGCTAAATTCGGGATAAAAGACGAACTGTGACAGCACATGTTCATGGTTCTTACAATTCATAGTTTAAGGAGATGCCCTTTAAAAATTCGATTTTTGTACAAAGAATGTTAAATCTTATTACGCGATTCCACTTCCGTTTTCGATACGGACACTGTCAAAAGTTATCGATTAATGTATTTTCTTTCTACAAGCACTTTATCTTGTTTTTCAATCACATGTTTAATGTAAAAGTCCCAGTAGAATAGCAATTTAATAAATTAGTACTTTTCCGTATGGTAAAGGTATAATTGTCATACGTCATCGAAAAAACTTGTTTCTTTTCAGACGCTCGAAGATCGGCAATAGCTGGCATCTATAACTATAACGACATCTATAACGGCATTGTAGCGTCCTACGTTTATGCTATAAGAGCAAAAATAATAACAAAAATAAAAGTTTATCTATTTTGTACGATTCGTATTACGGAGACACCCCAATCTATAATACTTTGTTGCAAATTATTTGTGTTAATTTGCTAAGATAATAACTACAACAAGTGCTTACTTAGCGAATATTAGAATGTTATAAGTAATGGGATAATTTTAAATTTGTGTTGGAAATTACTATGACGTTACGATTTAATTATAAATATATTAAAGTGTAGTAACTATTATCAACGCCAATGATAGCATTTTAAAAGACAATTATTAGTTTTGTTTTTGGAAGCAGTTTTGTTTTTTATTCATGACATTATACTTTCACAACTACTTTTACATTTATTTTATTCCTTTATCATGTGACACATAGAATGACTGTGCGCATTGGCATTGTTCCGCAAGTTTTACTGAAGTTAATTTAAAAATTTAAAACACACTTGATGTACACATCAGCAAACTGGCCACTCACGGTCGATTTCTTCATGAGTAACAAAAGGAATCGGTAGAAGTTAAGATTTTTACTGTGATTAACTGTTACAAATAAATAAGTTTCATCATCAATCCATTAACTAAAGTAAAAATCAATGGGCTCTCAGTGTAATAAGTTTCCCAAGAAACTTTCCGAATTCTTTATTGTAGCAAGCAACACTACACAATGCTACGCAAGGCAATAAAATTCAACTAATGTTTTAAGAGATAATGCTGATGTTGGTGTTTTCTCTTTTGCCCTTAAATTTCTTAAAAATGTTTTTTGTTCCGAAAAAATTTACAAAATATTGGTAGATTGAACGTAGTGCTGCCTTCAATGTAAATTGATAATGTTATTTTTCTCTATAATAAAAATACGGGCATGTAATTAACCATAATTCGAAATCAAATGCACCACGTTTTTGGATTGGGAATGTATAGGGTGTATCTTTTATATCTGTTTATTAACGTAATTTTTATCAGAATGACAGTTCTGGCCATAAGAAACTGAGTTAAACAATTCCAATATAATTTAGTATGTTCGGTCGCCAGTAATCATAAGTCTTGGTTTTTGTTACGATGAATACGTGAGAATATCATCATCATCATCATCATCACCATCATATATATTAATACGCTAAGGTTAAGATGTTACACTCCCTTTTTAGAAAAAACCTCACAACTAATCCACATAAATTATATATCATTTTATAGATAATTGCTTGCTCTACCGGCATCCACAACTAAAAAATTTATTTTGTAAATAAATTTTGCAAATTAATTAATTATTAAAATTATATACACAAAACAGCAATGCTGCCATCTAACGGCTCAACGTCAATATGATTGACGGTCGGTAAAATTTTTGTTTAATTTCAAATCCACTCACGTATAAATAAAGTGGCGCTTTAGCTCAATGCTTTTGATACTTGCACCTCTATATGTCAATTTTAGTAAAATATTTGTTTGATCTGTCATCTGAGCTTCATAATGGAATAAATAATGCGAAGACTTCGCACGGGTCACGCTAGTTAACTAATATTAACTAACTATTAACGCTTTCTGATGCAAGGCTCAAAACAAAAATTAGAAAATATCTCTTATTTGGGTATCCCCAAGATACAAGCAGTCATTTTTGGAGCTAGCGAAAAAAGAATAACTGACGACCAATTGCACCCATGGAATTTTAATTACCTATTTAGAATGGTCATATATTTACTCTTTGTAAAATTTTCTAATATTATCGAGGAAATATGTTCATGTTACCACTTATTTCCGATTTATACAGTTAACTATGCTGTAGTAATTCTTTTAACAATTTTTTCGCTTAAAATATAATGTAGTACTTGTATAGTAAGAAAGGAAAATATTGTTTTAAATGAGAAACCATACATAAAGATATACATAAAACAGGCTGCAGGCACCAATTAATATCGCGTTAAGAATTTTTCACCGCTGGTGGTTATATTTTTACCAAGTTTTCTGAAAAATGAACTCTATTTACTTGCCCAAAAATTTCTTTTGGTATTTTGAATATCATAGAAGCATGAATATCATCGAAGCATGAATACATCGTATGTAAAAGATGTATTTAATAAAATTACATATTTAAAGGATGCAGATTAACTATAAAATAATAAAAGAGTTATTTATTCGTTTCCGACATTATCATGTTCAATATTCACGAATGATTAACAAAAAAATAAAGGAAATGTTATTATTACTATCAATTATGTTTAATTATATAAATACTAAAATTCATTAAACAATTTAGTTTATTTGCACACTCAAAGCTTCCATTATTTAATTATTAGTTATTATATTTATTTTTAAGAGCTTCTAAGTATCCATTGAATTATAACCTGTACGGATATTTATGATTTTTGAGTCTGTCTACTTGACATACGTGCTTTGACCATAGTTCAGACTTTCTAATACGGATAGCAACGCGATTGTGATTAGTGGTTCGTATTTCCATATGGTTGATTTAAAATTTTAAAACCTTCGATTGATTATGTTGATTTACTTAGTAACTTGAAGGGTGGTTTCGGATAAAGCTTATAATTATAGTTTTTATATTTACCTTATCCTAGTTAAACTCGTCTATCCAACCAAAACATAAGTAACGCGGGTCACTGCAATATTGCAAGCAAAAAGAAGGTCAAAGTTACAAATTATTGATGTATCAATATTCTTTCTTATTTTACTAAGCACACTCAATTTGTACTGCTTTGAAATATTTATTATCGTCGTCAGAATAACAGTTATATAAAAAATCGGTTCTACACTAAACGTTTGATATCTACCAATCTCGCAAGTACATTTTACTTCTATTGCCATTAACTTTTTGTTGTAGTTGAATTTCTCATTAAACGTTAAGTTTTTTTTTCCCAAATGTGTAGGAAAATTGCCAATATTCAAGATTTAGTAATAAGTCAACGTTTAAATAAATTCGCTATCAGTATTCACTACTTGAATATAGCCATTCGGATTTATAGAATAATACGGAAAGAGCGTTCTTATCTTTCTTGAAATATACAAGAAAGAACAAAACATAAAAAGATTAAAGTTTACATCGCTTATTGTGAAACACTTTAATAGTTTGGTTTCATACCAAGCAAAATATTAACACAAAACAAAACTAATATAGATAGCTTATTAATTCATGTTGAAAATTCTTAGCACGTTATTCATAACTTCTAATATATGAACATTAACAAAATTTTATTTTCATTCCAATGATTCTTTGTTATATTAAAATAATGAGTAAAACGTTCCCGGCAGGAGGAAATATTTTCATTTATTACAATAATATTATTTTAGTATCAACTTACCTTATTTACAGCTTGATAAATATTTTTTGCTGCTATATGAAGAACATTTAATTTTAAATTTATTACCTCTCTTAATTTGTTGTTTTGTCTGATCGTTTATCAGTAAGAATTGCGCTGTTACGCATTGGAACTGGCAATCTTCAATTAAATTATATTTGAAATAAAATAAATGAACGACAGGTTATTACTACAGATGATTACATTGATTACATTTAGCTTTAATTGAATTTGTGACTAGTACTTCATATATATATACATATATATATATATATATATATATATATATATATATATATATATATAATATATATATATATATATGTGTGTATATATATATATATATATATATATATATATATATGTGTGTGTGTGTACATAGTAATTTTATAAGTGTTTCGTTTTTCCTTTTGAGATGATGAATTTGATGAAAAATTAAAAACGTAGTTTTTTCGTTGAAATCTCAAATTTGAAAATAATTTTTTTCAGAAACAGTATATAATTTCACATAATGTTTTAACATTTTCACGCACTGAACCGGTTCTTGAATTCTATGTTATATAATTTTGATACCCTGAATACATGTGAGGATCAGTACATTAAAACGTATGGGAACTTTGTACCTTAAATATATATATTCATCGTTGCACGTTCTTTTCTGTATAGAGGCGCGCGTCTCTGTGTGCGTGCATGCCTTCTTACGCGCGTGTATGTGTATATTTATATATTAAAAAACTGCCCTCCGACGATAGAAATCACATTTTTTTAACAAATCATTGTCAAACTTAGCCCAAAATGTTAGTTTATTAGTTGAACGTCGCTATTTAAAATAGGCAAAGTCGGATATCTGAAAATATTTTATTTCGCACTGCAAAATTAAAAAGCTTAGAAAATTTAAAAACTTTTGTAATTATTGTTTCATTTCTGGAAAATAATATTGTATATTAATGGGTTTTCAAATAGAGAAATCGAAAATAAAATTCAATATTGACCCAACATTTCACATTCTTCCCTTTTTCTTTGCACAAGATCAAGGAAGTCGATTGAATCTTCCCTTACCCACATTATAATTATATTCATAATTATGTCTCAAAAGTGAGAAGTAAAATGTAATAACCTATATCATCCTCCTTTCTGTATCGAGTTCTTGAGATAGCTAAAGAAAAATATTACATTCTATAAATATTTGTTCCTCTAAGCTACAATTAACAAATTAAAACTACAATTTATCAATATTTCCATAATATATTATTTGCAGGGTGTTTCATGCTTTTAATTACTAAGCATACGAGTAACTATATTTTTACTAACGTCCTGTGTCTATAACATTAATTGAAAATTCAAATAAGCAACGACGCTCTTTAAATAATTTATAATACGATACAACATATATTATAATATTTCAATTAGACAAGATTGTAGTCTAGAAATATTTGGAGTGTTCTAAGTTCTGACACTAAAAAATTATGTATGGTTATTTCGTTTATAACACATAGAACAATCGTATGAAACGATCTTTAACTTTTTAAACTGAATAATGCTTTAGTTTTTACGTTTTCCTCTTTTTTTCACACACGCCTGGCAGATTCAATTTAATGTACCACTTCACCATTGCCTCTTGAATTTGTTTAACACTCGAGAAATTTGTAAGGAGCGTGATGGCATAAATAAGACGAGACTCCTTTATGTCAACTCTCGAGTAAATGCCCTCTGCTTGATATAAATTTATTTACTCGTATTTTTACGTTACTTAAGTACTAATTCAATTCGCTTTATGGACGCTTTAAAAAAATTTTTTTCATCGCTTTTTATAAAACGCCTTGGAGTTTTTCAATAGAGAAAATATTTATTGTTGTTAACAGAAATATTTAAGGAATGAGTTTTGTGTGTTGGTTGTTTTTAATACATTACCACAATTCTGACATTATTTCAATTCAATTTGACGAAATTTTTTGGGAAACATTGAATTGGAATTATATCTAAGATAATTTTAGTATATATATATATATATATATATATATATATATATATATATATATATATCTATGAAACGTAATATTGACAGTTTCATCAATTCAGTCACTGCTAAACAGGTCTATAATTGTCTTAGATTCCTAAAATATGGCGATGTCTTAGTCGTCATGTTTCAACAAACTGGTTTAGGTCTGTCACTACTTCTCCATGACTACTTTCGATAGCCCATGTTTTAAATGACAATGTTTTTGTAATGAATTAGATCTTGCAACCAAAGTCCCTGGGCTCATGTTTAACGACATGCGCTTCGACTTCTCCACATATTTTGTTGAAGTGGGTGTTGCGCTTTTGCCTACATATCGTCTGTATTTGCGCCGATTTACGATTGAGGTCCTCAATATTCGCGCCTTCCACTTTCAATTTAAGTTTTTCGTCAAGTAGAGCGAGTGTGTTTTCAGTATTACAATGTTGGTACATATGTTTTTCAATCTTCAATGAAATTCTTTGCTCGACTACAAAGAATTCCATGCGACTTCATGCAACCCGTGTCCATCCGATTTACCCAGTTTTGTTCTAGCGTTTCTAAAAGCTTTGAGTTATTTTTTACTGATATTTTCTTGTGTTTATCATAACTTCACACTACTCGTATTTTTAATTTCACTTTTGAAATTAGTAGTTGCCATAATCCCACAATCCTCACCGGGTAGCGTATGGGCATCTTTGATGGACGTTCTCCATCGCGACCCAACAAAGATGTAGTCAATCTGGTTGCGGCCATTACCATCTGGAGATGTCCAGGTGTAAAGTCTTCACGAATTGTATTAGAATTGACCGTTAACTACCTTAAGGTAATTTTTTGACGTGAATTGTAATAAGCGTTCACCTCTTTCATTGCAGTGCAAACCTTCCTGTGTAGTTGCTTATCTGATGAGAGACAGCACCTATTTTAGCTTTAAAATTTCCTAAAATTAGAAGCAGCTCTCTGATTATACATTACATTTATGTTAGCGATCTACAATTTTGAGTAGAGGCCCTAGATATTCTTCTTGCGTTCAGTAGTTGTAGGGGTGTAAATTTGCATAAGTTTTAAGTTTATGAGCGACGATGAACCACCAACGTGAGCAGGTGAGATTGACCGTTGGGGCCGACAGGACCTAAAAGACCTAAAATATGAATTGTTTGTTATTATATTTTTATATATGAATTATATGTGTGCATAAATTAAAATAAAATGAATATATACTTACCCATAATCATATAAACAAAATTACCTGCGCATTATCAGTTAATGTATTGTCCATATATACCACATATGAACAATTATTGTTAATTTTATTTTAGATAAATAATACTTATTACGTATATAAGATATAAGCTTTTGGTTTTTCAAGTAAAATTCCTCTTGTATTAAAAGTTCAAAAGCTGTGGGTTATTTCTACAGGATTTTATCAACGTATGATACTATTCTAATGCTATATTTCTCTCAATTTACATAACAATACATGTAGCATTAAAGATATTAAATTATGGTGGTCGCAAATTGGCTCAAAAATATTAAATTGCTGTCACACAATCAAGTATTGGCCATAGATTTCACTGGATATATTTTTTTAAAATAAATTTAAATTTTTATTTATGGGCAATTTTTGGTTTTTTACGATAATAATGTACATAAAATCTAGACTAGTTTTTGTACTAGAATTTGCAGCGTAGAATGCATACGATAAATATATTAAGTAGATTAAGTTATCAAGTGAAAAACACTTATAGCTTATAAAAAATTAAACTAAACATTTTTCAAAAATAACTGAGAGGAAATATATATATATATATATATATATATATATATATATATATATATATATATACACACATATATATATATATATATATATATATATATATATATATATATATATACATATATATATATATATATATATATATATATATATATATAAAGTACTAATTGAATAAACGATACTGTCTCAGATGGTTAACTTTTAATATGCCTTGTTATATGTGGTATTGAGCTTTAAAATGATAGACATTCCGGAGAAGCTAATGTCAGTAAGTCCAATCTGGTTGAGACGACAGAAATATTGTTTCAAATATGTTCGCCTTTTTAAACAACTATTGAGACATGCATTTAAATTATAAATGTATGTAAGATAGAACGAAATGTAAATTTTAGATAAGGCAGATCTATTTTGTTATCATATATTTTGTGACAAATATTAAATAGAGTTCATTTTAGCATGATTACACTATTATAACTCAGCAATGTTTCAATAGCGCGTGACCTATTCACTTAAGAAAACTCTGTTAAAAACACGTTCTCAAAAACAAAAAAATGGATTATATTATACATATAGAGCATTAAACACATTAATTTGAGAAATGCTGGGATAAATTATTTTCAAAAGTTAAAATTTAAAAACTCTTAAAATTAGTTTTTATGTAACGCCATTAAGGAATCTTGGAGCTAAAGATGTTTTATTTAAATTTTAGTTTTGTTTATTTTATAACACAATATTTCTTGGTAACTAAATATCATACCTTATATCATCTTTGAGGTGTGTACTTACTTAGAAAAATTATCTCTGATTTTATTAATAACAAATAAATTCATCTCGACGTGTCCATCTCCAGAAATTGTTTCGAAATAATATGCATGTGTGTGTCAATAAAACTAGTTTGCATAATTATTTATTTTAAGGTCTCGCAGATATGAGAATTGTTAATATTCCAATTTTACAACATATATGTTCCTTTTTCATATTTATTGCAATAAGCTATTTTTGAGTCCGCTTTAAAATTGATTATTTTCATAATTTCTTAAACAACCATGTATTAAACAAATGGCACATAAATTATACTAGCTGAAGCAGTATCTCTAAAGAGTGAAACGAGATGTAAAAAATTTAATTTTACCACAATTTCGAGTATATGAAGGTCGCTAAAAATAAATTAACTTTATACTCGTGCTTAAACTAACTTCATTTAACTACTGTTAACTGACAAAATCAAACGTTAAATATACACGTAATATATTAATTATGCGTAAGTTTAATTCGCGTTGATGATCGGGCTTCAGCAATTTGCATAGGTTAAAAAACGAAAATAAAAATGAAATAAGGTAAAATAATATAAGTCAATATAATTTTATTTCTCAATGATATTAAATCCAGGTAATCTGTAGCATAGTTTTTATAACCAATTATTTTAAATATTACTAAATGGCTAATTATTAATTGTCTCTAACAGAACATGAAAATGTTGAAAAACACAAATCTACTCAAAAAACACGTTTTCACATTCGTGTTTATGACCGGTTTATATGTTGGTATTTCCATATAAATCGTACATCAAATGAAACCCAGATTAGGATGTATGTTTCCACCTTATGCGTAATTTTTTGGTGATGATGTTTATACCTAGTACAGAATTTAATTGTTGACACATTAATTATACACTAAATTGAGATAATATTTTAAACATGTTGAAACATAAGTTATTCTTGCCATGTATGTAGTAAACGTCGTAAAAGTCCTTTTGAAATACAATCTCATTTTAATTTTAAGTTACGGTAATAATTGTATTGCAGAAATCCAAAAAAAATTCGTTCCTTCATCAAATTCCGTTTCTCATACAGCCTAAATACATAAAATTCAGCCCGATAAATAACGTGATATAGTTGCAAACATTTTCCTTTGCAAAAATTATAAATTCATGTCTGAAAAAACGTACTTAACAATCCTCAAGTAATTTAAACTAAGTTCATTTTTTGTTTTTTTACAGTGACCTTATAACCCAACTCTTGAAACGAGGATTCATTAAAACCACTTTGATTATGTTATCATTCCATGTGACTAGGTGATTAGATGTTATAAGTTTTTTAGACTCAGATGTTAAACATAATTTTCACAAAAATCAGTTTCGTCTTCGCTACTATCGACTAAGAGAATAGTGCAAATATTTTACTTTATTATTCCCTTTTTAAAAAACACTTTTATGCCACTCAAGCAAAAATTAATTGTAAATATAACAAAGTAAAAATAACATAGAAAAGCATAAAAAAGTTTCCCTTCTCTTTACTTTGAAAATAAATATATTTACCCTTTATCATAAAATTCACGATAAAAGGTAAATATATTTATATGATTAATGTCACGTACGATGCTACTAAAAAATTGTTGTGTATGTTGCCAATTCCAGTTTATTTTACAATCAGCATAAAATAAATCTTATTGCACACAGCTTTATTACGTATCTTACTCGTGTTATATATATTAAATACATTTGACCATCGAGTAAACTATAATTTAAGTTATAAAAAGTTAAAACAATTTTCAAAAATAACTACGAAAATTAGTAAGAATTTAATAATCAAATAAGTTATATTGTCTCAGATATTTAACTTTTAATATACCTTATTCTACATGGCATACTCACACGCCTTACTTCAATTTTGCTATATGCGTATCTATACATATGGGTGTGTAAATAAATAAATTCAAATAAAATTATTTTAATAATATGTTTTAATATTTAATAATGTAGATATGCATTGTTTTCATAGGAACATTTGTTAGATTTGTCCGATAACTGTAAATAGTTCAGTTCTGTTTAAGCAGCTTCTCAAATAAAATCGTGATCATCTCTGTCTTCAAAACTTCAGTATGTCGATGGACGATCTCCATTTCAGCTATTTTATTAATATCTCTCCATTTTTGGTCTATAGACAGATTATTTTTTGGTTAACAAACAACAGCGGCTATTGAGGAGGGTCGCAAATCTAACTTTTACAGTAAAAATAATTTAGTGATTATACTACTACTATAAACGAAGAAGTTTGCACATTGTATTTACATTTATACATAACAATAACACATAGACTTATAAAGAACAACTCATAAAGATATTGTGGGATTTGGCTATTATATAACGATAAGAATCAAATAAGTTAAAAAATACCTGTTCTCTAAGGGTTATCTTAGCGTGCGCTGCTTAAACCGTTAAAGTTATACAAAGAAAATGCATAGTAGGATTGTTTCTCTTAGATAGTTCTAACTAAAAGTCCGTGACAGCATATATCTATCTTTTATATGGAAGCCATTATAACCAAAATAGTTAGGAATAAATACTATTAACTAACTTTTTTACAACGCACATTTAAAAAAAATAAATTCATTTATTCCTTTTGGTATTTATAGAAGATAAAGTTTGTCCTATACACTAAATAATATAGGTAGTAGTTACGATACGATAACGATAGGTAGTTTAAAAGTTATCACGATATGAATGACTTGAACGGAGCACTTTTAAAACACGCCAGAGCGGGTGCAGAGGGGCGGGTGAAGCAACGTCAAGCGCCATCGCCGTGTACATGACCCGACCGCGGACAGACGCATGAGTGCAGACGTTCCAGAGATGAAAATATAATGCTTTTTATCCCGGAAAGTTTTGATAATTCAGCCGACCACATGCGGATATAACTTAGATAAAAATACCTAAATTTTATCCGCAGGGTACATTCTCGTGGGATAATTATATTAATCGATGTCATGTTCAGACGTTACTAGTAATATTCATATTCTATCGTGAAATGCAAATAAAGTTATTAATTATTCAAATTTTTTTTTAATAAATGCCTTATACAACAAAATTTTCAAAAATCGTCATTTCAATTTGCAATATTTGAGAAAATTATACTTTAGAACATATTGAGAAAAATATTATTGAAAGAAAGAAATATCTACGCAGATATTTAAATAAAAGTTGTATATTTTTGGGGCATATGGTTTGAATTTATTACACGGATCGATCGAAATACTATTGTTGCACCGACGCGGTTTGTCTACCCGTTCGTCCGTCAAAGATATATAACTTCTACAAAAGGAATTAAATTCATAAATAATGTATAGTTTCTTCCCCCAAACTATAAAAGAATATTTAAAATCACTTCAATTTATATTTCAAGAGTTTTCCCAAACAGGTAAGGGGATGTGGATAGCAATTTATCTTCTACCTAGACATATGAAGTATAATTGAAAAGACCTTTTGAAGACAACAAAACTTCCTGTTTTAAACTCATTTTGTTGCTAGGTCCACATTAAAATACCATCAGATGTATATTTTAAAGAGATATATTAAAAAAGTTATTACCTAGTAATAAAGCGAAGGTATTTTTAACAATTTCACGATATTTTTACGCCTATGAAAATTTGCTAACTTATATTTATAACTATAAAATATACTTGTAACTATAAAATATGCTTATAACTATAAAATATGCTTTTCAAGTAAAAATAAAATTACAATTTACATATTTTAAAGGAGACACTTTAAGAAGGGTCCCTTTTAAAATCATAAATATTTCAATATTTATATGGACATGTTGTCCATATGTACATTAATAAATGTAATAAAATTTTTACAATAATAAAATTAATATTTCTATCACCATTTATTCATTTACATACAGAACAAAGAAGAAAAAAATAGGTTATAAATTTACCCAGTAATCCCAAATTCCCAATCATTAACAAAACAAATTTTCAATGCTAAATATAGTATGTCCCATAAATTTCACTCAGCATGTTAGTTCTTATTTATATAAATTACTAAAAAACAGAGTATCTTATAAGTCTTGCTCTAAGTGAGGAATTATATGACAGCGTAGATAGCCAGCCCGAAATCCTTTATAAATAGGAGAAATGTAGATATCCCTGAAATTATTTGTGACATAAGGAGTCATAGAAATGTCACCAGAACGGAGCGTCAACCTATAATCTTCATTCGTATTCAATTAATTAAACAAAGTATGTGGAGGGAATAAATTTTAAATATATTTTCATCAAAATTGTTCTAGCTAGACTAATGAAGCAAAAACCTACTTAAGACGAATATTTGCTTAAAACTATTTATTAAAAAATTTCTAAAATAATGCTTCAATAATGAAAGTTTTAATAGTTTAAGAATAAAAATAAAATATTTAAAAAGAAATAATTTGAACGCAGTATATTAGCAAAAAATATATGGTTCATAATATTCAATATAACTATTGAACCTGTTCAAGAAACCGGGTGCTACATCAAAAGAAAACTCTTTTTGCTACCTATAGTATAAAGCATTTTATACATTTTTTTCATATGCACTGTAATATACAGACTATTTATGTAACACAAAAGTTGCATAAAAACTATCGTATACTGGTAAAGTTCCTCCAGAAAATAGGTTTGTGTTTTGCTTAATTTACTTTTATCACAAACTATATGTAAATACGTCTTTGTGAAAAAATATTCTATTTATATTTTCACTAAAACTAGGGTCACGATATGATTTGAAAATCTGTTTCTTTATGTACCTTTCCAATAATCTAACAAATATTATTATATTTATGTATTTTTTATGGGAAAAAACTTCTCCACTTTTAGTAAAAACTTGAGATCATTTGGAGATATTGCATACAAAATAAGAATTAACTTTGATATCTAAATAATTTATGCTTATAAATTAACTGATACAGACGCTGTATGTATCAGTTAATTCATTGTATATTTTTAATTGACGCCACAATAACATATAATGTGTTCATAGTTTAATAAAATCAAATCACATTTACAGGATGGAAAGGTTAACAAATATTATACGTTTAACGATTAATTTTACATAATTTTGTTTAATGCAATACTTATTTTAAACCAAAATACACTAGCTGAAGAACCAATGTTCGGCACTCCAGTGCTTTGAAATGTTATAATATTTTACAGCCTGATGCTGTATGTACACTTGGAACATTTTATAATGAAAACCGTAATGTTAGTGACATTTTTACCTTAATGAAAGAACGCAAATAATTTTGTAAAAACAGGTAAATTAAAATAGTTTCAATAATAGCGAAATCCGGAAGTTTATATAATCATATCACAGAAAAATATAAATTATTATATTCTAAGGTATGGCCGGTTACAATTCTGTGAAGTGAAATTTCCTGTCGGATGCGAATTTCGTAAAATTGTTCGATGATTATATTAGAGTCTAGCGATTTTGGGATCGGTTTTGTTTAATACTCGCTGATTCTACTTTTGAGTTAGAAGTTACTGGTTATATTGTTTTAAGTACCTTGATCAAGAATTAACATTCTGCTACTTTCTCGTAATTCGTAAGCTATAATTGTGATGTTGTTTACGCCCAGTAACATAGAGCGTCAATGAATAGCAGAATACGAGTAAGAAAGCTCCGCCAGAATCGGGTTCTGTTAAACTTTCAGTAGCAATAAATCATGTGTTCATCAGCAATAATGCGGTATTCGCTATCTTATTTATTGACGTTAAAGATAATTAAAATCATAATAAAATATATAGTAGGTAAAATACACAGATAATTAGCATGTAAGTTTCCACTAGTATCAGTGTCACGTAAACAGTATAGTAATATAATAAATAATGTTTAAAATTAAATGTTTTTGAGTTAATCTACATAAAAAAGTTAACTCATTTAAAATATTTAAACTTTATTTCGAACTAAAATCCGTACAACTAGGCAAAATAGCAGACATGAAAATAGATTTACAAATAATTTATATTACTAAATTTTTTTTAATATACGCAAACGGTAGATGCTAGTAGTATAATTAAAAAGTGGGGAATAAAAGTTCAAATTTCTTTATAATTACTCATTATCAGATGAGCTCAATGAATTTGTATCATAAGTTGTCAGTTCTGGAAAAGTTGAAGTTGAGATAATAATATTGAAAAAATATTGTAATTTTTCAATATTATTATCATTTCATTTTTAAGTATAATATCTCTCGTATGTTTATCAATTCCTCCGTCTATCACAATCGTTTATCTTCCGAAATCGTTTGAGGTAAAAAACTTGAAAATAGTAAATAAGGATTCCAAAATTTTTTTTTTTTTTAAATTTGTTGACAGATAGTTCCAAAGATGTTGTTCAAATTATTCACGTCGTTTTCCTCAGAGTTATTTTGTTATGGAAACTTTTAATATGGGATAATTATAAAGGATATTAATCCGTATGTGTTTCTATGGATAAAACTCAAAAATATTTTTACAGAATATTTAACAGGGAAAACAAAGCATCCGTACATTTTATTGTAATTTCATATATCCTCCTATGTGCAAAAAGCAAGCAATATTAAAAAATACATTTACGCAACCATTAAAGGTTCAAAAATTCTATTTTGTTCCATTTTATAAAACGTAGCCCTGGATATTATATATATATATATATATATATATATATATATATATACATATATATATTGGGTGTATAGGTATTTACTCTTTTTTAAGAGTTTTATTTGAGCAGTTATTTTAGTGCGTTTGATCTCCTAATTGAAATTATATTTGGATAGTGCACTTAGAAATACATTAGAATAGATGTGCAAGACATATTATTGTAATTAATATAACCAGTTTTATCCCTCTTTGTGGGAATACAACGAGAAAAAATTATAATGTAAAAATGGGGAGATTTCTAAATATATATTTATTATTTTTTGAACTATAATAAACATGACTATGTACATATGTATTTACATGAGTAAAGACGGATAAGTTTTAAAAAAAAATTGTTTTTCCGTCTGTTAATATTCATCTAAATATTCTTAATTTTCCCAAAACTAATATATTTAGAAATATAATGTACAAACTAATCACCAAATTTTTTTCTCCGCAAAAGCAATGAGAATGAAATAATCGGTAAAAAGTAACTAAGTCCGAGAGACAAAACAAAAATATAGTATCGCTCCTCATAAATACCTTTTAGAACTATTGATATAAATATTCGATATAATTTGAATTGAGAGTTGTGGTTAAATTTTAATATCTATAATTTAAGAGACGGAGACAAAACCTTTTAGAACTATTGATATAAATATTCGATATAATTTGAATTGAGAGTTGTGGTTAAATTTTAATATCTATAATTTAAGAGACGGAGACAAATCGCACGTAACTATGATGCTGATTAATTTACAATTGGGGCCTAAAATCTAAAGACTTGATTTTAAACGAATTAAAATTGTGTAATATGCATATTATTACGCATATATCATGTTATCTCAAACGCAGTTAGAAAAAATTCTTCGATGCAGATATTTAGATATATTCTTTGTAATGATATTCTGCTGACGTTAAATTATTTATAATTTTAAATTAAATATTTGTTTTTGAGTCGAAGTGCTAATTATTACGTGAAAATTTTAAACATATAAATTATTTCTTCTGCGAATTAGGGGCCTATGACGAACGAGCGGATCAACAAACGGAATGGTGACAAGAAGGTCGCGTTTGGACTCTTCGGATACGAAACGGATAGTAATTCGGATGGCATCTTCATGTTTATTTCTTTTTCTCTGTAGTTTTTTGTTCAGCATCTGCATTGCTCTTTCTTTTCTGTATCGTTTCTAAAAATTATGTAAATATATATAAATGAAATCATAATATAAATTTAAAACAAAAAATATTTTTCTAACGGTCGGAGAGTGAAAAAATATTTCGACCCAATTTGATATGTGCTGTAAGGCATATTATAAAAAAATTACTTTATATTGATTGACATTTGATGATTTATCTAAAGTTATATTTGCAAAAATATCAGGAGCTATGGGACCATGGCAGACGAGCGGGCAAACAAATGTTATGAAATTATAGGGTTTCTCATTTTATTACAAAACCTTCAAATGAATTATTAAATCTTCCTCAATTATCTAACGAAAAATCGGATTGTCAAAAAATGTTGAAAGCTGAAAATTAGTTCAATTTAATTAATGAAAATTTAATCGGTTTTGAGAAAATAATATTTAAAGAACCTCTAAAAAAAGGTGTATTTAATGTATCTTTTATATAATTTCATAAAAATGACTTGTTTCTAGCGTTAAAAAGTAGAAAATTGATATACCCAAAATATATTAAGTTATAAAAGTAAATGAGAAATATTATATTATTGTAGAAACAAAAATTATTTTCGGAAATAAACAGCATGAAACTAAAATTTCTAAACGATTTTCTTCTGCAATAACTATCACATAACGGCAACAATCTTCATGTAAACCCGTTGTGTCTTTTTTGTAGTATAACAATTATTTCAATTTACTAAATCATTTGAAAATAAGTTTTTGGCCATGCCTTATTTATCGATTATTCCTTTGTGGTCAGTATATAAATATCAATAATCTCGCCGATATCAATAATAAAAAAGTTAGAGAAATTACTTTAATAAAACAAAACTAGTAAATATGAACTATGGATATAATATCTGACCAAATATAAATCATTAAGGTCATATACATGATGAAAGAGCAAATAAGATAAGTTTTCCGGAATATAGCTAACGAGTTCAACTCAGACGAAGGCTTTTGCGGGGTCACTTGATATTTTAAACATATCATTCCACTTTCCACAATATATAAAGAAATTCTAGTCGTTTGCATCATGTATGTTGTATCGCTCACGTGGGTAGCAACGATATTGAATTTGCGCTTAAATTGATCCAGTGAACATTTTTTGTCCAGATGTGTTTTCATCGTACCTAGTAATTACCAAAAAAATTGTACACACTTTGGGTACACATGTTTTGTTTCACTCTTAATGAACTTATTGAAAATTAACATACTTGTAAATTTATACTCATTCGCAAGTGGAGATTTGACGTAAGGTCTGTAGATGTGCTTTTAAATAATATACATGGTACTGATATATTTTTCAGTAAAATTTTGACATAGCACATCGACTTTCAACATTTACTTAGTCTAAAGCATTTGATGATTATAAATATGTGTATAAAATGAGAAAATCATGAAAAATGGTCATGGTCTATATAGATAGAAATTAACTTTTCACTCTCTGGATTATATGTGTTGGCTTAATGTAAGCGAAAGCGTAATTCTGAGTTACACTCAACTTAGGGAGTTCGATTATTTACTCTCTAAGAATATAATCATAGAACACTTATGGTTTACCGTTTTTGGCATAGTATTGGGTTCATATAAAGATTTTCGCCCTCAAGTGATAGTTAAAGAAAAGATAAAAAAAGGAAGAAAATAATTTTAAAATGTTAATTTCAAGCTTTTTTTTTAATTCCGGAAGTAATTTGTGTTTCTGCAAGAATATTATTTTCATTTACATTCATAACTTCGCATATTTTGGGTTTATTAATTTTCTACTTTTTAAGTCTAGAAAAAAGTTATTTTTTTTAAATTATATTTCATTTATTAAAAGGAAGAATTTTATATTTAGTACCGTCAAAAGCTTACGTTCTTTGTATGAAAACTCAAATTTTCTTTTTTTTTTGCCACTCCCAGAACTGAATTATATTATCAATTTTCCATGGTATACTTATTAGAGTATCACAATATGATTTTTTGATCATAACGAGAATATATTTAATGAAATTTAGTATCGTTACGACTTTTAAATGCAAACATTTGTATAGCTTTATTAAAATAGGAGTGTAGATTTGTTTTCAACCACATTATTTGTGTGTTGATAAATAATTAAATAATTTTACTATATAAATTACTAAAGTAAAATTTACTTTGAAATCTGGTTAAAATTTTTCTTAAACGATTTTAACTTCAATTAACTTAAGATTTAAATATTTCTTCTTGAATACAAAACAATTACTTAGTGTATAATGCAACCAGATACGGTAGGGTTGTAGACGCTACCCTTGGAAATAAGTGATAGTAATGATTGCAAATTACTTCTCGGATATATGTCTTACAACTCAAAACAGGGTTTGAATTACGGGGTTACTTACGAAGAGCATTTATGCTGATACTTCTCTTTCAACTGGTTCTAATCATGTGTGTATCCACAAGTGTATCGATGACCTCTGTCATATCATAGTTGCATTACGATTACATTTTCGAAATCCCGTAAAGTACAGAGTTTCTGAAATGGTTCACGGTCTTCAGAATCAATTAAGCGGTTAATACGTCTCCTTTGTCTAATGCACCTACGCTATCGTGACTGCAATATATCAGGAAAAGGGTTAATAATATTCTACTGTTGCTTGCGCAAGATAGAGAAGGGCGTAAATAATTGAAATGTAGGATTAAGGGGTAGCGTAGCTTGCATAAGCGATTCTAGTATATGGGTACCTACGACTATTTATACATACATGCTTAACTGTGCAGGTAAAAAAGAGCTGAAAAGTATAGTTTTAACTTAGTTACTAGCAATTCTTAATAAGAGAAACCTAATATTCCTGAGATGAATATAATAACCTCCGCGAAGGCCTCAAAATTATCCTTAGAATGAAACAAGTGTAGAATGATAGCTAAAGATATAGACAAAATTTAGATTAGGATGTTTTTGAGTATTTCCTGAAATGGTGGATAACATATTCCTAATAAAAATTTGGTGGTGTGACTTGATGGTGACATGAATTTTTTTGTACCATCAGTGACTAAACCAGTCTTTTTTAATATAATTTTCTTACAAAAGTATTTAGTTGCACAAAAAAAATATAGTTTTAAAGAAATTAGGGTTCCTACTTTTATATCACGAGCAACTGGACTGGGTCAAGTTCATTCATGAACGTTTGTAAACGATTACATTAAGACTTTCCGTCACCGGGGAAAATCTTTGTTTCTGGGGTTGGCACTGATAGTGTGGGTAATTGAAATTAACATAAACATTTTCAAGCAGTCCATTAAAAAATGGAAATCAATTTCGTGGAGACATATTTTTAATTAAAACTGAGACTCAGCTTATGGACTTTCAACGTAGTTTTCGTCGAATGCATTCGACTATCATCGCTCTTAAATAATATTGAATAATTTAAACCATTTTAAATTATTGCACAACCACCATTTTACATTATTGTAAATATAATTTATGTAATCCTTTTGAAAAAAAAAATTATTTTTTGTTAGTCTCGTGTCCAATATACGATTAGACATAATAATTTTTAATTAATTACTTCTAGTTCTTGTGAGTTGAATGCAGCAGAGAGAGTAATCCATTTTCATTTCGAGATCCTAGGAGTAATCGAAGTAAAATTCTAAAGATTGCGTTTTAACAACAATACATAATATAGTCTATGCAACGATTTGACGACTTTCTGTCGCCCAATTTGTATCGTGTTATTATGAAAAATATGCTGTGATGTTACGATGTTTGGAAACACTTTATCTCCATGTTGTTCTTGGTACTACTCGGTCCCGATGCTTTCATCCCATTTATTTTATCCTACATCATCTTTTCTAGACCTAGTAGTTTTAGCCATATCCCAGAAAGGAAAGAGGAAACATAGTGCAAGGTATAAATGACAAAGAAAAAGAACCAACTTAGAAAGGTTAAAAAACATAGACACGATATAATCTCATAATTACCCTATAGTTGTATGTAAACTCGCGTTAAGTTATCTGACAGACTCGTATTAAGTTTTGAATAATTTTTTTTGTTTAAAAGAAAAAAATTAGATTTCAAATAAACTTCTTAATTTTGCAATGAAATATAATAGCATTCAAAGTAGTAGGTGGAAGCCAATATTTATGTCGATTTAATTTGCTGAATAGTTCATAATCAGTGTTTTTTGATATGCAAGAGGTAGTTTTTGCATTGGTTACCTTGAAAAGGGTAAAAGAGTAAGTGATAAACGACGCAAATCTTTTGAACTAATTGTAGTCTCTAACCTTAATCTGATTTTATAAAGATATTTCATTCGTTTAAAATAGTTTTTTTTTTATATTAACCACCATCAAAGATAGTGCATAGTTTTATTTGTCCATCTAATTAAACAATGTTGAATATTTATAAATTTGAAAAAAAAAATTGCCCTAAAACTACCAAAACGGTATGTGCAGTAGTACCCCGAAACGCAAGTAGAAAATATATATTTATTATATTTGATGAAAATATTTATATATTATATTTGGACACATAGAAAAGTATCGTTTTACTTAAAGCAGTTTTATGATCGGAAAACTGTATATTGCTAACTAATGAATTGAAATTACCCCTCAATTATAATGATTGGAATAAATTTCGGAAAAAACCCCATTAGTCTTTTGTTTCCAATAAACAAACCGTAGTGACCATTCCATCAGAAAACATTTTTATATTTCTATTTGTAATGACATTATAGTTTCGCAACGTTTTTTTGTTACTGTTTACTTTCGAGGTTACCTATCTTGTACAACCAGTGTTCTCTTACAAAAAACTTAAAAAAATATGTTCGTTCGTTTCATGGGACTGAGCGTGGACAATATGAATATTTTATAAGCACAAAACTAAACAACAAGCGTGAAAGTTTATCAAAGGAATCTTCATTAACGGATATACATTTTTTAAAATACGCGGATGTGATGGCTGGTAAATCAAAACGTGGGTAGATATTGTGTATACAGTCTAATTACAAACCATTAATGAATTTGTAAAATATGCCAAAATGACGTAAAATTTTTATTTATTAAATAAACAAATTATTTTGAATCTTAAAGTGATTAAATAAACACTTCATTTTTCTTTACAAATCAACCTAATTTTGAAGGACAATCCTTGAAGTTGTCTTTTAGTTTATATTGTTGCAATACAACTAAAAGACCAAATAACATACTAGTTTCAAATACGTGTTTCAAGACATAAAATCATTCAGTAAAAACTCGCTATTGTATCTTATAAAAGCAATAGCATGTTAGAATACCTTGTGCTACATGCACATGCATAGTATATGCATGTATAATTATAACGTCCTTTCACCTGAATTCAGGTAAATCCGCCCACGTTTGTATTATTCATGCACTGTTTGTGGAGATTGTTGGATCACTAAGAGCTAAATCTAGAGAGGATGGAACTCAACGCCGGAAATAACGTTATTCTAGTCCATTCAAACTTGATGGTGAAGTATATATTCACTTAATTATAGCCTATTTATGTTCGTTATGCTGCAACATGGTATTTTCTTATCCGTACCTGTTATTACATTTAACGTATTGACATTATTCGTCCGATATTAAATGTATATGTTATATATAAAATTATTGGTAAAATAGCAATAGAGGAAAGTAATGATTTGTTTGGTATGGTAATATTTTCTTCGATCAGGGAACAATTTGTTCTTATTTTCCACTTTATCCACGCTGAATATGTTTTGATACCAATTTTGTATGGTTAGTAGTAATAACCAAAAATCAATATTTGATGGATATTAAAATAACAAACGTTAAATAGATAGCCCCAGTATATTAAACTGTTTACATAAAAAGATCCAACTGTGCGCGCGCACACGCACACACGCACCCACTCAAACACATATATGTATGTATATATATATATATATATATATATATATATATATATATATATATGTGTATACACACACACACACACACACACATATATATATATATATATATACACGCACATACATACGTGTGTGTGCGTCAGCGCGTGCACTCGTTTTTATGTTTACATGTATCTATTTTTGTATGGACGTATTTTCGTCGAAGATAGAGAACACAATTTTTGACTCATAGTTTTCATACTTCACTGAAAAATGGTTCTTGCATAATATCATGTCGCTATTTAAATTGCTGGCTACGATCAATGGTTTTCGGGAAATCGATTCACAAACAATGTTCTGATTATAAAACTACATAAGAAGAGACATTTCGCCGACTTTTAAGAACAGTATACGATAGATACCCAATGCATCCAGCAATTATCGAGTCCAAGCTTATCACCAATACTCAAGTATGGCGTACCACTTACGTAGATGTGAATACGCTGGAAAAAGGAACTTCCCTCCCTCCAGTGGTTTCGCGTGCCGTCTTTTTCTTATTATCGTCTACTTACCTATAAAGTGAACAGACGAACGACCAAGCGATTCTTAAGCAGCAAGATTAATGAAATCTTATGAATTGGATGAAATGTAGTTATAACGACATTCAGCTCACTGTTCATGTCTGCAAACGTCTTTCTTTTATACAATGCACTAATTTTAATAATTGCTCTGTCGATTAAAACTTTCACGCATATTTTTTGAATTTTTATACTAGATTAATATTGTCATTAAATCATCATTAATATTCATGAATATTGTCATTATTGGTCATCAAAATATTTTAATCGCATTAAAACCGTTATATTTATGCAAATAACGCTCTCTGGATTCTTAATACCGTTATATTCTTCTTCCATAAAGCGGTGTTTAAATATTATCCAATAAGGAAAATCGCCAATATTACTTAACCCATATATAATTGACTATTCATTTTTATTCCAGCCCAAGCCAGCAATGTTACGTCGTGAGCTTTGACGCATAAAATCGAGAAAATCATGTGAATCTCTACAAAATAAATCGCTGTCGATGAAAAGATCCTCTTCATTTACACTTGATGAAGTAAAAGAAATATTTAATCGAAGGAGATATCTCTTGGTTGGTAGGCCATATTAAGTGCAGGGTCGTTTAATTGAAATTATTTTAATTTAGACCACTTTTTGAGCTTTAAATTAGCCATTTGTATAATTATAATAATTTCAATTATAATTATCTTTGTAAACCAATAAAATTTAGAGACTATATGTGTGATGAGTGTGACATTATACATTAATTTATAAAATTTAGCTTTTGGCTATTTATTTTTAGCTCTGCGTTTATTGTTTTTAAATCAATTTCAATGCATTATTCATACGTAAGTTTTGACATTTAAAACCAATCGGATGTCGTCATATCAACACCACCGAGGGGAGTGTACGATAGAAAAATTACAGTACGTGTTACTATATAAAAGTAATTGCTGTATTTTCTTAATACAACCAATTGTAGAGACTAGATTTTAATCTATAAATAATATAAATGATAATAAAAACCCTATCTAAATACGCTTTACGAGTTATTTTCAACTAAATATTTTTGAAATTTAAATTTTATTCAAAAATATATGCATGAAAATTTAATTAAAAATATTGTTTTCTAAAATATATTTTAACTATAAAAAGTATGAAACAATATTGTTTTTATTATTATGCAATAATAAATTATAAAACTGCCAACAAAAATATTTAGATTACTTTTGTTTTTAGTATTAATAGTAAAAAATTTATATCATGTTAATAGATTCTGAAATTTAAGAGCACATTTTTCTCATAAAAAGAGTGGAACACCATAAGTCAATAAATTAAAGCAAGCGTGTTTCCCAAATTTTAAACTTATTTTATTTTAATTCATAAAATTTTGGTTAACTCATTATTTTTTAATCAGTCATTATTTAAGTATTAAATACGGTTCTGTCCCCAAAAAGGGAAAACCGGTAACCTTACAGGATTCGGCTGTCTCTCGTATCGTATACTAAAGCCTATAACCGTACGTTATTGTAATTCAAAGTTTTTGATTCATGCGACAATAAGATATGGTGTTTCATGCTATTTGCTTGTTACTCATATCGTTATAAAAGCCTATTGGGTATTTTGGTTCACGTATATTCATGATTCTGCTCAACATTGAAATTTAGTTGTTAAAGCGATAAAAACTAAATAATTATTTATAAAAATAATATGCTCAGAATATATTAGAAAATTACTTAATGGAAAATTGAACAATTTATTCAATTTTAAGTAAAATTTATTTGTGAACTTTTTTTCAATTTTATGCTTGTCTAGAAAAAACCTCTTAAATTCACGTCCTACGAGGGTTTTTCCCAAATAAAATGTACCTTACATATAGAGTATTTTTATTAAAGTATACATCTACAATCTCTCTCGTTTTCCACCCGCGAGTCAATGCGACTTCACTGCGTGGCGCCAATTATTATTATTATTATTACTATACTATCAATACTATGGATGATTTAACCATTATTTTGTTAAGGTTGACAATTCATAAACTCAATTATGTAAATAATTATGAAGTATCAAAAAAATCTAAAGACAGAAATAATACATTTTTCACGTTTTAATTCCGCAGAGAATTAGAAACTAACGATTTTCGGATTTCTATCTTTTTTGTTCTTGAGAACTTCCTTCTCAGTAAATTTTAAGATTATGGGTTTTAAGTAATAGGTTTTAAAGAGCGAGTAAGTGAATCAGTATCAAAAATGCTGATTGAAAGGTTGCATCGCATTCAAAGCTTGAATTGTCTACAGGACTATGGGGATAGATATATCTACGAATCTTAGTATTTGATATCAAATTCAACTGAATATCTCTAATCGTAACAGAAGAAAAGCTTTTTAACTGACAGTGCCACTTTTTTTTCTAATGTACGTTACTTTTAAAAACTGAAAACAAAATTGTTGTTACTCATTTCGTCAACAATTTTGTTTACTGTTAAACTCAGTTTGTCTATTAGGCAGGAAATTAATACTTATATCCAATATCAATGTGAAATTCATAAAAGATGGTACTAATAACCTTTGCTAAGAGATAGATTTAATAACCTTTGCTAAGAGATAGCATTGTTGGAAAATTGTATACTATATAGTAAATAAATTAGGAATACGCGCGGATAAAATTAACAATTAGTTTAGATAGTTAAGTGGAAAAATAAAATCGAAAAAACATAAGACTGAAACAGTAAGATAACGTTAAAGGATAGTTGAAACCACATAATTCACCAAGTAAATTAAACATTTTACATACCGAATGTAAGAAAAATAAAATTATATGAAATGGATAAGATGTTAAAAATAAACAATAATTTTCAAGGCGTCACTAAGATCTAATAGAACCAACTGCCAACGCTATTGAAATAAGAGGTATTTGAAAAAATTCCTTTGGGTAAAACCTGTTAAAACAGAGATTACCTCGTAAATTGTCTTAGCTTCACTTGAATATTTACTTAATATTGTATGATTTGAAAATTAGACAACAGCATGATGCTATGCAACCACCGTGTAATAAAGAGAATCAAATGGTAAACTTGCAAACACACGGTCTAAACATCAGCACAGTATTTTACCGCTTCGCACACGGAGCGTGAAGATGGCTGAAGTTTCAGCATGGGTATAAAAACTTGATTAATTTATCTGTCAACTGCAAAAGAAGAACGTTTCGTCTTGTGTAGCGAATGCAAAACTTTTGTAGCCCACGTAAATAACTTATATACACGGGCAAACCCTTTTCAGCAATAAATGGAACCGCAACCTAAAATTACGTTATGCTTTTCAATATATTAAACTTGTATTTAAATTTTCAAGCTTGTATTTTTGGAGGAATGGAGTTGGCAATATAAAGTAGATTTTATTAAAACATATTAATAATATGTACGATATAATTTTATGGATATTTGTGGAAAAAAAACATACATATATGTGTATATATATATATATATATATATATATATACATACATATATATATATATATATATATATAAATATATATATATATATATATATATATATATATATATATATATAATTCTATATATAAAACCTGGAAAATTTTACATATACCGTGAATCTTATCTTTTTCGATGTACACATATTTCTCATTTAAACTACACTTTAAGGGATTGTGTGGAAAAGAGACAAAATTTAATCGGCTAATACAGTATGAAGATGACGAATGTTGCAGTTCAACCATAAAAAAGTTATTAACTTTATTATTTATTAAGTACCAATGGATAAATTTTATAATTAACTTTAGGGCAATAACTTGGTCATCAGTAAGTAAAAATAACGTGTTAATATTTTATTCTAAAACATGTCCATTTTCCGACAATAAAACTGAAATTGATAAAAAATTTAGCATTATCTGAATCTTATCATCCGTGCTTTATTTGGTCTTCAAAAATGTTTATTTTTCCATTTTCCATATTTGCCCAAATATTTCCGTCGCTATTGTTAGCTACATTTACTTCGCAAGTTCAAATATCTGTTTATTATGCTTATTTGTAACGTACACTTCAACGCATAGACTCAATAAACTACGAATAGACGCACATAGTTTTGTGTGCTTATTTGTGCTTTTATGTGAGCGACTTTAAGTGACTTCTTTTCATTAACGATGTTATACCGAAGATTTAAAAAGAAAAGAGGATTAATATGGCAAAAATTCATGAAATATTTTTTGATGGGCCCCATATTATGAATATGAAACATAAAACATCGTTTCAGGTAATCGCTTTCATTATATTTTTCATTGTTTTACCTTACTTAAATATTTTGGGTAGATTATTTGTACTGTGAAAATATATCAGTCTGAGCGCATTCGTATAGGATTTAGAATATAGCTGTAGAAATTCCCCAAAAACACTTAAATTTAAAGTAACTAATAAAAAAATTGTATTAGAAAAAATAAGTATCATGTAGAAAATATATACAGTGTGTATGTCGAAAAGTAGAAAAATATTTACGGATACTTTAAAATGAAACAAAATAACATGTTACCTAAAATAACCTTAAACTATAAACAACTCATATTTCATTTCAAAGTTAAGAAAAATAATTAACATCTTATTTAATGAAATTGTGGGATCAAAACTTAAAAAATGATTTCTAAGGTTATCTTATTCCAGTTATTTTTTTAAAGTTCCTGTTGATACATTTTAAGAGGTTTCATATGTTAACCTTATTGTCAAATAATTTTCAATTATACATTGTATTTACTGGATATGTGTGGCTATTAAGAGGGTACTACTCATATGATTGATTTATTAAACCATCAATAAAATTTGTTAGTTTAAATGAATTTCGAAAACTCTTTTACTAAAAATTATATTATCAAGCTTAAAATTAGTTTTCAAATGTCATAATATTGTTTACATTTTAATAACGTATCAACAAACGTAACGTAACGTAACATCTTAAATGGATATGTCAAAAAGCTCTTCATGTGTTTGGCGAAATATTTACGACTTGCACGTAACTCATTATTTTGTTATTGCATCAATGTTTCTAAGCAAATTTAACATTATATATATATATATATATATATATATATATATATATATATATATATAGATATCTTTTTTTTTTGTTTAATTTTTTTTTGTTTTTCTTTTTTTTAAACCATTAATATAGATAATCAATAACCGATTTAATGAATTGGCATACATTTTTAAAGATGTCAGGTAGTTTGTCTAATAATACTAAGGACAAGTGTTCAATATAACTTGGATTGTCACTTTGAAAATTGTTGCCAAATTTGCAAAAATATTGCAGTATTAATGAATTTTGCGATGCAATCTATAGCAGAAAAATTAGCAATTTCTTGAATTTCCCTGCAGTTTCAACTTTCACTCCATTTAAAATTGTCTGCATAACAAAGTACAATTTTGTATGCAGATATAACCGGCCTGATCGTTGGGATGTACGGCACTAAAAATATGTTTCCAAATGGACTCATAATTTTGTTTATAAAAAGGTAAAAAATGCAAGTGGTCTTTTTGTATATAGTCTATGTGTAAATATTGTAAACTTACTATATTTATTAAGAGCCCGGTTAAAATTAAACATCTCGTAGAGTTTAAGGTACCAGTAACATCTTTAAATTTTATATATGTAAAATCTTTGTGTATTTGATCGATTTCGTCAAAAACGTCTCGTTTATTATTTGGGCACAAAGGGTTTTTAAACCCAGAAGAAAGAAAGTTCCAGAATTAAAAATGTAAATTATGTCATTAACGAGGGTAATAAATATCACGGTGACTTTCAAGTTCTCAAATTGAGTTAAATTGAAAAGAATTATGTAAGTACTGAATAGGTGTTGCGACATTCCTAGAAAGTAATTGTGCTGCTAGCATCACTTTAATTTTTTGTTTGAAGTAATTCATACGCCTAAATATAACTTTGTTCCTCAATTTCAAACTTTCCTTCATTTGAATTTTATATAATTGGGTAATAAATATAATTTGAATTTTTTAACATTTTTGTCCATTCGACCTTTTTTTTCCACCAAACATATTTCTGACATATTTTAATAAAATATGGATTTTACTGTGAGATGTGAATATATTTGATTCACTTTTTAATTTTACACGAAGTAATCTGGATATGTTGAGATTTCAAGCGATTCCGCCAAATATAATTTAAATCATTGTACATGCAATCTCAGAAAGTAAATCAAGGCAAAGTTTCGATAAATTTTTTTTTCGTGAAGCTGTAAAACTTCCTCCTGGAAAGTAACCAACTGGAAGTTTCGAAAAGCTATTCACAGCCGCAACCATAAGTACAGGAAATTTATTAGCAATTGCTGATTTATCTCCTTGCAAAACATCGCCTATATTAATATAGCCATAATATTATTTTGTTCACGAATTCGGTAAATTCACTAATTCTTATTTCTTCTGAAGTGAAGCTAGCAAATATTTATTTAGTAATTTCCTTTATTGTACTGAATGACTCAGTTGTAAAATTGGGTTCGTAATTGAATCTCATATATATTTTCCCAATTGTGTTTACATGAGGTAAACGAAGATCGAAACTTTTCATCGATGTAATTACAAGACCTTGAAATTTAGAAATGGATAATTAGTGAACATTTTCTAAGCTCTTCACTATATTTAAAGGAATGGGCTATTTTACCATTTCTTCGTTTACCCTATCGACTACAAACTACAACATTTCATTACTGCAAGATATGGAGAAGTTATTTAAATATTTCAGAAAATTTGAGTATTTTTTCATTTATTTAACATCGACTGTGTAGTTATAATAATTTTCTTCACTGTCTTGGATTTAGTCATCAATATACTGAGATTCTGCCGCTTATTTTTTTATTTTTTTTTTAACTTATTACGTTTACAAATAAGTTTTTTTTCTTGACGATAATGGTGGTTGCGATGTCGATGGTTTAGATGAAATATTTCTGTATGAATAGTAAGACATTGTTTTTTTTGGCATTAATTTTCTCTGAAAACAAAAAAATATTCTAACGTGAAGACATGCTAAGACAGCTACCAATTTTACTACAAATATTTCATTATTTCTAAAACTCAAAATAATAAAACGTGAAATAGAATATATTTAGCATGATATGTATATTTAAATGCTAATTAAATCTAGCTAAATAATTTAGAGGAAAACATTGATGGGAAAAAGTATATAGTATATGCCTACCAAATTCTCTTAATTTGTATTACTCCTATGTGTCATTTTACAATTCAACACTGAACATAATTGCTTATTTGAGAATAATATATAATAATAGGTGAAACTACACAAAAATACTAAAATACAGCGGACGCTAACCAGACGGGAGTATTTTCTTTTCTACTTTCAGTAATGCCAAAGAGGATATATTCTTGATCGCATGTTTTATTCGTCTATTCGTAGTATAATTAAATTTATGCTTGAACATTAAATCGAGAAACAGCGAGAGCTCAGCATTATAGGTAATACTGTCCCGGCCCATTCGAGCCTGACAGCATGATGGATCTTGTCTTAACTGAATCCCACTTACGAGCGACACTATCGCCAGATTTCCTACTTGTGGTTCGAACATCATACTTCAAATATAATACAACCCTGCTGATACTCGTGCTATATTTATTGAAACGTGTATAATATTCGCATACTGATGTAGCAGTAGAGATTCGTAAAGGTTTAGAATTGTAGGAGCCACTAAGAATTATTGTTGAAAATAATTATTCTCCATATCACAGTTAAATTTCCAATTATCCTTAACTACAAAATGAAGTATGAAATAATTATGTCTTATAGTTAATGTAACATTTGTACTTTGATTACTTATATTTCCTTTTGCCTTTAGCTTAATCTCGCTTAAACTTCTACCTTTACGGTCAAGTTTTTCTCTACTAATGACATAATTCTCTCAAAGGAAAGTACTTTTGTAATTGAAATAACTTATACAAGAAATGAGTTATTTTTATTTATATAATCATGTTTTACTAGGATGAAAGTGCCATTTGTCTTGAACTTTAAGCCGAATTGCAATAATATCCCCGATTATTTCTATTCATAAATGTTATGCCCGTACACTCGGTATTGCTGCCTGAGTACTATAAATTAAATTTCAAGTCTCTTACTTGATCTCAGTTGAAGTTTTGGTTTAGTAGTTTTGACGTAATATTTAGACAAGGAAACTAACACATATACAAGAAATAGACAAAACATTCATTAAGAATTTTTAAAAGGCAGTGTTAATCAGGATTTGAATCCCAAGAATTATTTTAATAAAAGTTCGATTCAAATAGGTCTTGCATGATACTCAATCAAAGAAAAAGAGAGACAAATAGACAAAAATTGTTTAAAGATACGTTCTGGGTTCAGATGATCCTAAATATCATATTCTACTGTTTTTCAAAAAAAAATTTACTCCCTGCAGCATTTAGGTTTGTTTCTTTCATATTTTGGGCTGTGGTAGGATTTATATAACTTTGATGATCATTTCTTTTGAACGCCTATTTTAACGTTTGTTTGTTCATCCGTCTAGAAGTGTATGGCAATTGTCTCTTACCCAAGAGACAATTGCCATACACTATGACATGATATACATGTATGATCTGCGACTGTTATATTACATTATTTTTTTTCTATTTCATGTGTTTATCTATTCTTGAGTTCTTCATATATTGGTATATCATGATTTATAACCTTATTAAGGTAAGCGTAAAGGGTTTATAACTCGGGAATTGATTATTTTCGATCAGTCTAAAATGTTAAGTATATTTCTAAAAATATATGTTTATTCGTAATTTGTAGATACAGGAATTATTTAGGATGAGATTTACAATATCCATCCGTTACTAATAATAATGATAAAATATCGGCATTATAATTCTTTCTTTTTATACATACGTGTTATAATATACCATATTATCAGCCACGGTAAATAGTATTTTAATTTAGCTGCGCACTTCCATAACTTGATGGACATTAATAATTTTTGGTAACATTGCAAATTGCACGCGAGATGGTAAGAATTAAAAAGAATAAGTTATCCAAGCTGACTAATCAATCACTTTACCTTGGTCGTTCGAAGCACAACGGTGCAAGTGCATAAGCGTTTGTAAGTTTTTAGAAATATGTTTTTAGAAATATGCAGAAAAAAGCTTACATGACGGGATATTTATGTGACGATTTGTTAATAGTATGTTGCTTAAAAACTTACTTATAATTACAACAATTATACTATTGTCAAGTGAATTGAATAATTGTAAACAAGAATATACAAGTACTCCTTATATTTGAGCATGCTTTAAAAACGTGAAAGTATCTAAAATGCAACTAATGAATAAGTTAGAAAATGGGTTACAGGATTTACGTAGATTCAAGATTATAGGTAGACTAGGCTTTATAACTAATACTATATATACATATATATATATATATATATATATATATATATATATATATATATATAGTGTATACCGTAAAAGTTGTGTAACATTTCCGGAGCAAGCCATTTAAATCCATATTAGCGCGTCGTGAGTGAAATAAATTTTGGCTTTTAATTTAAAATTAGTTTTAATCATTCACATGGAAAGTCATAAACTATTTTTTATTTGGGTAAACATAATAAATAATAGCATAAATATTAAATAGCATTCTCATGCAAAGCAATCATGGACTTAACTTTTTTAACTATCAAGTATGTGGAGAACTTTTGAATGTTTCTCTTTTGTAAAAGCTTAAAGTTTAAATTTTCAACGAAGTTAAACCGTCATTGGATTTACGAGAGCATGACTAAACCGTCGATTAAACTCCGTCTATAATTTAAACAGTGATTGATTTTCCCGACAGTTAAATGATGATTTATCTATCATCGTGATATTTAACAAAAATATACACGTTGCTAAAGGTATAATTCGCGCTATTTGCCAAGGTGAAGAATTATGGTTTCATAAGATATATAAATTTACATTATTTTATTGACTAGACCAGTTTTATAATTTCAGTAAGTCCTTTATTTCTGTCATGTCCGTTAGATCAGTACGTTTTTGTAAGTAAAAATTTCTTACTCCGTCTTTCAAACTAAGTCCCATCATACTTCTCTCGGCTGCTTTCTGGAAATTTGATAATTTTGAGCCTATCTTTTACAATCATGTAATAGTATATTTGTAACAAATGTTTGAAATGCTTTTTTTCTTTACAGAAACTGGTAATATTTATTTGAATATATATTTTAATGACCTATATCTGGTTCCCGCAATTTTAATGCTTATGTTTACTTCGGTAAGTGTGTGATTCGAAAGTGAGATTTTATGACTTAAGTACACATAGTTTTCGATGTAACATAAATTCCAGACGCTTATGGTTTTTTGTAGTAGAAGTACTGTCATCGGCATAGCGTAAGTGATACAAGCTCTCTCCGTTTATATTTATTTCCATGGGATTACAAATGAAATTACGGAAAATATTCTCAAATAATACTGATTTTATTAAATTAGGCTATATTAGATTACCGCGTTCCCTTTTGAAGGATTTGCCTTGTCTCTCTAAATTTTGCAACTGCTATACTTTTGTTATATATTTGTTATAAAATTTTTTTTAACCTTTTTTTGTATTCGTTTGTCGTTTAGGGTGTTCAATAATGATAAATTTATGATGGAATTAAATGCGTAAGAGTAATTGATAAATGCAATATGTAATGGCTTGTTATACTATAAATATTTTTCCGTAATATCTCTTAACATATTGTAAAACGATGTCATTTCGTATAATTTTAAACTAGAACTTTGCTAATTTATAATAAAACCGAATAACAATCAAAGAGATCGATCAAATAATTTCTGATGAACCAGTTGGTTAAACATTGATCGATGCATTGGTGATCGATGCAGAAGAAAAATTACTTACTAAATGTATGGTACATTTAACATAATATGGTACATTTAACATGATTAAGGCACTGTAAATAATATTTTATGTTTAAATTGTCACAAAGTCGACAATATAATAATAAGCAAGGCAGTTATTTCAGAAAAAAATAAAGTGAACTATGCAAAATAAGAATGAAAATATATACCTTTCGAACAAGTTTTGAATAAAAACTACGGGAATTTTATTTGAGTCATGCAAAATCTAGTAGGAATGGGAAAAAATACTAACTGGTCAGTATAGTTTGAAAGTTGTGAACCAAGTAAAGTAGAGTGGGATATCCAACCGAAGGATATTTTGCGATATTATTGGCTGACCAAATATGAGATAATGGCATATTCGAAAAAAATATGTTTAATATTCAAAACGAAATTTCCGAACGATCTCATAGTTCATAAAATACCAATTAACCAATGTTTCGACTTACTGGCAGACATTTCTAAAACTATTGAATATGGCAACCGTAACAAATGTTATATGACATAAAAAACATATATACGATACACCAGAAATAGAAAACTGGAGTTTTAATTTCCATTCCAAAACAACAACATTGCGATGTCAATTTTGTAAGTCTGGGTGTATACCATGGGTACTGAAAGGTACAAAACATATTAATACATGAAAATTTATGTACAATATAAATTGAAAAAATAAAAATATAAATTGACAACCTGTGACATTTATTAAATTTGTATCCACCTGGACCCGCCAGAATCTGGGATATTATATATAAATTCACATAGATTACTTTCATTGGTTATTAGTCTCTTGATTTCCGTTTTTCTTTTCCTTTCTGGATTGAATATCTCTGTTTTCCTTTATTGTTACATTATTTTAGCCGACTTTACAAGATTTTTATGCAGTCTTCAATATTTTAATTGCCTAAATTTTGTAGATTTATAGTGCAAAAAACAATCGGATTTTGCAAGACAAAAAATAATTCCTTTTCCAGTTTAATGAGTTATTTTACGATTTGAAAGTTTTTTACGATTTTATAGTCATAATTTTATGCATTCTAAAAAAACTAGAATATTTCTCGTAATATATTCTAAAAACTTGGAGTATTTTTGATAGGTTAATATTGAATCTGTACTTATTGTGATATTTGCGGACAGTGAATTTAGTTTTATGGTACTTCATAGTTTTACCTGTATATTAAATTTTTAAAAATAAACATTGTTGATATGGTATTTTATGGTAACGAGCAATTTATTTCAAAATAATTTATCCATTTATGGTCTTAAAAATAGATGAAAAAATACACTTTGTTTTTTTTTGCAAGTATTTTTTTGCAAGTTACATAGCATGTATTTTATTTTAATTATAAATTGTCATATTTTATTAATTTGCACAGTTCTAATTTCCCTTTCGATGGTATTTTTTAAATTTTCATATTAAAACAATACAAAAAACAATATCAAAAAACAGAAAACGGAAATATAAACATTTACCTTTAAAACGTAGGTATATGTTTGTTACTTTTTTGTTACCTTTTCGAAGGAATTCCTACTATAATCCATTGCTACATACATTGAAATCAGTGAATAAAATAATGAATCTAATCTCTTCCGTGGCGATTACAAAATGGACTCAATTTCATTTCTGTCCTTAATACTTTAAAATTTATTTGTAATTTTTTGGAGAGCATAATAAATTGCACAATAAATTTGTAAGGTTGAAGATGTTTATAAGCTAAGTAGTTTGCCTGGAGTAATGGGCCGGATAATTTTTGTGTGTTAAAGATACTTCCAAAAATGAAAATTTTTGTTGAATATTCCTCAAACCACAAGGTAAACAAACATTAACTTACCCGTCTCTACTAACTCTTCACTTTTTTGTTTTAAAAATAAGTAATAGTGTGATGTTCCAAACAAATAAGCTACTGTCATTTTTAGCGTTTTGTGTTAGTTTCATTATTGCCAGAAAATTTGGGGAAGAAACATTCACTCCACGAATAAAAACCTTAGTATAATTTGTATCCTGATTTCGTTATCTCTTACTATATATATATATATATATATATATATATATATATATATATATATAAATCACAACATTGGTATAGACTTTTGTAACATTTCTTCACCCTAATCCGTACGATAGTGTTTTAGGGCGTTTCATAAATTTTAAGTTATCGAAATAGCAAACAGTTTCTGATTGTGCAGACCTTTATATGGAATTCTTTCTTTTTGTGAATAGTACTAGCATATTTTAGCATAAAAATATAAGAAAGTAGCATATATAAAATAGTAGTAAAGTATCGTATATAAAGAAAAGCTTAAAAATGGTATCACTTCAAAATTATTCCAAGTGATTGAACTTAAAATTACTGTTGTTTTCTTGTAACTTACATATCACCTACAATTTATTACGTCATTTTCATAATATCAGATTTAATAAATTATGTGGGATGGATTATTTATTAAAATGATGCTAAAATAAAATATTAATTTCAGTCAAATCCAAATAACTAACAATAAAATTGTTCTGAAACTTTTGGCAAAACTTAATTAAACTTTCATTTATTTTCATACCAGAGCGGAAGCTAAAATTATTTAGAATACCTTCAGAATTGACAAGATAATTTTCACAGCTTTGTATTGAAATGAACTCGTGTATTGCGTTTCACGATAAACGTGACAAATTCTTTTGAGAATATTGTTTTCAGAAATATGTCAGACAGTTTATCGTGAAAATTTTTTTGTATTTATATTATAAGTTTTTAATCCTAAGAAAAAAAAAATAAACACTATATCTGCACAATCTGCAAAATATATTTTTGTTTAGAGTATTCAAACATGGTGTCCTGATAGCTATTCAAATATATCCATGCAAAATCAATAACATATTTAAAAATTTAGAATTTTAATTTGGTTGATCTTATAAGAAAAGTCGTTTTCTTTGAGTACTGATAGAAGCAAACAAAGAATTTATTATTGAGTAATAAAAGCTGGTTAACGTTGGTTTTTTTTTTAACAATTTATTCATCGGCTATTAAATATTTGCATAAGTAGTTCAGTGATAGGACTCGCTCTGACATACCTACCGCAAAATTAGGCACGAATACAGAAAGGTTTAGGTAATAAAAAATGTTTTGTAATAATATTTAGTAACAAAAAAATTGTTTATTAGAGTTAAAACGAGGATTAGGAATAGTATTCAGTCTTAAGGCGCATATAATATGTGGGCTTTAAAGGCATATAGATTTTGTGTCTATGCTATCGATCGTGCAAAAATGGATAACGTAGCGTCATTCAAAATTTGATGAAGAATTTGTGTAAAAAAGAAAAAACCCGCCGGTTCATTTTACTCCAAAATTTTATGTGCTTCGAAATACGCATTTAACTTTGAATTCGTCGCCAAAGAAACGTCATTTAGCATTGCTTTGGAGAGAAAGTAGCTTAAATAAATAAAAATATTCTGAAACTGTCACAAGGAGGAAAGAAAAACTTCTTCCCACAAAACAATTAATATTTATACATTCCATGTTTTGATTGTAATATTAAATTAATTGGTTGAGAAAACTTTTCTTCACTTCAAATCAAATAATTCTATTTTCAAATTAATTTATCTAATATTAGACCGAACACTGCTTTAATATTCAAAATTCGGTCAAATACTAACAAAATATGCCAAATACTGAATAGACATATAATAGAAACTTTTCATGCAAACATGGCTGCAGACAACTCAGTCGAGACCCTCTTCTCATGTTCATCGATGCATGAGAGTAATAGATTCATGGATACGTGCCAGTGACGTAGGAGCTCTTGTTAGTTACTACTCAGTGACACGTTAGGTTGCAGAGTTGATGTATGAAAATAGAGTAGGACTTTTGTAAGCAGGGGTATTTATGTGATATAGATATTGTAAGCCTTGTATCAAATGAGCCAATGTAACGCAAAACTCTTTTTTATAGAGGGAACGAAAACAGTAACTCAGATGTATATTTAAAATATGAATCAACTTTTAGTTACAATACTCATTGAATACGATATATTTTGCTAACACTAGTTTATTAACGAATCAAATACATTCATAGGGATAGTGCAGTATTTTTGGATCGATACATCAATTGCATAATAAATAATTTATACTAAATATAACTTTAATAGTGCCACTTTCTTTTGCTGCAACACGAAATATTGCGTATTTTGTGTAAATTACTATTATGAAACTACGATAGAATATTTGATTATGTGACCTGATTTTTACCATAGTAATTATATACCACAGTTTATTTTATAGAGCGTCAAAAAGAAATGAGAGAAACCTCAAATATATTATTTTGGGTATATTTCTTTCTAAATTATTTTTATTAAATAAAGAATATTTTAAGCTTTTTTAATAAAAAGGCGACCTAATATAAAAGATGAAACTGTTCTGTCACGACGTCATCATTTGCAGTTAATGTCAATAAAGTTTAGATGCAAATCTATACTTCAAGCCTGTGATATCTACTGGGTAAACCATTTTATAAATATATAGGAAACTTACCCACTTTAAATTTAAAAAAATTCTTCTGACTTCAGATTAGCCGTTTTGATATAATCGATTTTAAAATATTAAATTTGGATGGGCGTGATCGCGCAGTTGTGTGTCACTACCATTGCAACTGAACTGTGAGCGGATCACAATCGCGGTCACCGTCCGCTTGATCATTTAATTAAAATTATAATATTTTAATGTAAATTTTTCAACAACAGATTAAAAAATAAAAAATATTGTCGTATTTCAAGCATAGAAAGTGTATGCTTTGAGTTCGAAACTTTGAATTTGGCCGTATATTTATTACTTTCCTTTTCGCATCTTAGGTACCAAAGGGGTTTTAAATGGGCCACAAAATGAGCAATACATACATTGTAATTGAGAAATATATATTTCTCATATCAGATATTTAAAAAAGTAGAAGAGTATGCGTGTTGCATTATTTTTTCTGTGCATGTGCACTCATTTTTTCAAAACCCTAAAGAATTGTACTCAGTATTCTTCCAAGTTTTACCAGAATCTCATTATGTAATCCGAAGATAGGAAGTAGACTTTTTCTAATATACATGACACATACGACTCGACTGATTTAACTCTCTATATTAATTGATTAAGAATAATTATCCTTGGGTGCTAAATATTACCAGTGGAGAATTATAATTAAGCCGACTATTTAACTATGTGTCACTAATACGCTTTTTAATTTTTTACAATTACAATAAGTGGTTTATTTAGTAAATTATCAGGTTTCAAGTCAGTGAATACGATTATTTGCAGTTTCATATTGTAATTTGATTGTTTGGTATATTTAATTACGTACTTACTGACACTTTGTTAAAACTTAATTTAAGTAAAAAATATTATTCGAAATGAATTCTAGTATAAACCAGAATATTTAAAAAAAATCCTTTAACTTTAGTTGTATGCCCTTTCTTTTTTTTAATTTAAAAAATTAAATTATTCCAAATCCACGTAGTTTTAATTAGTAGTTTTCATTTTACATCCAGGGTGAGATGATCTGACCTTGAAACTGTATCTATCGATGCAAAAACTATTTAGATGGTCACGTAGAATTTATATGCATAACCTGATAATAATCGGCTGAAAATGAGATACGTTTAGAATACGTGAAACACTTTCATTAATCTTGTTCTATTAACTTTGCTTTATGCAAATTTATTTAAATGGTAATTGGCATGAACTAAACGTTTATTTCATAATAATTTTTTATTTCATTATTGTTTTGTTTATCAGTAACATTATACTAGTCATAATATTATTTTTTTTGTTTCCGCCTCCAAAAAATTAAGCGAACCATATCTGTCGATTTACGAGCATTAAATAAGCGTACGTATAAATGTATTTTTAATGGTTAATATAATTTTTCATTTCAGTTAAATAACACAAAGAACAATTTTCTTGTCCGAATTATGTTTAAACCTTTATTTGTTAGAAATTCGAAGCATTCAGATTAATTAAAATCGCATATAGTACTTAGGGGTTTAAAAAAGTATTGTATTTACTTCTCATGTTAATCGAATAATTACATATTTAAATTTTTTTAAGGTTAATGATATATTGCGCTCGTGTTTTATGGCGCCTCTGATCGCTTGTTAGCTGAGTAGCCACTGAAAGAGTTGGTATATATAGGCCCTATGAAATGCTTAGACGAGGCTTGTAATACGCGAGCTAATATAATTTTGATGAAAAGTTATCTCCAAAATGTAGTTATTTCAACAATATAAAATTTGTTATACGTGTAATCTGTGGGTATCTATGTATATACTGTTCCATATCGTACACGTAAGTGGGTAGGGATGTAGAAGACATCAGTCTTAATCAAATTTGAGGTAACATAAGTATGAATCTCGTTTACACTTTTTACGTCTATATTACTTAAAGTATAAAGTTTTCTGCACACGTTTTTGGGACGTCTGACGAAAAATGTTACCGCGGTATTGTTGAATTGTGTAAATGAAATCATTTATAAAATGATGTTGTTTTCAAATTGGTGACATGAATTTTCATGTAGTTCCGCGAAACTACCGCTTTTGTCTTGAAATTGACCACAAATTGAATCTTTTTGATGTTGAATGCGTTTTCACTTTTGTATGATCGAGCCACGTACATTTATTCTACCCTAAAAAAATTCAAACTTTTACACATTCATCGATCGCTCAGCAGGACATTGAGTTAGAGTAGTAGTACAAAGTACCGACCTATCCAACTTTTATTCTTTTAAGGAAACTTAAATCTTAACATTTTTACAGCGGTCTTCTGCAGTATGCACATTTCTCAACTGCTCACAAGGGTTTAGTTTGAAAAAATTAATTCTGTGGTTTACGGGAATAAAAATATTTATTATCTGTATTCAATAGAACATATTAATAAATTGTTATATTGTTGTAAGTCCTAAAATAAAATATTCAAAAGTATAATTTAAGTAAAAACATCATTTAATTAAATATTACAGTTAAGGATTTTGAGTCAATAAGGTGTACCACATTTTTAAAATAAGTGAAGTTTTAGCTCTTTCTCGAATTGTGATCGGTTTTAAAGTTAGATATGTAGAAATATTTACACACATATGTAGAAATATTTACTTTTTGCTCAAACGTAACTTTTTTTCATTGGCCCGATATATTATTCAAAGTTTGGGGCTTTTTTAGAATGTTAACATTAATAACTTTTCTTTATAATTTATTCTATGGAATTAATGAAAAACATAGTAGTCGTTTAATTTAATGTTATTATTATACTCTAAAATCAGTATAAAACACCTTAAAATGTTAAACTTTCCTCGCATTAAGATGATCTAAAACATATTTACGTTATCGATACTTTTGCGATAATTATTACAAATCTGCTGCACTAGTGACGTAAACAGATGCAACGATATCGTCAATAACGCTTTTAATTAAAATTCAACCAAATATATTCAAGTTAACTTTCGATGACATAAAATTCCACAATTGCTTACATTTTTTGTTCGCTTTTATTTTTTTCATTTACCGCATTCGGTCTGCCAGTAAAGATTAAATATCTAATGAAAAATTGTTGAATCTGTGTAAGGAAGAACCGACCGTGCATTAAATAAAATATAGCAAGTGGAGCGTAATATTTAAAATAGAATGAAATTCTGGCATCCAAAGCATAAATTAAGGCAGACTATTCGGGCCGCAGTGAAAAATATAGGTAAGACTTTAAGTGAAACGAGACGTCATACCCAGGATCGATAGACACGATAAGTTTGCCCCATCGACATTGGGAATTAAAATGAGGAAAAGACTGACGTGTGTAACACCGTGGTATAAATATACATACATACCGCATATATTATATATATATATATATATATATATATATATATATATATATATATATATATATATATATATACATACATGTATATATATATATATATATATATATATATATATATATATATATATACATACATGTGTGTATATATATATATATATATATATATATTCTGTACAGTTTAATTCGGCGATAGATAATAACGTGTCGAGCGAGTGGCATCGGTATTAGTCGTAAGTAAAATTTGCTATACTATCTATTGAAATAAGCAATATTTCATTCGTAATGTTTTAGAATTTATCTAAATGGAATGGCCAATATTGTTGTTTATTTGACTTACAAAGTCTCTCGCCATATTGGGTTCGCATAAATAACTTTACCACTTTTTAAACGTTTAAATTGAATTTAAAATTTAATTAATTAATTAAAATATTAAAGACATATTAAATCAAAAAGAACTTATTAAACTGAACCAATTCGCAAGCAATAAACAACATAAGATAGAGGTCTCAAAATAATTCACAAAAGATAATTTTAAAATGTAAACCTCGTACTTTGAGAACAATGACATCGGCATAACAACGATGATAATATGATCATCATATTTTTAATGCACATACCCGACTTATAAGTAAATGTAACATCGAAACTACAGTGATTTCGAGAACAATCAAACTGTTATTGAATGGAAATTTCGATAAAAATCTCTAACACCTAAGAAATATCAATTGGTGTTTATTTCTAATAAAGCTATTTTTTAAGAATACCAATTGCAATCTTAACTGACAGAAAGATTTGATAGTGCAAAATAATACTCGAATTACTATTAATTTATTTACTTATTTACCGACTTTTATGCATAATATATATATATATATATATATGTATATATATATATGTATATATATATATATATATATATATATATGGCAGTCTTATTGCTACATGAACAATCTCTTTCAGTCAATCATAACAATTCGTTTTGAAATTCAATTGGTTGACTGTAAAAGATTTTACAATGAAAATTACTTATACACAGGAAAAGAAAAATTTAAAAAAATAAAAGTATTAATACTACAAGCTATTGACATTATTAAGGTTGCGAATGACAGGAAAGGATAAAGACATAAAGGAAAAATGTTTCAGGAGAGGCAGTACGTTTTTACTGGATCTTTGAAAATATTTAAGGACGTAATTTTCCTGGCAGTACCTGGTGGTAGTAACTAGGTGATTTCAATTTTTTGCTGCTTGCAGTGAAGAATTTTTCGTAAGAGGTAGAGGTATGTGTAGGAATAAGTAGGGTGAGTAAAGTTTTAGATCGTAGCCCAAGGCCATGAGCAGACAAATCTTTAAATTTGTCAATAAGATAGTTCGGGCACTGAGGATTTTTTAATATATTAAAAAGAAGTGTAAGTATGTGATCTTGACATCGGTTACGGATCTGCAGCCATTTGAAAAGTGACCTGTATTCAGGAATGTGATAATATTTTCTGATGTCAAAGACTTGTATAAATATTCTTTATTAAGATCAGTATAGCACACATCTCTATAATCAATTAGTGGTAAGTAGTATTAGTATTTGACAAAAGTGAATTTTCGTTTCAGTCGGTAGAAAATTTTGAAGACGTTTCAAAGAATGTATCCAGTTGAAAACACGGCGGCTATCGTCATTTACTTGAGGGCGCCAACTAAGATTTTGATCGATCAGTAGGCCTATGTTTTCAACAGTTTACGTATGTACCATATACTATTGTACTATTTAACACTAATGTCGGTAAACTAGGTAGGTTTAGTTTAGAAATTAGTATTTGACTACCTATGGTGATAGCTTGAGATATCATTTCAGGATAAAGTTGGTATTCATTATGCATATTTCTTCAAATTTGTTGACGAAGAATTTGCTTTAATTTCTAAAATGAGTAATTCATTTCTGTGAAGCACTGGGTATAAAAGGTATAAAATTGCTACCAACGTGGAATTATACTACTATTCGTCGTGTAGATATATACGAGTATTTCTTTTATTTTACAAAATGTTAAGAAATATATTTTAATTTAGAGGAGCTATCCAAGAGAAATATATATAAATATAAAGAGTCAACCTTTATATTTTTCAAAAATGATAATGTAGCAATGAACTCAAATACTTTAATCTTAACATAATTTTTAAAGAAATTGAACCGTAATTTACGGACAATTTTCACCCATGTATATCAATATAACCCAAGCTAGTTCAAAATCACTCTAACTTTAGTAAACTTTCAACGTAGACCGGGTATTCACTAGTAATCCATATAATATTAATTACCATCGTTACCTCCCCTTAAAACGTCATACATTATTATTACCTTTTGTAGCCACTATTACGATATCATAAATTATACAATGATAGCCAGGAATATTTAAACTGAGGTAATAAAATAGAGGGCTCACAACATGAAACAATGTTTTAATGGATGAGTATTAACTGAGTAATTGCTTGCGACGTTGTTTGCAAGTATTGAGTAATGAATATTTGAACCGTCTTTACGTCAATTATAAATATAATACGAGATCTGGTTTATTTAAACTTTAAATTCATATTTATCTAGTATCAAATTTATGCTGCATAAACGCCACAAAATTTTAAACTTCAAGTGAAAATATAGTACGATATGTAGAGAAAATAAGGGTCATTATTCAATTTAAATAATTTTAATAAAATGATATAAAATTATTACACACAATACTCGCAGATAATAACAACGGTCATTAACCGTTGTTCAAATATAAATTGTCTACAATCAAATTTCACTGACTCTGATTTGTCTATTCTTCTAATTTTGCGGAAACGTCTGGTTTTGTGTGATATTTTTTTGTTTGTAAAATTTTACGTTAACTAAAGGCCTAATAATAGTACAAAAATTCATTACAAAAAACATAAATCTACATTTTATACGAATTTACACAGACCCTTTAATTAAACGTCCATTACTCAGATTTTCTTCATAATTACCAATATCTCTTCAAAGTAAGATTATAATAGTATTCCGTATCTACAATCTCCGCGCTTCCACCCAATGGGATTAGAGTCTGTCCCCTTTCAATGAATCATTTAGAACCTCCATTCTGTCTAAGACGCTTTTCACGAATACTCAAACTACTCAAAGATCGGTCCATTCCCAACGAAGTCTCGGTAACTAAAGGTAACACGTTCTAAGATTCCGCGTGATTTTACATTACTGTTTAGACGCATGCTCTCTATCAAAACTCTACTCGCATCATCGTGCTCACTGCAGTGAAACTAAATATGATTGATGCCTTACGTCTCAAGTCCGCAAGTACACTCCGAGCTGTCACGAAGGGCAAATCTATACAAAGTGGCACGAAATGCGCCATGTCCCATTAGAAATTAAGAAGTACAATAATAGGAAAAGCCAGTTTTTACTTAACCGCTCGGGCACGTCAGGGAAAAACTACCTGATCGTGTCCCCCTTGAAATTAGGGAAGGTCCACCTGGACTGTTAGTGAGCAATAACGATCTCTAAGATACGTCTCTTTCTATCAACGAGGGATTTGTTAGCCAAAAATTCTAAGTGCAGCACCAGATGCAACAGGCCAGCATCAAAACTTTTATTTGATGCCAAAATGAAGTTTGCCGCGCTTTCCGCAATCGCGGGAAACTTCCCGAAGGCCGAAAGGAGCGTAATAGGTCTGTAGAATTTTGGATCGCTAGGTGATTTCGCAATACTCTTCGGTATGACTTTAAACCTCCCCGTTTTCCACATCTTCAAAAAGTGGCTCTTGGCAGGCAGCGGTTAAAGATCACAAGTATCTCGTGCTTTTAGTAATTTATTGTCTATTCTATCAATGCCTGGAGCATTTTTCAAGTCAAGGTTTTCAACGATGGCGTCTAATTCCGAGTGTCGCAGCTCCGGATCAGAGTTACTATCCGGAACTATGCTCTTCACTCATATTTCGCTCTTCAACTGTATCGAGATTAGAGTCATAATCAGGGAAAATGATTTCAGAAGGTATTCGAGGGTCCCGCGAATATTATCGGTATAACTCCCATCGATCCTCTTAAAGGCGCTAAACACAAAAGGTTTCAGGGAGCTCCGTACACTTTTGTATACAGCTAACCAGGGATCCAAATTTCCTACACGGCTAACAAAGTCTCGACATTGGAAGCGCCTAGCCCGCTTGACCTCTCTGTTATAGTTACACTAGACGTCTACTAAGGCTACCCGGTGAGCCTCAACAAATTCCCAATTCATTCCGTGGTTCTTAGCGCGCTTGTAATTACGTATTTTTTTCGGTATTCACGCTGCAGGGCCTGGAGAGTGCTGCTCCACCATGAGTTCTTCTTGGGTGGATCCGATCGAACCGAACCCAGTCCTTCCTCGACAATGATGATCACTTTCTCCTGAAACTCAACAGCCAGTATTTGAGGACAAACTACTCGTTGCGACAATTTAGAAAAGTTGTCGAGCTCTCAGCAGAAAATTAAGACAAATCTATCCCAGTCTTGTAATAGATTTGTACAAATTGTCTAGTAAGAGCTCGACAAAATTTGGATTTGGAACAAATCTAACCTGTTTTGAATCGAATAGTGCTTCGCGCCCCTGGTCGCTGGAGAAGACGCCTGGTTTGACCTGCCAACCAACCTACAGCCCCGCAAGCCGACTCGAAATGAGAGTGATACCAATATCATTCTCCCACGTGGGTCCAGAAAACGTTGCGGGGATATCGGGCAAGTTGCACAGCAGAAGGCCGTTCTTGTGGAGAAAATCCTCCAGGATTTTACCACACAGTTTGAGGCGCCTCGAGTACCACAGCAAAGACTGCGCGTTAGCATCAACACAGATTACAACTGAGCTCCGCTCAATTGAGCAAAGGACAGCGTTGAGGTGCTCGCAGAAAATATCGGTAGCCATTGAATACTGGAAATAGATTGTAATTATCAAAACGTGTAACGAGCCGAGAAATATCTGGGCCACTACCCAATGCTCTGTCGAAAGATCAGGACCCCCATCCTTTTCAGGTCTAGGACAATTACAGCCTTGGGATCAGGCCCCTTATCCAGAACAGTACAGGGTTCCAATTCCAGGGTGCACCCCCTGGAGGCGTACTGCACCTGGACATATGGGATACAAAACTTACCATGATCTCTAAAGGTCATCGAGAGCATGATCATGACCGTTGAGCCCCGCCTGTTTTAATTTGGATGAAATTCAACCTATTTGGAATACGCCGTTTTCTTTGGCGATCGTTCTAATGCTGCCTTAAATGCAGGACAGGTATCAGTGCCAACGTAATTATCGGCGGACTTCTTAAATCAGGTGACGCAAGGGTGAGCAGTAAGAGCTTCGGGGCAGTCTTTCCCGTCATGGCTCTTCACTGTACATCTATTACAGTATTGGTCATCCTTACAATGACGGGCGACGTGTTCATAAGTATTATTTGCGGAAGAGTGGAAGAACTCAGAGTGGAGCAGGCGACTATCACCGAAAAAAATAAGACTATTAAAACCCTAAAAAATCAGCTGCCTCAGAAATCTTCTGCCCCGGTCTCTTGTATTGCTTCCCTCACTGAGGGTCGCCCTTCGCCAAGTTTTTGTCTTTGACGACTACAAACGACGTTTTCAGGACTAACGGGGGAGAATGATATAGATATCATTCTCATTTCGAGTCGGCTTGCGGGGCTGTACGCGGCTGGTAGGTCAAACCAGGCGTCTTCTCGAGCGACCAGGGGCGCGAAGCACCACCCGATTAAAAACAGGTTAGAATTGTCTAAATTTTGTCGAGCTCTTAGTAGAAAATTTATACAAATCTATCTCTTGGGATATATTTGTCTAAATTGTCTGCTGAAAGCTCGACAACTTTTCTAAATTGTCGCAACGAGTAGATTGTCCTCATACACTCGCTGTTAAGTTTCAGGAGAAGGTGATTATCAAATATTCGTGAGACCCTCGAGTACCTTCTGGCATCACTTTTCCTTGATGATGAAAAAGTATATAGCGAGCAGAGTTCCAGATAGTAGATCTGACCCGGAGCTGCGACACTTGGAATTAAACGTCATTGTTGAAAACCTTGACTTGAAAAACGCTGATTGATAGAATAGACAATAAATTACTAAAAGTCGTATGGAAAAACGTGGCGCATGAGATACTTGTGATCTTTAACCGCTGTCTCCCCAAGAGCCACTTTCCGAAAGTGTGGAAAGTGGGAAGGTTTAAAGTCATACCGAAGAGTATTGCGAAATCGCCTAGCGGTCCAAAATTCTACAGACCTATTACGCTGCTTCCGGCCTTCGGGAAGTTTCTCGAGTATGTATTGGTGGTGCGTCTTTTGGCACAACTATTTCATTCGCCGGGTTCTGATAGACAATTCGGTTTTCTTTCCGAAGTTTCCACATCGGACGCGATTAGAGCAGCTATGTTTTGGGTTGTCGCGTGCCAAGACAAATACGTTCTATGAATCTTTTTGGATATCTCCGGTGAATTTCACAATGCCTGACGGCCATTTTGTCTGTGCTAGAGTCGCGGGAAGTATGTACCGGATTATTGTGGATTATTTAGTGATCCTGTTGTTGCTTTTTTGGATGATGCAGACATCAAAGTTTTGAAAACGTTGCCCGTTTCCGGGATGCGGTACCATCGGATATGCAGATGATACTCTGATGTTGGTCGGAGGAGCAAGTCGCAGAGAGATAAAATCGGGACGAGGGAACTGTCTGTGGTGATGGCTGGGGCTAGAATCCGTGTGTGGGATCGGATGACCTACCTAGGCGTGCTCCTTGATGCATCGCGGAGCTTCTTACCACAGTCGCGGTACATTAGTGAGAGGGCTCGGGTAGTCTTCCACGCCATGGCCTTGCTTACTGCCGGTTGGGTGCTGATTGGCTATACCTTGTATATACAAACTGACGTATACGGAAATATACCTGAGTATATTGTCCAAAGTGTTGTCGTTTTGGGCTCCGTGGTGCGTCGGGGCCAGCAGGTTAGACGAGTGGTACTCAGATTTCAGTGTGTGCCGCTACTGGTGCCGACTAAAGTATACAAAACCCGCTCAACGCATGCGCTGCCAGTTTTGACGGGTATTTTGCCTGCCGATCTTGCGATTGCGGAAAGCGCGGCAAACTTCATCTTGGCACCAGATAAGAGTTTCGATGCTGGTCCGTTGCACGTCGAGTTTTTGACCAATGAATCCCTCGTTGCCAGAAAGAGACGTATCTTAGAGATCGTCTTTGCTCATTGACAGTCCAAGTGGTCATTTCCTAATCTGAAGGGGGATACGACCTGGTTGTTTTTCCCTGACGTGCCCGAGCGGTTAAGTAAAAACTGGCTTTTTCGATCATTATACTTTTCAATTTCTAAAGAGACATGACACATTTAGTTCCAGTTTGTTTAGATTTGCCCTTCATGATAGCTTGGTGTGTACTTGCGGATTTGAGACGCAAGATATGAATCATATTTAGTTCTACTGCAGTGAGCACGATGATGCAAGTAGAGTTTTGTTAGAGAGCATGCGTCTAAACAGTCATGTAAAATCACGCGGAATCTTAGAACGTGTTACATTTAGTCACCGAGACTTGATTGGGAATGGACCGATCTTTGAGTCATTTGAGTATTCATTTGAGTATTATGAATAATATAAGAAAAAATTTAGTTATATATTTTCTAGCACTTTAAACTATGACTATATTTCTTTCATTGTATAATAAAGTAGAGAAATAAATAAAATAATAAATGTGCAGTCTTGTGGATGTAACGGTAATATCAGATAATATCAATATGGCAGGACAAATCTCAGTGCACGATTCCCTTTTTAACCCTTTTCTATGATGTGCCCATAAAATTTGGGACAGTCAAAAGTAATTTACTGAGATCATATACGCTAAATACGCTTTAAAAAAATTCTTGAAGGCGGCTTTGATATCTATATAGTTTAACCTACCTATATTCAACCAACATATAATCATATGCTACCGTAAGCGGCAGTCTATGCCACTTACATAGCACTGTCTATCAATTGATTATATGGAACTGCTGATTTTTTATTACTTTGTGACGAGTCATGATCTCAAGAAGCTGTCTTTATGAACTTTTGCCTTGTATGTAAAATTGAAATATTTTTGAATTTGATATAATGCAAGCTTTAATGTTTGGAATAATTATGAAGTAATGAATAAAATAGATATTTCAAATAGTTTGTCATAAATATTTTTGAATATAAGGGTCATAAAATATATACAAATGAAAGAGACGAATGGAAAGCAACACACTTGATCTTATTTCGGTACGCTTGTATGGCACATGCACATTCAACAAAATATGTTTTATTTTATATAAGAGTGAAATATACAATTTATTAAGTATTGAACAGGTTTTATAAAGTCGTTATTACTTTATATTTATATCATATGTAAAACCTAATGAAAAATAAGCATAAAAAAAAAATATATATATGTATATATATATATATATATATACATATATATATATACATATATATATATATATATATATATGTATATATATATATATATATATATATATATATATATATATAATATAATGAGCAATCGTTTTAAAATTGCAGAGAAAATGAACTAAAATGTTTCCCAAATTCTTTTTGATTGAGTATTTATACCGGTCAGTTATATGTCGCATTATATTTATCAATTACTATACTATATAAAATATACGGAAAACTTGACAAAATTAAATTTAACCTACTCCTTACTTCAAGACAAAACATGTGAAATACATGAGTGCTTAAGATATACCTACATTTAATAAGGTTGTTCTGTAAAGCTGTTTTTCATATAAAACATGTATTGCATATAGTATTTTCCATCCATGCTGAAACGATTTGAAAAGTTAAATATTTGATCGTAGAATGACGGAAAAAAGAAGGAATGACAAAGCTTTAAATAAATCAAATTAACTTTTCGATTCAATGAACGATTAAATAATCGCTCCTGATAAAGGCTCGCTCACCCTTTTATCGAAAGGTCGACGTTTACTTCTTTACCACTTCAAGTTTAATGCTCGCAACGCAGGCGGCTGTTTCATGTGCTTCCAAAAATAATTTCCTCTTTATCGCTCCTCCCCTTGCACTTTCAAGTTTCAAGTCCAATTTTTACTCCGCACCAAATGGCGTATTATTAATTTTGAAATTTTATCTCCCTTAATTATTTATTTCACATAAACGAAAAAAAATTCGATGTCCCCAAATTTATAAAACATACTTAATTTGATGTTCTGTCGTAATGTTTACAGAGGTAAAATAAATACGTATTCTGAAACACGAAAATAATTTAGGAATATATTCTTTATCACTCTGACAGTATTTTGTAGATTTCCTGTTCTCAATAATTACATTTCCTATGTTTCGAATATAAGACAGAACAAAGTAAAGATGTGCAATAGTTTTTCCTTACCTCAATAATGTCTTTAATTTATGTACCTGTCTCTCTTTTTGAGTCATCAGTTACTCATATCTTTGTTTTTAACTGATGTGTTGACGGTTGAACTTTGTTACGCAGTTACTTAGTTTTATATCTTTGTTTATCTAGATCTTTACAAAAAAATCTTATGGTTGCATTACGATCCATTCGACAAACTGCTTGAACAGCCGTGTTATTAGCAGTAAGTAGTTCCCTGCTTGCACCCTTGACTTTAAGGGATCTACGTTCGTCAACAAGTTTCCATATCTCAATTGACATCCAGTGTAGCAGCTTTTGAGTTAAGAGTCCAGTGCTTTATTGCTGCGCCAATGATTTATTAAAAAAAGTGGCGAAATATAGGTATCCTTACAATTTAGTTTTATACTTGTTCTAATTGTTTGATCATTAGGTAAAAAACTAATAATGTTCAATTAGATGAAAAACTGGTATGTTCAGATCTCTATTTACTTACTACTCTATTGTTAAGTGTAATTTTTATCTCAACTACAATATCCAGATAACTTCATTAATTTTATTGTGACAAAAAGAGGACGATTACGTTTCCAACTCTACAATTAAACTACACATAGAAGATCTCAAGACAACGTATTAACATGAAGTCATTCATATTTTTAGTGACTCTTCCGTTTGTGTTAAATGTAGATTTTACAAGCATTCAAATTAATTTCAATACTCCTGTTGTTCGATGTTAAATATGTATATGTTTAACACTATCTTCTTGAGATTTTTTGATCCATATTTTATTGAGTGATAATATAATAATACACTACGTGTTAAAACATTAAAATTTTCCATAAATCCTTTAAATTGTTTTTAATTTAAAATATATTCCTGTTATCAGATCGGAGTGAGATTAGAAATAGTTGCATTTCGGTGGCATCATTTATAATTTCTCATCAACTAGAATTTTAAGGACGTAAATTAATTAGGTGATGATGATTTCGCTATAAATACAGTTTCACAAATGGTGCATAAGGGTATTGTTAACATCATTTTGAATTCTCCTAAGTTGCTTATCACTATCTGATAATAAATTTATTATTACCTCTAGAGCTAGTTATATTTTAAACTACTAATTCCATTTCCATTCCTGAGAGGTTTGAATCGAAATTGCAACCTACTCAGTGGTTAGTGGCGATATATATATATATATATATATATATATATATATATATATATATATATATATATATATATATATATTATTCTTTGTCGTTACACTCTTTATAGAGTGGTTGTGGTCGTCACGTTGACATTAGTGGCCTGTTTCACAATGCGACGCCACTCTTCGCGAACTCTCGCTCTCCTTGTACATTCCTGCAGTGGTCCGTTGAAAATCTTCTTTATTTGATCAGTCCACCTCATTGATAATCTGCCGCGTGGTCTGATACCTTCGACTTTGCCCATGCAATACTATACCCCCTTTAAGTAAAGGTGCATCAGTAGTGATACCAGGTGTTTTGGTGTACACACATCCAAGAATGTGCCCCTCAGCTTCGGCCATTTGACCTAATCGAATGCCTTAAAGAACTTAACGAAACACATATATGTAGGTTTACTCCATTCCCGGGACTTTTATATAATTTGAAAAACGTTTAGGATCTGCTCACAGGTAGTACTTGTGGTTTATGTAACACTACATGCAACTGATGTTTTAGTTTTGTGCTGTCCCGAAGAGATGCTGACATTTGACTTTGCCTTATACGGCTTGATCGATATTCGGAAGTTGTTCTTCATTAAAATATCCAATATAAAATAAATTCAGAATTATTATTACTGTCATTGATAAAGTAACGTATGTGTTTATACCTTCATAGGCTATAAATGACTTGACTGGCTCGTTCGGCCTGTTTAGTTACTACAAAGGCGGGTAGTAACCTGTTAACACGTATAACAGAAAGTATATAAATAATTTACGATTCAATTCAAATCAAACGTAGTTTAGTATATATACACACACACACACACACACGCGTATATATATATACATATATATATATATATATATATATATATATACATGTGTGTGTGTGTGTGCGTGTGAGATATTTAATTTTCGGTTTAACCTATGTGCCGCCAATATATAAAACGACCACTTCTTTGTATGACAAAAATCTATGTTCGCATTGTCATTCTTCACTATCATATTGCGAGCAGCTTCGCAATTTATCAAAATTAAAAATAATTTAACGACACATTCAAAACTCACATTGCATAAAAAATTTATTTACGCAATTTTTGCAAGAGATAATTTTACCGGTTACTAAGGCACCATCACCGAAAGTATCGGTTAACATTATAGTAAAACCGTGGATAAAAGGTCTGGATGCATTATGGTTATAATATTCTTCTTGATTATTTTTACGTACGATATTAAAATTTGCATCTCGGTTTTTCATTATATCGATGTTTGTAAACACCAACGATCCAGAAAAATAAATATGTGGGCCGTGTTCACTTTTTCATGCTAATTTAAGATTCCTTCGATGTTTCAGACCTCGTTTATTTTAAGTAATTTTGTGCGTCGCCAAATGCAGCAAACGCTTAAGTGAATGAATCCATCACACTGCAAAAGTTGATGAATCGTGCATCATTCTGCAATAAAATATTCTTTCGAATTTTAATAAGGCATGACGGATGAATAAGCAAATGATTTTGCTTTGCGAACTCTGGATGTTTTGCAATAGTATTTTAGATTACGAGTACTATTCCAAATTTTTATATTTTAGGGCTTCAGGAAAAACGAAACGCTTATAATATCACCCACCTTTCTGCCCGTCCAGTAGTCAGAACCGTTTTCTTCAGAAACCGCGTAGGAACTTGAAATTAGGCATTCTAATAAACTTTATTTAGCAGTAGATTGTAGCGCATATTAAGTAATCAAAATTTTTTTTTAAGTTTCACACACTTGGGATGTTGTTTGAAAAGCTCCAAGAATATTTATTTTGTAATTTTTTGTATCGCATTTTCAAAGACATACTGAAAAAGATGCAAAACCATATATCCGTCTTCCCTAATTTCCAAAACTACTCAATCTGAAATTATGGAAACAATAAAGTTTTTAGAATTCCGTGCAAGGATTGCAGTTAAACCATAGCGACGATATTTTTTTTAAATACGCACCATGTGTTTGAAGACCATATTATTTCCATTCATTCGGCTCATTATGAGATATAAAAATATTATTTCTATAATTTTAAATTGCATATTAAAAAAGAAATTGCAAAAAGGATACGAAAATTCAGCAACCTCTTATTCCCGATACTTTTGTCTAAGCAAAAATCATAAAGAAAACAGCGTTGTTAACATCTGACTGGGAGCTTATCGGGAAAATATGCTAGTTATCCTAGATTTTATAATTTTTTAAATATGCAACGTATTGTAGGTTGTGAAAAAAGTAAGGTTTGTTAGTATAGTTTCATAGAATTACTAAGTATCCTTAAATTGTAATGTGTTAAATGTGTACGAAACCCTACTAATGCAAGTTCTACGTTTGCTTGATAGGTTTTTTACTACTGATTATACGAAAAACAACCAAATCAACAAAATAAGGAAACCCCTTTTCATTCGTGCGTTAGTTTTCCCATTTTTTTCTCTACGCCGTAGAGACGTAGACACTAGGTGAAAGTAACAGAAAAAGGTTGGGCGCCCGGAAAATGTGGTATTGGAGAAGAATATTTTGATCAGGCAGCGTTTGTCCATTATTGTTGAACTCGTATAATGTAATTTTTCGGACGAGTGTCGCGGCGTAGCAACCATAGTACTGAACGCCTGGCGGTACAGGGGAGTAATTAATTATTTTTCTTAGTCAATACACTCTTGGAAAACGTTCTTGGTGATCGTGTGTTAATTGCTTTGCGGATGAGTAATGCGCCACATACATTGGTGCTGTGGGAAGTCCATGGCAGCCTTGACCTGATCTATCCATCTTATTCATGCTCTCCCACGTGGTCTAGTACCTTTCACTTAGCCTTGTACCGCCAAGCGTTCAATACTATGATTGCGCTGCCATACGTGTCCGAAGAATTAAATTATGCTAGTTTGCGCAATAAAGGACAAACGCTGCCTCAACTCAGCCTACATAGTTCAAAAGTATTCTTCTCCAATATCACATTTTCAGGGCGTCTATCTTTTTTCTGTCACTTTCATGGTGCATTAACAGGTTTTCGTTGTTTTGAAGATTTGGTTGTTCTTTCAAAGGTTTTTTTCACCTTACATATAGTTGACCTAATAATTACCATGTGCCTTTTGATATCGTCAGCACATCTACCATTATTAAAAACAAATGCCCTCAAATAGAGGCATGATTGAACCATATTACAATTTTCTAAATGTGTGATTTACGTCGATGTTTCCTTAGTAGGGTAAACAATCATAATTTTCGTCTTATTGCAATTAATTTCGAATTCACATCGAGTGCTAATTATTTTTTTTCTTTGCATTAGGCTTTCCAATCAATGAATACAAGTTGCAAATAAGGTGATATATGCACTTCGAAGATTTGAAATGTTTGTCACTGACCGTAATTCCATCCATTCAATACTCGATAGCTATTCTCTATATAAGTCATGGAGAGATAATACAATAGCAACGGAATTTTACCTTCTTGACAAACTACTACACTGGAGTGGAGTTTTTCGAAAATACATTTTATGTTCTGTACAAGGCTGTTCCATTTTCTTAAAAATGCTTGAGAAGATACGCAAGATGTTTGCGAGTACCCATATCTACATTGTTTCTCATAGTTTTGGCCATTTTACCGAGAGAAACGCCTTAAAAAAATAAACAACGCAAATATTGAGTTTTCGGGATTTATAAAACATTCTTAGTAAAATGTACGAATTAAAATCATTTGGAAGGAACGAAAATTGCATGAGCTCATTCCTTCGGCAATATGCTAGTCTGCTATATTTTATTACATAGAGTGTGAAAGGTTTATGTGCCGTGTTCTCTCTAGGATTTGATTGTCTCAATCAGCATAGCACTTATTCTCATTGCTTAATTAATTAGTGTTTTTTGTGGAGTAATAATTTAGTATTTTTAAAACAGATTTACGACGTACTTTAATTTAAAATTTTGTTTCCAAAGTCATGCCAGTAATGTAATTTTACGTTGGAATAGTAAATTACCTGCATTTTTAATTATAAGGGGCAAATAGAAAAAATAACTTTCAAGCGATAGACGAAGAAGTATTACAACCGTATCACTAAAAATCACTTTACAACGCATGTACGGTGATTTTTGTTATACACTTTGCATAAAAAAGAATATATTCTATGCTACATTAACGGGGTCTTAGCCCTTCGGCGTATTACTTTGGCCATATAGTAACTTTTATATGAAATAAAAAATGAAATGACACAAATAAAATAACACAAAAACACACGAAAAATGTTTTAAAATATTATATATATCCGTAGCTATTTATGTATGATCAGCATCCATATTTTACCGATGTTGTCCTATTACCAATATGAGTGAGCGAGTTAAGAAAAAAGCATTTTCATCATTTGTCCCCATGAAACGCGTTTACCTCTTGCCTGATTTCTCAAAAACTCTTATTCCCAAAGAAAAAACAAATTGAATATGAAAAATTCTTACATCTTATGAAAATTTTATTGCATTTTCAAGGCGGCTTTCAATAACAATTTTATCTACATATATTTCAAACCTAGTCAAAACTCAGAAAGGCAATTACTTCTAAAATATTCGCGTATTGGTTTAAGTATAATTATAGGATTTCAGTCTAACATGGTTAATGCAACAAATAAATGTGTGAAAAAAATTGTTGAAAATAATCGATTTCAAATTTTCTATTTTTGTTCCTTGAAACGTATGGAATGGACGCGAAAGAAACATGAATAGTATAAAATATGAGTGTGAAACTCAGGAACTGTTCTGATTGAGTTACGTATAGTAGATATAAATGTATGTAATACCATGATTTATTTTCGTTATTATGAATTTACCTTTGCGATACAATAAAGAAATAAATTCAAAGTTTACCATATAAGCTATTGCGGTTCTGTATTAAGAATGGGAATTCAAACATCTGTTTAAACTTAACGCTTTAATTTTTTTACGATATATGAATAATAATGGAATGAAAAATATCAAGCGATCACAAAATGTAATGTCAGAATACCTGATTCATGGAAAAATATTTAAAGTCTCCAGTCTAAAATGTCCATTTGTTATTTATAAGCTGGTAGATTTATTATTTACTTAATATTAAAACAAAATAGATTTATTATTTATAATCCCTTAACCTATAAAAGTAAAGTATTTTACTACTGTAAAAACTTCACTGCTGCACTTGGACATATTCGTACATTTGACCACATTGACTTTCATAGAGTAAACTGATATTTAGTAAACTTTTTTTCAATATTTTTATAGCTGTAGTAATATTGAATATATTTGGCGTTAATTTTGTAGAAATTCATTATTCACAATTAAATGAAACTACGTGAATCTTTGCTAATATCCCACCTGAAGATGCTGTAATACAACGAAACCTAGGTCGTGGTAAAGAAATTAAAGATAGTAGAAATAATACTACATCACGTAGTTTCATTTAATTGTGAAGCTGTAGTAATATTTAGTTCAACATTATTCTCCTTTTTGCATAATATTGTGATATTCTAGCAAACTTAGAAGCTAGTTCTGTATTAAGAACATATGGGAGAAAAACTGATTTCTAATCCTAGTATTTGTCATGAGTACGACTATTGCAATTGTTATGATATAAAATGGCTTAATGGAGAGGAATAAGATATTAAGTAAATTCCCAAATTATACATATTTATGAAATTATAAAATTAAATTTAAAAAATACTTCGAAAATTTTAAATGTCTCTTATTTTAAAAAGTTACTACTGAAAAGTTCTAGAAATTCTAAAATATCACAATAACAATAAAATTTAATAATGTTGAACACATATATCTTCGACTACGATTTTCGTTAGAGAAACTGTCGACGAGATTAAAAAATCAGTTTGGACAAACGTCTATCAATGTACTTTACCGTGTGTTCGTAAGATAATAAATTTATTATATAAATTACAAATAACTGATGGACACTTTAGACTGCAGAATTCTTTAAGGGCTCAAAATATATGAGGTAAAATTTCATCAGAAATAATTAATATAATACTTTTGTCTTAATAACCCAAATATATTCACGAATTCTTTAGTGGTCACTGTACCAAGTTTCATTGTTTTGTTACCTTTGAAACACAGTTTATACTGATTTCATCGGTGACTAATGATGGAATTCTTGAATACGGTCGGAATTGAACATTACGTCCTCACTAACTAAATGTCTGTTGGAGAAACAATTAATACCTAAGCAGATCAATAAAGATTTGATGATGATTTTAAGGGAATCTGATCCAATGCATACAATTGTTCCATAGAGGTTTGTGGGGAAAGAAGATGACCCTCGCAGTGGACAGCCGCCAATTTGGACTACTGAATAAATAGTTGGAAAAATCTTTGACTTGATCGTGGCAAACTGCAGATTGCAATCAGAAAGATATTTGAGGTTACAGATATCTCTTATGGGTAAACTCAAAATATTATTCACAATGAACTGCCATTTTCTAAGGTCAAACAAGAACACGCTGTTGGAGTTGACTGAACATAATTCGAAAAGAATATAAATATCAAAGTCAAAACAGGAGTAAAAATAGTAAAGTCCGGGATAAATAGCCTCAAATAATATCAAAAAATGATTTTGCCGACAAATAAATTAACAGCTTGAGTTTTCTAGGACTCGAAGTATATTATTATCGTTGATTACCTATTAAATAATACCGCCATGAACTTTGATTACTTCTCCATCATTTAACGTTGTCTAAGTATTGAAATAAATGAAAACGGCCAAGAATATAAACAAAAACGTTTTTGCTTTATAAGGACAAAGTGCGTGCCCGCTCACACAATTCTTAAAATTATGACTTAAATCTATAATTGTTCATTACAATTACCGTCTCACCCCTGCGTAATCTAATACCACGTAATCTATTCACGTAATCTAATACCGTCTGACTTTTATCTGTTTTTCAAATTCAAAAAACGTTTAGGTGGACAGAAGTTGACAGACTCAAAGAATTTGCAAAAGGGTTCAGACTTAAACAATATTGCATGTAGTGAACAAATATCCACTAATAATGTGGTAAATTTTGTGAATAATTTTTTTTCCTATTTATATTTATTATACATAGCAAAAATTATTTTTTATTAAGGTATACTAAAAATAGAAAGTAGTTGTTGAAGTTATACTTCTTTAGGCGCTTTATGAAAAAATTATGAGAGTGAAATTTTAAGATTCGTCTCAAAAAAGTTACAGTATGAAGTTGCAGCGGTTGCAGTCTCGAAACAAAAGCTATTGGCACCATCGTCGCCTCTGTTCACTGTTTTCATATTCATAGTATTTATCCACATGTTTCTAGTGTCTACATTCACACACGTGTTTCATATAAGTGCGATTTATATATGTGCTGATAAATCATATTCAGTAGTGATTTAAATTCAATATTTTGATTAATATATTTACTATTCGTAAATATTAGTGAAAAAATTGTGTTTATAGACTTTTTCAAATGCTCCAATATAATTGAGGTTATCTATCCGTATGTATTATTTAATGATGCCAAAGAAGTATAACTTCTCACGCGCGTACATAAGTACACGCACCCTTTTTTTTACATACTTAGGCATACCTGTATTGTGAAACATTAATATCTGCTAAATTTTTATTCATATTTAACAGCTTTGTTTCAGAGGTAAATCTCTAGAATGAACAATTTTCATTATCTTTCATGACTTTTTAAAATTGCGAAATCTTCTCAAAACTCAATTTGAAATATTTAACAGTAAGGTCACCTATCCCTAAAAGGATGAACAAAAATCTCCGTCGGAAAATTCTGTCTTTATTCGAATCTTAGTTTCATTCCATTTCATCACATAAACACATTCGTATCGATTTAAAAAAAAATCGATGTAAAAATTATACGATATATCTAATATCATCAGGAAAACAGTCTTTTTGAAGAAATGAGACTATTTATTAAATCATTTAATCAGCCCATCGTGCAAAATAGTTGTTTATCAATATTGGTTATATCCAATATTAGGAAGGAATTTGTCATCAGGTTTTAAATAAATTCGTAGAATAAGTTTGCATAAAATGTTACGCTTCTTTTTTTTAAACATATGTTAAAAATTTGATATAATTAATTCTATTGTATTAAGTATATTATTGCTCACATAATACTAGCTTATGTGAGCAATAACATACATAATTTACACATATTTAAAAAAAAACACCTAGATTTGAGGTTGAGGCTGGGGCATTGAGTACTAGTAGTAATTGAGAGTCCTCCAACTGAAGTGAAGGATGATTTAAATATTGCTTCTTCTTCTGATCAGTTTACGTCTATAGCTTTAACAGCGTTATTATCATCAACTGGAATTAGTGGCTTGTCATTGAACTCTGAATCTGCTTCAGATATCGGAAACTATATTTCTGTTAAAAAAATATGCATGAATTACTTGATGCAACTAAAGCTCTACTGCTAGAAAATTGGGTGCCTCCTACCTAGCTATAACCTAACCTGACTATGATTTTCCGCACCAAGTTTTACAAAAACACAGAAAACGTACAAAAAACATGTCCAAAAATCATATCTTGAAATATTTCTTTGGCTTGTGCTTTCACATAAAGATCAGGTACTTTATTACAAATATTGTGCCTTATTTATAACTCCATTTGTCACTGTTTTCATTAGATCGAACCCTGAACATCTTGGGAAACAACCATTGAAAGCCTTTAACAACTTATTAGGTGAAGGCGAGATATTACTGCAACTTCAACCTAATCATTATATATATACATATATATATATATATATATATATATATATATATATATATATATATATAAGATGGCTGTTGAAAGTGGGACGAACTTATTGACGTATTATCATAAGCCTGAGGTTGATGTTGCCAGCCAAATTTATACTCAAAGAATGGCTCAAGTGGCAGAAAAAAGAGATCATTTACGACCAATTATAAAAACTATAATATTGTGTGGTCGTCAAAATATACAATTACGCGACCACCGAGTCGATGGCCAGATTTTTAGTACGAACACCGAAATTTCAAAGCTATGTTGAAATTTAAAATAGATGCAAGTGACTCGGTTCTCGAACCCCATTTATCATTAAGTTCTACAGCGACTTACATAAGCAAAACTGCACAAAACGAACTTATAGACATTTGTAAAGATTCAGGAAACTATTTTACAAAATGTGAAAAAAGCTAAGTTTTTCTCTATTCTTTTTGACGAGACTACAGATATTTCTCATACCGGACAGATGAGTCTATCATTCAGATATTTCAATGATGGTGTTAAGGAAGATTTTTTATGCTTGCGAAGCTTATGAAATGCTTCAATATGTATGTGCAAATCTGAATTGGGCATATATTGGACACTTGAATTCCACCATGTCATCATAAGTTCATCATTATGTATTCAATGAAAACTTCGTATAACACTATAGGTGACGTTACTAGGACCCTCATGGCCTTGTGGAGATCTAGTTTAGGTAAAGTGGACGTCCATAAATCAATGTATTAAAAATGAAATTTCCATTCAAAAACAATTTTTAGGATAATCATAAACCATCATAAATTAAATTTGTCTATTTTATAAGTTGGCCTCATTGTCACAAGAAAAAAAATAATACAGTTTATACGTTTAAAGATCTTTAGGAACAATAAATTTGATATACTTTTAAATTATGTTCTAAATTAATAAAGAGGTAAGTTCAAAACAATCTGTAAAAACTTACCAGCTCATTTAACATGCCACCAAATCATGAGCATCACGCTTTTTTTGCCTGCGATATGAATGAAGGTAAGTCTCTTTGTCGTCACCTAAAAACAGGTAATTTATTTTAGGCCTGAGATACGTAATACTATAGTATAAAATGTATACGGTATAGTAGGTGGATATTTATTCGTAATATAACAAATTTTCAGCTAGAGTAATTTTGCCACGTTTAAAATATTTCTAGCCCGAAAATATTTCGTTCGCGTGGTTATGTTAGGTTTAGGGTTATGTTAGGTTTAGGTAGGTTTAGGTTATGTCGGTTATGTGGTGGAGTTATTAATATGAGGAAACAGTGCACCAAAATAAACATAAACTTTATTATAATCAAGTGAGTAAATATGTCACTTCTGGTTATTAATTTAAAAATGTGTACATCAAATAAATATATCGCGTCCCAATTCTTTTATGGTTTTCGGAATTTTGAGTACAAATCTCCATCATCATATCGTACACGTATTAATTTTTTCGTTTCTACAGAAATTTTACATTTTAAAGCGATTCATGCTATTCATGCGATATATGCGATTCATGCGATATATGCTCATGCATTATTTCAGTTTGGAGGTTCAACTAACGTGACCAAATCAGCTTTTTTTATATTTTTGTAGCTATAATTACATTCACATTTTATTTTTTATAGACGGTGTCGAAGGGTTGATTTTGTAATCGAGAGGTTTATAATTGGCAGATGTTAATTAAAATAACCTATACTCGAACAACTTGTGTATGTGTGATCAAAAATGTGTAGTTTCGTGACATAAAATGAATAAAAATTGAGTTACAAAATATGCACCGCTTGCCAGACCCTATACACTTTGCGGAAAAACTCGGTGAATTTTCATTCTCGTCTTTTCAATGGTGGCAAAGGCAGATTCAATAACTACATATTAATAGTTAATCTTGTTTTTGTAACTCCATGCTATATCCGACCTAAATATGTTGAGCGGCAATAATGGCACATCGAACTCTGAAATCAGATGTACTTTCTCATTGCTCACATTCATCATTACTTTCACGTTCTGATCAATTTTTTTAAGCCCTTACTTTACCATTTTCAAGATGTTACACAACTGTATTTTTATTCTTTCTGAACCATCTACATTTTATTTTTCAACTCACTTGATATTTACGTTTTCAAGTTATTTTCCAACTGCCTTTATATTCAACAGAAAATTGACTAACTCCATTTATAATTAAAATACGTAATGATTTTCAGTTTTATTAATTTCTTCAGTCTTGATTTGCTTTGCCCAAAGTTCACAGTTGTGAATAATTGTTGACACCGATGCACCAATCTAATATACCACTTCGAAATATTACAATGTTTCCATTCTATCAGATAAAAGTGATTTTTAGTAACTAATACCAAATATTGAGTTAAACGTTGTAGTAATTTATGTTAATAAGTAGTTTGTAAAAGAAATTAAGGTACATGCCTTAATGTTATATTACTTGCGGCCAGTAAAATAAAAAAATCATAAAAATATTAAATAAAATGATTAATTAGTGTAGACATAAAGTTAACTTTATAATATAATATATTGAATAAGAAATCGGTCATCAAAAATACTATTGAAAAAAATTGACAGTGTTTGTTAATTCTATATATGTTTACATACACGTAGTGCATATAAAACACATATGTGCTATTTATAAAAACAATCTTAAATGTTCGGTTTATACGATCATTAAATGTATTCCAAATTACTTTTTGAAAACATTTCCGTTTTTATATTTATTTAGATTAAAGTTTATATTCTTTTGTCATTATCATTATTAAATATTAGCACTGTTTAACTGATATTGCCACTATGATGTAGTGATATTTCAAAGAGCCATAAAGATTAATCAAATTTTTTTTCCTTTGGCATCCAAAACGAAAGATATGTTTCCAAAATTACTATCAACATAAAAAAATAACTTACGGAAGAAGAAAACATTAAAATTTCTAATGTTTTGCTTTATGTTTCCACGCTATCGAATGCTTTACATGTTACTTTGAAAAACAATTTTTAATGAATATTTTTAAATCATTTAATTTCCTGAAAATCAAATAATAAATTTCGGTATCTCTTATTGCAAAATGCAAATAGCGGAATCGAAAAAAAAATTGGAAAATATGAATAAATATTCAAAATGATATCATTATATATAAAATATCATGAAATAAATCACCATTAATCAATTAGTTATCAATTATTCTTATTATATAAGAGACTGAAAAGATAAACGTACGAAAGTTAAATCAATTTATTATGTCGATATCGGAGGCTAAGGGGCAAATACCAATAAACTAATAATAAAGGTAAAATATTAGTTTGTTCGCTCACGAAAATTACAAATGTAAATGTGTGTTCGCTTTTGAACATCACAATGTCACATTTAGACTCTAAATTATGAAATGTTTATAACTTCAAAGGATATCAAATTAAATTAAAAGCTAGTATACATTTTACATAACATAACGAATACAACCAAGATTTTACTTTGCGAAGAGTAGAAAACGATCGCTCTCCAGTAGCCACGCTGACCGGGATAGTTGCCAGTATTTGTAAGAAAATTTTTCTGTCGGTTTACAAATCTTGGTCGCAATCTTTAATGAGATGAGTTACCGACTCTAGTATGGCGGAATTGTTTTCATATTCTCTTTTTCATTTGCCCATCCAGACTCGGTATTCATTTATAACAGTTGATTCACTATCGTTAATGAATAGCCGATACATCTCCACCACTTTTTTCACGGTGGTCTCGATATCGATAACCCTGTCCCTGTCACTAACATTTGGTTTAGGTAGAAAAACTCCCAACTAAAATATGTCGAGTAACTACGGAGGCAATCTCTGCACCAAATCATTAATAACGAAATCTAATAGAGGTATATAAATTTATTTTCGAAAGTACTCTTCTGATTCTGCCAATTTCGCCTGATAATTGTACCTGTTCGTTTGCTTTGGATATGTGGATTTTAATGTAACATCCAACTGTTTTGCTTGCTCTGTCGCCTCTAAAAAATAATTGCTTGAATACGGACTCAGCGTTTGGCTCAGCATTTTGATCATAATACTTCCAGGACAACCTTTATTGCACAAGTGGCTCTTTTAATGTCAACCGATGCAGTTTGCAGTAACCGGCTCAATAAAATGGTATTTTCTAAAATTTGAAAAAATAATAATTTGTTACCTGCTTTTAAGCAAAACAATAACTTACATATAAATACTTTTGAAATGTTTTGTTTACTTACCTAGAATATCGCTTAGACATATCGATGATATAATAAAATCAGAGCTAAATAGTATTCGCAAGAGACAATGACCGTCACTAGATTCTATAGAGGGCGCTATAGTCAAGTTAGTAACAAATTCTTATGGTAAAATTACTCATATCCATGATAAAAGCCGGTTTAGGGCAAACAAGGATATCACAAAATCTAAACTGTGGTCCGTGTTTGGTGGTGAAGAGTGGTACTGTTAGGTAAAGAGGAGGTACTCTGTTTCAAAGGGAAGAACAACGACTGCCGAGTCAGTCAGTATATTTATATAGAAAATGCTTTCATAATTCAGATTTGCTTTTGGAATATTCATTGCATTATAATCGAGTGCCATGCTCATAAATAAATCAGTGGCATTATCGTAGAAGAGGATTCAAGCACACAAAGAGAAAATTGAAGATGGCATAATACTTAAAAGTTTCTGTTATTACCCTGTAATCATTTGCAATAAGTTTTATACTGCCAGAAAAGTCGCATCGAAATTGCTTGATGTTGTTGAGAAATACAGGAGCTGAATATATGCATTAGCGTTGTTTCTAAAAATTGTAAGAGACGAAATTTAAATAAAGTAAATAAACAGACACAGCTAACATCAGACATTATCGGTTTCGATCCAGGACAAAAAAATTGCTAGTCAGAAATAGTTATTTTTTTCACAAAATCAGGGAAAAAGAGTCCCTTAATTAGCAGAATAAATACAAAATTTAAGTTTATGTTTAAAAAAATATTATTTTAGTATTAAAATTACAATTCCCTTAATATCGTAATACACGTTGTTTTCAGAAGTTTTGTTATTACTAACGGTGTAATTTTTTATTTACGGTGTAATTTTTTTATTACTATATTTTTTGTTCTTTTGATTCCATGAAGTTTCACTTAGCTGCATATTATTGTCATAATGATAATATACTTAGTTTTCATATTTTCAAACACTAATTTAGATATAAATGCAAGTCATAGGCGTTTGCCTATAACTTAAATTTATACCTAATTTTCTTCTAAGAATATAAAAACATTACTAAAGCATAGTGCCAATGCTGCAATATATTAGTCTAATGTATTATACATATCTTAAAAATACTCTGGATATAATATCTTTATTAAATATTGTCTCACCGATAAATTATTATCTATATGTAATTTTGTCCTACAGTAAGATCTAGAAAAACCACTAGAATAAATATTCGAAAATTGTCCACAAGGACCTGGTTAAATGTTGTGATAGATATCAAAAAAATTGAGACAACGTATTAATTTATGCGCTATAGTTCGCTAGCCAAGACTCTTATTCCACTTTTTACTACTAAATTTTTAAAGAGAAACTTTTAATGTAATATTTATAAGGGGATTTTAGTTTCTTTGTCGAGTTTCGAGTAAAGATGCAGTGTTCAGTAGTATCTATGGTTCGGAACTTGGCAGTGAACTAATCTTGCACCGAATCAATAGAAAATAATATAGCTGAATGTACAAAAAAAAATAACTAAATAAAAAGAAAAAAGAAACAAAATCAATTAAGAAAAATATAAGTTTCTGATTAATATTTACCTGAGTAATATTTAATAAATATTTGAGTGACATTGGTGATTTTTTTTTATATTAATAAAAACCAGTTAAGAGCGAGTCGGACTGGTACGCAAGGGTTCTATAGCACCAAACAAACTTACAAGTTTGTATTTGTAAAAGACACTGTGAAAAACAGAGATAGGCTGCAGTCCGTACGGAAAATATCCCATATCTCAAAAACTGCACAGAATATCTCATTTCCTGTTTCCTATTTATATCGGAATCTTGGGATGTTGGAATCGGTTTCGTTTTATACTCGCGGATTTTATATTCGGGCTAGAAGGCACTACTATCTTAAGTCATGTAATAACGAATGAACATTTCACCTCCTTTCATACGCGAGTATCCTTAATTCAGCGGTAATCTTTAATGATGGTTCCAGAATTCATAACCTGCCAGTCATTCAGCGCTTCAGAAACAGTTAGTAAGAAAACTCATTTCGGTTAGGTTTTCGTTATACTTTTATTTCATTATAATGCCAAATATTACAGTAAAAAATAATTTATTTAAATACAAATTTATTAATCTACCTAATTAGGAGAAACTAGTAGAACAAATAATTTCAAAATAAAAGTAATACACAATATATAAAAATAACATACCACATTTTTTATAAACGTTAAATATTTTATTTTAAAGATTTTTATACAAAACAAACCAATGGAATTCTTACTAGAGTATATATAAATATGTAGTAAGAGATAAAAAGTACAAAAGTAAATAAAAATAATAATTATAACGATAATAAAATTGTTTAAACTTCATCAACACAGAACATCATAAAATAGAAAAGTAATCACAAGATGTCAAACATATTTTACTTTTTATAGGATATGTACTTATGTAACAACGAAATATCAAATATAATTTGTTAAAAATAAAACTGTCTTATCTTTATGTAACAAACAAATTAACTAAATCACGGTCTACTAAAAATAAAAGGTACTCAGTGTCCCAGAAAGAATGTTTAGTTTTTGATTTTTCACTTATGCTTTAACAATATATATTTCAATAGGACTTTATGTAGACTTAGTTGATGATCCACCTTAACATAATATATCTTTTAAGTCGAGAAAAAGTCTCATTTTTGTAAAATGAAATTCAATATTTTTCTCCCCATTAATACAAATTTACAGCTAGGACTTGTCAATTTATGGGTAAACATTTCTATAAAATTTATTGAATTGGTGTCTCATGAATTAAAAATTAGAATAGTGGCTGCGATTTGTATATAGGTAATATACCTTCCAAATATTTGAAAATAATTATAATAAATTAAAAGAGAAATAATATTACTTTGGAGGCGGCTAATGAATAAGTGAATTTGTTCTCCCTTTTTAATGAAAATTAAGATAAAGGATGCAATTATACAGAAGAAATGGTTTTTGTTCCACCCTACTCTTACCAGAGATAATGTGAATTTAATTTAATATGATATTATGATAAATTGTCAGCGGCTCCAATATTTAACGCAGTTTATTTGTAAAATCGAATATGTAATAAAAAAGCAAATAAGTTCTTTTAAATTACATGTGCAGGTGTATATATTTATATATATATATATATATATATATATATATATATATATATATATATATAAAAGCGTGCTATATATATACTGTTTATCCAAAAATTTTGTCTAAAACATTCAACAATTATTAGCGACCTATATTTTTTCAAAAGTGTATCTACGAAATAAAAAAGCATGAACAATAGGAATGGTCCATTTTCATTTATATACGGATTAACATAAGCAAATGTGTAACTTATTGATTAAGCGAGATGAAAATAATTTGAAATTCATTGACTCACTTTATCCATTTATGATATATAACAATGTAAGATTGACACATTTTTGAAATGTTGGCTTCAGTACAAATATCCCGTTGAAAAATTTAATTATCTTCTTGTAAATACACATATTTTTTGAAATAAATCATTTTATTAATGTCAATTAGAACGTAATTATTTTTATACGTGTTAATAGATGGAAGATATATTTTAGATATTTATTGAAATAAAAAACAATGTTATTCATTATATAGGCCCGATTTCAACATCAATTGAAATAAGAAACAAAAGCTAAACATTTGCAAATTGTAGACATTATTCATTACCTACGTGTAAATTTTTATATTTCGAATTAGTCGAGTGTCATTAAATATTGTATTGTTAGAAATGTAAAGAAAAATAAATTTTTCACGTAAAGAAAGAATCAATATTTTAAAATTTTTCTGAAATTATTCAGAAAAATTTAGAAATATTGATTTTTCCTTTACTTGTGCTATGAGAATTTCTTTCTTGTCAAATTTGAAGATTCTAGATCAACAATAACGAAAACAAATTATTTATTGACAAGCTTCTCATTTTGCTGAGTATGCCAATGAAGTTATAAAATACTGACCAAAAGTCATAATATTTCCGAAAGGGCAAAATATTTTTATTGTACAGAATTAGATATTCGATTATTTGCAGGACTATGGAGATAAACATATTTAGAGATATTAATATAAATTTCATATAATTCGTTAATATAAATTCAATTTCAAGTTGATACCTCTAGCCATTCCTGAGAAATAGGTTTTTGACGGACAGACAATCAGACTGGCGGCCAACAAAGTTATATTATAAGATTTCCGCTTTTTCATTTTGAAGTACAGAATTATTAAAAGCAAGAAAAAAGAATTTATCGTTAAACTCAGTACGCCAATTACGTTAGAAATTAATAAAATTATTCAATATGTACGTAAAATTCAACACGGCAAAATTCATTACATTTGCTAAGAGGAAAAAAAATGTACAATTAACATAACGAATACGCTTGGTTATAACCAGTAAATTGTTCAGATATGTGATAAAATAAATCATAGCAGTCAGAGGATGAAAATAAGTAAGGTTAAATAAAAATTATAATAATATAATTTACAAAGTGAATTGAATATATTGAGAAGAAAGAAAAATAGATCTCAAAGTTATATCAAAATTTACTTTATGTCAAAAAAAAATAATCATTGTAAAAGTGTCTGGGTAATAGAAAGAATTCTAATTGAATCAAAATGTCGCCCGTAAAAATTTCAACTAATATCACTATTAAAATAAGAAGAAAATCTTTGTCAAAATAATCATATGTAGTAACATGGTAGACAGTTGAAAATACTCCTTTGTATAAAACCCATTATAGCTGATATTAAGTCGTAAATTATGTTGGCTCGACTTGAATGTATACTTATTATTTTATGGTTGTGTAATCAAATTACGACGATACTACGCGACCGCCGTGTAATGAAGTTAGTCGCAAGGTGACCTTGTTCACACACAGTTCTCCCATTATCACAGTGTTGCACTACGCTGCGCTCGCGGAATATGAAGGTGGTTAAAATTTCAGTTTGGGTATAAAACTCGATAAATTCTTCTATCAACTGCAGAAGGAAAACGTTTCGTCTTGCGTAGCGATTGCAAATTTTTTGGCCCATATAAATAAGTTGTATGTACGGAGAAACTCTTCTGAAAAATAAAATGTTATCTAAAATTGATTTTATGTTTTTAAAGAAATTGAACTTGTATTTTAGTTTTTAAAATTGTTTCGTCATTTATAAAATGATTTATAAGTGAAGTTAATGTTTATTTATTTTCAGGTTGAATTGACTGTAACGATTTTAATACCTCATGATAATAATTTTAAAAAACCTTTCCCATTTACATACGTATATATATACATATATATATATATATATATATACATATATATATATATATACATATATATATATATATATATATATATATATATATCATAGGCGCAACATTCACTTCATTTGATGGTACCCCAATACTAATTCAATATTTACAAATTTCTCAAGATTTATTGATATGAAACCAAACAAATCCATGTCACATAATGTGACGTTTCTCTATAGATTTGAGGAGAAAGGAGACAAAAGATAGTTGACTAATATAGAGCCAAGGTTGTGAATGTTTAAGTTTGGCTATCAAAACGTTATTATTTCATTTGGTATGTATTAATAGATAAAAGTCGATAAAACAGTAAATGCGAGAGTTAAGGAGTTACATTTATAGATTACTAGTTAGTAGTTACTATGGTAATCACTCGTAAAATTTAGATAATATATTGTATATTGAACATATTCGGCGTCAATTTTGTAGAAATTTATTATTATATATGTATTATTTCTACTTTCTTTAAGTTCTTTACCACGATCTAGGTTTCGTTGTATTACAATATCTTCAGGTGGGTTATTAGCAAAGATCATTGCTAATAACCCGCCTAAAGATGTTCATCTTTGCTAATAACCCAATTCATCTTTGCTAATAATGTTGTAATACAACGAAACCTAGGTCGTGGCAAAGAACTTAAAGAAAATAGAAATAATACTACAAAATATTAAAAAGCCAGTCTAAATTAGAATTTGAACCCTAAGGATTATTTTAAAGATTCATTCTATTAGAAGCAGTAGATTTTGCGTAACATTCAAACAGATAGATAGAAAGACATATAGATAGAAAATACACAAATTTTAAAAATGAGTGTTTTGGTTTAATTTTTTTTCTTGTTACACTGCCGTTAAAATATTATTATATAATGGATTTGTTTTTGTCCTGTTTTGGTTTGTCACAGGCTTAAAATGTCTTAAAATTTTATAACAATTACCTACTTTTGAATATTGATTTCCTTATTTTAATTTTCAAATGCTTACGTTTGTTCATCCCTAAGTGTAACATAGTAACATTTTAATTGTCCAAGTCTTCATTTCTTCCTTGAGTCTAAGTATTACTCGTAAGCGCAATTAGACAAATTGTGGGCACGTATGTAAATACAGCGGTTAGTATTTATACGAAAATGCTAATAATATATAAAATATGTATTTATGAAAGGGATTTTGAAGTTATTACACAAAAAAAGAAGTGAATTGCGCGGAGTACTGAAAATGTAGCGACAAGTTTTACGAAAACTGTTAAAATTTCTTTAAATGATTATTTATGGATTCTACACATATTCAATAGACGAATTACAGTAAAATTATTTGAAATGTGATTAATACGAGTTTGTTTTGATTATTTCGAAATAATATTTTGAACTGTTTTCGTCGTAAACATGTGTAAGTCGGTCTAAAACTCGCTAATGAACTTCTTTAGATTTTATTGGAAATATCTGTTGCATTTTAATATTGCAATATGATATTACATAGGATGGAATTGCGATACGTAAGTACTTTTAAAAAAGGAAACCCAACGGTCAAAATCAACCAAGTCAGCAAAATGCCTTATTATAATTTGTGTTTTCGCATACATCATAAAAATACATCTTGGGATATTTTAAAATATGAATGAATCATCATAACATTCTATTCTCACTGATAAATAAATTAGGATTTAGAGAACTATCGGGTAGTATAGGATTTTTATGCAAATAAATAAGGCAAACTGTACACTTGAAGAATAGAAAAGAAAAGAATAATATACACACTGTGTAGCGTAGGCGAAATTATTGTTTTATTCGAGTAAGACAAAAAAAATCGTGTGTGCTTTAATTAAATATGTAAATGAATTTACTATTAAACCGAAATAAATAAACCAGTTTAACGGGAAATAAGCAATTGTTAAATTAGTCGCGTTGGTCCATAACTTTTTTCTCTTTAATCATGATGTATGAAATTTGTGAAGAAAAATAAAAAAAAGAAACTGTTCAGCGGCAAGTTGACAATAATGTAAGAATGACCGTTAGTGGTAGTGTGGGTAGAATGGCGACTGTTTTATCACATTTTTTTATATATTTTGCCGTTGTTCCGTCCTTCACATATATATATATATATATATATATATATATATATATATATCATACTGCATTACGAAATTCACCAATACTAGCTCATAATTATATCAAAATTGGCACAAAGAGGACAGTTCTTTCGTTCCATATCTCCAAAACCTTTACCCATTACGTGGTATAAAATCTAGTATATACACAACCGAAGCGTTTGTGTTTAGTATCTAATATAATCTACACGTATAATAACATAATATATGCGTATAATTAGTACCATGAATTAGTGTTACATATAACAGTTACCAACTAGGGACAATTTATATTAGCTAAGATGTATGCCTTTCTTTTATTTTTTGTATGTTTCCTAATATATTACCCAATATTGCAAGACATAATATAAAACTCGCCATGACGGAATATGGCTATTCCTATTTTTTTTGAATTTATCGTTCTTGCGTCAGAAAAGGCACGACGGAAACATGACTATATTTTATTAATTTCCTTATATTGTTTCAGATATAATCAATTTTTAAAAATTATTGTTATTTAAATATGTACATACCACGCCTTTTTTAAATAAAACGACTCACATAATGAGAGTGATGAAATATCTCTATCAAAAATATAACTTAATTAGATTTAGATGCAATATCTCAACTTTTTAATATCTACTGGTTTAACGATATATAAAAATAAAACTACTGAATAACTTTAAGTAACAAACACACCAATATATTAACTTGGGTTTAGGCATTTTAACCTATTCATTTTCAATTAAAACATTCAAATGTTAATTGATTTATTTACAGACATACATTCAAGAATTAAATTGCTCAAATGTAGATATTGTAAATATTGTTGGTTTTTTCTTTCTTAAAAGAAATAGGTAAACTAGATTGTATAAATAAATATACTAAAGGCTTCAATATCTTCTGCTGGTACATGACCTCTCGGAATATTACAGTAAAAAGAACTTCTTAACTCTCCGCTCTTACATTTATTTTCCTCTTATAATTTAATTCGAGTAATGATAGCACTTGAATACAAAGCAGGTATAATTGGCGTTATTTCGTATTCCTTATAAAAATATTAAATTCGGTTAGGCGGGGCGCGTATATCTCAACAATGCTGTATCGCAACTGAATCGTGGGCAGAAATACAATGCGGTCGCCGTTGTTTGTCATTTAATTAAATTTATATTTTATCATAAAGTCTTCGACACTGGATTTAGGAAAAAGAAATTACGTCATATTTCAGTTTGTAAATACGAAAAATTTAAAGAGATGTTTTAAATTTGAAGCTTTGAGTCTGGTTGCGCATTTATTTTATTACATATCCTTTTCTACATATTATGTATGAAAGAAATTATTTTAAATGTTTTATAATATTACAGCAACATATATAACTATGATATATACATTTTAATCGTGAAAATAAATTCTTAGTCATTTTAAAAAAGGAGTTCTCAATTCGCCGGATGAATTTTGGAATTTTTTCAACGTATAGATGTCAGAATTTTTTTTTTGGGCATGATCTCTAAAACGTATAAACAGGTTACTTTTGTGTTATGTTTGCTTCTAAACCGATATAAGATAAATTTTACCAGGATCTTGTTATGGAATTCAAAGATAGAAAACAAAATTTTTCAACCATAAGTCAGACAGAAGTCATGATTGGGTTAGCTCTTTGGATTATTTTATTGAGAATAACGATGCCGCGGGTAATGAACACTATCCTTTTAGAACAAGAAGTACTCGTAAGTCTTGTTATCGAGGATGGTACTTGCTCTTCATAACTTATTAATTATGACGAGCAATAATTCATGCACGTATACTTAAAAATATTTTAACTCGGAAGTGTTTCAAATTTTATACTAGTGATACGTTTTTTAATTTTTTAATTAAGTGATTTATCTAGTAATTTATCGGGCTGTAAGTTACTGAATGCTGTTATATGAATGTTAATTTCATAAGTTGATTGCAGAATGTATTTAATTACGTACCCACTAATACACAGATTGAAAAATCTTGACCTACATTGAATTTAAATATAGCAGTTCAGATTTGCTTATTATTGTATAATAAATTGGTTTTTGAACTTCTAACTTACAATGAGTTTAATAAATTTTAATAAAACTTTGGAAAGTAAATAAATCATAAAGCAGTGCAATTTAATGTTATTTAATAGTGAACAATTGTATTAGTAAAACATATTATTCAAAAGTACTTTTGGTATAAATCATAATAAATATGAAATTGTATGTTTCTTTTACTTTGGCTCTATACCAAGTAGGTTTTTTTAAATTATAATGTTGAAATATTCAATATGTTTTTGCTATCTCTGCCAATATAAGAATTATTTAAGTAATGGCCTAGTATTTATATACATAAATATATTCAATTCCAATTTTCTTGGGTATAAATCAGTTGTAAATATATAGAATTGTAATCGGCCGAAGGTTAGACACAACTTATCTTTTGAAGAATACGTGAACTCCTTTCATCAGTCTTGCTCAACTGACATTGGTTTATAAAAAAAATAATTTAAATTCTGAACCAAAGAAAGGAATGTTTATCGTATTTATAGTTTGATCCTAAAACATTCATCAGTAAAGCCATTTTGAACATCATAGTCGTTTTTAAGCATACGGTTTAAGCAAATCGATTCATGTACTCATGAATCGATCTGAACAAGTTAATGAAGAGTCTTTTCTATTGATTGTTAATATAATATACATATCTATAATTTATAACCCCTCTACGCGTCTTTTTTTAATGCATAAAAAATGATGATGGAATGCATTTGATTTGTTTGCTTCGTTTATTCTCATATATGCCTTGAAGTAATTTCTTTTATCGTATTTTTGGTACCGAATAGGTATCATCGACGATATTAATAGTTTGTAAAGTTCCTTTATCTCAGATATTAATATATTAAAATCATTTTTATTATTCACATTTATTTTACATTCACATTTCTGCTGTCTAACAAAACTTTTGCAATATGACCGTGACCTGTTCCAATTTACTTAAACCACTACATTTAAGTTATGTAACTTTTTTAATCACATTGCCACTTTGCAATTGAATATATTTGGTGCACATTCTATCGAAAAAAAGAATTTAATTTTTTTATCGCCTTTTCAAAATATTATTGTTAGTTATGTAATATATTTATTATAATTATTTTAAATTTACAAAGGCATAAAACTGTGATATGACCTTACCGCGAAATGCCAGTTTTGTCAACAATTATTAATTTATTTACGTCAAACGATTCAAGTGTAACCCGAATAGTGGAAATTTTTATTTCTTGATATGAAGTTTTTTTACCTTTTAACGTATAAAAATTGATCATAAAAATAATACATTTGTATATTTTAATAACAGTCTACCCGATATGTGTTTGATCTTTAAATTACGTTTTTGTCGAACAGAAAATAAACATAATATAAAAAATTGACAAAATTTGCATTCTTAAATATTTAAAAATCTTGCAAGCAGTTTCTTCATATATAATATGTTTTGTAAACTATGATTACGTCGATTTTACTGTGATATCAAAATGACAATAATGTCCATAACTCTTTCAGATGTTTTCAATCTAATTTAAACTGCTTCAATTTTTTGGGCGCTATACATGACATTAATTTTATGGTATTCTTAAATAGGTCTACAAAAACTTTCAATAAAATCCCGCCCAATAATATTTAATATGCCCTTCTTAGTCGGCCAAACTCACGCTTGCGGCGACCAATGGGTTAGATGGTTAAATATATATTTTCACGAACTGTAAATAATTTACGTCAAAAGTAATAGTCTAGAAAAATAGCGATATCACAAAAGTGGATCTGATATAAATAGATGTTATAGGACGTCGGTTGGAGCTAAGTTTTAAGCAAGTACAGAGAGCGTGATAATCAAATTAACAATATAGCTCTAAGATTGGTTCCATTAAGCATACCATTTTATTAACATCGTTACTTAAAACTGGATGTTGAAAAGTAGTTACGTTTGTGTAGTGTACGAATTTCCTTCGATATTTAATAAACATTCAGTGTTTTGATAATAGGAAATATAAAATGTTAATTTGGTTTTACACATCGACTTTAACTAGCATGTCATGGTTAACAAGGTAAATTCCGTGGTGCAGAGAATAAATTGTTTTCCATGTATATTTCAAACGCTGTAGAAGTTTAAATATCATCATAATTTTACGATAAATAGAATTTTTTTATATTGCTATTTTGAAATTTTACCTATTTTTAAAAATAAAGTATTGAAATCTATCTTTCTCTTTAAGTATTAATAAAGGCAATTGATAAATCCCTTAAAATATTTGAAAGTTTTTTTTTATCTTAGTATGCACCCAAGAAGGTTGGAATTTAATAATAAATGACGGTAAATAATGCAAAAAGAAATGGCGACGGGTATGCAATAATAGCTTATTTATCGTTGAAAACTTTATTAAATCACTAATGAAAGTTGATCATTTACATAAAACAGAACGTAATTTTCTAGTCTGAATGAAATCTAAGACTTTATTTCTTATAATGACAATTTACGACATTTAGGTTAATGAGAAGTACGTATATGCTTAGGAATTTCATAAAATGTTCTATTTATTTTCCATATTACGCAGGTAATTACTCATACAGATATTTCTATGTTAATAATTCCTGGTGCCCAGATTTTGTCGACTCTGGTTGCTGGCTAGTTCAGTTGCCTAGGCCCTACGAAATAGAAAATGGTGCTAACATTTCATAAGGGAATATAATTTTCTAAATATTGCCTGTAATTACTTCTTCAACACGAAATTTAGTATATTCGTATGTAAAGTTGCCTTATAAATTATTTAGTTATATATTGTTCTATAATGTGATAGGTAAGTGGGTAGAAATCTAGGAGAAGATGTCAGTCCGAACCAACACGGAAATTTTAAAATTGTAACTCATGTTTATATTTTTTAAATTTATTTATTGAAAGGCTCACATAACAAGTTAGTTACATAAGTGTGAACAAATGGAACAGGGTATAAAACTAGACTATAAGTCTAATTATGTGTGAACGAAATGATTAAAATATTTCGTATACATTTGCCAGAATTACTTGTATTATTAAATATACTATAAAAAGTATTTATGAATTATTAATGTTCCTATATATTTAGTTTAGAATATAAATGGCTACATCAATATAACTTTATTTGATTAGTTTACTTCGCGCTTGTGGGGTGTCTATTTCGTGTACTTGTGGGGTGTCTATTTCGTGTATATTGACTTAGAATTATATTATTTTCTACATAATAAACAAAACATTAATTCTATTTTAGCTGGTTTTTACTTATGAACAATATATTTTGTATTTCCTTTTTAAATGTCCACAATTTCGGTTCAAAAATATCTAAAGAAAGATATTGAGAAACAATATAGTTATGCAATCGGCACATTCAAATAATGGGGTTATATAAATAGGTATTATCATTATACTTGAACGAATAATCTCTAATGGTATCTGGTATCTGAGTTGAGTGTTGAAGTTGAGTAGAGAGAGGAAGTAGGAAAATGCATGATTTTGTATAACTATAACAAATAAGCGCTTATTCACCATGTAACTAGTGATGACAACTTAAATCTTTGTAATTGGATTTCAGAGGATCTACAATCTTATCCAAGATAAAGTATGTGGTAAAGAATAACAATGAACAAACAAGAACCTCTTTTGTAATTTTTAATTCTCTCATTGTGCAATTTGCAGTATAGGGACCAAACAACTGACTCATAATACCTCTGATTAGTGGACCATATATATATATATATATATATATATATATATATATATATATGTAAAAATGTGATGGTTTTAAAATTATTTACTAGAATGAGAGATGAATTTTCGAAGTGTATCTATGAACAATATGATAGCAGTGAAAGAGGAATATCAGTTATTCATCGAAGAAAACTTCGAGATCTCTAACAACAGACTTACGTCGTAGAGTCGAGCCGCTCAATATATACTAACATAAAGATTAATTTTTTAAAGTAATTAAGGATTTTATCTCCTTCACTACTTGACGACATTCAAAAACATCTTATGAAGACACATCCCTTGGCTATTGCAGATAGATTTCGTTGTAAATTTAGAGAGTCTTTAACGTCATTGACATTGATGTAGATCGTAAGGTAATCTACGCAGAGTAAACAGGGACAGGTAGGTACTTGTATCAGATAGTTAATGAATATTATAAAGAAAAGGGACCCCAAATTCGAGACTTCTGGAACCCCAGAGGTGATGGTTACAGGTGCAGAAAGATGACATTTGAATGTAAGATCTAATGCATCTCAATAAATTCCCTTAAATGTCATAACCTTCCAAGTTTCCGTATAGTATCGAATGACTGTCCTCACCAATCGTTTTCAAAAGTCTGAATAAATGGAGTCTACCTGCCTTCTTTCGGTAGAATGGCTACAAAATCGTTTTTACATACTAATAAAATACTAATTGTTGATAATTTTGAAATAAAACTGTGTCGATTTGTGGACAGAAACATTTGAAAATGGGAATAAAAGGTGTTGTACAAAACGGATTTAAATAATTTTACGAAAGCAGATAGGATACTAATAGGTCTATAGTTTTTATACTGGTTTTTGTCACCTGATTTGTAGATTGGAATTAATGTAAGGAGTTTTCCATTGGTTAAGAAAAATACCTGATTTAATACATTTATTGAAAATAATATACAGTGGAAAGTACAAACTTATTAATTTTTTTTTAAAAAAATAGGCGGGATCCTATCGGGCCCAGCGCCTTTTTTTCAGTCGGGATCTTTGATTGTTATTTTAATAGATTTCCTACTGACATGAATATGAGTCACGGAGTTGGAATGAAAGGGACAATTTGAGGAATAGTTGCCAAAATCAGCTCGTTTTTCAAACAGCGCTGAAGTAACTTTAAAACATTTGACAAACGTCGTAAACATTTGAATATACTGAGCCATCATATTTCACAGACCTTAGAATTAAACTATGACCTTCTTTGTTATTGACATATCTTCAGAAATGTTTTATGTCATGCTCTATGTATTCCTGAACAAATGTAGAATTTATCAAAGAGATTATTGTAGCATTAGAAGAAAGAGTATTCATTGTAGCATTTATCAAAGAGAATACCATATACATTATACCGTTTAAGAAGTTTACGCTTTTCCTTTAAACATCGTATTAAGGTAGGACTAAAAAAAGGAATGTTATTTCATCTTAAACTTTTCATGGGAATATTCTTCTTGATTATTACATTTAATTTGTTATAATATAATTGAACAGCAATATTAATATCAGGATTCTTTAAAAGTAGTTCCCAATCAACAGAACTTAGTGCGCTGCGAATAACATCGCACATTTGTTAAAATTGGGATTTATAAATTATAGATTCTTGTGTTCCATTACTTAAAATATAATGCCATTTACACGTATTGTTGCGTTATCAAAATAATAATGGTATCCTGACCTTTTCAAACCATGTAGATGAAAAGTTGATAATTTGTTTTTGTTTGTATTAATTTTTTTGTATTTAATTGATGTATATAGCGAATTTGTGTCACAAGAGCAATCTCTTACAATAAACCAGAACATCAGTCCAGCCACCCTCGGCCAGCGGTCGCACTCAGGTCACAACCAAAAATTTAACGAGACGGTATTAAAATACCCACCAACTGATCCGTGTCGTGTTAAATGTTATTGGAATTAAGTATATACAATTGTTAAAAAATTTTAAATTACTTATTTAATTGACTTAAATAATCAGTGATATGATGCAAGGAGTTATTAGGTAAAGCGTTGCAAGAAATTAAAATTAAAAAAAAATTAGGGGCAGAATAAGATAGTATTAAAATAGTTTCATGTACGTTTTTCGAATGAAAATCTTTTGTTTATTATATGTCGTCTGTATGCATAGCCTCTCGTAAGTTCTAAATGATTAAACTAATTTCTAATCGACTTCCCTCTTATAACGTGTATATCCAGTAAACTGAAGATAAGTGACAATAATCCATTAAATCTAGAAATTTTAATTGGAGGCTCGGAAGTGTTTTTCCCCTGTATTCACCAAATCACCACGTAAAATTAACCACGAACTGAATTTTTCCCGATTTCTTTAAATAAAGGCGTCTCGCTGACAATACATACTTTCGAAAATTTTTTTATTAAATTATGTGTTGCTTGTTATGTTAAATTTATTGATAGGGGTCAAATTCTATTTTGTTATAAATTATATCATATGGCATTTTTTATCTTATAGTATTTTGAGTATAAGTTGGAATAGTCAGTACCCCCTGGCTTAAACCATGTAAACCATTCAAATTTTCGTCCTTCTTGCATAACGTTCCGGTTGTTTTTCCAAACATGTAGATAACGATAATATTGATTATGTAGTCTATCTAAAATCGTGTGCCATTGATTGGAAAAAGTTTGGGAGAAATTATATATAATTTTATTCAAATTTTACCTAATTGTCTTTAAAGTCACACTTTTTAATAGCCTTGAAATTATATTATTATTAGAAATTTTAAGTAAATTTTCAATTAATTTTATTATCTACCTGAAATAAACGTGCCTATCTATGGACTGATTGACTGACATTTACATGCAGCTGTCGTAGATTTTTTTTGTTATCATGCCATAAATAGAAAAAAATGAACTGAATAGTTTATACGGGTGACATATTAGTATCATCTTAAATATGGTCATAAAAGTGCAGCTAAAGTTAATAATTTAATTATTAATTTGTGCTGATTGTAAACTGCCATTATTATTTAGCAGATATTTATTTAAAATTACAGCTTAGATATTTCCAGAATAAATTTTAAGTATACGGAGCGTAAATATAGCACGGATCAATGGCACGGAGTCAATTGTACATAGGACTATGTACAATCTAGAATAGCTGATATAGAGCAGGCTTGCTTTTTTTCTACGAACGTGTTCAGGTGGATAATGGAAAAGGGTTAATTACTTGTTTTTTATGTTTTTTTTTCAATTGTTGTGTTTATGATTTACTTTTCCTTTCTTATCTTATTTTTCTTAGGTTCACTTATATCTTTTGGTCGAACATATTATACGTAAAATTACATCAGAATTAGCTATTATTGGGATACTAGACTTTCCCTCTTAAAACTACCGGAAAACTAAGGACGAATACAAAAAATAGAAAGATTTCAAATTATAGATATTGTTCAAGTTGCGTCTCCAAAACGACTTTATAAAGTTCAACTGAATTGTGGTACATAGTCTGGAAATGTTCTTATGAAATATAGACATTTTTTTTCAGCTTCCCTCATTTCAAAATCCTTTTGCAGCAACCCCATGGTTTAAAATATTAAGGATATGTTAGAACTATGTTAGAACATTGTTCCTATGTGGGAACCTCGGGTATCAACTATCTACCAGTGAAAGAATATTTAAAATCAATCATACATTTTTTTAAATTACTTCTAAAAAAAACCCACAAAATTGATTACTTTATTATCTTAGCGCAAATATTAAATTCTGCTATATTATTAATAAATAATTTTTAGAATTCACGTAAACTTAAGCATAAGTAGTTACTGCTTACAGAAGATAATTTGATGCCGTATATAGATGTGTGATCTAAATGACTAATTTTTTTACTATCCCATAGTGAAAAAAAATTGCACGCAAACAGCATATTTTACTTAGAAAATTTTATGTATTATTAGAATAAATACAATTAAAAAACAAGCATTGTGATCACGTAATCTTCTATTAATTTTCATTTTAGAAATCATATCTTGCAAATAGGACTTTTATGCTTAGCATTCAAAACGATATATACTTACTAGATGTATGCTTGCTTTTAGTATATAAAACTACTACTTTTTTTTGGACATAATTACATCTGGCGCATATTACAATGGCTGGCATATTCTCTGGATTTAAACCTGAATTTCTAAACAGGTCTTTTAGAATGATCAGATTAAAAAATTAAACGACTTGTTCAATTTACACATTATTTATCACTCAATGAACAAAATAAACGCTGTTCAAAAGGTTGTCGTATGAAATTCAAGTTTTTATATGCGTTCGACGAAGCGGCATTAAAAGAAAACTATTCTATCGTTGTTATCCCTTGCAAAAGTTTCATTACAAATATTGCTATACTTCTATTGGAAGGTTTGACTTTTTCATTTATCGATGAAATCTTCAATAGTAACTGCTCAAATTGACTATGGAAAATGACCAACCAATATTCCGACAATGCTTTATTATATTCGATAATATTCTTAACGGTGAAATTATATTTATAACCACTTTTAAGTGATGAAAATAAATATTTTCTTTACGTCGTAGTGAAATGACGAAAAATACTTATGATACGCATATCATTCCTGGCATTTTGTCCTTCATTCAAGAGGTACTCGTATATACAAGCATAGCATGGGAAATGGATAGAATGATCTAATAGTAATTGTTTCGGTAGAAGTAACGGTATTAAGATTCTAGAAATATTTTTATAATAGCTAAAAATATTATAAAAGCAAGCACCTTTATATTTAGTAATTGTGACTTTTGTTATCATAAGATGGCAATGAATAATATTATTAGGTACGGGCTGGCTATGGTCTAGATATATTATTGTAATCTTCACAACGAGGAAAGAGCAGATCAGTTTTCATTATGTTGCTAGTGCCTTCGTCTAGCTTGAGTTGTTCTTAATTAAAAAGTTAGGCAGACTTGTTATAGCTGAGAAGCCTAAGAATTATAAGAGGTATTAAAAATACATCATAAAAAGTAAGGAAGAACAAAAAGTAACGTTTAAGTATTATAAGACATGTTGGTATCTTCCACTCATTATCTTAAATATCACATGAAATATCTGATTTAAAAAATAAATGACGTGATATAAAGATACTTACTAAAAAAAATTACGTGATGTCAAGATAACTCCTGCACAAAGGCATGAGGTAACTTTACATCACGTAATTGTTCCTATTATCAAAATTAATTGACAAAACATACGTTTAGCGTGCTCTTGACAATGAAGAACCATGGTACGCATATGCTTCTGTAAGGATATCCTTGCATTTTGATATCCTTGCGTTCTTTCATTGTTCCGTATCCATTAATCTTATCCCCTTAATTATAATTTTAATGCAATAAGTAGTAATTAAGGCCTCATTGGACAGTACATTTAGGATTATCGTCACAGTAAACATTTCTGTTATTGCGTCATAAAATTAAAATTGCGTCAGTTGTATACAGTGGGTCATCTCTAAAGTGGGTTCAGTGGGTCGACTCACTGTGCCCACTGTGGTGCAAATGATTACTATAATTATATTTTTATTTTACAAAATACCAAAGAAACGCCCGTTATGTAGAAAAATAGGTCACCACACCAAAGAAAAAATGAAAAATGCTCTTCTAGAAATTGCATCGGGAAAAAAGATACGTGTTGTAGCAAAGGAAAAGAATATTTCATTTTCAACGCTACAGAGTTCAACGCTAAGACGGCAACAACCACGGTGCAGAAACCTCAAAAAGTAATTGGTCCCAAAGGTAAGAATATTGGAAAAGTGACAAGCGGCGAAAAAGACACCCTGGTAACAACTTGCTGCTTTGTTAGTGCAAGTGGCCAAGCTTTGCCTCCGGTACTGATTTTTCCCAGGAAAAACTATAAGGACCACATGCTTAAAGGACCCCCTGGATCATTAGGGTTAGCTATATCATCTGGTTAGATGAATAGTGAGCTATTTGTTACTACAATGAAACATTTCATTAAATATACCTCGAGCTCTAAAGAAAATCCTTTATTGTTAATTATGAACAACCATGAGTCGCACTTATCTATTGAAGCTTTAGATTTAGCAAAAGAAACCGGTGTAACAATATTGACACTACACCCTCTGACGTCAGCAAAGCTGCAGCCCTTGGACGTGGGCATTTATTCTCCATTTAAAACTTATTACAATTCCGCTATGGAATCTTGGCTGCTAAAAAATCCAGGGAAACCTGTGACGATTTATGATTTAGCTGAGCTGATAGAAACCGCATTCACCAGGGCCATGACTCCAACAAATATTATTAATTCTTTTAAAAAGACCGGGATTTATTTAATTTATTTAATTAATTCTTTTAGAAAGACCGGGAAAAGGACCTTTCAATAGGGATATTTTTACCGATGAAGCCTTTTTACCCAGCAATGTGACTTATCGTCCCAATCCCAATATCATCCAAAATCCACTTGACGTGTCTTTGCAAGATACCAGAGAAAATGAGCATAACATACTTTACTTTTCGAAAATGAAACACTCCCTGGAGCATTAATAGAATCTCCAATTTTTCGGTAAGAGCTTTCGCTCGATGCTATGCAAGCTCATTCAGAGCCTGAGCGTGATTCACAATAAGAATCTACAAAGCCACAGCCTGTACAATTGCAATAACCACCAAAGCCCCAGTGCTCTAAGTCGAAAGATGCACCGGTATCATCAGGTGCTTTTGTAAGCCCCAGTCAAAGAAAGAAAGAAGAACAAAAGAAATGAACCAAAGAAAAAAGCTGTTAGGAAAGTTTTACAGAGTGAATTAGAAGATGATACTGAAGATATTTCTATTCATGATGAAGACTCTGATTGGTGCGGGGAAGACGAAGATGGAAATAAAATCCAAATACTAACTGACGAAAAGTTAATGGTCAATGTATTGCCTCGGTATCCAAAGGAAGGAGATTACGTTCTTGTTCGTTTTTCAACTAAAAGGAAAAGTGTTTAAGTGTCAACTAAAGTGAAAAACTCCGTGCAAATCGCAAATATCAGTTTCACATGCCAAGTAATCCTGATTTATCATATGTTACGGAGTATGATGTAAAACTTATATTGCCTAAACCTTGTCTAGGAGGAAGCACCTTACGTCAACAGTCTTACTACTAATTTAATGTTGATTTTTCCCAAATCGATATCCGCTATTTGATACGTGGAACGCTATTATAGTTGATTTTATGTTTTGTCAAAATAAAAAAAGAATAATGTTAAGTTTGGAATAGAAAGATCTCAATTGTGATTTAGTGGATAAGCAATAACAAACTAAAGTGCCATATTAGATTGTTAACTCATAAAGTTTTAAAATAGCTTAAGTTTAAAAGCAAAGAGTGCCTATTTTTTTTGTTGGGTAATTTTTAATTTTACTATTTTTTTATGAACACTATACTTAGATATTTAACAAAGATCTCATATATTATCATTCCAATGAAAGTTAATAACAACCAAAATGTCATTGTATGGGTAAAATGACTAAACAAAGATTATTTTCTTAAATTTAAAAACTAAAAAGCTATAATTTGTAATAATGATTTATTTTTTGTTAAAAAATTGAAGTCTTATTATATTAAGTGTAACCTAAACAACGGATTCATAAACAAAAATAAAAATATTAGAAATTACCTATCTTTTTATATTCCAATATCCTTCTGATCCACTGTGTCCTCAGAGTTGACTCACTGTGTACTCACCTAAGGACACAGTGGGTCAAAAACCCTTTTTTTAAAGAAAGTATTATTTAAAAACCAGCAAATGTTTTTAAAAAACTTTTTAACCAAAATGCAGCGAAGAAACCTACCTTTCTTTTATTAAAATTTAACGTCTATAGCTCGTATAGTTATGTAGCTATGTGATTAAAAAAAAGTGTGACCCACTGTTGCCACAATGACCTTATATATATATATATATATATATATATATATATATATATATATATATATATATATATATATATATATATATATATATATTGACTGTAAAAGGTTGCTATCGTAGCAATAAGTCGGCTTTATGTATCAACTGTGTACATTAAAAATTAAAAATAAATAAATACATATATATTATTTCAATCATTATCACACCCCTCAGTTTGAGGCCATCGTACATCGAGACTGAATATTTGAGCTTAAACTCAAAGTTTCTATCCTAAGGGTTCGATTAAGGTGTTGTCCTTTCTGCTCATCATCAGACCTTCGAATTCGTGGGTGTGGTAAATCACCGTGGAAACCAAAAAATTTAGCTCAAACTTGAAGTGTCTATCTGTAATATTGGGTAAGATCCAGGTATTATTACCTGGATCATAATTAAATTCTCAAGTTTCCACTTCTAAGAAATATTCATAAAAATTGATTATGAGAGCCTAAATTGAAAATTTCTAATTATAATAATGCTTAGAGCCAGGTATTATGGTCTTGGCCATTTCAGGCCCTTGAATCAGTGGGTGTGAGTAGTGACCAATATAACTAAATATTTGAGTTCAAAATAAAATTACTAGCCACTATTACAGTGGCTAGGAACCGGATATAATTATTCTCTTCATCAGCAGACCATCGAGTTTGCATGTGTGAGGACTGCCCAATGAAAGTGAATATTCTAGCCCAAAGTACAATGTTCTAGCTGTAATACCAGACTTAGATCCAGGTCTGATTACCTGATTACCATGACTTAGATCCAGGTCTGATTATCCTGGTTATCATTAGATCCTTAAATTTTTGGTGAACTGTATATTACAACCAAACATTTGAGTTCACACTCTATACTTCTAGATCTAATAATGGTTAAGCTCCATATATTAATAACCTGGTATCTGTCAGACCCTTTAGTTTTCACGTCCAATAATTGTCCAAAAAATATACATGATATTTTATATATGACATATTCATATATATTTTTTTCCAAGATTCGCCATCTGCACATATATATATATATATATATATATATATATATATATATATATATATATACATATATATATTAATACGATGCAGTATACATTTAAAGGCTAAATTTCAGAATATAAACGTGAATACATCTGAGATACAATCTATTATTTTGTCCTGTAGAGCTATTCCGCGGTGACAGGTGTCATATGTGCACGCATTGAAACTGTTATTAATTACTAAATTAGAATAAAACTGTCTTGTCTCATTTCCACTCGTGCGTGAGCCACGAGACGAGCCGCGAATAATTCAATTCGTTTCATTGTTTCTCTTTAATTAAAACAAAAACATATTAGAAATTATTCAAGCGTAAAAATGCAATAATAAATTTAAGTCCTGTAACGGGTGTTAAAAGTACTCTTGTAAAAATACTACCTTGTTAACCAATCATCAGATTTCAGCTAAATTAGACATTTTTGTCACAACATTTATACCTAAGTACTGTCTACTTGAAGAATCTTATTTTCTGAAAACTCTTAAATATTTTGTGGAAATATTATTTTCCATGTTTTTTTAAAAGCAAAGCTTATGACGGGTGTTATATGATTTGCGATGGGTCTTACGAGTGTAAATTAAAGAAACTGAAGTAAATTTTAAGACTTTATTTATTAATATAGCAACTAAAAACTTGAATTATAACATTTTAGATATGACTTTTGGCTATAGTCACTCATATTAGGAATAAATCTCTTTACAAAGATATCGACTGGTGAGGCAAATTTGTCAAAAATTCTGTTTCCTTTTGTGATTAGAGTGAGCTTCTCTATAATTTGCTCGAAAGTCATGCCGGATACGTCCAAACTTTAAAAATACAACCTGATTTGTAAAAAAAATTCAAAATAGACAGTTACCTCACCCTCCTCCTTTCCGATATTGTTTACGATACTCGCATACCGAAAATGAGCTCTTTCATTATTTAACTTCACTAGAATATAATCACCATTCTCGTAATTCCATACAGACAGACCGCTGTATTCTGGTGCTCATTCCTTTTTTTCCAGTGAGCTTTCTTCAAGTGAATATTCTTTATTTCTACCTTTTTTCTTCTTATTGTTATATGTATTCTCTCTTTCTTTGTTATCCTAGCTCCCTTCTTTCTAGTTTTTTGAACTTTCTTTTTCTTTGGTTGACCCATCTGTGTCTTTCTTCTTTATTCATATATCATTTTTCTTCTTTTTTTCGTCATTATTTTCAGGTTTTCTTTTTTTAATGACAATTTTTTTCTGTTCTTGTCTATGTCTTAGTTTTCTTCATTTTCTAAACGTGAAGAAATACTTTTGTATGCAACAAACTGTTGTACACAGTCTCTTTGAACGAAAAATATTTTTGAGTACTTTAACTGCTTGCAAGTCCATTTGAAATGTAATCTTCCTGAGTAACTGAAATAGTGCTGTTTTTGTAATTAAGGTATCAACCTAAAATTTTCCCATCAATCTTTGGCTCTGCAGACAAGTATTCATAACATTCCCAGGTTGTATTGATAAAAGCTTTCTGAAACTATTGCCTGCCAAAGTCTACACTTCGCAGTTGCGCCTAAGCCGTCAACAGCGCCCTTACTCTTTCTAGTAGTGAAATTCGCGTGATAAATGCATACATAGACGTCAAGTCTCGGATATTGGGTGAATATGGAACGGTCTTAAATTAAAGAATTTATTGCATTTATTGAATTTTTATTTTTATTTCACCGTGTTTTTCTTTCAATAAAATAAATAACTCTGATACTGTCACAATCAAGTACATTTTGGGAATAGTTACTCCGCCATCTGCATTTTTTACGCGAATAACATCTCCACTGTTTGGAGACTGTTGGCTTGTGTGGCTTCACTATTATAAAAGGACACTACTTTTTGATGACCCCATTGGACAACGAATCAGATGTCTTAAGAGCTTCAATTAGTAATTGTTCTTTATTTATTAGGGATTTCGGCAATGTTTCCTTTGCTCATAACTACTTGCTCTCTTATTATGCTTTCCGGCTGAGATTTTATATTTTGCCAACAGCTTATCTGAGCATTTGCTTACAATTATATGTACCCAAAGGAGATATTTTGCAACTTTCAAGTACCGCATTTCTAGTTTTATTTTTATCTCTATATTTTCGTAACTCTGTTCTTTTTACCGATATTCTTTTTTTGTCTCTTTCTATCTCCATCTCTAAGTGCATACATCGTTTTCCAGGGTCACTTTTTAATTTCTCTCGGCTTTTCCCATCCTTGCAGTCACATCCATACTGTGAAAATGAATTATTGGTAAGCCATGCAAGTACTCCAAGCAATTTTACAAACATTTCAAATTCGCTTCAAAATAATGCATTGTTATGTTACACACCTAAAGGACATCATTGTAAAAATGTATGTACAATTATGAACATATTACACAACTATTGTGCACGAAACGATATAAACATTAGTGAAGAAAATTGTGACGATTGTTACGTGTGACGGGTGATACACAAATAAACCAGCCTGTATTTCACCACAAAGTCTTTTTGAAGGCACCCAGATATGCTCCATGCATTGTTTGATCAGATAACCTCACTTTCGCAAGATTAGTGCAAAATAAAACGTTTGTATAACTCTTGTAGGATTTAACTTTTATATGTATTAGTAGTTTAAATTTTATTAATAAAATGATTACTACCTACCTGAATAATTCCAATTTTTTCACAATAAATAATTATGAGTTGTAACATCGAGAGAAAGTGAAAATGGCGGCTTATCAATGTAATTAATGTCACGAAATGTGTGGTTATTTCAGCATATTTTTTTTACTACGCTAACTTTGGAACCCTCTCAATTTGAAGAAAATATGAAAATTGGCAAAAGTATGGACGAATCACTTTTCAATTATGAGAATTGAAAACATAAAGCTTGTTACTTTTCTATTTCAGCGCAAATTATTTTTTTTACTTTCTGGTATCGATCAACGCAGAATGAGCCTGTCTCTAAGCGATTTATTTGGGTTAATGTTTTGCCGATAAAGAAACACTTCACTGAAAATAACCATAACCCTCATACCGACAATGATCCCTATATATTACAAATAAATACAAAATGCAATAAACTTAACATCCTACAAATATTAGAAATAAACAGACATAAAAGAGACACCAACGTTAATGTATTAAACGAACAATTAAATATAATATCGTCACCCATACTTAATAATATCTTCTTGACATAATATAGTTAGACAACATTGAAACTGCAATACACTTCAGTTCGTTTCAGCCCGGCTATATATCAAAGTAAATATAAAAAAAATTGTAAAAAAATTAAATAAAAATAATAATATAAAAAAAATTTTATAATATAATATAAAAAAAATAAATAAATATATATAACAAAAAAATAAATAAATAAAACGGGAGATATGTATAATTAATGGTATAACATGGTTCTAACTATCAGATACCCTTGTTATTGTATAAATATTTTACTGAGAATAATATTCATTTAATTTTTTTACATACACCGGAACATTTGCATTATATAACCTCATAGAATAACATCAATTTAATTTATTACGCTCACTAAAATTCTTGCATATTTTATAACTTCCGATAATATAATAAAAACTGCACCGCTCCCCTGCAATAAACCCACCACCCTTTTAGCAGTGGGAAAACCCGCACAAACCCGGCTTCCGCTGTTGTTTTGTGAAATATATAAATGCTGTTGTTAGTTCCTAAGAGTTAATCTTTGCTAATAGCCCACCTGAAGGTGTTGTAATATAACGAAACCTAGGTCGTGGTAAAGAAATTAAAGAAAGTTGAAATAATAATACATCACGTAGTTTCACTTAATTGTGATCAATTTAATTTATTACCCTTACTAAAATACTTGTATATCGTATAACATTCAGAAGTGAAATAAAACTTACAATAACCTCACTAACCGCTAACTCCCGTACAATAAACTCACTAACGTAAGCAGTGGGGAAACCCACACAAAACCGGTTTCCGCTATTGTTTTTGAAACATATAAATGCTGTTGGATGTTCCTAAGAATTAATCTTTGCTAATAGCCCACCTAAAGATGTTGTCATACAACGAAACCTAGGTCGTGGTAAAGAACTTATAGAAAGTAGAAATAATACTACATCACGTAGTTTCATTTAATTGTGACTAAATATATTTAAAAAACAGGGGTTATTTCGGTAATAAATTTTATTGAAGAACGTTTTATCTATCATGTTTCTGATTATTGGATCCCACTTAGCATATACTCTACTTTTCGTATCATTTTTACAAGAAAAATATATAGTATATAAAATTTCAGATTCAAAATATTCAATTTGGTTATAATGACCTCTTAATATTTTGGCACAGCAAGGCATTTATTGTAATGCATAAGATCTTCTACGCAAGTTAAAACCTATCGCACTAACCGTCCAGTATGGATTAAAGCAGATTTTTTAAAACTTGATGGGATGAAATATCTCAAAAGATAAAACGTCCGTCAGTACATTTTACTTGAAAGATTTTTCACCTTGTAAAACAAGCATTGACGAAAATGACAACGTCGTTCTCTGTTTGGATCAAAACGGACATAACCGATGAGCGCGGAGAATTTACACGTTTTTGTGGCATTGCTGCAAGAGTAAAAGAATATACTTCTTCCCACAATTCAAAAAAAAAAATATATTTTCTATCTATTGCTTCCACAATTTTATTATAAAATAAATGATATCTAAGGCAATAAAGGATTAAGATAAATATGTATTTAATTTCAGATCTAAACGAATATTGATTATTATCAAAACTGCGATCAAAAATTGAATAGTGTAATAAAATGAAAATCCGTATTTTTTATTGTACTAATTTAAAATTTATTCATTAAGTTTCAATTTAGGTATTTTTTTGATGTAAAATTTAGAGAAAGGAGGAAACTAAAGTATTCTTTATTAATAATATATAATATTACGACACTAGAAACTTTAAAAATTACATAAATAGTCTATTGTTTATCATTACGTGTTTAACCTTTATTCATTCTCATTAGTAAGTAGGTAAACAAAGAAGTTCGTACGAATTAAGAGGAAGAAATTCGTATCATTCAATGCAAGTTAAATATTCTCGATTAAATTGTGTTTACCTTTTTTATTATTATAATATATTAAAATTACGATATTTTTATAGATATTTAAAGTCATACACGAATCGTGACTATAATTCAAATAATTTGTTTCGACGTTAGATTTTATTTATTCGCAAGCATGGTTAAAATATATATGGACAAATTTTTTTAGCTGGTAGAGAAATCAGATATAGTAGTTGGCACATGAGTCTGAACATACAATTTAATGATAAATGTGATCCACAATTAAATGAAACTACGTGAAGTAGTATTATTTCTACTTTCTTTAAGTTCTTTACCACGACCTAGGTTTTGCTGTATTACAACATCTCAAGAATCTTTGCTAATAGCCCACCTGAAGATCGTTAAACCGCCTCTATTTGAATTTACGTCTTTATATCAATTTTATTTAAGGCTTCATCATTTTTATGTATTGTATGTATTAAATATGTTTATTGGAACACAAACAGCGATGTAAAAACTAAATTAATCCGATGAAAAACTACATTTCAGACATCACTTTGGAACCAAAATGTTAAACTATCTGATAAACTCGTATTAATAATATTTATTAATTACTCGAATATCTTTCTTGATGTCGTCATTTGTAAAATTATAGGTTAACGCCAATAATATATTTTAAAGTAATGCGACTTATCACAAAAAAAATTAAATGTAGTCCATTTTAAATTCGGCTACTGCAAGCCGTGGAGTGAGCATATTATGTCCGCTTTGGTGCATAAAATATTTATGTGATTTAATTGGATCATAGAGGTCCTGGTCACTTTATTTTAAGTAAGATTTAAGAGTACTTTCGTGTCATACCACTGACTGTTTTTTAATATTTTTGCAAATGAAGTTGAAGTCGCGACTTACATTTAGTCGGCTTTCCGTAATATTAATGATGATGTTTTATATCAACATTCTTCATTAATTTATTTAGAGTCAATTTTTATAAGTAAATGTAAACAATATTTAATATTACATGCTATAGATATATATGAATCATTTACCATCTGCTATTTGGTTCGTGCGGACGTGGTTACGGTCGTCGATATTATTAGCAGTTTATTTTATTATTATAAAAAAAATCCGAAAATAATTTTAATGGTTTGCAAGAAACTTTTATTTAAATAATATTTGCTGACTTTATATGCGATTATCATTTAATAGTATAGATAGTTCAATATTAGACTAAAACTACAAGGATATCATTTTTGGGTATTGTTACTTTTTTCAGAAGCGTATTAAATTGCAAATAGAGAAAATATCAATATTGAAGACAGTGCGTGAGACAAATCTGGACGTGAACATAAATTAAAAATATTTATTTTTGTCACTTGGGCGGATTTCCAGAGATTGTGATTTTGATAAAAGGTTCTACCTAATCGGGTAAATTTGAAGTACTGGAATTACCTGTTTGACTACGAAAAGAACAATTTGTAATTTTAAATTAAAATACAGTGACTATAGATATGTCATTATAAAGTGTTCAGTCAGTCACAACTGAAAATTTATTTATATATTCGTTTAAATAATTTTGGCAGTCTTTCTGAAAGCGGTAGTTACGACCGCATGTAAAATAAATATATTTTACCATTTAAAAAGAAGATATATCGTAAGTACAGACTATGCTAGGACAAAAATACAACTTTAAAAACTGATAATGATAATGAACAGTGCTTTGCAAATACATCAATCTTCAAAGAGATAAGCGAAGTCTATAAAGGACTTCGCTTATCTGTTTACTCAATTACGATCTTACTGGCGCATGAAAACATGAAAGCGATAAGCTATTTGTAGAGTGAATCATGAAACAAATTTTTTTGTTAATTTTTTTTAAAATTTATGATATGTATCGAACAAGGTTTTTTTTAAGTCAAGTGTCAGTAACCAGCTAACTATGCCATCGTTTCTAACGTAATGTAATTCGATTTTTATTTTACTCATATGCAAATACTTGCTGCGATTGTTAATATTCCAAGTATCTCTTTGTGACTATATAGTTCTGTAGTATGCGGTTTGTAGGAATAAATTTCCGAGTACACTGTGGAGCACGCGGCTGAGTAAGATTCGAGTTATATAACATAAATTAATATTTTAAGCGCTCAGGGAACCTAGATGGCAAGTGAGTAAATGGTTTTGTGAAAATTAAATACCCTTCTTTTGCCATCAATATGTCCTTGCTAAAAAGAAGCTTAATATATGGCAGATAAGTAAAAATGGGTAACAAAAGAAGATTGACAATTTATAAGTCTGTTCAGCTTATATATTACACTAGACAAATATGAACTTTGACTTTAAACGAACAATATGAGGTTTATTATTATTTATGTAAAGGTGGTTTAAATATTCTTTACTTGTTTGGCACTAACAACGTCGCACGCAATTGCTTACATAATCTTTAGCCACGACAACGGGTGTTTCTTGTTTAAGTCCTCTATTTTATGAAGTAAGTTTTAAGATTTTCTTGGCTTCCTGATTTTATAGTTTGCGACGTGGTAATAGTAGTTATAAGAGATAATAATAATGTATGGTATTGAAAAAGAAGTTAAAATTGTAATTAATGTTATATTGTGTGCTAGTCAAAACATTGCCGATGTCGAAAATGTATTTATGTAGAACGCGTTTGAACATCACTCGGGAAAGAATTTTACTCAAGATTGTATAATTTTTGTACCTCATACAAACGTTAGAGTTAGGACCGTAGGGAAATAAGAGACGCGTTTCGTACAAGTGTCGTATTAGTCCATTTTGTAACACAATTCACTACTTCTCGCTAATATAATATTAAAAATCTACTTTCTGTAATAAGATTATTAATGAAAATATTATAAAACATTGTTTTTATAAATATTTTTGTTCTAAAATATTTTTTCGGATTTTTGAACTCGTTTACAAAATGAGCTCACAAATCAAAATGGCGCTTCTTGCACAGATGGATTGCGGTGCAAATTTTACTCCTTATTAATTGCGCGTTTTATCAGATTTCGTTTTGATATCGCCAAACATCGCATGTGATATTAGAGTTTGCAGTTGCTAGTAGAATTTTTACTGCTTCATGCGATAGTTTATCTTTTTAGCATAAATTTGCTGTCGCGGTGACCGTATGTAGTAAAGTGAGTTTTTGACAAATCAATAAGCCATAAATCGTAACCGCTGTAGACAAATTATTAGGTAATAATAGCACGTTAATGAGAGTTTTAAAGTTCAAATTCCACGCATGTTGGATAAATATTTTATTTACTGTAATATTCTTTTATATCTCTACAACTATAACTTAACTCATAATAACGCTTAAAGTTTTACTACCGTTTATAATCCGATAAGCATTTAAGCAACTTATATGTTGGTAGCTTTAAATTGATTGTTACGTTTTAAGTATGCGCTTTCATATTTTATATTATCATTTTTAACAATTATAAAAATTGTAAAAAAAAATGTAAGCCACTATAAATTAATATATTTTCCGTGAATATTGTTGAATGTAATGGAAATATTAGATATATCTACTTAATAAATTCTAGTTCGGTTTTATGTAGACCAAATTATATTTATTTTATTTTGTATAAAGTTTTTGCAAATTGTTTTACCATGTAATTTACAAAAATGAAATAATAATTTTAAAAATTTTAGTTAATTTTTGAACACCTATTTTGATGAAATATTTTGCTCATATTCACGTATGTATTCACAAAATCGAAAATAGTGCGCATTATTATTGCTGTTATCCACAGTTTAACTAGAAGATGCATTATTGCAAAGTAAGTTGTACGTAGTAAAATATTCATATTGGATAAATGAAAAATATTAATTTGATTTTTCTTTCTTATCTTTTTATGAACACAGAAATTCGAAGTTAGACTAATTTGCTCTTACTTATCAAACCCTCAGTTATGAAATCAACTCCGTTTCTCTAAAGTATTTTATTGCTAATGAAAATAGAAAAGAATAAATTAATAGTAATATGAGACCACTACAAAAATATCCCGTAAACGAAAAAAAAGTAAAAAAAAAAATAATAGAATTATTACAATGTTGTTCATTAAGGCACATAAAAATAGAGATTTATCTATTTAATAAAACTTTTCTTCTTAAAAATTAGTTGAAAAATTAACATATTGCTTAGATATTGTTTAATTGCTAAGATAATTTTATTGCTCATGAAAATAAAAAAGAATAATTTAGTAGTAAAATTAGACCACTGCTAAAATATCCTGTAAATGAAAAAAATGTAAAAACGTCGATAAACTTATTACAGTTTTGTTCATAAAGCCACATAAAAATAGAGATTTATCTATTTAATAAATGGTTTTTTATTATAAATTAGTTGAACTTATTTGTACAGTTAAAAATAAATGTTAATTCTTAAGATCCAGGGTTGCTGATGTTCCGTTCCTAGAACATAAAAAATATATTAAAATACGTTTAAAGGTTAACTGAAAAAGTTAAATGTTGGAAAAAAAAATCAGTCGAAAATATTCAACTTGGCGATGAGTATCATTAATGTTTCTCATCTGTATTTTATAATCAATAATTTTTATTTAAATACAGTTGGCTAATCAGTATAGCAAGAATTTTTCTTTAAATATAATGTAAAAATAACGTGTAACATTTTTTTATTTGATCGTATATTACGCAATAATGTTAAATATTACGCAAAAATAATAATTTTTCAACAATAAAATATTTTCTTTCAATATTTTCTGACTGATATTTATAGTTAAATGTTTCATTGTCATAAGCAAAAGCTCCGCGTTTAGAAATCTAAAAATACGTGAAATTACCAGAACAATGAAATTTTCTTTTTGCGAAATGATATTATTTAAAGCTAAATTATTTTTCAAGGTGTCTATAAATTTGTTCGATTTCCCTCGATTATTTTGCCGCTTAATGGACTGTACTTTGACGGTCATAAAGTTGTCTACAGAATTACAGTCACAAATTTGTCTAGAATTTACTCAAAATGGAAAAAAAGAAACCCGTGTAAGATTACTTAGTTGTCCGTTCGTCAGTTCGTCTATCCGTCAAAATCCTTTTCTCAGTAACAACTGGAAAAATCAACTTGAAATTAATATATATATATACATATATATATATATATATATATATATATATACATATATATATATATATATATATATGTATATATATATAACCTATTATAGCCTTACACTGGTGTAAACCTTTGATTTTTTTTGATTCTCGCAGTAAAATGCTACGACCCTTATAGCGTACTTTTATTCATTCATACAATAGCTTTACTCACTCACCATCAAAATCTATAGGGTAATTCCGGTCGACCTATAATCTCAAAAGTCGGCATAATAGCAGGTCTCTTAGCACAATAAAGGGAAACATCCAGAAATGTATTATTTCTTATTCTATGTGGAATTATAAATTCGCATAATTAGTTTGTTTTTATTTCAGTAAAAATATAATAGACAATATATGTACGTCGTTAAAAATTAATATTTAAAATAGTTTAATAAGAAATACTAGGTACACTTAAATGTTTATAAGCGCCTAAATGTGTACAGAACCCTAGCAGTGCGAGTTCTACTCGTGCTTAATAAGTGTTTTGTCGACTGTTATGGTCTCCTGGCGACGATTAAGAACATCGATTTAAAGTGGATACGGTACCTTGATTTTTATCAATCGATTTGGTCTCTCGGCAAACTACGGTTTGGTATTGTTCGAAATGCTGGACGACGACGCATTGAACACTTCTGCTGCATCTTTGCTTTTTTAAATGGCTGCGTGTATACTGGACGATTTCGAATTTCCGGTATGGATTAAATTTAATAGAATCAATAAAATGAAGAAAAAAACACTCAATCCGGTGAAAGCATATCAGCAAAGGACAAATTAGGAGTGACATTTAGATTTCTACCAAGTGTAGGTTTCTACTTTAGTTTGCAGGCTACTTTTAAAATTTCTCAGCACTCTAATTCTATGGTAATGCTAAGTATGAAGATTAGCCAATTTGGTTAAGGTATTATATAATCTCACAATATCATGTCCTCTTTTACGTTGTCAAACCCACAAGCAAATTACTACAGTATTATTAAAGAGGTTCATTGCAAAGTTATTCATTATTTCGTACAAAAGAATCAACTTAGGATCAAAATATAAAGTATTGTATTAAATCTTTGGTTATTTTTAAACTTGTTCAAAATTCTACCTTATTTATTATCATTAAAGTTTAATGAATATTTTTTTCCAACTTGCTGGATCTATGTTTATTTGTTCAAATTGACATCGGTATCAGTTTCAGCAGATAATAATTATTTACGATGGATTTATTAGATTAATTCTGAGAGATAGACAAACCCTGAAAGTTGCACGTGGGCTTGAAATTGGGCTAAACTGGAATATAGTATAATCATATTTGTGTAAGACTCCTAGTAATTGTCTTAGTGATCATCATATTAACACCATTTTGACTCCAATAATTTTGTTCTTGATATGGTCATTCACGCGAGCGTTTAATATATGGACAATAAGTATTTTCTTCCATCTTTCTTCTTGATCGTACCTTATGTACTCCTTGTTATTTAATAATAATTTGTTTATTGGCGCGGATACACAAACGTCATTCCGGAATAGCTTTAAAATATAAGTTTGGATAAGGAATACGACAGTAACATCGTACCAGCATATCATTTCGATATGTATATATCTAGAACACTACTTCCGCTTGTTCGAGAGCGTAATCATATCGATTATGCAATTAGCATAAAAAATAAAAAAAAAATAGTCTTTCATGTTCCTTAAACGTAAGTAAATTACAAAATAATACTAAAGTTTATACATAATTAATTGGTTCCTTAAATATAATTTAACTGGCTTATTAAAGAAAATAAGTTTTACACCTTTTGTAGCCACGTATGTTAAACAGAAAACGTATTCAAGTCACCTCAATTCCATAACAACAAATGTAGGGACATTCATGTCAGTACTGCGGATACGTTATGGTAAAACCATTGTCTTTCTTTACACCCGACACTGGTTATATTGGAAAATTGGACGTCTCGGGCACGATGCAATTTCCATTTGGTTGCACTTGATGTTGCCTTCGCTGATGCAAGTCTGATATGCAACTCTTGGTGCAACTTCATAAAACTGAAACTCGTTTGATTCAATCATTTTCTTTAAAACAAATTGTATTAAAATGATGATGTATTGATATTGGGAATTGTTTTTCAGGTTTTTAATTTTATTGTAAAAAATGTAAAGCGTGTACTGAATTTTATTTAGTGAACTATTAGATATGTATATAAAAAATATTGATTGACGTACGCTCGCTCTCACATACATATTTACATAGATTTTAAATACTTTGTAAATACACACGTATTTATATACATATATATATATATATATATATATATATATATATATATATATATATATACATATATACACGCACGCCCACATGCACGAACTCACGCATGCATGTACACACGCCCGCACGCACACACGCACGCCCGGACGCGTGGACGTAGGTACGCTCTCAAGCACGCCCCAACGTGCGGACGCACGCAAGCACGCACGAACGCTCGCACGCACGCATGCACGTACGCACGCATGCACGCACGCGCGCTCTCACATGCATATTTACATTGATTATAAATACATTGGTACACACACACACAAACACACACACACACACACACATATCTATATATATATATATATATATATATATATATATATATATATATATATATATATATATATATAAGACAAGTAACTTGTATCTTCTTACATATAAAAAATCATATGTCGGTTACAAAAGATACACTTTTAACCAAAGAATGTAGGATTTCATTATTATGTTGAAGAAGAAATTTACCTATCACTTTATTGTTTATTTGGATGTAATTATTACTTTACTTAGTATGTACATTCTGTTAACCGAAACGAAAATGGAGATCAACGACTTGCCTAATTTAAGTTCAGGTTTAAAATTTCTTTAGTTTCATTTATACGAAAAGGAAATTAAACCGGGTTATTACTATTTGAAATCAGTTGAAAATCTAGAGCTTCGTAGAGAATCTAGAAACTCGCTTGTTAGAATCTAAAATTTTGAAGAATATTTTTAAAAAGCACGTTGAGAAATTAGCTTGAAAGATTTTTTGTTTTATTACACTTTTTAGAACATATATATATATATACATGTATATATATATATATATATATATATATATATATATATATATATAGAAAGAAAAACATTCTTTCCACAGACGCGAATCCAGTATTTTTTTGAGTTCAGAATCCAGTGCTTTACTCCTGATCTGATGTCCATCTTGGAAAAGTAACCATATAAATATATACGTACTATGTATTTTTTCACTTTCTTGATTTCTTGATGCTTGTTTCAATTATTTTAAAAAATAGCAATACTTATTCAATTTTTCCAAGTGCCTGCTCATCGACTATCCAAATGCAAAATTTCAAGTTCTATAATTGCCAAATTACTTGTTTACATAATCGCTTAAAATGTGGAGAAAGTAAATGTTTCCAATGCTAAGATAACTGCACGTAGATTTCAGCAAAATACAAAATACTTTTCTGCCTAAGTCAGTAATCGATTGCTTTCAGGAGGGACCTCATTATAAGACAGCTGCATTCTTTTTTCGATAAATCTGCACTTAATCAGTTGAGATGTCCAATTTCATAACATTTTAAGATCTTTTTATTCAACAACCATTGGATTCAATTTATCAGTAATATTGATTACAAAACAATTGTTACAGTATTATATTTTTGACCTCAACTTAAGTGGTCGTCACGAGAAAATGAAGTTTCGAAAAAACACTATGTTATATTATTATGAAGGATTAAAGTACAGGTATTAACAAGAAGTCATTCATATTTTCCGTGATTCGTTAACTTGTGTTAAATATAGATATTGTAAGAACTCACATTATTTAAAAAATTATTGGTATTCTATGTCAAAAAAATATATTTAGAGTCATATCTTATGTGATTTTAATGGAAAAATATCAATATAGCAATGCAATGGTTAAATATCAATATAGTAATACATTCTGTATTATAAAAAAACCAAACCTCCTTTAAATATTTTGAATAGACTTTGACTTAAAAAAATATTTGTTTGCGTTGGAAATGAAAAATAATAGTATGTGTGCTTAACGGTGTATTTATAACTTGTTTTCAACAAGAACTTTAAGGAAGCCACTTAATTATTTTTTGCAAGTATTTATGCCAGTTTCCCTGTTAACACAGTTTCAATTGTGCATTATTCCGTTATTAACATCATGTTGACTTATCTCAACCCACTCATTTCTGTCTGACTTCTGGAGCCAATTTTCACTCAAAGTTAAAACAGCTAATTGTATTTTAATTCTGGGGGGTTTCACTATGGCTGAAACCGAATTGTACGTGCATAGTGGTTAGTGGCGAAATAATTTGTAGCTTAACCGATTCGATCTGTATGCCATACAGTGCATAAAAATACTTGTATATTTCACACATATGGTGAGAGAATGTTGCATTTTACAGATAGTAAAAATAATTTGTGACCCATAATTAAAACTATCATTGCTTTTGTAAAACATATTTTATTTTACCAAGAGCTTATCTTAGCCTTTTAGCTTATAATAGGAAATACCTTATTAATAAATTCCTTTTTTAAATACAAAAAAAGATATACTACAAATGTAACATTGAACATAAATATATGTCGAAAGTATAATAATTATTGAATATGTTGCTTGCAATCGCAAGGATTTATTTCGTTTTTAGGAACTGAGCCCTACCCAAAAATAATTAAATATAAAGACCACATGAAGCTATAGAGGCTTTTAATAAAGAAAGTGAAATAAATATTTTTTACAATATATTAATGGGAATGCAATAGAAAATAGCAAGCGATACTAAAACGTAACATGGAAATAATTTATAAAGACAAATATTCACACAGCTTAGCCCAATGTTTCTATTAATTGTTTATAAATAATCTAATTTTACTGACGAACTGCAGAAAGGTAAGTGGATAGATATTTGAACAAATCTATTATTTTATTTTTTCGACAATTTCTCCAATGAAATTCATAGTTGACATAATATTTTTTTCAACATTATTTTCCCACATCTAAGTTATTATTGTATTGTAAAAGTCGTACAACTAGTAAGTCGAAATTTTTCATTGTCTTGTAAATTTTAAGTTCCTGAATCAATCCTAATTTTCGAACCACAATTCTTAATTCATAAAAGATCTGAATTTGTTTTTAATTAAATGGATTTATAGTGAAAGTAGTGTCGTCATCCTATTACGGATGTGATGATAACTTTTAATAATGGAACATAACACAGAGACTAAAAAAATTATTAAGTAAGTTTAAAATTTCAAAATCTTATATTAATACCGTGTTTTCTTTTTTCTACTTCAAAAAGTGATCTTAATTTTGACGCTAAGTTTTTATAACCAGTTGGAAATCTGCGAAGTCATTTTCTTACAAATGTAACTCTATTAATATCGGTTCAATTATTGTAAATGTTTGGGCGAAAAACGGATTTCTATACCTAGTATTTATCATTCGTAAAATAACCTGTTCCTTTACATCACAACAATAATTGAATGGATAAGAATAACATATGACATGAATTATCAAATATCAAAATAATACGGCGTTATGGGATTATAAAACTAAATTTAAAAAATCGGAAATAAAAAAAAACGATACATTTAAAAGACATAGCTTAAAAGTTCTACCAATTCCACAACAACGTATTAATATAAGCAGAGAATAATAATATCGAACAAAATATTACTTCAACGACAAATTTTTTTGGAGTGAGAACAATATCGAAAAACCAGTTTGGTCAAATATTTGTCCACATATTATAGCTGTTAAGTGTGTACATAGCGTGAATTCTCCTAGGATTTAGTTAATTATTTAATGAAGTAATTAATTAAATATTATTTATAGAAAACTTTTGCGACGAGAAGTTACTTGTAATTTTATTCACGAAATAGGAGAGGAGTTTATATGTTTTATCTGAAATTGCACGTACTGATAGAGGTCGGTTTGTGTTTTAACAATATACATTGATATGTTTAAATATTCACAAGTATATGATGCATGTATACCAGCTATTCAGGGCAAGCCACGCGTGATTGCTTACAAGGTATTGTACATCATTAAAGGGCGGCGTGTTGCACGACAATGAAAAATGTCGGAGCGTTTTACTTGAAACAACTGAATTTTTTTTATTTCAATCTAATCATAATTTAAAGTGATTTAAAATAGTCACAAAGAAAATATAAGTAGTTAAGTGTATAAATTGGTCGTGAAAAACTAAAAAGGACAATTACAAATGACCGAGATACAACTCTGCCTATAAAAAGTATTCCCATAAATAAAAATATTTATTGCCTATTTGAACGTACTGACAGGCTAGGAGAAACTATTAAGATGGATGAAAAGTGATTCTTATGGCTTAGGAAGATCGGAACCTACAACTTTGGACATAATAAAAAAACATATCACGGCGTTGGAGCTGCTATAAATTAGGTGTGGGTAAGAAGTGAGTGCATGAGTCAAAAGAACGGTACGGTACACTAATTTACTAAGCTAAATAATTAACTTTAAATCATTTCGATTCATTTGACTTACGCAAGAATGTGTATGTCGGAGTCAAAAATCACACAGTAGAACCGTGGCTTGCGACTGGTGCTTCACGTTGACACAATTATTTATTGAGTCGCTCGACATTCACAGTAGTGAAATGATTTTTTACTCTTGTGAGGTATTTTTTTCGTATTAGATGCATCACTTTATTTCTCGTAATGAATTTTAATTACTGAGTGAATAATATTATCATATTCGCCGACCTATTCGAATCCTATTTTATTAGCAACCAGTGAGTAAATAAGACTAAGTTAATATGAATATTTGAGGGATGTGTGTTTGTACATTGAAATTATTGTATCGTAATGTTTGTATATTGATATTATAACAGTACGATTCTATCAGTGTTCGTATCAAAATATTTTTTAATTTTTAATCTCTCAATTAATTTGCATTTAGAGATATAACCGATATCAATGTTTATGGATTGATATTAAGTAGTTGCACTTTTCTACTGACAGTGATTAGATGCTGGCCTTCATCTCGTATGTTAGAATTGTATTCCTTTGAATCTTTTAACTCGTACGTTTGAATTCCTCTCGTTTCCTATTTTCCTCGCGTTGTCGTTTTATATTTAGTTGAATATATTTCGACTTCAGCGTGTAAAAATGTTTTTAACTTCATTTTTTAATTATTTAAATGATATTATGCTATATGGAAGGGTTTCTATTTGACTACGAATTTTTCATACGATTTAATGTGACAATATAATTTATATAATTACTGCCAAAGCTAACGAGTGAAAAATTATGCAATGCAAGTCACCCAGTTTTGTATTATATATTTTTTAAATATTAGTTTTAAAAATAAAAAAATAAATTGTATTGGCACTTATTAACTTACCCGTGTCGAATATTTAGTGGGAAAACCTACTAATAACCCAATTTCATAGCTCGCCACTGTTCCAGTGGACAATCGATAAAGGGTTAAAGGGAGTGGTATTCTTGGAGTGTATTTGTAGAATTTTCGTTATTCATTTTGCAGCCTTTGTTGAGTCGGGATACAGATGACGCTCTTTTACTAGTTGAATTTCTGTTGTTTTCTACCATTGCGAGTTTGTTTTAGCGCACAGATTCTTTGTTTCCCCTGTCTATTTTTTATTTTCGTTATAATTTTAATCTTTCTCTACCTTTTAAAATCTTTGATAAGAATTATTGTCTAACATGTATGCAACAAATGATCCTTACAACAAATTTGTATCCCCTATTATTTAAATTTTCAATCCTAGTATAATTACTGCAAAAGTGTGCGCATCTCTTTTTCGTCCCTTTTCTAATTCTACTCCCATGTCCTGATTATATTCATTTTTTAAATCTCCTTTATTATGTTCAGAGCTTTTTTTGCAGTTGAAACTATAACTTTCCTTCTACTTCTTAACCAAAAACTGCAGAGTCCTTTGTGCTGCATTTTTCTTCAATTCATTTAATCTCTTTTCCAATTATGCTAAAAATGTAAAGTTTTCAAAGTGTAAAATCATCACATCAATGCATATGTTTATTTGGTTGATAATCCTAGGCCTGCATAGTACGAGAAAAGTTTAATTATTTACAATAAATTCAGAACCTCGTTATAAGCAATGCAAGAGCTATTTAATTTAGAATCAAATATATTGCAGTGTGTCTCGATCAATACAATTCTACGAGTAATGAACGAGTGAATAAAGATTACCCGCGACGAATTTTGACGCATGAAATACTAATTGAAGCCATTTTATTTTACTTAGAAACAAATAATTTTAAATTAATAAAGGGGCCTGACCGTCTTCACATTAAAGAACTATTTTTTATTATTCTAGAAATGTGTTTAATTATTTTTTTTGTAAAAAAAAATGTAGTCATGTATTTGTAGCTACAGTGTCTAAGTTCATTATGTTTGTCGGTTTTATTTTGAAAACGAAAATAGTTAAGCAAAGTATATGCCTTTGTAATGTACAATAGAATTCGTGGTGAGGTAAACTTGAAATTTCATTAAATATTGCATTTCTTTGACTACCGTTTGTATATATGTCAGGACTTTATAAACTAATAAATTTATATTTTGATACATAAAAAAATTATGGTTTAGCACAGGTGGATTTTTTTAAATTATCAATCTATAAAAAATCATTAAAATCCATACTAATTGATGACCACGGCTTTGCCCGCCTGGATTTTTAATTAAGGCGATGGAATTTGCTCCCAGCCCAATGAGATTATCTCAATATACAATTTTAACCTTTTCCCGTCTTTAGTAAAAACGTACAGCTCAAAAAGGGTTCAGGAAATATTTAATACAAGTGAATAGTTTACAATGCTGTTAATTGAATAATCCGACAGGCCATAAAATAAACATAATAACCGCGTTTGTGGGTCATAATAACGGAGGTCATCCTAACAATTTCTAATGTGTAGATGAAAAAAAAAATTGATTTTAATAGCAGAAAATGTCAAAAAAATGGAAATTACATGGATCCTAATAAAAAGAAAACTTCTTTTTTATTAGGACCCGTACAATTTGGCACGGTACGGTTTTATTTCATATTATTATGTGAATTTCCTGGAAAACACCTATTGCGGATATTTCGACTTAAGAATTACGAAGAGATTTCATTACATTTTCATCGATTATGGTCTTCAGATACCAAATCAAAGGTAGCTATAAAAGTTCTTAAATACTATTCATATAGGACATCGGCCAATTTCCATAAAAAAAAACATTGAATTATTAGTACAGCCGAGTTTTTTTCTGCAAAATTAAACTCATGTCGCTTACTACTCAATGTTGAATAAAATGTGTGTTGCGTTGCGTCGTAAATGGCTTTGATAAATTTAGCATTTCGATTCATATAACTGCGACTCGCAAATATAACGAGCCACAGCGCCTTATGACCTCAATTTACTGCTCCCTAGAAAATGTGTGGAGTATCATTCGACTACCGGGACCGAGATATGTGAACGCAGAGTGGAGCTAGGCCGCTATATCGGTTGCGTGTCAGCACTGTTCTCTAAACAGTGTCATTGGGGGACTGATGGTATGCACATTTTAAAACGGAAATATTTTGTAATGATAGTGATGAAATATTATAATATTAATATGGGCAAATTCTGCTTTAGTAAAGAAAATACCATGCGACAAGATTCATAGAAATAAATTAGAAAAAAAATTAGGAGAGTGTAATCATATATTTATTCTAAAACATTTTATTAACTTTCTTTACATTTATTTCATGTTATTGATGACCTACGTAAGTAGAATTTGACAGTTCAAAAAAATTCACGTTTGAAAAACTACTCACAGTCGTATATGAGATGAACTGTCTGGGAGTTTCCAGACTCATTTTTTGGTTAAAATTAATCGAAGAAGGTTTAGCAAGAATTAGTATTTCCAAGGTAGAATTATAAAAAAAAATTGATAATTATTTGATGACGATGAACATAACAAATATGTTGGAAGAATAGATGTAAATAATAGAGGAGTCCGAGCTGAAGCAAAAATTAGCAGGTGTTAATGGATTCAAAATTAAGTGTAAAGGTGATTCAAAATTAAGTGTAAAAATTAAGCACAAATTCAATATAAAAACAAATGCAAGATACTCGTATCATGTACAAGGCATTGCTGTTTGAAGTTATGAGTATGTAAGAAGGGAAACAAGAAAACCAAGTTTTAGTTAAGGCTCCTGCATTTCAAAAAGTTGATTTTGATGGAATAAATTTAATGGGGTTGCACGTTGGATATATTTTAACAAAACATATTGCGGCATTTAGAGTCAAAGTGAAAACTAAGGTATTCAACATATTTACAGATTACGAATTAAAATATTTCAATCAACATTCAAGAAACTCTTCGTTTAGTCTGCTATCCAATAAAAATTATACATAGAGAGTGGCTGCATCTAATAATACGTATAATTCAGCTTATTCTTCTACTGATGTGTCTTCATAATTTATTCAAGCAACTAATTCTACAATATCTGTTGATGTCAATTTCTTTTCGATTTACGTGTTGATTTATTAAATTAAATATACATTTAATTTGTATATCTTTTTATCTACAATACTTTCGAAATATATATATATATATATATATATATATATATATATATATATATATATATATATATATATATATTGTAAGAATTGAAAATCGGAAATTTAAATAGAACTAAAAGAGTGATTTAATACATAATACGCCTATAATTATTTACTTTTACAAAGTATACGAGTATATAAGTAAGTAAGATACGTCCAGTCCAAACCGAGTCCCTTCCCGAAGTTAAACGCGTCGCAATCCCCTGCTTTAAGCCGCTCACCAACGCTCACATTGAAGTTGGAGAAGCGAGGACCGCATCACTTTTCTTACCTGAACATCAACACGGCCTCTCCTGACAGGAGAACGTCCTCGTTCTCGTGTGATGGGTCGATTGTCGAATCTTCCTAAGTCAGTTGTCCAGTCAATGTGGACTCAAAATTTTCTTGATCTAGAGTTTCCAAAGAAAATAATTATTATAACATTACTGTCAAAACTGTAGTGCAATGTGAGGTTTGCTCACTTACGCGAGGTCTGCTCATGTAAATAATAGCGAGGTCTGCTGGCAAATAATGGTTTGTGAAGTCTGCTCACAAAAGGCCATCTCCGAGGTCTGCTCGCAAAGATCAACCCGTGAGGTCTGCTCACAAAATGTAGTATGCCAGGTCTGCTCACAATAGTCAAGCTGTGAGGTCGGCTCACAAAAACTGCGAGGTGTGCTCGCAAAGATCAACCCGTGAGATCTGCTCACAAAATGTAATATTCGAGGTCTGCTCGCAAATATCAAGCTGTGAGGTCTGCTCACAAAAGTAATATGCGAGGTCTGCTCGCAGAAGTCAAGCTGTGAGGTTTGCTCACAAAGGCAATCTGCGAGGTCTGCTCGCAAATATCAAACTGTGAGGTCTGCTCAAAAAAGTAATATGCGAGGTCTGCTCGCAAAATAAACAATTAAGACATTACAATAAAATTATAAAATCTTACTTTCAAAGAAGGTAGCACATGTGTTTGGAGTCCATTCTCCCTTCCAAGGCACCATGAATTCTGCTGCGGCTTGAGTCAACTTTCCATAACAACCAGCAACCAACTGCAATTCGTATCTTCCCTGAGGCAAAGTTTTTACTACGCGGTAGGGACCGCGCATGCCAGAGTTAAGTTTTCCTGTAGATTGTGCTTTTTTTATTACAAAAACCAGCGAATTGAGATCAAAAGTACGAGGTAATCGTCTTTTTTTATTGATCAGAGTATCTTATCTTTCTTGGTTCTGCTTCATCAATTCTGAGACACGCTTTTTAGTCATCTCGCGCAGTGCCTCTCGATTGGGATTCAAACCATCTATAGCGACATCGCGAATAAGATTGCACATCAACGGTGTTACCACATTCGTCCCTATAAGGAGGATTAGAGGGGAATATTGAGTTGTCTTGTGTTTCGTTATGTTCAACACGAGCTGCAATCACCATATTACCTTGGACCATTCTTCTTGCAGATAATTGGAATAAATGTGAATCATGTTCAGTAAGGTGCGGCAATATCATTCGGCTTGTCCGTTGCACTGGTGCATTTCAGGCGTAATCATATGAATTTCACTCCTAATTTAATTCACCCGTCAGGAATTTGGTACTTTGAAACATCCGACATCCGATTTCGGGCCAACTTTGGGGCTTTTGAATTCGGACCACATTCACTGGATTCCGGCTCAAGTAATCAGTGTGAGGCGTGGAAGTGCCCTTGCGATACTCAAGTAAAAAGTCAAAATGAGATAGGTCCAGTCCGAACCGAGTCCCTTCCCGAAGTGAAACGCGTCGCAATCCCCCGCTTTACGCCGCTAATGAAAAAAAAAACTACAATTTTATGAAACTAAAATTATGAAATACTAATTATTTCACTTTATATGTCCATAGAGCGAAAAAGTCTTTTGCGTACTGATGCAAGTGATGAATGTGCTTGAGCGAGACAAAGAGTGCTTGGCAATAAATTAGTGTACCTTGTCCCGTTGTTTTTTGGACAAAAATTTCAGAAGGTGAAAATATTTTCCATAAAGGCAAAATATTGTAAAATTATAATACCAGGATATTTATTAGATATAGATGTAGATGGAAAATAATTTCCAAAATAGTTTACAAAAATGTAAAGGTGATTTAAACCAAATGTATAAATATACAAATATTGAAAAAAAATAAATTAAATAATATTTACGCATAATTTAATTTTGTTGACATAAAAATACGAAATCTTTGAGTATAACGAAATTTAAATAAATAAATCTTTTCTCCTTTTTTAAAAATTTCGATTACTTACATCGAAATTTTCGAAATATATCCGAATGAAATTTTTTCTATATGCGAATGAAATTTTTTAAAATAAAATTGATTTCAGAATTGGTTTAGTTAGATATTTCACTTGCCTAAATATATAATGGTTATTAACAACCCTTATTAATTAAAAACAACCTTTAAAATTATACGTAAAACTATTTCTGGTGGGAGCTCCGTAAAGCAATATTTCTTTTTTTTAAATAATAAGAATTATTTTTAAAATATATTAGACAAGTTATAATAATTCCAAAACCCAAATTTTTTATAGAATCCATTTTAAAATACTTTTGGGGAAATGGTTGAAAATATTCATAAAAAATATATCTTTGACATTGTTAAAAGTTAAAATTATGTAAGAATAACGTTACTAGGTGTTTAGATAAAGTTTATTGGAAAAGTCTAACAAAGATACAAAATTTTATGGCATCTAAAAATAATCCTTTTGCACCAGTGGAAAACGTACTAGGCTTTTTTTAAAAATAATATAATTACTATAACATAGCTCCATAAAAGTACAAACTACTATGTAATATTTAAGTGTATACAGAACGCTCACGATGGGGTGCTATTTAGAGCTAATGTATTTCGTTATTACATAAAAATATGTGATAAATTTACTTTTTAATCTTCATAGTGATAGAGGTTTGTTATTTATTTAGAATTTATGAAAGCAGAATTTTTAACAAAATCTAAATATTTATATGGTACTAACTAAGAAGGTTAAATTAGGTTAGAAGGTGGGAAAGAGATATATCTTTTGTGAATATTTTCAATAAAAATGTCAACTTATATAAGATTCTTGATTCCTTATAACTCACCCTTGCAATTAGTACTCCACAAAGCTTATGACTATATAATATTTTAGCTTCAATAGAATGCTTCACGTTATGGCAAATATTTGTACAGCAAAAATAACAATAAAAATAAAAGATTATATATGATTTACGTGTACTGTATGGCGCATATGATCGGAGAAATGAAAAACGCAAAAACCGCAGGGTCGATTATGTTAAATTGACATAGCGAAGATACGCCTCTCTGTGATATTTTTTTTATTTAATTATATTAATTTGCTAAAATAAAACTTTCTAAAAAAATTAACTGGCTTCGAACAACCACCGAATAAGAGACGCACTAGAAAGTATAATATGATGAAAATGTAAATACTAAGTTGGTACCTTGGCGATTCAATTTTGTTTTCGTACATAAATGAATTTGCAAAACACTTTTACTGCTAGAAATCCTTAGAAATGATGCCAAGTTGACACTTCTCTTCTTTCTAATGTAAATGCTTGTCATGTATTGCATCATGTATTGCGTGTGCACATGCGATTTACATTACACATGTAAATCAGGCAGGCACGCGTTAATATTCATGCGTTTGTATAAACTTGTAGGTACGTGCTTACCCGCCTACTACTATCCTAGCCACTATATGCTTTGATACGCATGTACTTTGATATACCCACATACTTACCTATCTACTAATATTCTAGTAGGTATATATATACATACGTTCTAGATGCTTCCGTAATAGAAAATAGCTGCACGCATAAAATATGACACAAAGATGCATGTAAAACATTGTCTACTCTACGAGTACCAATCTGCTTACTATGCTGCCGAAACTACGCGTAACATATGTCAACGTGTAGCTCCTGAAGCGACATCTGAAACTATTGCATAACGATGATTCCAGCAGTTTCGCAGCGGCGATTATTTGCTGAACAATCAATCACGATTTAGTTAACGCGTGGAATTATATAGGGATAGGTTAAAATGCTTAATTGCAGAAGACAGCCGATTAACAGCATGCTGGCTAGCAATTGGGCATGGTAATTCACATCACTTGAGAAAAAGCTTGAAATACGGTGCGTGGTTACCACATGAACTTATCCCGTACTAGCCGTAGCCATAATCCGGTTTTCATATAGCCAAACAGATCCACCTTAAAGCTTTGGATTTTGATTGGACACAGTCCCACCCTCCCCGCAATATTCCCCAGACATTGATTGTTGTTTGTTTAGATAGCTCAATAGCCTTATGCGAAAAAACTTTGATGATGAAGACCACGTACGACAGTGATTTTTATATCGACGAATTATTTTTAAATTGGAAATTTAATAAAAAAATATAATATTAATGACCGCTCATTACTTATTTAGCCAACACAGTACTTTTTCGCACCTCGTTATTTTTTTGCCTATGTCAAGATAAACGAATCAAGTCCAAATTCGACGAATTTACTCCTTATTAGTGGAAAGTTCCTGTTATCGCCTCCCACTACAACCACTTGATTTTGCCAAAGGGCAGATTTATGCCACCGTTGGTCATATCAAAAGTTTAGAGGTCTCCAATTTCCATTATTAAATTTTAACCATGTTTTACGATACTAGGTCATTAAAATAAAACATCAAAAAAAATCATCCAAATTGGTTATTTAATGCCAAGATATGAGTTACCACATATTAAATATTTTGAGAAATTGGAATGCAGAGTTTCATGAGGAAGTCTATACTAGATTTAGAATATTAATAAAAAGAGTAAGTTACTAATAATACTTCTCTGTGGCCATTGAAATAAAAAGAATCATCACGATTCGTTTATTAATGCCGACATACGATTTAAAATACACAAAACAGGCTGGGCCATTGCAGAATCAAGCTGAAAAATTGGATTTCGGATTTAACGCAGCCTTGTTATACGACGTTTTTTTTAGCCCCAATACGCACAATTTTTTTCTTTTTGGATTGTACCTTTTTCTGTTTTGGTTATGTTATATATTTAATAGCTCCAGGTTTTTATTTTTTCCATAGCAGCCCCTAGACCTTTGCTCAAAAAAAAGATACTAAGTGCATATGTAACTTTGTGTACTCTATGGCTTTTGGCGATTATAAGTCAAATCCCAATAAGGAGTAGATTTATGATGTATTATCATTTTTGTTTTCTGCTCTTTTAATTATGTTATGTATACTGCGTCACGTTATAATTAGCGTACTGTTTGTTCTATTTTTTATTCTTTATTGTTCTGGTCATTTCATTTTACTTTTTAGCTTTTTTTTATTTCCTCCATCCTTTTTTCATTGGTATCTTTTTCATTTATGTACCGAGGTATTAATTTTTTTCCGATATAATTTGAATTGTATTACTCTCTTTTTATGTTTTTTCCTTATTTATTTCATTATTACATTTTATACGACCGATATATCTCTTTCCTCCTCTGATTCATTTTATTCCGTTACCACGGAATATTCATTATTAGGAAAATTGCTTTCAGGTTATTTTGAATCTTCTTTGCACGATATTTTATATTTAGCTTTTGACAATGGAAACAAAAATATAAACGTTTGCATATAAAAACAAAAAGCTTTCATATTATTCTGAAATTGTTGCCATCTTCAAAAGCCTTAATATGTTTGCATGTCCTTTCAGCGAGATATGGCTTAAACCTTCATAACCTTCTGTTTTTGAACTATCCGGTTTTATTTTGTTACATAACGATCGCATGGACAGGCGCGACGTAGGTGTAACCATCTATTATCGTGATGATTTGTTGCACAATGTAATTACACAATCACCTGTCTCAGAGTATCATTACGTTGAAGAGTCCCTTTTCTCCTGAAAACTATCAATAGAAGTCCTGTATTGTTCACCGGGAACAAACTTTTTTTGTGAATTTGAAGAAATTATTTAAAGCTTAATTCCATTTTGCATTGTTTATTATTGGGAAATTTTAATACTTGTTTCTACAAGGGTAGCTAAAGAGCTAATCAACTTCGTGATAAATTGACTTTTACAAACCTTGTTATACTACTTCCTTTTCCACATTCCATACTGAATATTTTTATCCTCTTTTTGACTTAATTATCATGTAGAATCGTAAATTTTGTTCTCCTTATGGTCAACTTAATACTCCATTAAATCATTTGGTTTTTCTCATCGTGATTTCATTTATATCTCCCTCTCTATAAAGAGTCCAAGCCCCACAATCTAAAATAAAATATTGTCGTAATTTCAGCCATATAGACAGATCGTCTTTGCTTGAGGATGCACGGCGTGTTAAATGGGGTTGATCTCATGTTTATATAATGTGGATAATAGGGTCAGAATTTTCCTCCGATATTACTAACCTAATGAATTGGTAGAAATGACACTAAAGTGAATTAAATTAGGAAAAAAGGTCGCTCCTTGATTTAATGATACCATAAAGCATTTCATGCTGAAACGGGTTAGGGCCAAATCTAAACATAAGAGGAATCCCAACCCCTTCGCTGGGAAGTATGTAGACTACGGAGAAATACGGTACCGCAAATGTGCAGAAATGAAAAAAAAATTATATCACCAAAAAGATTAACGAATGTACACCTTCCACTATTTGAAAATTGATAGGTACTTTGGGTATCGGCAAATAACATGAGACAACGCGATATTCTATTAACATTAATTATCTCAATATTTCCTTTCTAACGCCTCCTATTATCCTAGATACAGAAGTGAAGTTGGAAACTTTGTACAATATATTGCTTCTACCTCTCGGTGATAAATCTTTTATCATTTTGGAAAGTTCAGAATCCGAAGTAAAAAAAGAATCTTCTCGAAATTAAACCGAAATCCGCTGGCAGTGACAGTCTAAGTATTACCGCTCTTGCACCTATCATTGACACGTAGCACCCACCATCACTGTCATATTTAATACATGAATGGATGAAGGTGCATATCGTTCTTTACCTAAAACCTCTGCCCCTAACCAGCCCAAAGATGTTCAATCTACATTGTAAATTGTTTAATAGTAGTAGTAATATACTACTACTATTAAACAATTTTGAGCGGATACGGATGATGTACATCCTCAGCTTATTAGTTTTTGAATTATCCAAAATTTATTTAATTTCCTGTAACCTGGCTTTATGTCAAGGCATAGCACTTCAACTGTACTACTGAAAGTGACTGATGATATTTTGGTATTGGACTTAGCAATACTTTCAACTCTGTGGACGTTGTGGCATTTCGATACAGCGGCTTAAATCATTCAATTTGTCACAACCATGTATTGATTGGTCTTTAGTCATTTCCTACCTTCGTGGCCATCAACAATCACTGAAAATTACTCAAAGTAAATCAGTCTCATTGCCGGAGTATCTCAAGATGATGTTTTCTCCACTTATTTTTTCTATCTACGTTAATTCCGTAGTTAAACAATTGTCCACCAACTATCGTCTATATGCTAATGATATTTAAATATACTTTCAATGCAGTGCCGAAAATATTTCTTCTTGCTTTGATATATTATATACAGAACTACATTTACATCAGTCAGTGGGCTGGTAAGTGGGGTCTTTTGATTAATCCACTCAAATCGCAAACTATTATTATTCGTAGTCACGAATTTCTGTCAGAATTATTTTTATCTGATTTACCAGAGTTATTACACTTTACATAAACTGCAAAAGACCTTGGCCTACTAATCGACTAACATCTCCCCCCTACTCCTAAAGAGTCGTCTTGCTTTGGTGTTTAATTGATTGTCTTTAATTAAAACACATTATTATATATTTTATAATGTAAGTAGAGTTAATTATTGTTTAGAAATCATTTACAGTCTACAACGTTCTCATCTAATTCATTGTGGTTGGCTGTAAGAGATTGCTCCTGTAGTGATAAGTCTGCCACTATATACGTAGTTGTCTAAACTTGCAGAACTAAGCTTGTTTGCACTAACCTTTTTATATATTTTTCCTGTTGAATGATTTTTCTTTGATTTTTGGTATTTTATTTATGATCATTCAACGTATAAGCAATATTTATTGCTGTAGTTCTACTTGTCTGAGTCTTTTGAGTGACCAACATACTTATTGTCATCACAGACAATTCTTTGAATAAATGGAATTTTACTCGAAATTTGTAATTTTTTAGAAATGCTTTGTTGTAATGCAGAAACACGAGAGATTCTCCCTTGTTGGTGAAGAACAAGATGAGTATTTACTTGAGTCCTCTAAAGGTAGGTTTTTATTCATTTGGCAGTTTTCTTTCAAGTGGTCCCTAATTTCATTGCAATCAGGATCTTTTGCTTTGTTATATTGCTCCTCTTCTTCATTTAATCCGCTCTTGATTATTTTATCTGTACAAAGTCTAATACTGCACGGTCGCGTTGAATCCATCTTTAACCAAAAAACGAGTGAAATGATGAACATTTTTCAAATTAAAGCGAAACCCAAAATAAAATGCTTAAAGACATATTACATGGAGGCACTTCATCAGCCGATTAGACTAACATGTGCATCGTATATCGAAAATGGTAGCCTTTACAGGTATGTAACAATTATCTCCTCCAACGTCTGGTTTGCGACTGATTTGATATGAAAGTCGATGCGATACACTCATCAATTAGAAATAAAAAACAAAAAAAGTTCACCATTTTGTCGAAAAGACTAACAGTAGACTTCTTGGGGTGGAAAAAGCGGGTCCTTAAGTCTCATGAAAGTATTCAATATATTATCCAACATGAAAATTTTTTTTTAAATCATAAAATATCGTTTTATTTCCTTAGATGTTGGCGTATAGAATTTACACATTGTTATTGTTTTGTATGGGAAGTTGCATATTTTTACGATCGAGTTATTTTCAATTATATATTTTGAAGCTTTTGTGATATCAATTTAATTATATATTACTTTTTGTCATTGAACATAATATGATAACATAGAAAACGTTTTCATCGTTTTATTTTGTAAAGCTTTTGTATGCATAATAAGTATTAAGCTTAAATTGATTTAACTTATTTTGTTAATTTTAGTTATCGAATTTGGTTTATAAACGGGTTGATTTTTCATTACAAAGCTAAGGATTATAATGAAAAGAAAAAATCTGAAATCAGTGCCAAACTGAGCCAAAAAGATATGACTTATCCGTGAATCAAAGGTCCAATGGCTGCTTTCTTTTTCAAGAAAATTTTGCTTTAAGAGAGTAAATGTCGTTGGATGTATTATTTCGAAATGGAAATGTTAATACGATGCTCTTTGAGGTGGAAAAGAAAAATATGAATGCCGATTAATCATTTATGCGAAAATACGTTGTTAAATTCAAAATATTAAGATCATCGATATTCAAATTTCATTAAAATTTAAAAAGCAGAACATGATATAGCTCAGGACTAAAATATCTCGTATGAATAAAAAACTCGTATGAATAAAAAAAGCAGAAGAATTCCTGTGAATAAACTTATACACATGTATCTTAATTGTAAATGAAATGTACTCTAATCAACAAACGGAATATTTGAATCAAATAATTCAGTTACTGGGTGCAATAATGGATATACTTCGTGATTTTATTTTGAAATTCTCTAGTAATATGTAAAGATTAAATACAGGCAATGAATTAAATTATAGAACAATACCTAGTTATTCTACGTACAAGATCCACGAAAATATTTATCGAGGTTTCAATAAACCAGGTATGATTAAATTGTTAGTATATTATATATATTTTGACACGCTAATTACAAAGCAGCGGAATACATTTTATTTTCACACCCTTGGTTTCTCGTTTTTCTTTAGGAGCTCCCTATTTATTATAATTTTTGTTATTACTTTTTTAACCTTAATAATTATCATCGTGATAAATTTTTTAATTGGTTATGCGTCGTCCTCAAATAAGTAAATATGTAATTAATTGACGCGTTTATATTTGCTTGTATGGATAAAAAGTAGACCTTCCTGTTCATTATTATTTTGGAATATATTTAGGGCCGAGCGTGATTTTACACTTCCAAAACTTGTCTCTTACTTATGGAAACATTCTGTAATTGACTGCTTCATCAACTTAGAGTCAAAAATAGTGAAAGTAGACATGACAATAGATAGCAGATTCTATTTAAATTTACAAACAATAAATGATTAACGCTATTGTAATAGTAATCTTTATGTGAAAACGATAATAACCAATTTTAATGGATATCGATGGGACCGCTAAATCACAAAAAATAAAATTAATCTATCAATTAAACATATGTGTATAACATTTTCATTATCTCCGTTTCTTTTTAATGCACAAGGCAAAATAAAAATAAACCCTGTTGTTACGTCGCACTTATTCTTTAAATCCCAAGCACTTTCACAATTTACACACAATATATATATATATATATATATATATATATATATATATATATGTATATATATATATATTGATATATATATATATATATATATATATATATATATGTATATATATATATATTGATATATATATATATATATATATATATATATATATATATATATATATATGTCTTATTCTTTGTCGTTACACTCTTTATAGAGTGGTTGTGGTCGTCACGTTGACATTAGTGGCCTGTTTCACAATGCGACGCCACTCTTCGCGAACTCTCGCTCTCCTTGTACATTCCTGCAGTGGACCGTTGAAAATCTTCTTTATTTGATCAGTCCACCTCATTTATAATCTGCCGCGTGGTCTGATACCTTCGACTTTGCCCATGCAATACTAGGCCCTCTGTAAGTAAAGGTGCATCAGTAGTGATACCAGCATGCTCCCCAGCTTCGGCCATTTGACCTAATCGAATGCCTTAAAGAACTTAACGAAACACATATATGTAGGTTTACTCCATTCCCGGGACTTTTATATAATTTGAAAAACGTTTAGGATCTGCTCACAGGTAGTACTTGTGGTTTATGTAACACTACATGCAACTGATGTTTTAGTTTTGTGCTGTCCCGAAGAGATGCTGACATTTGACTTTGCCTTATACGGCTTGATCGATATTCGGAAGTTGTTCTTCATTAAAATATCCAATATAAAATAAATTCAGAATTATTATTACTGTCATTGATAAAGTAACGTATGTGTTTATACTTTCATAGGCTATAAATGACTTGACTGGCTCGTTCGGCCTGTTTAGTTACTACAAAGATGGGTAGTAACCTGTTAACACGTATAACAGAAAGTATATAAACAATTTACGATTCAATTCAAATCAAACGTAGTTTTAAATTTAAAAGAATCCCACGAACAAACACTCGTTACCCAATCGGTCAACCATATAAAAGCGTCACCTTTTATTATATTTAGGAAAAAGAGGGGAATATATAACACCACAAAAATCAGTGGTTCTAGTTTTTTGCTATCTCGAATGGATGGTGATATTTGACTTTGCGTTATACACGCATTGATTGATATACGAAAGCTATTCTTTGTTTAATATCCAATTTAAAATAAATTCAGAATTATTATTACTGATATTTACGAAATAACTTTTGTGTTTGTATTTTGATCGGCTCATAATAACTTGACCGGATTATTCAGTCTATTCAAGTAGCAGAGACACGGGGAGAAATCTACCTATTCGTATGACAGAAAGTATATAACGATTTTACAATTCAATTCAAATAGAAGGTAGTTTTAAGTAAGGTTAAAAGAAACCTACGATCAATTATTTGTTACCCAATTGTTCAACCATGTACAAGTATCTCCTTTTTAGTGTAGGTGTGAAAGATAGTAAAGTATTTTGTCTTTTTCTTCACATACATTTTAGAAGTGAGGAAAGTACCCCCACAATAGACGGCGGAGAGATCGGATGTGCCCTATTGTGATAGGAGCCGATATTGGATACAGTTCGATAAGAGATAAATAGTACATTTTGGCGACGAGAATTCTAAGTACGGTTTGTTTTATTTCACTCACAGTAATTGAACGAAATAGGGAGGTAGCTAAGATCATGATTTATTTGAATGCTAAATACTTGTGGTTTATGTAACATCACAGGCTACTAAGGTTACGGTTTAGTGTTGTTCCGTAGGGATGTTGATATTTGATTTTGCGTTATACGGCTTTATTAAAACTTATGTACATACGTAGTAAATGAATTTATATGCAATACTACATACCATTATACAAAAGTATTTTTTATCATAAGTAATAAATAAATATATTATCTAATTAGGAAATATAAATACATACTTACGTTTATGTTTATGCATGGAATAAAACAGTAATGGTGAAAAACCTGCATATAAATATTTTTTTCAAAATTTGACAAATTGAGCAGAAAAATACACGTTGTGCTTTTTTGTATAAGATTGGAGGGTATAAAAATAATTAAAGAGAATTTAAGCCGAATACAAAATATTCAACGAGGACTCTGCTCGAATAACCGAATATTCAACAAAATTATTTGTTCAGACCTTGTGTCTTTACGTTTGTCTAAACTTATTTTACCTGTTGTCGCAATAAATATGTACCGTAGAAGAAAACAACGCATAAGATCTTACACGCAAGTTGACGTTATAGGGCTGACCATGCAGCAATCCCTTGCTATAGTTTTTAACACTTGATGAGGATAAATACTGGATTAAAAGAAAAAATTTCCAGTAGTACATTTTACTTAAGGGATTTATGATACTATATTACAAGCAATGACGAAAATGCAAGCTTGTTCTCGATTTGCACCAAACGGAAAATAACCGATGAACTTATATTTCTTTAAGGCATTAGTGTGAAAAATAAACTGTTTTTGAAATTTTTCAAAACTTCTCAACGAGTTTTGCCAATGAGTTGTCAGAAATAGACAACTGACAATAAGTAAAGGAATAAATTTCTTCTAATTAATGCAGAAAAATTAGTGTTTCCAATCTACTGCTTCTGTAAATATAATTATGAATTAATTTTAAAGGTGATATTGAAAACAGTAAATGATTAAGATAGCTATTTATTTAATTTCAGATCCAAACGGATATGTCCGATTTATTTCAAATTTTTCTGTCAGACATAACATTTAAAATGTGGCTGAATATGCAAAAAACCGAATTGATGTTAAAAATATGTTGTAACTTTGAAATTAATGTTTCTTTTTCGTTTTATAATCTTATAAATTCTCCTGATTTCATTTTGATTATTTTTTTAAAGTTAGGGAGAAAATGGAAAACTATTTTATTTACATGATATAAAATACATAAAGTTTGAAAAATTAACAAAATAGTTTACTTATTTCCGTGATATTTTTAACCGTAGACCATTCTAACTAAAAAATAGAAATCTCCGGAAATAACAAACTAAGCATGGATTAATACTAAAGTGATAAATTTACCCATTTATATGTTTTTTTTATATATCCTTCATATTATACAATTTTTATAAATATTTAGGTAGCAACAAATAAATTGTGATCGAATAATTCTTAAACATGTTATAATAATAAAATAATTCTTAAACAATTCGAATAATTTTTAAACATGTTGACTTTTAATTATTAGCCAGTATGAAGATTGAACACAATTCATATAGTATATAATTGTCACGGTCTTGGAATTCGAATGTGACTTGATTTTCGAAGCATAGAGTAGTAACTTTAGAGCAGAAAAATTTCTTTAACGGTGTTTTATTTCCATGAGTATTATTACAGAACAGTCTTAACGAGAAAGCAGAAAGAAATATAATTATCCGTTTATTTATTATTTATAGGGTGGAATTAGTTTTTGGCAAAATTAACCTCTAATAATTCACTTTTGATAAATTTAGAGAGCACAATTTTTTTATTCGAAATAATTAATCACGACAGATAAGATTCCAAACTGAATAATATATTCTAATGCCGTTCAATGAAGGCCAAAATTGAATTTGGAGCTTAAAATGCGCGAGGGAGGAAGCGATAAACAGTAAATTGTTTTTAGAAGCGATATGAAGCGGCCGCTTTCGTTGCGGGGTATTAAACTTGAAGTGTAAAAGAAATAAATGTCAGCGTCTCGATGGAAGCGAACATTTATCAGACGCGATTACTTTGTCGTTCATTGATTCAAAAAGTGAGTTCAATTTATTTAGAGCTTGCCTATTCTGCAATTAAAAATTTAACTTTTCAAACACTTTTGACTCGTAGACTACGTTCACTTATTTTTAAGTCGCGATGAAAAATACTTGAAAGAATATACGTTTTATATGAGAAATAGTTTTATTGAGCAATGCTAGTGCGTGAAAATATGGCTTTATGCCTACATCCCGTTAAATAGTAACTCAAATATTTCACATTTTTCTCAAAGAAGTGACAAGTGCGGTTCATGGAAAGACCAAAAAATTTGACACTTTTGAAAACATCAAGTAAATATTATCTAAGTTTTCCATATCTGTTGTGCGATCTGGTAATTTGTAAATAATGTAATACAAATAACAAAATATTTAATCGAAAAGAGTTGGGAAAAGTTTATTACCTCTTTTTCTGTACCATTTTAAAGGCGAGTACCAATTATAGTATGTGTTTTATTAAAACTTTGTTGTAATGACATTTTTTAGACATTTGGAGCCTAAATATTCTTGCTTTAGAGAAACGTAAGGTAAGACAAAATAAAATCGTTGATCTAGGACTTGTTCCGATTTTTTAAGAAAATATTTAAAAAAATAGTTTTTGGGTCCATCGATTTTTATAAGTATTTCTTTATAATTTATTGGTATGTATACCCAGAGGAATTACGATTTTGTCATAGTTGTTGAATGCTTAGTAAATTTTATATCTTTTTCTAATATAATTTACAATATATTTTGTTAAATTTGCAGGAGTTGTACAAGCGTATCGAAAAAAGATTATACGTTTTGCTTTTCCATATGCTACATTCATTCGTGTACATTTCATTACTCTTTAATATCCATTCATTTAATTGCCAAACTATATTAAGTTACACTGGTCAAATTTCCATTTTCATCATCACTATTATTCCAAAATTTGAAGTTGTTATTATATATGATTTAAAAATATTTCAACCTCACATATGACATCATATCGTAAGAAGCTGTTTTCATAAAGACAGCTTCCTCACGATGTGGTCTCATATAAGGAATTGAGTTTGATAAAAGTCATCATTTCTGTATGATGAATTGATGCTCAACGTTTTATAATAAGCATAGATTACGAATTATGGTAGCTAATATTGGTCTTATATTAGATAGAGTATACTTTAGATATATCAATGTTGCTTTCAAGAATTTTTTTGTCAAGGGTATATTCTGTGTTTAATCTGTTCAAATGCTTTCCAGAATAAGACATTTTTGATTTGTTACAAACTTTCCGTTACATACGACATCAACCGCTCCCTCTATGACCTGCATCACAGAATTACAAGAAAATTTAGATATATTTATTAAAAGACTATGAATATTTAATTCGACCTCTACGTTCTGATTGTATTTAAGACTTCGTCCCCGTGACGCCGCGCAATACGCTCTTTTTCACAAAATGTAAATACCAAACATCTTTTACAAGTCATAAAAACAATATTCACGAAACTTCTTAATCAATCGCTTGTCAGAACTATTTATTTTCTATTTGTCCTTAAGAATACTAACTGTGATGCAAAGTATTTGTAAATCCAACGAAAAACTGTATTTCAGTATTTTGTAATATATTTACGATATATTACGAATACGAAAGGACTGGGTATTTTTCGGTATTTTTGGGTATTTTTTTTTTATATCATGGACGAACTTGAATGCATAATTACATGAGTGAAACTAACTAATCAATCATATTTTGATTTCAAAAGCATTAAATCAATGCAAATTAGTCAAAAAAAATGTTATATATGATTTTCATGTAAACAACATATTGTTAAAAAATAATTTATTTTTAATGAGTTTATCTAGGACAATTCGTTTTATCCCCAAAACGGATATTTATTATTCCTCATGTTTGAGCATTTAATTATTTATATATAAAAAAACAATTAATCTTACAAGAGCAGGAAAATAGAAGTAAAAACAGAGATTAGAGGAAACTTCATTTCCTAAAATCGACGAAAATGGATGTGTAGATAATATAACAGTGGTAATAAACGTTTTTTAACCAGATCTCTATATAGGTGCATAAATGTATGAAAAAAATAAATAAAATTATTAAAATATTTTTCTAGAAAATAATAAATAACTAATGGCTCATATATATATATATATATATATATATATATATATATATATATATATATATTTATATATATGTATATATATATATATATGTATATATATATATATATGTATATATCTTAAAATTCAAAATTTTAAATATCAGTGGGACACCTTTTAATGTTCTTAGGCATAAAATATAAGCATAGGATTTTTATTTAATTTTTTGAACGCAGTTTAATGATCACTACCGAATTTTAAAAGTTTATTTTCTTATTATTTTTCCGAAGTACCTCTGATAGTCCTAATACACATTATTATTAAACTAATAACACAACGCTCACAAAACCAACATTAGAAACACTTCAAACGTCATAAAAACTCACCACCCTTCCCCTCACCCTTCTCCTCGCCCCTCCCTTCGTTGCCTGTTACCGGTCACTGGCACGCCGCTTAGAGCCTAAATTACGTTCCACCAGAGCGCACGTCTTTTATTTTGCTACTCCCCGGTTTACTATGTGTACGTTATTTTGCAAGTGTGTTCCATATTAGTTATGGCATCCACAAGTACTGGTTTAATTTCTAAAAGAAGCAAAACAGTTGTGTGGTTAATCGAACAGATATCACCAGTTCTAACCGAAACAAAGCTGCCATCGACCAAAGAAGTATTGCAGTTATTTTTATATTATAAATTTGAGAAAAATTAAACAACAATGCTGCTGTGGACTCTACTACTCAAGATGTCATGGCTTTGTGGGAAAAAGCAAGCATACCAACTAGGAAAAAACAACACGTTAAAGAAAAAACACTTTAAACAATAGCAATATATGAATAAAAATAAAGAAAATAAAACCAGCCAGTCCGAAGTAATACAACGAAAAGAAAAAAACGTGGCAGACTCAACTCAAAGAACTTTTTGACATAGCAAATTCTGATGTATTGAAAACTATGAAAATTGAAGAAGACAAGCAATTCCTACTAATTCCTATAACACTGAATACATCTGGAAAAATTGGTAGCTTAGATAAACAATATTAAAAAAGTGACCGAAAAACAACGAAAAGTGGAGCGGTTGCAAAACTTGAAGCAGCGGGAAGAAGAAAGTGTCGAAACATTAATTAAAAAATGTACTCTGCCTATTTCATCATCTTCACTATCTGCAATTAAAAGTAGTGGCAATGAGAGGTTGATTGTTTCTCCACAGCCAGGGCCTTCGAACTCTGAAGCAGCGCCAGCAAAATGGGGTGGAAAAAAAATTATAGACGATCGTTTACTTGACGTTCCTTGACGTTGCTAAATTAAGCGATAGAAAAGCTGCCGTCCTGACGTCTACACTAGAAATTACTGCTTATGATCCATCAAAATACAACAATAACACTTCTTCTATTCGTCGTCAGCGAATACCACATAAAAAGAAAATAGCGCAATTTTTAAAGTCATAATTTAAACCGGAAGTGCCACTCACCATTTACTGGGATGGCAAAATGTGTGAAGATATCTCTGGCTACGAGAAAGTAGATTGATTGCCCATTTTAGTGTCAGATCAGCGCGTCGACCAACTTCTTAGTATGCCGAAGTTAAGCCGAGGAACAGGAGAGGCAACTGCAATGTCAGTATTTGAAACTATAATGAGCTGGAATTTATGTGAAAAAATTAAGTGCATGTATTTTGATACTACAGCATCCAACACTGGTTCGAGGAATGGAGCTTGCATACTTTTAGAACAAAAGTTGGAAAAGGATTTGCTCTGGCTGGCTTGCCGACATCTCATACTCGAAATAATGTTAGAAGCCGTGGTACTTCAGGCATTGGGTACTTCCAGCGTACACGAAATTGTAATTTTCAAACGATTTAAAAATAATTGGGAAGACATTAACCAAAATAACTTCAGGACTGTTTCTTCCGATCCATTATTATTTAAAGATTGTAAACATACTTCAGAGGCGGTCATTACTTTTTAAAGCAGCAATTAACTTTGTACCAGCTGAGGGACGATTACAAAGAATTGTTACACCTAATTACATTATTGGGGGGTACATTTGAAAAAGTAACATCCTTTAGAACACCCGCTAATTTACATAGAGCTCGGTGAATGGCAAAAGCGATATATTCGCTTAAATTTTTCTTATTTTGAGACCAATTTAAGATGTCGAAGAAAGAACAGGAAGGTATAAAAGATGTTTGCGTGTTTACAGTGCGAATATATGTGAAATATTGGTATGAAGCCCAATCTGCACCGTTAGCACCCGGGAACGATTTGCAACTGTTGAAAGATCTCAAGCTGTATGAAGATGTTAATCCACTAATATCCAAAGTAGCTAAAAAAATAATGGGACAATTGTGGTACTTATCCAAAGAATTGGTGGGCTTAGCCTTATTTGACGACAGAATTAATTTAGAAACAAAAAAAATGTAGTAAAAGCATTACAAAATGGAGGCCTAGAGTACTATCCTAAGCGTATAGTATTGGAAAGTGATTCTATTATTAATAAAAACCTATAAAAAATCATCATAAGCAACACATGTAGATTGTTTCAGATAACTGGTATGACGCTTGAAATACTCAAGAACGATGTAGAAACCTAGAATATTGACGAAAGCTATAAAAGACATAAGGCAATAGCTTATAGTATGAGAGTTGTGAATGATATTGCAAAGAGAGGAATAGCACTTATGGAGGAGTATAACAAATTACGTACGACCGATGAAGAACAAAAACAATACCTACTACTATTGGTTAAATACTATCGAAAAAAGTTTCCTGACACCAAAAAATCTACTCTAAATACTACATAAATATTCAATTATTTGTTTTTTTATAAAGATGACGTTTTTTATGTGTTTGTAAGTGAATTTGATTGATATATATGATTAAAAAATTTCGAAAAAATACAAGAGCCCTTATTCACTTCATAGATTATAAGATTATAATTACGGGTGTCCCTTTAGAAAATAATAAAAAAAAATTCACTCAGATAACAACCAAATATATATATATATATATATATATATATATATATATATATATATATATATATGTATAAGGTATTACAATTATAATTTACTAAAATTTTCCTTTGATTAATATTTACTTTGATGGAAACGACGTCGCACGCAATTACTCGCATAATGCTTACCGACGACAACGGGGTGTTTCGTGTTGTACCTTCTCTATTTTATTATATATTTTTAAATATAATATATAATAAGAAAGCTTTCTGACTTTACGATTTATGACGTCGAAATACAAGAGATACGAACAGTGACAAGTTACAAGAGATAACCATTATGCGCGATTTTTGAAGAGAAGGTAAACATTTTAATTATTATATTTTTAGTACTACAAAAGCTGGCCCTACACTAGAAATATATTTGTGTAAGAGCAATTTTGAACTTCACCCGGAAAAGGATTTTATTCAAAGTTGTATAATTGTCGTATGTAATATAAAAATTATAGACCGTAGTGAAATAACAGATTCATATATTATTATAATTATCATATAAAACTATTTTTAATATAATTACATGCTACAACGGGTTAATGTGCGATTATGCATTAAATTCCTAAAATTTTTGTAATAAAATCGCAAGCCGTCGCATATGACGTTGCAATTTGTAGCTACTTGTATAATTTTGATTGATATAGGCGATATTTTTCCCTTTGAGCAGATATTGGCTCTAGCGGTAACCGTATATTGCGGCGGGAGTTCTTGACGAGTGTATTAACAGTAAATCGTACTTGCTGTAGAATATAGACGTATATTATTTCGTAACATTTTTTGTAATTTATTGAAGAAATAGTTGTATTTTCAGTAACTATATGAATCCCAACGTTGTGATCTTGTAAGGACGTATTTTTACACATTTTAAAATTTTTCTTTACTTTGCTTTTAAAATATGCTGATGAGTATGGTGTCGAAAAAACAGGAAACCTTCAAAGCAAAATGAATTAGTAGGTTTGTGTCCATATGTCTGTCACTTCAATAACTCAAACGTTTCTAACCCAATAAACTTAAAACTGGAAATGTAAGTATAAAATGTTCATAGTTTTGAGTCATTTAGTGAGTAAATATTGAAAAACCACTGCTTTTCATTAGAATAGAGAATCGACAAATCTTCTAGATAGTTTTTTCCAAATAATAATTATCTATAAATATAATAACATTAACAAAATGAATTCTGTACATGGAAAATATTATAAAAAAATGATTGATTTAGCGTACAGAATGGTAATAGAATCAATCACGCAAAATCAACTTACTAGACGGATTTTGATGAAATTTGGTATGATAATAGTTTATACCCAAGAGTAACACATGAGAGTGAAAAAAATTCTATTAACTTTTCTTATTCCGAATTTAATGCGAACTAAGTCGTAGACGCAGCTAGTTTAAAATATTTGGAAACCATTCGAAAATGTTTTATCATTCTCTAAAACCAATTTAAATTGATTGTGTCAAATGTTTAGTTAATTTTTGAAATGTATTGTGATAGAGTTGTCGAAAATTTGCGTTTCCTTGTACGGTCAGTAAGAATTTCAATGTGATCCTGAAGGAGTTGGTATCTTCCTATATATCTTGGATTTTACCAATCTTACACTAAAGTAACATAAATATATATTTTAAACTAAAATAATATAAAATACGAGAATAGGGTAAATGATTATCGAAAACATGCCGTACCGGTATGTAGACGGAGACTACTATAACATTATAATTTCTTTAGGAAAATATTTTACTTTTTTAAATCTTAACCTTTTCATCGCCGATGAAGTATATATCCGTATTTGCATAATGGTATATGCATCTTACCAACGCCCACAAATTTAAGTACGCAACCTCAGGTACAGGGAATAAATTAAAACTGATTGGCACAAAATGAAATGGAGATAATTAAGCCACCTTGATTTCGAATAATTCCTGACATATCTATGTAGTATATTGCCATTGTATCTCCATATTATAATTGTATTTTGTTATATAAAAATAATACATAATAAGTAATTTTTTCATTACTTTGCACAAATTCCAAGCTATTTAAACATTGCCATATCAATATACATGCGTACAAATTGAAAACCATTATTTTGTTAATTTAGTTAATCTACGATCGTATACAGTCGGTCATGTGACTGACGAATTAGTTTCGTTTAATTGCAATAGATGGCGCACATGAATTGGTTTTGTCATTTTCGATTTAGTTTATGTTCTTTTGACCGTATAGATCAATGCTGTAGATACCTTATATAATCCGTTTAGATCAATGCTGTAGATACGTTATATAAACGGTCGTGAACAAGAGTTTAACAGTTCAAATCCCACTTGGTTTAGAAAAATGTTTTATTTATTGCAATATTTTCTTGTATCTTTACAACAATAACTATACTCGTAATAACGCTTGAATATTTATTATATATCATAGTCGTTACAAAATTAAAGTTTCTTCTAATACATGTTAACAAATTGGTAAGAATTTATACAATATGTATGTTAGTTGGTTCAAATTGAATATAACATTTAATGTTACAAGTATTCGAGTTTATTTTATATATTGTAATTTTTGACCATAACATAACTTGTCTTAATATTCACGGCGTCTATTACCATTTTTCTCAGTTGTTATGTTGACAAATATGTTCTATAAATGAATATATTTTTTGTGAATATTTTGAATGTAATCGAAATACTCCGATCTACGTAACGAGTTCTATTGTAGTTTCATATAGACAAAACCATGTTTATTTTATGTTTTGCAAATTTTTACTAATGTTTCTATTGTTCAAAATAGAAATTAAATAAGAAATTTTCTCGAGCCATTTTCCGTCATTTTCAAATAACAGAAGTAAGTAGTGGGATGGTTTGCCAATTGGAGTATCTAGCTTCAACTTTGCTAGGATTTTTTAAAATGATTAAAAATGTTTGCCCTAAATGTCATTGTTACATGAATTGAAGTAAATTTTAGTACTAGTTAGTAAAAATTATGACCTTAGTGGCAAATGACATCTCTCGAATATTCGAAATTATTACCAAAGATTCCTTTCAATGACAATTACGTTGGATGTTTTTCTTTCACTGACAGATTCGATGCTATATTTACATATACATAGGTCCTACGTGTGCAATGAAAATAGTGTTGTCATTTTATTGCCCTAGTCATAATTATATCATTGTTTAGAATTCCAGGCTTGCATGTCAAAATACACAGGTACTATTTTGAAATTTATATTGTGTTAGTTGCTTGTGAATTTTTTCAGTAAAGACTTTTTATTTTAAACATTAAAAGTAAAAATGGTATTTAATCCAACTCAATATGGGAAGGTAATAAGAGTATGGATTTTACAATCTAATTTTGAGATAATAGTTCTAAGTTCCATAATCACTAACATCAGCCGTCTTATATAGATTCTTGAATATTATATATAATTCTTGAATATTACGTTTAACCATATTACTTATTTCAATAAAACCTAAATTTAAAGTAAAAACATATATTTTTTGATAAAATATGAACCTGAAAAAGAAAAAAAATATTTGCTAATTTTACAAATTCGCCTAATGAGTTATTATCTATTGACGCGCTGAACATTGCGATAGATATTATCATCAGTCGAAAAGTATTCATGTTAAAATGTTTAGTTCTGCACCATTGTTGACACAAGATAATGGTAAATAATTATACAGTCCGCATATTAAATGCAAACCTCATAAAAGGTAACTAGTCCTTTAGCGAAATCGGAGTAAATTATGTGTGCCTCGAGTAATATATGACTGAGATAGCTCGGCCAAAACGCTTGGCATACGCACACTCTCTCTCACGCATACACACACACACACACACACACACACACACACATATATATATATATATATATATCTTTAAAAAAAGTATGAAGATTGTGTAATAATGGAGTACCTACTATTTGTACCGCACGTGTAATTAAACCAAAACGATGATCAGTCCCTGCTTGTAACATCATGCATAATAGGAGCTAATAACTTAGGTATATTTCTTCTTCTCATGTAAAGGTACAATAATCGTATTTATAAGTTTTTATAATACATTAATCACTTCAGAAAAAAAATCAAGTCCCACCTACGAAACTCACTGCTCTAGGCCTAAGTTTCTGTAACATTTTATATGAAGTACTTAGCTTCTCACACGTGAATTCAAAACATACACTTCCTGAGTTAAATCGAAAGGAAAGAGTATACCACACATTCGAATAATTTTGACTTATACCTATGTTTTTGAGTGAACGGGCTATGATCGATTATTATGATCACGAAAGCATGGTATTCATTTAAGTAGGAGTTTAGTTTTATATTCCAAAGCGAATAAATGTTTTTATCGTTATATATATATATATATATATATATATATATATATATATTTTTATATATATATATATATATATATTTTTATATATATATATATATATATATATATATGTATATATATATATAAAATATATGTATGTACGTGTGTGTGTGTGTGTGTGTGCATATACACACACAGACACACGCATTGCTATAGTTTTGTCGATTAGAAAAAATCGTTTGATTTCTTTTATTTATTTTATTTTTTATGAAAATTAAAAACGTATTTTAATAGTAAAATGAGGCCACTAAGAATATATTCTATATATTATTTCTATATATTTTATAAAGGAAAAAAAAAGTAAAACGTCGGCAGACTTGTTACAATTGTATCCACAAATATACATATAACATTGGTATTTGTCTATTTCTTATTTACTTTCTTCAATAAATTTTTTAACAGTTAATTTTATGATTAGATACCATTTAATATAATCGAGCAAATTCATTTATAGGGTCAAATATAAATGTTAAATCTTAAAACACAGTGACGTTAAAATTTTGTTGTATAAGCTTAAAGAAGATATTAAAATCTATTTTAAGGTTTCCAATGCTCGAAAAAAGTAAACCAAGAACCTTCAAGTTGGCGATGAGTATCATTTAAGGTTTTAATTTGTATTTTGTAATAAATCGTTTTTATTTATGAAGAGGTGTTAATTAATAGGTATAGCAAGATTTCTGAAACGATGATGAAATGAAAAGATGTTTCTAAAACAGAAGAAAAAAACAAACTATAATACTTTTTTTATTTGGACGTTTATTACATAACTTTTTCTCAAGCATTTTCTTCTAGTCGTCATACTCTTGTCAGAGTGGTCGTGGTCTCGGCGATGATGTACATTGTTATTCTTTGTTTTCGTTCCTCTCGACACGGATGGCTGCTTTAATGATGCGTTTCATCGATTCCCATCAGTCGATTGGTAACATTTCTAGACCACTCCGTAATGCTAATATCTGTTGCCTTTTCCATCCATCGGATTGAAATTCTCCCTCGAGGACTTTTGCCTTCAACCTATCCCTGCACCACTAGATGCTCCATCGAAAATGTTGTTTGTAAATATGTCGTACGAATTTACGAATTTGCAATTTTGCAGTTGTGCAGTCAGCGATTTTTTTTCATACTCGACTACTTTATAATATTGACTTATGAATTTTTAGCATGTGCCTTAAATACCCTATTTCTAGCGCACAGTTTCTATTAGACACAATTGTAAATATATGTATATATATTTTTAACGTTCACTTCATATAATAAATTTTGAATTTATCAAATAAATTTTCCAAAGTCTTCCATTTGTGATATCACGCATTACTCTAATATTTTTATATTCCTCCAGTGTATTGGACAATGCAAAATTTCGAAAAAGCCTTGCGTTCGAATAAATACGGCTATCATAACTCATTTTTTTCAAGACACATGCGGTACATATCAAATAAATATTATAAAATTAAAAAGCGAATCGGAAATAAATATTTATTAAACTATGCAAAGAGACACCGTACTCTATATGGTTGTGTGTTAGTAATTTTACGCAAAACCATGCATACCGTGTTTTCATATCATATACTGCGCGATTAAATTCTTTGCGCTTATATTTTTATTCCCACGAACAATATGGTCACGTTATTTTGTCCATGAATATGAAACGTTATTTGGTAACATCCCCCCGGATATCGCCGTTGGGATATAAAGAGTTGACAAAAACTGCAGCACCAATATAATATTATGTAATATAATATAATAACAAGATCATCTATGTTGTCATTTATCTGTCAAAATATATCACCATTTTTAGTGTGACAAATTTTCGCATCGATAAATGCAAACAAATATTGAATTTGTAAATGTTTGAAATTATATTTTTGCTAAATAACCCCGTAATATTTAATATCAATATCTGCCAAATTTGTGTTTGTATTCATTATTATTTTTTTTCAGTGTAAAATATCGGTACAGCACAATATTCAATATATTTTTCACGGAAACGTTATAGAAATATTGAAGTAATCTAAAAATATCAATCTGAAATATATTAAGCTGAGCATATCTATCTATGAGGTTTCAATATTAGGGAAATAGACTCGATCTTTGCTGGAATTTCCATTTCATTCCATTTTATATCTCAAGCACATTAGTGTTGACAGTTATAAATAATCAGCAATTCTACTGTGAAGGAGACACGAATTCCATTAATAAAGTTATTGCATAACCAGTCTATAGCCTATTTTGTACGAAGTCCCTGTATAAAATAGTGGTTATGTCCATTATAGGACAAAAAATTATCATAAGGTTTTACGAAAACTCATTCATATATTGAATATATTTGGCGTTCATTTTGTAAAAATTTATTATTCACATTTAAATGAAACTACATGATGTAGTATTATTTCTACACTCGTTAAGTTCTTTACTATGACCTAGGTTTCGTTGTATTACAACATCTTCAGGTAAAAACATTGTTTGCTAGTAGTCCACCTGAAGATGTAATACAACAAAACCTAGGCTAAAGAAAGTAGAAATAATACTACATCTCATATTTTCATTTAGTCATCCCAGTTTTTGATAATGGGTAATTTGATACACCTGAATCTCCCGTAAAATATTTGATCGCATAATCAGTATAATTAGTTGTAAATAGCAAATATATTTATTCTAAAATTATCGAGATCAGTCTACCCTTAATTATACATTTACTTGCCTTCATACAGGTATTTGTGGTTTGAAAGCGTATCCTTTAGTATTGATAACGTACTACCCGGCAATTTTCATATAATATTTAATAATATTTTTTATTTTAACCTTAATAAAATTAATTAATATAAATGCACAATATATATTTTCTTCAAAATACCTCAACAGCCTGTCCGAATTAATGTCACGAGTTTGATAAAAAGTCTACATATATAATAATTTATAAATATATAATAAAAAGTCTATATATATAATAGTTTTGTAAATTTGTTGACTAGTATTTACGCTTTACCTTAATTTTTTTCCTGTATAAACAGCGTAGAAAATTTAAGACGTTGCGGTTAACCTCCATTAAGCGGATACGAGGAAAAGATAATTTTTATAAACTAAAGGATTTGGACTGTATCTCTGCGATTGCTTGCAGTTTTAAACCAACTGTTATCCCTTTAATTCACAAACCTTATTCTACACTACTAATCGCCGTTGCTTTTCTTTCTCGAAAAAAAAATTAATATCTTGAAGTCTAATACAAAACCTTGATTTACTTTTGTCACTCGGAAAATCACAAGTGTATTAAGTAGCTGTTCTATTTCCTTTTGCACGCTTCTTTTAAGCAAATCTTAATATTTACAACAAAAAAATCAAAATTTTGTGAAACCAAATTCATGTAAAATAATTTACTTCACCTTAGATGTCCACTTAGCGAGAAAGCGTTCCGCATACCGATTGATGCAAATATGTGTGATAAGAAGAATGCTTAAAACTAAATTGGTGAACTTTGTGATTATGTACGCCGTTTTGTTGGAAATAATTTGAAATGATGGTGAATTTTTTTCCATAATTAGAAAATATTCTGAAATGATAATAACAGGATATCTAACATGATATCTATACGAGTAGATATAACTTTGAAAGTAATATCGAAATTAGTTTACAAAATATGTAACGGTGATTTTAATCAAATTGATACAATTATAAAACAATAATTTTGTTGGTTCTATTGCGGTACATGAAACTAATTTCATGTGTATAAAGAATATAATCTTAGTTAATTTGGAACGTAAGAAAAATTCTTTATGTCAAAAAGGAAAAATTTATTTAACTGACTTACTTCATATTTTTGCAACTGAAAAAGGTCCTGAAAATGGATGAGTATTAATGAGGCAGTGTTAATAAATATTTGCTCTCTTTGCCTAGTTGAATTTTGGTGTAATAAATATAAAGTTCTAATTTATCAAAATTTAATTAAATAAATCTATTTTTCTTTTGTCAACATTAAAAAATATGGGAAATTGTCTAATATCAGGATGAAATTATTTTAAAATAAAATTTATTGAACTAAACTGCTTTTGATTAATAATTTCATTTGCCTGTAAATAATGGTCATTAATATCTGTGTAACAATATTATTTTAAAGCATTTATTCTTATGTTATTATTTTATTGGTTGCGTATTTTATCTTGGAAGTACGTCCTATTGACAACTACTCTATCAATGAATTATTTTATGCTATTTAAATTTAAATTATATCACTTTCTACACCTATGGACCGCAGCGTATTTCAAAATATGGAAAAAATTACGGAAATGCTATTAAAAAAATGCATAAAAGGACATAATAGTAAAAATCAGTAAACAAATGCAAAAGATATTAACTGAACTTTCTACTTATTTTACTGAACATTTACCTCGAACTACGTCATTATAGACATACATGGTTCATGGCATACGAGAGAACCAAAAATAAAGATTTCTATTAATTCCATCTCGTCGTCATCAAAGACAGATCCATTTACATATTTTCGTTTTATATAGTAAGGGACATAAAACAAAATTTGCTTGTTTTCAGGGTAGAATGCTTTACGTTTATGGCTAATATTTGTAAAGCAAAAATAACAACGAAAATAAAAGGTTATCTGTTCTGTATGGCGCATTTGGTTGGAAATATGAAAAATGCCATAAGCCCCGCGTCGATCATATTAAGTGGATATGATAGATAATTGTTTTTGCATTAAGTGGATAAGAAGATATTCCCGTGTGTGGTATTTTAATCTAAATTAATTACATTAATTTCCCAAAATAAAGCTTTCTCTAAATAATTTCCTGATTTCAAACAACTACTCAATAATGAGCGGGCTGGAAATTATGAAAATAGAAATAGTAAGTTGACGCTTTTACGGTACCATATTTTTTCCGAAAATAAAAAAAAATTATAAATACTTCTACTTTTAGAGTTCTTAAGAATCGGTGCTAAGTCAACGCTTCTCTCCTCTCTCGTGTAATGCCATCCACACACACACACATACATATGTTTGCTACATTTTACCTGATATACTATGTATCTGTCTAATAATATCTCAGTTACTTAAAAATTTGTATATATCTGTAGGTACGTACTTACCTGCCTACTAATATTCCAATGGCTGTATGCCTTTACATGTATCTGTATATACACACACAATTACCAGCCTACTAATATTCTAGTAGCTATATGTCTTTCTGTGTACCTTACCAACATTTGGTCTCTTCGTGTATCTGTTTTATGCATTTTTCTAATCACGTCATGCAATTGTTTTTTTTTTTTGCACATTTTTTTCTTGCTTACGTCGTCAATTAAAATTAATTCAAATTCGATGAGTTTACTCTGTATCAGTTAAAAGTGTCTGTCATCACCACCCAATTCCATTATTGTACCCCGATTTTGCTAAAGGGCAAATTTATGCCACCGTTTGTTATAATAAATGTTCAGAGACTTTAATATTAGATTATTACTAAACCTATATTATTTAAACTGGATCCCGTTGCCTTTGCTGTTAATTGTTGAGAAATTTATCAAATTCTAAGGACTTTTTTATGACACTATATTGTGGCCATTGAAATAAAAAATAATCGTCCAAAATTAATTAATGCCCGAGATAAGAGTTACCTTACATAAAATAGGCCATATTATTGCAGCTCCATGCTGAGAAATTGAAATTCAGAGTTCCATGGCGGAGTCCCTACTAGATCTGGAGTATTAATTTAAAACATAAATTTTATATGATATTTCTCTGAGGCCCTTCAAATAAAAAAAATATTAAAAGTTTGTTGATTAATGCCGAAACAGGCCGTTCCATTGCAATATCCGGCTGAAAAATAGGAATAAGGAGTTCCATGACGGAGTCTAGGAGTCCAAGGATATTAATATATTAATTTAAAATAGCAATTAAAAATAGCAAGTCCTGAAATCTTACGATTTAAAAAAAGGGAGCACAGGCGGAGTTGGAACTTGCGGGTTAATGATCTAGACTTTGCTTGAGAAACACAATACTAATTTAAAAGAGCAGATGCTCAAGTTTTATGGAAGAATTTATTGTACAATCCAACGTGCAAATTACTTTTGAAAAACATGAAATATCGTTATATTTTCTGAATATTGGCGTATAGAATATACATATTATTAATATTTTTATAGAAAAATGTAGATTTTTGAGATTGAATTATCTTTATTTACATGTTTTGAGGCTTTTGTCATATCAATTTAATTATGTTACTTTTAGTCATTGCATATGATATTATCAATTTTTGAAATAATGTACGTTGTACCGACATACTTTTAAAGAAAATTTTGATATAGCTCACTGATTCTCAACAAGTATTTAATCTACACCAGTGATTCCCAAAGTGACCCAGGGGTCCACGGGGGAATCGATAGTGGTCTACGTTGGGGTGAAAAAAAAGTTTGAGTTAGGGAATATGGTAGAAATGTAGCAGAGAAAAGAAAGTTTTGGGAACCTCTGATCTACACGATTATGAATAGTATAATTTTTTTCAATTATAGGGCTATCGAGAAAACCACGAACAATAAATACGGCCTAATTCATTTTAAAACAGTTTTTCAACAGGCGGATGAATGTATCACGGCTAAACTTAACCAAATGTGCAAATTTTGAACTATATGCTACCTATAAAGTTCAAAAAGTCCGTAAAAATTAATAAAAGTTTACTGACGATTCATATGTTTGGATATTAGATTGGATTTTTGGGTGAGTTTTCGCCTTCCTACTATAATGCATTTGAAGAATCGTTAAGAAATGTTAGATTCATGCTATTTATTTCTAGGAATAACTGTTGTTTCTACAATAATAAATTATTACCCATGTACGTCCATTCCCATATTTTGACTTTGTCAGATTTCTATTAAGTAACATGTGAGAAACATCGCTTTTATAAAATTATATTTTATTTGTTATAAAACTATTTTATACTTTGTGGCATGGAAATCCCACGTTTTTAATATTGTAATTGAAGTTTCTTTTTACATTTATAACTAATTTATGTTTCCCTTATTCTACAGGCCAATCGTGATAGCATCAGCATCGGATTTGTCGATGAGGGATAGGAATAATTTTATTGAGGTATGTTGTAGTCACGAGTTTTAAATAAACACATTTATGTTGCATTACTGTAAAATCGATACATTTTCAACTTCATTTTTTACATAAAAACGTATTAACAAATAAATAAATAGTGTAATTACTGGAGTGAAGATTGATTTTCAATCTCCTTAAATTTTTCTTTAACTGAATTTAATATAAATGAATTACGAATTTAAAATTATAATGCAATAGAGTTTGAATCGCGAGATTAATTATAAGGAGGGTTAAGGCTGATACTTCACTTTTGAACGAGTTCCAATCACATGTGGGTGTGTAGTTGCAGGTGTTTCACTTTACATTACCTATTTTTTAGTTTCTATTTTACGGTTATCGATATCCTCTATCATTTCACAATTTCAATACTGGCGCTTTTCAAACTCTATAGGGAAAAGAATTCTTGAATTGGGTATTTGATTCCTTCAAAAACTTCTTGTTATCTTTTATAATAAGGTTTTATGGGATCGAAGTTCCTTATAGCACGTTACATGCTTGGCGTATGAAACTAGCCCGAAAAAAGTATAAGAATTTCACCACTACATTTGCTACAATGTAAAATTGTGAGATGTCGACTCGCACTTTTGCTACAGTATAAGCGTTTGTACCACAGTACAAGCGTATGTTAAATTATTTTTCTGCTGGCTTTTTATTGTAAGCCAATAATCTGCTAGACCGCTTCCAAATCGGTATGTATTTATATGCATTCTCAATTATAATTAAACTTTACTTAGATTATGTTAGTGAAATTGCCAACTCATTATATTCATTTAAATTCTCAAAATAATAAAATTTAATTATAAAATTAATTTTAAATTTTATTTAAATTATTCATTAAAAATATTTATAAACAGTTAAGTTTCAAAAGTAAATAAAATAAGAATAAACAAATTTAAATGTTAAGATTAATTTTAAATTTAATTTGATTGATTTAATATTGAAAATTTAAAATAATAAAAATTTAAAATAAATTATTAAAACTAACATAATTTAATATTAAAATAAGTTTTCATTTGAATTTAATTTTGAAATATTTATATTTTAATTTTTAAAATAATTAGATTTAATTTTAATTTTAAATTTAATTTAATTACTTCAATATCTATAGCGAAAGGAACTTCGTTTCAACCGGGTGTCCCACGACATCTTTCATTTTATAAATCTATCTCTTCCTCGCACTGTACTATAGCAACAGTATGGCATAAAAACGTTTATGCAATCAAAAGATATAGATAACTTTGGAAAACCACTGATGAAAATGTGCATAAATTTATTAATTGACAGAATAAATGTTCTATTAAATGGTAAGTAATAAGTAAGTATCATAAAATCGACTCGGATCCTGCATGCTATGTAATTATTACAATAATTGTAGACAGGAAGAAAAGGGGAGTCCTGGATGTCAAAAAATTATAATTTAGATAAACTGAAAGCAGTGAGAATGATATCACTCAAAACTATTTTCCTATTAACATAACACACAAAAAGCAGTCAATAAATTAATCCTTTGAAATATATAGAAAATCTATAACACGTATAGCGGAAGTGGGTAGAAAATCGATAACCTAATAAACCTAGAGAAAATTACAATCAAGAAATTTAATTTTGTAATCCGAATGAATAGAACCGAATATTCTTGATATGTTTTGTTTTATAATCTTTATAATTTAATATAAATTTGGGTTAAAAATCATGAATCATGGAAATGAAATACAATAAACGATAAAAAAATATAATAATACGTAACGGGTGAAATAGATTGTTCACAATAATCAATTGTTAATATTATCTCGACTGTTCGTATTTTGCATAATTAATCGAGCAATTTATAATTTTCCTTTCTTTAAAGTAGTCAATGATGTAGGAAAAAATAACAAAACACTGAATGCCCCTAGCAACATTAAATTAATCCAAAGGGAACCTGTAAAATAAGCAAAAATACATTTGTGCTCCCGAATCAGGTATAAAAATATACACCATCTTGAACGCAATATATCCGGGTAAGGATTAACAATATTCTACTGTTGTTTGTGCAAGATAGAAAATGCCGTAAATAGTTGAAACTTATGATAACGGGGTAGCGTAAGTTACGTGAACAGTTCCCGCATACGTGTTTGCGCATATATATTTGCCTGTATAGTAACAAATACTGAACAGACATGGTTTTGTTTAGTTACTAGCAATTCTTAATGATAGAAATTCAGTATTTCTTAATAAACAAAATAACATTCGTGAAAGCTTACAAAATAATTATTTAAAAGAAGATGATGATGATGAATTTTTGAAACAGCATACTAAGATTTTCAGTAGTTGGAAATAAAATCAATATTTTAAAGAAGATAGGTATTTTTAAGTAAAATTTTTGTAGCATATATTTGTAAGTAAGTGGAATGAACCAAATTTGGCAATGAATATTTGTGAAGCATTCGGCATTCGGTTACTGGCGAATATCTAAATTTTTGCGGTCAGCACTGGAAATATTAAAAAAATAAGGTGGACAATCTAATTAAGAGAAATTACTATGGTATTTCTAACGGAACTAAGTAAAAATAAATCGGAAAGAATTTTGCATACATGTAAACATATCTGTGTCCCAAGTAGCATCACATTGTCGTTACTTGTGAAGCCAAGAAGAAACCAATGATATGTTATATTTGAAATCCATTAACATGTCTGTAGTAAGAACTTGGGCATATATACATACTATTACCTTATCCTCCTTTTCGATCTGCGTAGCCAGACAAAATAGATTACACTACTAAAAATTCTAGACTATCAGTTTTTAATTGTAAGAGGACTGATGATAGTGTACGATCCCCTGATGGATTCCGGCTTACCAATTAAAATGTACGAGTATTATGTGATTTTAAAATTTTCCTTGAAATGTCTTCCTCTATAGATTACTTTAATTTTATCACATTTCTTTTATTTATTCAGTTTCTTATAAAAGTGCTATAAAGAATAAATTTGGGGCATTTTTAAAATATTCAATTTTTCTTTTTTATTTTTTAAGAAACTGCATACTCATTTTATATTTTTTATGACGTAATTTGACCGTTGATATTTTGGATAACATAAGCGTTATGTTAATAACTTCTATATCAATAAATCTATTCAATTATTCGAATTATACGTATATGAATTTCGTAAAAACACGATACGCACTTTTAGTGTAGTCATGTAAGACATAATTTTATTTCGCAAGAGTAAGTTTTTTTAATGTCAGGCTCTTTTATTTATTATTAACCTATAAGTATGCTCGGTACCACACAGACAGCAAAGGCCAGCACACCGAATCCGAGGATTATAATTTAGTTTTTTTTCTGATTAAAAGAATTTAATGCTGTTTCAAAAATTACCTTGACATAATATACGAAATTGTATCGAAAATTAGGTCATCATAGGTATGATATAAGCAGCGTAACTTAGTAGATTGAATACTAGAAACATTATCTATAAAGAGGTACGATGGAAGAAAGTGAGGATTTTGAAAGATGAAATGCTGGTTGAAAAATATTCGTGTCTATGCGTCGAAATGTACGTGGATAAATCCATGAGCGTTGGCTAGCAATATTAATAGCATTAGGGTCAGTTGTATTAAGTCCTAAAAGAAAATATATTTACTTAAGACACAAAACGTCGTCGCCGTGGTGTGTTGGGTTGATCACAAGGCATAAGGCCTTTGACGATGCGGCACCGCGGAGACCCGGGTTCGATTCCCGGCCGTTCGTCGAATGGGGCTGGACTGGTGTTATAGTTGGCTGTAAAAGATTGCTCTCGTAGAAATAAGTCCGCCATATGTATCAATTAGATACATTAAAGTAGATAAATAAATAAATAAAATAAAATTTAGATTTAAACTGAACATCGGAAGCTTTGAGACTTTTCAATAAAAGCATTTTAAAATGATTATCTCATCATTTTGGTGACTTAACAAACATTGATAACAAAATTTTGACGTACTTTATTTCACACATCAACTTATTTATTTTTTAAAGGTCATCTATATAGACAGGGAATATAAAATAAAAGGATATATTGAGAATATCTCCTTTTATTAGAGAGAATATCTCCTTTTATATGGGAAAATAAAAGGATGTATCGAGAATATCATTAAACCAAGAAATTCATATTTTCTCAATGGGCACTCGTATAAGTTGTGTGTTTTAAGAAAATGATATTAAAATTCAAAAATGCCTTTGTTAAATGCAATTCTTAACTATTACAATATTTTTGGGTCTTGGCGGAATATTTTACATAGATTCAAAAGTATATTTAACTACGTGAGTCTGAATAACTCTCAAAATATTTTTTTGGATATTTTTTCATATTTTTCCCGACGTCGAACTAATATTGTATTTATTATTTCTCTATATCGTTTATAACATTTTTTCTCACTTATGAAATTAATTTTTTTCATTAGGTTAATTGAAGGTACATAAAACATAAAATTTAATTTGATTATGTTAAATTAATTAAATAGTAAAATGATTGATACAGCACTATTTTATTTATTTTTTAAATGTAAGAAACCGTTTTAATTAAACAATTAATATCTAACAAAAAAGAAATATTTTTTCCCTTCACGTACCTGGTTTTTATTATTAATAAAATAAACATAATAAAAATATGCTTATATTTGATAAATAACATATTAATCGATAATATTTCAATGTAGTAACATATTTTTATTGAAATACTCTGGAATACACACGTAAATTTAATATATTTTTAAAATTGTGTTTAACTACAAATTTACCGTTGAAAAAGACGTGTGTAGAAATCTTGCTTTCTTCAAATATATACATACATCTCTTCATAAATGATCATCAACAGCCCATCTAATGCCCTGCACAATGTGGAGAATAATGCTCATATTCGCCATATTGTGCAGGGCGGAGTTGGGGATCGCCTTTCATAATGATCCAGTCATCTATTGACGTTGCTACCCGTCATTGGTTTATGCCATTTTAGCTACACAATTTTAAATAGCACTCCAGCGGGCGAGCGGGCGAGAATCGAACCCACGTCTCCGCTACGCGTCATAATGTTAAAGGCCGTACGCATTGTGAACAAGTCAACACATTATGTACATATATTTGTACCGCAAATACAAGGTAAAATATTTTAGATGTGCGTATGTTGTATTGTAGTAATACCTACAACCAAATCTTTTATATTCTTGGTACGTGATACGTATATATATATATATATATATATATATATATATATATATATATATATATATGTATATATATACATATATATATATACATATATGTATATACTCGTTTAAGTGCAAATATGCTGAAATGTTGATTTTTGACTGGTTTACGTGTGTTGTATATGTTATGATCGACATCATGATTTATTACAGAAACAACCTATTTTGTGTATTTTTTCATTTGGCAACGTCTCATTTATGGCTAAAAGTTTAAAACAGATGTCGTTTTTTAAGAAAGACAGGATTTTTTTAATAAACTGAAATATGTATTCAGTTGTTTATTACTAAATACAAAATAAACTGTATAACTAAGATTTTAATAGGAATCATTAGTATACAGGTTTGCACTGGGTATAACAGTACGAATCTAACATTAATCACATATTTTTAAAAATGTAACGGGTGGTTTTATGAAATTATTGACTTACCTTTTAAAAGTGCTCTCAATTAATACCATTTTTGCGATGAGAATCATTTAGTTCTTTACAGAAAAAAATTCATCACCTTCATTTTTCTTTGCTCAATAATTAGGGACGAATTATGCTGCTTCGGTTTCTAACAGTTCTGTAAACCTAGCATCCAGAATGCAACAATTTAAATATTTTTTGTTAATTTTACAAAGTCGGTATTAAAAAAATAAACCATTTCATGTTAAAAAGCTTTTCGAATTAAATAAATATATAACTTATATTTTCGTCATCTGAATTTTTGTGAGAAAAATATTTTTTTTATAAATCCAGCATTTAAAGTCATTTTCAGTGAAATCACTCATTTCTTATTAATCCGCATTTTGAGAATTTTGGTTAGAAAAGTTTCCGGGAGTTCTTTCTTTATTGGTGCTTAATAATAAAATTTAAACAAAATAATATGTTTCAAAATTATGAAATAATAAATCTTCCAGATTGTATACTATCATATTTCTACTGATCTACTCTGTAGGCTGTAATCTTTCAGTTTATAGCAATCTACCTCGTATGATTAATGTCCAAAGAACTAATAGGCAATACGAGATAGTAACGCATTATGGGTCTTTTTCTGACTATTGACTGTTTACGATGTTGTAACTCTCCTTCCTAGTTTCTCATGTACACACTTACCAGGAAACTTAAGGTCAGTTTTGCAATCAAAATCGCATAGCAGTACGTAATATTTTGTTTGTTCTAGCGACTGATTATTGGTATTGGTGCTGTTAATGAGGTTTTAACCTAGCCATAGAAAGGAACATTTTCAATGTCTTATCATGAATATCCGATTTAAAGATAAATATTACCAATAGTACATTATAAAATAATAATGTGGTTATAAATAAATAAAACATCCTCTGCAATATATTACAAATTAGGGAATGTGGCCCGGAATGTGCTAACAATCATTTGTAAGAAATATCTGAGAATAATTAAAATTACCACAGGTACTCTGATCAAGACTATCTTGAACTGCTGTTGAAATTCCTATGCTAAATGGCTTTGTAAAAATGACTTGGTAAGTTCTTATAATCCGTTTTCCATTAAGCATTGTTTGAAAAGCATTGAATGAAAGAAATTTAAGAAGATAGAAGAAGGTAGCCTTTAATTAGAACATTTATTACTAGATTAATGAAAATTAAGCTTTATTGCAATTTTTAAGTATGCACAAGTAAATAAATTGAGAACATGAGGAACTTTGACATTTTTCCAGAAAAATTAACTTTTACATAAACGTTTAAATGGTCTCTCATCACAGGTAGTTATTATTAGCTCTATATTTCATATGTACATGATACACTACTTATTTCGTTTCAGACGCTGGAAAACCGTCTCAATTGACAATTTCATTCTAAACTGTACAAAAGCAATAAGTTTTACTGCTAAAAACTAAGCACATCCTAATAATCTTGAATAGCGAATTAATACAATTAGAACAAAAGTACCGTATCATAGGATATACATGGTAGCTGTTAAATGTGATTATTTCATATTAGTTCTAATCATTGTGACCATGTTCTATGTCAGAATGTGTTTTAATCATATATTTAACTACAGGTGTACAGTGGCAGATCTCAATGTTTGAAAAATTGTAAAAAAAAAACTACACCTCTAACACAAAGTAGGTTTATTTTAAATTTATAACAACAAATGCGGATTTCATTTTTTAAAAACCACGTTTTCAAAATGGCGGCCATCGAGTCTGACACACTCTTCGAGTCTAGCACGCATGTTTTCAAAAACGCGTTTGCAGAGCGACTGGGGTATCCTACTGACTTCGGCTCGAATATTTTCTTTAAGTTGTGTCACAGTGCTCGGATTTGTTTTGTAAACAATGGATTTTAAGTATCCCCATAAGAAAAAGTCACATGGGCTTAAATCGGGTGACCTAAGTGGCCACGGTACGGTACCGTTTCGGGATATGTTTTTTTCTGGAAATAACTGCTGCACTGCATTCATGGACACATTAGCAGTGTGAGATGTGGCCCCGTCCTGCTGGAACCATGTGTTTTTTGGTTGAAGGATGGACTATTCTGTAGTTCTACTCTGAAAAAGTCATTTAACATCTGGGCGTATCTCTACGAATTCACAGTTACAGTTTGGCCACGTTGATTTTAGGTGTGTTGTATATGTTATGATCGACATCATGAGGTAGCAAGATCAGGAAGACTGAAACTCGCCATAAACGGGCAGTCCATTTTTATGGTGGAACACGCCAAAAATCTAGACATTATAATGGACTCACAGCTGAGATTTCATGAACACATAACCACAAAAATTAAATGTTGCTTTATGTGTCTCAAAATGCTATATAGATACCGTCCTTATCTCTCTGTTCCCGTTAGGAAAATTCTAGTTGAAAGCCTCATTCTTCCTGTACTCGATTATGGTGATATCGTATACGGCCCGCGTTTACTGTCAAAAACAGCCAATTCAATCCAAAGAATACAAAATGCCTGCGAGCGTTTTTGTTTCGGCATCCCGCGGCGATCCCGTGTATCACCGTATTTAAATGAGCATGGAATGCTCCGAATGCACAATCGTCGCAGTTATCACACTCTTTGTTTTTTGCGTAGACTTTTCACAGCAAAAGAGCCAAAATATATCTACGACATATTAAACTGGTCCGGCAGTGCTCATAGCCACGTGACGCGCGCCAGAGACCGACTTCTCTTAGTCCCGGAACATCGCACAACCGGTTATCGGGGTAGTTTCAAATTTGCCGCAACTAAAATTTGGAATGATCTCCCTCCGCCCCTGAAAACTGCTGTATCCATGAGTACTTTTAAAAGGTCAATCCGTAAGTGGCTTTTGACCCAGCACATGCAAACGGAATAAACGGAAAATATCGGCTTCTATCTTCGAAATCATTTCATCTAAATTATATTTTCTTTGTGCTATATTTTCTCTTTGGGTAATAATGTGTATGTAGTTATATGTCTGTATATAATACCTGTATTAAAAATAATTATTAATATTATTATATATTGTGTATCTGTGCGTGTATGCGTGTAAACTGTATACGTATATGTGTGTATATGTATATATGAGTATTTGTTTGTATATGTATGTATATCAACAGGTGCTAGCTGTAAACCGGCCGTGTCGGTTTTGCTTATAGCATAACTGCATAAGCCGAGCTAGTAACCTTTTTGTGGATAAAATATTGAATAAAATTTAGGTTAAGGCGTGTAACTTAATTTTTAACTTTAATTTTGTCATTAGCCCTAAGAAAATTTCTGTACATGTCTATTACTTTACCTGTTGTATTTTATATCCACAAATAAACTATATTATTATTATTATTATTTTCAAAGAAATAAGGCCCTATAATTGCAGATGCAGATATGGCAGACCAGACTGTTACTTTAGGCTTATGTAAAGGCTCTTGATGCATTTGTCTTGGGTTGTGGACATCCCAGTAACAAAAGTTCTGCTTATTGACATATCCTCCAATGTGAAAGTAAGCTTCGTCACTAAATAATATGTTGCCCATCAGGGTAGCAGTACGAAATCTCAACAACATCACCTCCGCGTAAGTTTTTCTTAATTCAAAGTCAGAATCGTGTAAATCTTGAACAATTTGTATTTTATATGGACGGAACTTGAGCTTTTTTTGCACTATTACCTGTAAAGTTGATTTCGGAATTCCCAATATCTATAAACGTGTACGCAGTAATAAACGGGGATTTTCAACGGCAGAAACCATTACACGCTCGACATTTTCATCCGTGCTACCAATGGTGTAGGTCCTGGCCTGGGCCTATTTAATGTTGATTCTGTAGCTCTGAACCTTGCTACCCATGACTGAATGAGGTTGATCGATGATCCATCACGTAATCGACGAATACTGTAACGATTATTAAATCGACGGCGTGCTACAGACACTCCACTCGAAGTGTACGCGAAAGCGCGGTGCTCTCCACTCCACTGTTCCATGGCTACTAAAACATCCGCACCGCATGCGCTTCTAACGACGACCCCCGCGCTCCTCTTGTGTGTTGCGTTCAGAAACTACGTTTGTTCAAACTTTGAAATCTGCCACTGGACACCCTGTATTTAAAAAATTACATAAAAGATACAAGACAGAAAACTTTTCAAAGATAAAAGGGGGAATGAAATTTCAGCCCATGAGGTTTACGAACCGACTTATGTAACTTTATAGTGTTTAGTTTTAATAAATTCGTGTTTTACGCAGTTTCTGCAAAGAAAATTGTATGATCACCTAACATAGGCAACAAACAGTGCTTAATTAAATCGTATTATGTTATTAAAATAATATCATATTAAAAAAATTAATATGTGAATAATATGATTTAAACATGATTTACGTATTTTAAGAAGAGTAATTATTTTAATCTTTTTTTTTTCATATCACCAATTCTTTAGCTTTTATTTTGATTAAAATAAATAATTTATAAAAAATATGTTGCTAATTTTGCTAGGATTTCCATACTTTAGGAGACATGGTGCATCCATGCAACCACTTGATATTTTTTCAAGTTTTAAAGTGAAGATTGAAGTGGAATGTATTTTACTAGTATGATAAATGTTTTCATCAAAACATTACTTTAGTTTCATCTCTCTTTTAGTTTATTTCATCCTAAAAGAGTGGCTAAAAAAAACGTATTTTACTTAAAAATAACAAGCAACTTGCTAGATGCTTAATTAAAGTATCATGATCGAAAAAAAACTAGTGTTGGACAGGTAAGTCATGTGATAATTATTGTAACGTAACACAATTCAAGTCTGAGGAATAAGTTTTATTCAAATGCGATCCTATCACGACTTTTTTCGGCAAATTTTGTTCACGTAAATAATTTCACTTAACTTATAATGAGAATATTGATACTACTTTAGTAACGTTATATTCTGTGCGTAATCTTGATATAAATATGAATAGGAGAAATATTTAATCTCGTCATAGAGAGCATATTAAAACTAATATAAATTTGAGTATTAAATACAATATTATCTACAGCTACAAAAAGTATATCTTAATATGGAAAATTATGTTGCTGATGAGAGTTCTAATTGGAGAAATAAAAATATAATTAATTATGAGATCTTAATGAAACTAATATACGATGCTTTGGTTGTGAAATAGCGTTCAGTACTTTTTGTTATAATATTTGTTATAGTATATTATATAATTATTACAGATATCGTTTATAAAATTCTGTTTGATCGCGTAAGTGGAATTAATTTTCAAATATTTAAGGAAAATCGATCTGTAAATAATGAAAAAATATTTTATTTTATTAGCATTTTGCGATATAAAACTTTCTCTAATTACTAGCATTAGAGTTAATAATATTGTGAACAATTACAAGTGAACTGAAAATTATTTTGCTTTAATAATGAGGTAAAAAATATTCGATATATCAGCAAAATAACTTTGCCACAATGAAATTTTATTTTCGTAATTTTATCCACGTATCGTGAGAATGTGTGTTACCTCTGTGAAATACTTTTCTTATAGTAGATATATCCAGCATATTCAGTCTATTTTAACTTGTATCCATTCCTGAAAAAAGAATTAGAGAACAAAATAAATTACTTTTGGAATGTAACTTATTTGTAACACAAAATAATCAATACGTTCCATTACGCATTTTGGAACTAAACACTTTATAAAGCTGAGAATAACCTTGCCCTCGTTCATACCTTGAAGCTGAATGTTAAAAAGTTGTAGAAAAAGTAGTTATGACTTGTACACTTTTCTTTGTAGAATTTGAATTTGTTTACAAATTTTTTGGGTTCTGTATCATAAAAGCGAAAACGAAACCTTTAGCAGATCCTCATGCGTCTGTCCCTATAGTATATTCGTTACAGTTGTTTTTCTCAGAAACCGCTTGAAACCTAGTTAAAATTAAAATATATTCGTTTAAAAATTATGGGTAGGCCAAATTAGGTACCGGAAAAATTTAGTTCTATACCTAGTGCGGATGTCGTTTGGAAGGGTTTTAAATACGAGGGTTCTAAAAATGTTTTTTCATTATTTTAGTTAATGTATCTTCAGAGATGTACTGAAATATATTTAAAAAAATATGTACTTAAATTATCGAACGTAAAGAAAAGAAAAATCTCGAACTAAAGTTATGAAAAAATATGAGTTTTTAGAAGCCCACGCAAAGTATGTAGGAAAAACTACAGCCAAGATTTTAGATGTCATTATTTTTTAAATATTCCCCATTTTTTTGCCTACGAAATATATAGCAGACAATACCATGCCTGCTCTATTTTTCACCATAGTAATGCATTCTATTAAACAATATATTTTGTACAAATCTTATGCTACTAACTTTTATGAAGTACTTATTCGCATGAAAACTAAAGAGGAGTGAGGTCTTAAAAATATTTTTTGCCCATTTTATATACTATGTGGAATATGCTTTGAAAAGGGTTGTTATGAGGAATACCAAAACATTTTCACTACAGTCCCCTTATGTCTGAAATTACTGAGCCAAAAATTATTAAAAAGAGGGTGGTAAAATTTGATTCTTCTAGCCAGATTTTACCACCCCCTTTTTTATTTTATAATTTTTAATTTCATTGTGAGAAAATTAAAGTTTCCTAATTTTTAAAATTGTTCTCACATGCCTCATATTTTTATGCCCATAAAACATGTAGTATTTTATACTTAGAAATATATTTACATAAATATATTTACGAAACATGTAAATAAGTTAAATACTTATGAGTGCCGATATAAGATGTTTATAAGTGAAGTGTATCTTGTGTACGGAACCCTTATAGTGCGAGTTATACTGGTGATTTAGTGAACCCATAACCCTGCCAACGTTTTTCCCATTCAGGTTATTTTATGGTTTGCTGATGTCACATGCATGCATGAACAGCAAGAATGGAATCATAATAGATATATTTGTATTATCATTAATGGTTATATTTTTAGTTGCGAAATATATTTTTCAAATGTTTGATTAATCTCTTTATCTACACAGTAAAAACGAATGGAGAAAATGAAAATACTTCGGCTTTTATGATCTTAGAAATTTAATAATTTCTATATCTTGTTTAAATTATTGTTCGCAGTATCGATACATACTAATAAAAAACAATACTATAAACATAAATATCTTTACGTTTGTTCCCTTGTACAGAACAACAATTTAGGCGGGTAGTATCGCTAGACGACCGTAATTTTTTTGCATGAAAATGTCTATCGTTGACCACCAAGTGGCCGAAACTTTTGTAATTGGTTTGCATTACCTGAAACAAGCAAGTTTAGGAAGTTTTGTAAACTGTCACCCCAGAATAAATCGACAACTTAATTTTTTTCTGCTTAACTTACTTTTTAGAGCATTTCAATATTTACGTGACCACGTACAAATATTTCGCGTAACTCTTTCCGTAACTCGTCCGAGTTATGAATATTTTTTGGTCGCGCAGAATTAATTTCAAAGTCCTTTTTCGACCCCCCCCCCAACCTGCTTGATGACATACGCGCACGATGAAATAGGCACACTATCGAGAAACGTACAGTGGTCTATTTATATATCACAATATATACACTACTTTACGCCACAATTCATGAATCACGAGATATAAAAATGTAAAAGCGAACAACAAAAGCATTTCACCGCTAACTTCGACGGTATCTTTGTATGGGAGCCTTTTTAAAAACGTTTTCACATTAAAAAATAAACTCATTAATTATATTATAAAACTTTCGTTTTGTGCATATATTCTTATAAATATTAAGTAAGTGTAATTTCTCGATGCATCTAAAAGAGGTCCAACAATGATAGTGAAAATAAAAATAAATTGAAATGAAGAAAGAGAGTTAGCTGAAGGCGTGGCGACGTCACAACTTTCTTCATTTCGACTACCGTGTATATTTGTAGCGATGAATATACGCCGTAGTCGAAATAACGGAAGAAGAGTGTAATTTTTTTTTTAAATTGTTCAACGTCTTTGAAATATTCAATAAATCTACATATATTCGTATTAATGAATTTGTTTCATATTGTTTGCCATAAATACATTCTTTAAAAGGTAAGTTATTATAGTCTCTAAATCAGCTGATTTTAAGAAAATGTTTAATTTTTTGTTTAATTCTTTTATATTGATTTTAAAATAAAGAATCATTTAAAAATTTACTAATATTTTAAATTAAGTATTTGCGAAAAATATTGTAGGCAAATTTTTTTTACATAATGTTCTTGTTCTTCAGTTAATTGTTATTTTAAAGTTTTAATCCTTTCTATTTATCAATTTGTATAAAGTTGCACTTTCACCCAAAAGAGCAAAATTTTATTTGAATACTTGATCTTTAAAACAATACACAAGTACAAAATGTACCAATCTATTTTTTGGAACATAAAGGATAGTGTCTTTCTAACTAAAGATCAGTTAAAATTTTTCCCTAATTGTAATGAGTCTGTAATAATCTTCGAAAAAATTTCAATCGCTGTTAGTCTATCGCTTACTTACTGTCCGCTATTTACTTTCGAGAATATCACCCTTGAAAATGAAAACTAACAATATTCGGATATTTACAACACTTAAAATGAGCGAGATTTTTTTGCGGAAGCGGGAGTGACGCGGTGTACAGTACTGCATTAATTAGTGCCTTCTAAGCCAACGAAGTGAATATTTTATAAGTCCAAGCATAAATAATAAGCGCGAAAGCTTATCGAAGGCATTTACATTAGCATACATAAATATTTTACAAAATGCGGATATAGTGACTGACAGATTAAAATAACGGAGTTGACATGGTTTGATTAATTATGAACTGCAAAAAAAATTAACTTTAAACATCGATGATTTCGTAAACATTGTTTAAAACAAAATAATTGTATAAGACGATTCTTTGATTAATTTTTCATCTCATATAAGTTATATATTAAAGTCTCGCTCATTGTCTCGCTCAAGTCTCGCTTCTTGCTTCGATAGCATCTCGCCGTATTTTAGTATTTTCGTGTATTTTCAAATAATATTTCCACAATATTATATTGGAATAAGCAATGGTACCTTGTGCAGTATTGAATTGTGAAGGGATTTTTATAAATAATCCAAATAGACATTTCACACGTAAATGCAATATACGTGTTACTTTTTTATCACTTATTTTCTTCTAAATTATCGTGTAACTATACTTGGTCAAAAATAATTATCATAGTAAATATATTCTATTTTACTTGTTATTATTTGTTTTTTAAATTTTATGTGCATAATTACGAGATATTCTATTCGTGAAAAATTACATTTTACAGGTTGGCCTATAGGGATTGATATTATTTTATCGGCAAGTCATATCGATATTTTTCTATGGTGCAAATAAACATAGATTGCGATATAAATTGTTAGTATATGAAATGAAACGGAGAAAATTATTAATATTATTTACAATGTAAGCGTTAAATGGTATATGGGACCTAAAAAGGCGTTTGTTCAAATCACACACAGATGAGAAAAATATTTTCAGATTTAAAACCTTTGACTGTCTCTAAATCATTCAATACTTAATATAAGAACTGTTTTTTATAATGTTGGTGTATAAAAAAAAACAAAAATAAGCTGACAATTAGTGAAAAAGTTAAATTTGCATTCGATCTTTTAATAATATTTTTTACATTATTATTCGAAATATCACTCAAGAACTTCTTTTTAGGTTTCCAATAAATTCTGTACGATGAGAAAAATGGACAAGAATTCCTAATAGATACAACTGGACTCCGCATAAAAATTATCTGGTATGTAGTAAACATTTTGGAAGAAAATGTTTTACACAGCGATCACATCAATGCATTTCGAAAAAAGGACTCAGTGCCTACAGAGTTTGTACCGGTGTGTTTGTCAACATCCTAATATATATTTTGTCATTTATAACTAAGCCTTTTACAAACGTTTAGTGTTTTCACAAATATTGGACAAGTTACTCATTGCTTAGTAAGCGTGCGTTTACTCTATAGTGTGTTCGGATAACATGGCCACCCTTTTTAGTTAAAACAGAAAATAAGTTTTATTTTTTTTAGTTTAAAATATTATTATAAATATGGAACTGTTTTGCATGATATAACAATGAAACATTTTAATGAAATGATCTTATATATATATATATATATATATATATATATATATATATATATATATATATATATATATATAGAGAGAGAGAGAGAGAGAGAGATTTCATTTGAGCTATCGACGTCGCAACCACCATTGTCGCCAAGAAAAAAAGAAGTTTATTTTAAAATGTAATAAATTAAAATATAAGTAGCAGAACTTGATGGCTAAATCCAAGAGAATGGAGTTAAAAATGATAACACTACAATTCGTGCTTGAAAAATTTAAAAAACTTCCAGGTTTTCAGGATAACTTAAATGACCTTACCACATCATGAGTAATGAAACGTTGCAATATTTAGCAGATAGGGTTAACGAAAAGAAAAGTTGGTAAAATAGCCCATTCTATTGGATATAGTGAAGAGCTTAGAGAATTTGCACTAACTCATCATTTTTATAGTCCAAAGTGTTATAATTATAACCGCGAATACGTTGATATTTATTTACTTCATATTAACACACTTAGAAAATAATATCACAGAGTAAATTGCGAACCGCTGCATTCAACACAATATGTTAAATAAATGTTCTAGTATTTATAGTTATGGCTGTGAACAGCGTTTGGAAACTTCCAGTTGGTTTCTCTCCAGGAAGAAGTTTTACTGCTTGACAAAAGGCAAATTTATTGAAAATTTGCTTTGATTTACTTAATAAGACTGCATGTGTAGTAATTTAAATTACATTTGACGGAATCTCTTCAAATTTAACATGTCAGTTTACTTGGCGCAAAATTAAACAGCAAACCACGTACTCTATATTTCATATACAAAGCCAAAAAATATTATATTTTATACGACCCATGTCACTTGATAATACTTGTGAGAACATGTTTTAATGGACGAAAATGGTAGAAAAATTTAATTTATCTTAATTACGCAATTACACAATATTCAATTGAAGAAAGGTCTGGAATTGGGGAACAAAATTACATTTGGCATATTAATTATTTCAAACAAAAAATGAAAGTGATACCAGCAGCACAATTACTTTGAAGGTCTGTTCCAACAGCCATTCAGTACTTATCTCCTAGATTTTTTAAATTTATCACAATTTGAGAATTCGGAAGCTACTGTGCCGTTTATTACCCTCGTCAATGGCATATTTGATATTTTCATCTGGGTTTAAAAACCTTTCTGTTCAATTAACAAACAAGAAATATTCGACAAAGTCGATCAAGTATATAAATATTTTAGAAATTTAAAATTTAAGGATAATATCATTATCATAAATTTTCGAGATTATTAGATTTAGCCGGGTTCTTAATAAACATAACAAGTCTAAAACATTTATACATAGACTACATTCAAAAAGGTCACGTGGAATTTTTACCTTTTTATAAACTATCACAAGACTATTTGGAAATATTTTTCAGTGCCATTCGTTCGTGGTTTTAATAATAACTCAACGATCAGAAAATTTATATCTGCATACAAAAGGTTACTTTGTCATGCAGAGTTAAAACTGAGTGATAGTTTCACCTGCTTTGGAATTGAAAAATACTGTTTTTATTTGTTTAAATACTATTTTTTCCGGTATATTTTCCACCTCAAAGCGCATTGATACTGCAATATTATATGATATCATTTTAAGCGAATTTTGATTGAGCGTAAGTTTCTGAATGTAAATCTAGGTGATATTAAATACGTGTCTTCGGTATTATTAGGCAGACTACCTTACACTTCTAAAGATTTTGCACAACTTCTTAAATTGGTTGTTGAATATATAGGTGGATTCGTAGTTAAAAAAAATTTACATTGTGAAGTTTGTAACAATTATGAACTATTGAGTCATTTATTATCCGTAAGTATTTCGAAAAACAAGGTTAGGGCTCTTTGACACATCTGTCTAAAGATGTATTTGGTATATGATTAAGATTATTATTTTAGGAAACATTTAAAAACTAATTTTAACTTTGGTAAAATGACTTTTAGTAAAACAGTTATCAAAATTATGCAATTTATTTGCACTGACAATTCTTTGGATAATTTAATTAACCTTTCATATGAGCAGGACTCTCTTAATAGCCACATATAAATAAAATATATTTTTGAAAATTATTTGACAATAAGATTAATATACGAAAAAATTTAAAAATGTGTCACAGGAAAGTTTGAGGAACCATCTGAATAAGATTGTTTTATTTAAAGGCCAATGATTTTTATAATAACTAACAAAAGGATTATTTAGAATCGCAGAAATACACTTTAAGTTTTGGTGTCATATCATTATATGAAGAACTGTAATGAAAATTCCTTATTTCATATTGAATTGTACAATTTTTTCTCGTAGTTGAATTGTGTAATTGAAATCATTACAATGTGCAGTCTCAGTAATGTCATTGTATAGGGAACTCGTGTTGTTTTTTTTTCAATTTTAAAAACGAAAAAAATTTGTTTATAGTTTGGACTTAAGGTTATTTAGGTAAATGTTATTTGTTTAATTTTTAAATATCTATAATTTTTTCTACTTTCCTACATTCACACTCTATATATTTTCTACATTCAATTAATTTTTTCTGATGCAACTTTTGTTTTATATTCGGTCTAAATTTAATAGCTTTTACGGCATTTCTGGCCATAACATTCAATTTTTCATACGAATAAGCTTGGATTGACATTTTTTCACAGTAGAAATAACGCATCCAAAATGTTTAAATTTAAACAAAAATTAAATGTTAAGAAATATGAGATTTAATGCCTCATACAACGTATTGCATAATCATTTTTGAGATGGGAGTTATTCTTATAGAACCTAATCATTCCTAAAAATATGTTAAATTGAACGCTAGTTCATAATTATGGGCTCTGGGAAATAAATCGTTAATAAAATTTGACCAAATACGTGCCCTTTATCGCTAGTAAAAATCCATCACTAAAACTCAAGCATACGTACAATTACGCACATAAAGGCAATTCAATTTCGGTGACGTAAGGCATATCGAGTGTGTTCGTCTATTCATAGTATATTAAGTCTATGGTCTCGCTAATATATAATGTTATGAAACAATACCACGTTACTTCGGGTTGTAGTAGTATATGTATATGTAAAAATAATAATCTCTCTCTTGCATTCAGCTGCATACGTTCCTACTATATTTATTCCTTTACTTCATACTTTCATATTATTCTGTTGAGCTTGTTGAAACGCTGAAGGCAAAATCTAGAGAGGTTGGAACACAATGTCGGAGATAACGATAACCTAGTACATTCAGACTTGAAAGTGTGGTACATTTTGACTTAACTGCATCCTATTTATGTTCATTGTGAAATTGCCGCATGATAGTTTCGTATCTGTGCGTGTTGTAATTAAATTTCGTATGCTGAGAAAATTTTTTGGAGACTAGATGGCAGACGGTTTATACCCAAGGAAACGATTTTAGATTGAAACCTTTTACTTTCTTCTTCCTTTGAAAAACTAAAGTATACTTGCCGGATACAGCCTGTTCACCAGCTTTGTATATTCAGTGGAAATAGCCGAAAATGAGATCGTAATCTAGATTTCTACTCGATTAACATATACCTATCGACCGTATCAGATAATAATTTAATTATATTTTTTTTAAATAATCGTTAGACAATGTTTAATTAGAACTAGCTAAATCCATATTTTATGTTACCGGAAATAATATAGAGTTTAAAATTTAATGGCCTTTTATTTTACCCGTAAACCCTGATTGATAATTTTGTGCTGATATATCATAGTTACAGACTTGTATATTTTTGTATTGTGTATTCTGTCACCCGTGCGTTTATAGTAAAAAATATTAGCATGTTAGCTATTTACTAATTTATATTTGTATTGAGCGTGGAGCGGTTCGATATTTATTTGAAATTAGAAAAGACGTATTTTAATGTTATAATGATAATTAATTTTAAGTTCTCACAGAAAAAATAAATTTCATCCGTAGCTAGAATGTGATTCGCATCGTCATTAAGATTCAGTTTAAACCGATAGATTATTCGTTTATTATGATCCACAAAATTAGAATATAGATTATATTCATCATATTTACACCAATCTGTACTTAAACATCACAGTTTGTTGAGCCACACGTAGCGTTGTTATTCAACAAAGGAAAATGATGAAGTGTTTTGTGAGTCTTTTCGTGTATAAGAATCCCTTCTCTTCCTTCTACCCGAAAAAAAAAATTCAAAAGTCATTTATGCGATAACTGTTTTGTTCAGCGTTTATGACAAATTTCCTTTATAAAGAGTTTATAAATTTCCATATATCTCCACTAATCTTGGATACCAGAATTCAGAAAACTGCGTCATTCTGTTTTACTGTTACCGTATCAGCAACAATACTGACCTAAGCCGACAACGTTAGTGAAGTCACATTGTCCGTTTTTCAAAAACGCTCCACTGCTAAGACAAAATTTATTTGCCCACATAAACTAGATGCATGACCTCAGATGATTTTTGTTCTGCTCGGCCTCAGTCTCAATACTAATATTTTAGTGAAGCCATCCTACTAACTCATTCTCTTCAATTTCAGTGATAGTCAATATGTGATAATCGACATTTGCTTACACAAGTAAGAACTGTTAAACCCTTAATAGAAATTAGTTACGAATTAAATATAATTTAAAATTTAATTATTTTGATAAAGATTTCAGTTACATGATGTTTTACCCAATTTTCAAAGCCACATAATGGGTTGAATTACGTGAAATTCATTTACATGCACATATATATGCATATATGTCTATGTATTTATATGTGTGTGAGTGTGCGCGTGTGTGTTCAAGTGCAGGCATTCATGCATGTGTGTGCGGTGTGTGTGTGTGTGTGTGGGTAGAAACAACTTCATCAAACAAGCTGACACCAGAATTAGTTTAGGCGACATTTGGAATATTACATCACATACTCAGTCAGTGGCTTATGAAATGGGTCTTTTGGTTAACCCAGGTAAGTCACAAGCTATCATCATCGGTAGTCAAAGACTGAATTCTAAAGTAAACCTACCTAGTTTACCAAAATTAGTGCTAAATAGTACAATAATATCATACACGTCAACTATTAAAAACCTGGGCCTACTGATCGATCAAAATCTCAATTGGCGGCCTCAAGTAAATGATGTTAGTCGTCGTGTTTTCAACAGTATACACTCTTTGAAACGTCTTCAAAATTTTCTACCGACTAAAACGAAAATCTACCTTTGTCAAACACTTTTATTACCATTAATCGATTATGGAGACGTGTGCTATCCTGATGTTAATGAAGAATATTTGTGCAAGTTGGAACGTCTTCAAAATTTATGCATTCGGTATATCTTCGGCCTCAGAAAATATGATCACATTTCTGAATACAAGTCACTTCTCAAATGGCTGAAGATCCATGATAGACGCCAACTTCACATACTTACACTTCTTTTTAACATATTAAAAAATCCTCATAGCCCAAATTATCTTAGTGGCAAATTTAAAGATTTGTCTGCTGATGGTCTTGGGCTACGATCTGAAAGTTCACACACCCTACTTATACCTAAACATACATCTACCACTTACGAAAAACCCTTCACTGTCCAAGCAGCAAAAATTTGAAATTACCTGGATCCTGAAATCAGGAAAACGACGTCTCTAAATATTTTCGAAGATCGAGTGAAAAAGTTCTGAATCTCCCTGAAACCTTTTCCTTTGTGTCCTTACCCTTTTTTGTCTTTTCCATCCCAAATCATGTCAATATTTTGTTTTCTTTTTTAATTTACTTTTGTATTTTTTTTGTCTAATGTGCTATGAAGAATTTTCATTGTAAAATCTCTTACAATCTACCAACTAAATTTCCATACAAATTGTTATGGTTGACTGGAAGAGATTGCTCATGTAGCAATAAGTCCACCATATGTACTATACATAAAAGTTAATAAATAAATAAATATACTCAAGTCGCCGAATCCGCAATACCTAAAGACGTGTTATTAGTCAGTTCAGCCCGTAATGAACTACGGATCTTGAAAGAGAGTCTCATGATAAAATGAGAAATGAAGAAATCCGACAGATGACTCAAGTAGTCGACATAGCGCCTAATATTAGTAAAGTAAAATGGCCAGGTCATAATAATAATTTAAAGAAGTAGCTGTGAAGCAGTTGGATACGGAAGGCGAACGATCGTGTGTAGAAGCGCGCCTTAGGAAAGACATATGTCCAGACGTAGATACAGGTAGAATGGTGATGATATATATATATATATATATATATATATATATAAATATATAATATTGAGATCGTGGGGTATATTGAATGTCTAGAACTTACACAAATGACGTTCTTAAAACTCCTTTTATAGTTATGTTTTTAATTGTAGTAAAGAAGCATATAAATGTGATTCGATACAGAAAATAAGCAATATTACTTAACCCATATGTAATCGAATATATTCATTTACTAGCCACAATAAGTCAAGGCGACAATTAGGCATTGTAAAGTTTTGTATTTTACGCATATACCACGCCTCTTTTTGACATTAAGATAGGGTCGTCTTGTTAAGATATTAAGTTAAGGACTTCTGGACCTTTAAATTAGCTACGTTTTTAGTTATAAAAATTGGAATTATAATGCTAGTTGTTAACTAGTAAAATAACTTGGAACGAAAATGAGTTTTATGCTTTAATTTATAAACTTCCTTTTAAAGCTAGTTAAAACTTATATTTTTTTATTACTGAAAATATATATGGATCATAAATTTGGCCATTATAATATATAACCACCTCATGGGCTAATACAGATTTTATTATAACCCCTGTGGTTTAGTACTTCCAACACATAAATGAAAGTAATTTTTAATCTTATTTAAATTAGAAAAAAGTCAGTGATATCCTTTACATAATTTTATTGTAAGTTTTGACCTGTAAATTTTGATACTTAAAACGAACTAAGTATTGTCAAATAAGCACAGCCGAGAGGAGTATACGAGTAAAAAATTAATGTCTTGCATAAAATATAAAAAATGTTTCCACTTTCCTAATTCAACGAATGTCACTACGACTTGATTTTTATCTTCACGATATAAAGCTGAAAAGATTTCATAAATGCTTTTTTTATTAAAATCATAATTAGGAAAAACGTTTTTTACAAAATACCCTTTCAAATGTGTATAATGAAACAATTCAATAATTTTTAAAAATATTTAGTCGTAAATACCTTATAATATATTTAGAGCTAAGGGCTTCAGGGTCGTATTGCATTAAATTTTATACTGGTAATATGATGAAAAAATTACAGTTTGAAAATTATCAAAAGTAATTTTTAGTGAAATATAAGTGAATATCTTTTATTCATTTTATTGATCTATTGCATTTGAAGAAAAAAAAATGTTGAGTAAAAGTAAACCTGCGACTTGCAAGTTATATAATTTATTATGAAAATAATAAAATCTTAAAAAAAGGTAAACGAACGCCGATTATATTTCCGAACGTTAAATTAAAAACTGTGTATGCCGATGATTGAAGATCCATCTCAAAATATTCAACTTATGGACAATTTTTCCACTAAGATGGCAATCGAAAACATTTATGGAAAACCAATGAATCCCGCATGCAACATCAAGTGAGTTTACTCAACAAACAGATTCTACCGAACAAAATGTTGTTGTAGGATCAGTTTGTTGCCAGGGTGTCTACAAAAAATGTAGGAAGAAGCAAACATCGTGTAAAAATTGTACTAAACTGATTCATGAATATTCAAAAGCCATAACAACATTTCACGCATATTATTAATAATAAATTCCACGTGAGGATATTTTAAGTACAAATTATAATAAAAGTCATTAAAAGTTGCCTACATTTATTTTTACATAGAATACTGGTGTGTTAAGTTTTTGGATATGGGTACTGGGGACACCAAATTTTTTTTTTGTTTTCCTTAATGCAAGATTTTTTAAAATTTGATTAACTGATTGTAAATTACAAAAATAATTTTAAAAATAAAATAAAACTATATCTTTAGCATTCTATCCATCATCAAAGTTTTGAAAAATGGTCATTTACGTGGTGATATTAGGATATCCTTTATTTCAGCTTCTGAAATAAATTTCCGTTTCGATTTGTATGTAACAACATGTATCAGCGACATCGGATTTATTAGGTTTCAACCTGCAAGTTTCCTCATGTTTCAACTTGTTCAAGGACTTTAGTGACTTGACTCGCGAGTGTTTTCTTTGTTTTCAAAGTAAATGTTATGATATAAAAGCACAGTTACGATTGCTAGAGTGAAAAATCGGATTTTGTGATTTTTTTAATAAAGAGTTTGAGGGGTTGTAAGACCACTTGTGCTATATTGGGACTATACAAAAGACTTGACGATTAATTATACGAGACGTCATTAAATTTATTTTAATTGCCAGAAACGACCTGAAATTGAAGTATAATGGAAATGATCTATTCAATTCAGATATACATGCGATTGTTTCTGAAGAGATCAACTATATTTGAACCAAAGCTTTCAATTGTAACTAAGGAACGAGTTATTCAATTACTGAAATCCTATTTCAAGAAGTACCTCAATTTGAAAATATACCCTAAAATTAAACGAAATGATAATTTTAAGAAGAAATTGAAGTGTTTTTGAGAGTCATCTAAAAAGCTTTTCATCGTTGCTGCCTGTCAATGCTTTTCATTTAAATCATGTTTATGTTTAAAACCTAAGAAATGTTCCATCCATGAGAAGAGTTTTTGCTATATCAAAGAAATAACAGGAAAATGACTATAAACGGTGTAGATAAGAAAGAAACGCCTAGGTTAATGAAACGACAGCAAATCGTTTTGAAGTGTTAATAAGGATAGCAAAAAAGTCATGTTCCACTCACGAAACGGATTCTGTGTTAGAAAATTGTAATATAGATTCGGTATGTGCATTTTCCCCAGAAATGTATCCGATAACAGAGGGGATGACTACAAACACAGCCTCGATAGAGACATCATCAAATTCAACGGCGAATTGGAAAACATTGCCGTTGCCAACAGTTATTAAGGTCTGTAATAGATACGGTTTATCGACACAATCTGCTGCTGTTGTTGCTTCTGCAGTATCGGCTGACGTCGACTTGCTTCCTATCGATGACTTAACTCTGGTTATGGACAAAAACACGATACACAGAGCTGTATCTAAAGCCCGCAGAAAAGCTTCAGCAGATACTGGAGGTATTGGTATAAGAAGCACTTACGTTGATGGACGAAAAGACAAAACTCTGATAAATGTAAAAATAGGGAATCGTTACCATTACAAAAAAATTTTAGAAGAGCACATATCAATTTTGACAGAACCTGGATCAATTTGTTTGGGAAACAAAACGCCAAGTCGTGGCACTGAAAAGGGAATTCTTATTTCGATCATAACTTTCTGAGAGAATTAAGGTTGGAATTTAAATGATGTGATTTCCATTGGATGTGACGAAATACCAACTAATATCGTTTAGAAAGGTGGCGTTATTAAATATATAGAGAGACCGTTACAATGGTGTGTTTGTATGCTTCAAACCAATGAGTTACCCCTTCGTCATTTGTCCTTAACCTTAGATGGTTGCACTTCAGTTCCTAGAGAATATTCCGGATGTATTAGAAAACAATTAGCTGGTTGCAAAAATAAAATCACTGTGTCTCTTTGTGCAGTGGCTGATAATTTTCCTGAGTTGCTGAAAAATGTGTCCGATGAAGCAACTATGGATCAAAAATATCTTTATGAGATATATAAACTAGTTCCTGTACCAACTAGTTCCTGTACACCTGAGATAGCAAACCATGATCTTGGAAAAATCGCACACTCGAGATGGCTTACTTTTGTTAGTTGTATACTCAGACTTTACGTAATGTCAACTGCTTGTCAACTACGTGGTTAAACATACTCTCTGATTTCGTTCCTAATCAAGAAAATAACCTCTTTTAATGATAGAACCAAACATATTTTTCAACTTATTATGTACTCTCCATCTTTATCTAAAAATCTGAGATCTTTTGTGAATTCTGTTATCGAAATAAATGCTTATTACAAATCACCTCACCCACCTCACACACCCAGAAAACTTATTTATCAGTATGTTTTTTGCGATAGAGACCACATTCGGGTGCTGGCATTGCAAAGAATAGTAAAAGCTGGAGGAGCCGCTAAACGCAGGATATTTAAACCATCAAAAATTAATTTCTCTACAAGGGATTACACGGAAATTATTGTGCGGCGCGAATGTCAGGTTGCAGCAACACCTGTTCTTCGACTTATTTCTAATGAGGACGTTAAAATCATGACAAAAATAAGAGTTTGGAAATTGTTGAAAAAAAAAATTTTCCTTGTCTTCTCGTGAATTCCTTGTCACACACAATTTGTAATAATATATGTTAAACTGGTAACAAAATCTTCAAAAATTTTAACTGATGCTAATTCTAGAGATGACTTTACTGAAACTAGGGTTAAATCTCAAGCAGAAATACCAAATTTTGGACACAAAATAAGTTTAAATTCTAAGTGTCTGTCATTTATTATAAGCTGTATTATGTATTTTTTCATTAATTTCAATAATAAAACACCTTTTAAACTTGATTTTGATATTATTTTAGGCATATGGTTAGGTATGTAAAACAGTAAAATTTACAAAATTTCAAAGTGCGGTAGATCCCTCGAAATGACATGAAATTCAGGTCTTTTACATTTTTCGTAATCTCTATGAATTTACGCAAATTTTTATAATTCTTGCGATAGGGTAGTTCGAAAAAAAATTTCTCATACATATGACTACCCGGGTGCAACATAATGAGTACCCGGGTGCTCCGGTTATTGATCAAGTTGGCAGTCGATTTTAACTCTTAACTTTATTTATTTTTTATCGTTTGAAATATCATAACGAGTATGAATCGACGTCATTTGATTCCAATAACGAGGCTCAGAAAGGATATGATAACTTTTCGTTACATACATAACATAAGTAAGTATGAATTAACAAAAGAATACCCGGGTATTGACACAAGGGTTAAGTACAAATAGGTAGTATATCGCGTAAAGAATTGCATACATAGAAAATTATATGGTGTTTACGATTATATTTACTCGTATATTTTATGTCAATTCTATAATTAACAATGGTATAATTATCATAACTCAATTATTGTTGAAAAATAGTAACCTGCCGATATTTAGTTTCAAAACATATCTATTTTCATGCGATACAAGTTAAATCGATGAACAATTAGACATTTTGTACCCATTTAAAAATACGTCCGAATTATGTCATCAACATTCCATTTTGTCTTGAGAAATGATATTTTTCTTTTATCAACTACGTATATGGGGCTTATATTTTCATTACGTCTTGGCATATACCCGAATAAAAATATTATTTTTTTGATGGCCTATTTAGACGATATCGTTGTCATCCTATAACATTGTAATGTCTAAAACAAAATCTTATTTGTTGTAATCAACAGCATTTTCCTCTTGCGTTTATGTGCTTTTACTTGTATGTTTACTGTGCTTATTTTTGGGTAGATATGAACGTTAAATCCAGGGAGAGCGAGAGCTCGGCGTTATAGATAATACCATCCCAGTTCGTTCGATACTGACACAACGATGAAGATTGTCTTAACTAAATCCTATTTATGAGCGAGGCTGTCGCTAGATTTACTACTTGAAGTTCCAAACAGAAGATAAACTGGAAGTATTGGTAAAAAATATCATTTCAGTGTTAAAGTCTATAAACACAAAAGAAAGTATGAAATAATTCAGCCTTTAAGTTAATGTTGATTTATATTTATACTAATATTTATGCTTCTATTCACAATTTCGCTCACAAATATATTTTTATTTTCATGATGGAATTGTTCTACGGTTATAAATGCTTTTCTCTTAAAGGAAGTTACTTTTGTAATTGAAATAAAAACAACATGCATACGAGATAAGTTATTTGTATTTGAATAAAAGTATCATTTGCAACTCTTGAATATCTGCAATATTTTCGATGATTCCTATTCATTATTTGTTTATTGTCAAATATTGGGAAATATTTGATCTCAGTGAAAGTTCAGTTCAACTCTAAGTTTACGCGATGCTCATACAAAGAGAATTTGTTTAGTAAGGATTCTATTTAAATATAGACAGTAAGAAAAATAATTTAAGAGTTGCGTTTTTGATTCAATGCATCCTAAATGTGTTACTGCACTATCTTTTATTATTTTTTCATACAATTTCTTAATAATTATAATAGTATGAATTTGGTTTTTTCCATTTTCGGTCATCGCAGCTTTAATTTTTTTTGTAATTTTTGTCATAATTATTTTAAATATTAATTTTATTTTTGCTTTTTACATATTTCATTTTATTCTTCCCTCAATATTACACGGTAGAGTTTTATATATCCACCTTTTATATATATATATATATATATATATATATATATATATATATATATATATATATATATATATACCAACAATCTACCAATAATCTATTTTGTATATCTTTAATCCATCCATTTGACCATATTATTTTCCCCTTAATAGGCTAAGTGAAAAGTAAGCTGCAATTTTTTGGATATATATGCATGTCCAATTCTTTTCTCCTACAGTCTGCAGAACTTGACGGATTTGCCTATTTGAGAAGTTTTTGGACTCACGAGTTTTATAGAATATATGATTGTATTTGCCTTAATTTCTTTGCTGTGGTCGATCATCCTTGCAATTGGTCAAAATACGGTGTACATGGGAATATGGCGCTTAGTATTTAGTCTAATAATATAAAGAATATGTGTTTCTTAAGTGGGACTAGTAAAGGTATCACACCAAAAATATTTTACTAAAACTGTTAAAATTTAATTAAATATAATTTGTAAACGAGATGCAAATACGAGTAATTAATTCTTTAGAAAGTTTCGAAAGTATTTAATAAAATTTTAATTTTCACTTTCTCTGCACATATTAAATAGAAGAGTTCTTGCACAAGTCTCCTAATTTTAATTGTTTAACTTTATGTTGATTATTTCCGAATATTTTTTTTCATGTTCTTTTTACAGTTCAAAATAAAAATTTTAAAATTGATATGAAACTCGCTAACGAAATCCTTCAGTCTTTATTCCCAATATTCGTTCTATCAAAGTACAACGGTAACCTGACATCATACTGAACGAAATAATTATTTTCTCCCGTAAAGAGATATGTAAGTGTTTTTAAATAAGTAAAATCGTCGTCTTTTTCCGAACAGAACAACCATTCTCACTACAATCATGTAAGTTGGCAATACGAGGTATTGGCGATTAAATCGACTCGTAAGTCACTTTCCTTTAGATCTAATAAATTATGAATTTATCATCATCATATTCCAATCTATCATTTCTAAGTAAATCACGATTTAAAGGCAATACCATTGTCATGTAGCATAGGACTCTTGTGCAAATGATTAATGCAACACTTGATTGACAACAAATGATTAGTGCATACCTGAAAAACGCAGAAATCATCTCAGTGGCATTGGTGGAAGAATTAAGTTATGTCATAAAGGGAAGTCATGGGAGTTTAAGTTAACTATGTATTCAAATTATTAAGTAATTAAACTATATTTTAACTAGAGAAAGGAAAATGTTAAATCAATCGCACTGCGTCAATAATTTTGTGTCTTTTACCTTAAAAGAAAAAGTTAGTCAACTAAACTATAAAAAAAAATATTCACTGGCGAGTTTCCAATAGTGTACTCTAACGGGGTTCCATGAAATAATCCTTTTAAAAAAGAAATATTTATTTAATTATAATATTTATTATAAGAAATAGTCTTTATTTGATAATTAATACAAGAGACTTGTGTCCACTGCTTGGTCACTAATACTGAGGACCACTGCTTGGTCAGCAATATATTCATAATGCTGTTCGGTGGAAATACTGCTTGTAACAGTACCTTACGCATAATAACGGTCCTTCAGTGGTAGAAAGTGATTGCGACTGTTTTTCACATTAATTTTTTGATTTTGAATATTTCCTTGTTGTTGATTGTCTTTATTTACAATACCCTCTCGTTATTAATAATGATAACAATATCAGGTTACATAATTAACTTCTTTTATAAATACATTTTACAACTTACCCTAATACCGGCCACTGTAATTAGTACCTTAACTTAACTAAGTATTTCGTTATTTTAGTGGATATTAACATGTTTCGGTTGCATTTCTAGCAGCACGTAGTATGGTAGGGATTCAAAAGAAATACATTATCGAATCTGACCAATAAGTACCTTTATATTGCTAGTTAGAAACACAGGCATGCAAGCACGCGTATGTTTTGTTTTTTGTTAGGATCGTCTAGAAACATTATATGACTTGATGTTTCTATGGAAATTTGCTAATAATATTTTGAAAGGGTTCATCATTATTAAATGCAGTGAATGACTCTAGATGACAACATACAAATACTCATAGTATTTGAATATGGTTTAAAGGGTGAAAGTATTTACACTTTAATTAATGAATACATCATTAGATGGTTTACAGCATTTACGAGGATTCAACGTTATGAATTGAATGGATATGATTTATGCGCTGTTAATCATTTGATTCACAAATATATGAATATGAACATTCATCAGAATCCTATTTCATCAACAAATGTAGATACCTGTTTATACGTATGTGCATATACATACATATATACGTCCATGTGCACATAATGTGTAATTCGACAACTATCTTTGTAAATAATTGATGGTTATTGGAAAAATTTAACAAGGGTTAAGGGTTATACATTATCAGTATGTACACTATAAACTTCACGGTTTATATGTATATATAATTTTTAGAGGTTCCTACAATTATCTTCCCTGAAATATAGACTTCCCTGAAAATTACCACTATTACTATTTACTTCTTAGCAACAAATTTTAAGAGAGTGGAAATCTTTACGTCATCTCCTTATTCTCTCATCGGGATTAAAGAACGGAAAAATCATGCAACGCCGTCATCTAAAAAATGCGGTTAGTCTTTGGCGTCAAACAGTTTTTGGAATAGGGCTTTGATATTATATAATTGCATGTACCATTCTAGTACAATGGTACATGCAATTACATAAATATTTTTGTATTTGGCGATAACTTAAAGATATGGTCCTCATTATACTTTGATATCTGTATGCAATTCGTTTTAACAAATATTCTCTTAGGTGATAATCTTGCTTTGAATAATATAAATTTTTGATATATTTTTAAGTATATGGCATGGTGAATAAAATTAGGTAGAGGTAGAACGATGTATCAAAAATATTTATTAACTTTCGTATAGGAAAAGTTATAAGAGGCATAAACATAAACATGAATAATCATGGGGTAATAGTAGGGAAGGAGGAGGGGGATAATATCATGAAAGAGAGATTGAGGGGAATCATGAAATTTTTCATACGTGTGATTGAAGTAAATTTTGCTAGATCCAAAATTTGCACTCATTCCTTACATTCACTTATTTTATTTCTTTAGATTCAAAACCTAGTATGAAGAAGAAATACACAGGAATACGACAAGGTATATATTACAGGTACCATAAGTACATCATCTAGTAAACAAGACTCCAATTTCTTGTATGCATATTATAATATGAATCTTTTAAAATTGTTTGTCATGATGATGACAAGTAACGTATAATAAATAGTCAGAAGAAAAGAAATAAGTACTTATTGAGTAATTAAGAACAAGTGCAAAATTGTGAATGTAAATGTTTTAATTAATGTAGTAAATAGTAGTATATCATATGTTGCTTTTAACAGTTTCACTTATATACAGAGACATACATTTTTAAATAAAAAAAAATCATCCATATTTATTAAAAAATGACGGAGATAGGTGGAATTGGGAAGCTCGCTAAATACATTACTTGATTACTCTGAGTTGGATATTAATAATATTTATCTACAGAATCAGCATGATTACGTTTTTGGGCGCAGCGTAAATTGTGAGGTACCTAACAAGCATATAGTTCCTCAATTTTTTGTGGAATTTTTTGTTACTTGCATATATTAAAACGAATATTCTCAGAAAGCCTTCCTATACTGTTTATCGTTCCCATAATTTCTTTATAATTATATTTCCTATGGTGTAGAGTTTCAAAAATAAAATACTTGAGATAGGTTCTTAGGTGAACAATTTATTAGTTTAAAATTGTTGCATTAAAAACGACTGAAACTTTCTTGTAGCTTACATATTTGTACCTATTTACTATTTATTAATCTAGTTTCCGTTTAATTATCTAAATGCTGGATTTCATAAATTATATGGAGCGAATTTTCATTAAAATCATACAAAAATAAAATGCGAATTTTAGTGAAATCCAAAAATTAAAAATGAATTTATCATAAAAGCTTCACCAAAATTGAATTAAGTTTTCATTTATGATCATTCCAGGGTAGAAGGTAAAAATTTAAGTTAAAATCATTTGGAAGGCAATCAATATTGGTAATATAATTTTTAGGATTTTGAAATGAACATAGAATCCCACGTTTTTTAAATAATAAATTGTTTTTAGGATGTTATTATCAATTGTATGAGAGGCAAGTATTCAATAATGTGTTTAGGCATATTTTATGTTAACTACTATAATATGTAACTTACATGAGTATGATTATGAGGACAACGTACTCACGCTAAAAGGATGAAATTAATGAAGATTGAGAGGTCGCGTCAAAAGATTAACCAGTTATTAAATCTCTTAAACAATTTACATACGAATTCAGTTAAATTATAATATATGGATATCGAATCGACAAATAGAAATTAATATCAAAAAGGAATGGAAAACAAAATTGTTGAAGGATGTTGTTAAAGACAAATAAATGTAAATAAAAAGTCTGTTTCAGTTTAAAAAGTCCTCAACTACATATACAAAATTATCTCCATGATGCCGAATACAAGTGTAAAACATTTCATGGAGATCGTGACTGCGAAACAGACAAAAAAATAAACAAATTCAATTTCTTATTTGTTAAACACAATAAAAAGGTAAAATTAAATTACCTAAACGTTAAGCGTAATATATGAAACAATTGCTTATGATAAAATGGTTAATAAATAATAAGGTGAAAAGGATATATGAACTTCTTTTCATTTGATGAAGAGAAGTTTTAAATTCAATAAGTGTGTGTTAAGAAAAAGGGTGATCAAAGGAATAAATCAGCACACGCACTAAGTGAATTAATAAGAAAAATAAATATTAAGGATCCCGATACTTATAGGAGTCATCGGAAACCAAAAAGCTTTTGGTATAATAACTTCTAATTTCAACATTAATTTTCAGAATTTAAACAAGGCTGAAGTTTTCCTATTCCTCTTTATCTATCGTGAATATTTATTATAATATATCGTTATAATTTTATTATAATATATCGTTAACTAGTTAATTAACCCATGTTAGTATGTTATGTAGAATGATATAGAAGTTACGTAATATTAACCATTACCCTTGATATTGAAATGAAATTATCCTGACTAAAATAACTTAGTTGAGTTTTCCTGACTGCTTGAATGAATTAGAATAATTTTTATTGGCACCCAAAAAAATTACTTTAATATTTTGCCGGGGTGATTCTGTATCATTAATTGATTCAGTATCATTAATTAAGTTATTAAAACCGTTAAATGTGCCAATATAATTTCCAATATAATTTCCAATATATATTAATGATTTCAGTATCATTAATTAAGTTATTAAAACCGTTAAATGTGCCAATATAATTTCCAATATAATTATTTTTCTATGTTTTAACGGTTACAATAGACCTTTTAAAATTCTGTAAGTGCGAAAAATAAACAAAACTTTTATTTTTCAATGAGCGTTTAGATAAAGTTAAAAATACAACTAAAAATAATACATTTATTGATAACTTCAGATTAAAAAATTCAATATTCAAATTAATTGTATATATTTGATATCAGGCTGAAAATTAAAAATGTTACGGAATACGCCAATATAACATTAGCTTTTTATGTAAACAAGCCTGCAGTGTTTTGGGCGAGACCCTCTTCTCATATACATCTGTGCATATTAGTAATAGAGATATGGACATATAGATATATGGACGAAGTGATGGGGGAGCTCTTGTTATTTCCTATTTGGTGATGCGTTATGCTGCATGGTTAATACGTGAGAATTACATTGCCAGACTATTTTTAAGGAAAGATATTTAAGTGGTATAAATACTGTAAATTGAAATTAGCCATATTATGTCAAAACCTAATTCACGAAATAAAATTTTATAGTTTCCGACATTTGCATAGCAAATACAACTCGACATTTATTTTTTATACTCACGAATACAGTGTAATATATTAATTTTAGTTTTAAATCGTATAAAATGCCTTGATATGGAGAGTGTAAAATTTTTCGATCGATATATCCAAAACTTGGAAATAAAAAACGGCATGATATAAAATCTGATAAACGAAGAATCGAAGTGATTGTGCTGTTTAGTGTCTAAGGTAATACATGAATAGGTATATATGTATAATAAGCTAGTTTTAATCACAGAGATGCATTATTTGCGATTAAAAAGTTGGTATGAATATATATATATATGTGTGTGTGTGTGTGTGTGTGTGTGTGTGTGTGTGTGTGTGTGTGTGTGTGTGTGTGTGTGTGTGTGTGTGTGTGTGTCTATGTCAATTTAATGTATGGGGTCATGGCTCTAGCCCCCAATGTTAAAAAATTATCATGACTTTATTACGTTTCTTTAAAATGCTAATGTAATGTAATAGAAATAAAAATAGTCATCAAAAGTAAACTGACGGACTCATTTTTCATTATTTTGGTTACCTAAGAGATAAGCTTTTATAATTAAAACACGGACACTTAGTTAACACTCATGGGGCAGTCACAAGAAACGATGTTTTACAAGAATTACAGTTATTATTATTTAATGCAGATTCCATTGGTGTAACGCAAACGAATTTTTGCTTTTTTCTTCCAAACTTTAAATAAAACTAAAACATAATTAGCGATAATCAACAAGAAACACGATCTGGATAAGTAAACAATTTAAGTACATTTTGCAATGTTTTGTTTTGAAATTCTCAGTATCGAAATTCATTGTTATTTTTTGCTGTGTTGCCGCACAGTCATGTAATTATTATATTTGTGTTATTGTCTACACTCCCCTCTCCTCCTTAGGATCATCATAAGCTGAGCGAGCGAGCGCACGCAGTGACTTGTTTGTTACTATCTCGTTATCACGTATTTACATTCTGCTTGTTTAACATCTACGACTCCCGCTTTGTGTTTCTGGACTTGTGACGTGGATTCTTTACTTGTGACCCGTGCTATGAATGGATTTTGTATTGCTTTTGATTTGGACTACTGGCTGAATAATTCCATAAACTTCCCATAAATACGTCGAAATGCATTTTTGCTATGGATTCATAAATGGAAATACTCGGGCGGTGGCTGTAGAGTATCCGAAGATTCCCCGGTCGTGATCACTATCCGGATCATAAGGTGATTTTGCGTACCCATAACACTTTCTTAGCAAGCCGAGTTCCTGGTCAGTCGGAGAGCCCTCGACGGCCTCCAGTGCGTGTCGATAATGAAGTGTACGCAGAGACCCGGGGATAACTACACGAGATCTTTAAATACGTACTGGTGTTCTGTTGGACAGTTGTCAATCTGACGCTGCGACGTAAAAAATTACATCCATTCCACATCCAACGCGTACAAGCGCTTATGCCACAACATCACATCTCAAGATGACGATTCTGTAGAATGATACTACAGCAATATTACCAAGACCTTATTTTTTAAAACAATATATTTTGATCCGATGAGAGCGCATTTAAAGGTGTGGTACTTTCAACATTCACAACTTACACTTTCGGAAAAGCAAAAATCCTTACGCTAAAAGAGAAGACCGGTTCCAGTTTCAATTTTCAGTAAAATTGTGTTCTGGGATTATGGGAGGCAAACTAATGGGGCGTTTGGAATTGCGACCGCGCCTCGATGGACAGCGTTAGTTGAATTTTTTGACACAAAATTTAGAAGACCTTTTGGAGTATGTAACCCTTCGAACCCACCAGAGAATGTGACTGCAACATGACGGAGCTGACGTAATATGGTGGACATTACGTCAGAATTGTTCGGACTTACTTGAATGAGGAGTTCCCTAACCACTGGATTGGTCAAGGTGATACAATATCATGGTCGGTGCGTTCCCCGGACCTTAACCCTATTGATTATTTTTTGTGGAGTTTTTTTAAAGAACATTACAGGAATTACGAAGAAGAATAAATATGACGATAACTCTTACGTAACCATAATAATGAAAAATGACTCCGTCAGTTTACTTTTGATGACTATTTTTATTTCTATTACATTACATTAACATTTTGAAGAAACGTAATAAAGTCAAGATAATTTTTTAACATTGGGGCTAGAGCTGTGACCCCATACATAAAATTGACATAGACACATACACATACACACACACATATATATATATATATATATATATATATATATATATATATATATATATATATATTCACTTGTGTTCCACCAATAGAATTTGCATTAATTTTTCGTGATATCGGGGTACTTTAGTTTCGGTACATTTTTTTTCACCAGCGCTAATTAAAATCGGGCAGAAATGATCTGCCAAATGTAATTCTTGTAAATATTTGTTTTTTGTGACTGCCCCATAAGATTTAGCTAAGTGTACGTGTTTTAGTCATAAAGTCTTATGTCTTACGTGCCCAAAAAAAATATAAGAAACGGCTAAGTTAGTTAACTTTTGGTGACTATTTTTATTTCTAATATATTACATTAGCTATTTTCAAGAAACCCATTAAAGACAATATAATTTTTTAACCTTGAGGGCTAGAGGCGTGACCCAAAATTGACCTATACGAGACCTTCAATCTCAATGTTGCTTTTAGGGCGTCACTTCTTGGACAGCCTGTATATATGTATATATATATATATATATATATATATATATATATATATATATATATATATATATATATATATATATATATATGAATACATATAAATTAAAATTATACGTTTTTGGTTTCCCACAATATACATGTTACATCTGTAAACCAAACCATATAACATATTTAAGAATGCCTTTCACACAATATTTTAAAACTGCGATACAGTATTTCACCACATCTCACGGGATCGGATCTTTACTATTTTAGTTTTATTTTGTAGACCTTGCATCCGAAAATAGATGAGAGTGCATGCGTATATATTATTAGTTTCTTGGATATCTTTCATTATTAAATTATCATTATTTTATTAAGTATACTTTAAGCTTTATTTTTTTAAATAAATCCACTAACTTAATGTAAACATTTTTCAATTCAATTCCTTATCAAAATTTCCTTAACAAATTATCAAAACTTTAGACGCAAACTGTACTTCAAATTTGTAATTTCTTTTCGTTAAACGGTATGTAAAATTGAACATATTTGGCGTTATTTGCATATTGTATAACTTTCGAAAATATAATAAAATCTAACCGCTCCCCTATCACAAACTCACTAATACAAACAGTGTGAAAACCCTCACAAACTCTGCTTCCGTTCTTGTTTTGCGTAATATTTTAATGCTGTTGGAAGTTTTTAAGAGTCAATCATTCAAAATTACCCACCTAAAGTTGTCATACAACGAAACATAGATCGTGGTAAAGAATTTAAATAAAGTAGAAATAATACTACATTACGTAATTTTATTTAGGTGTATAAACTAAAACTTCTAATTTAATTTAAATTACAAAATGGAATTATGACGTAACTTTAATATATAAACATGTTAATATGTTAAAGTGATACTGATAGGAATTAAATTCTTCAAATATGTCATATTGATAGCTAATTAATTTCTTTTACTTATAATGAGTATACATATATACATGCTAAAAACTTCAATATTCTCCACCGGCACGTGAGCCCACCGGAATATTAAAAGAACTTCTTAATTCTCTTTCTATTATTTTATTTGTTTCCAGAAATACATAATTTAATTCAAGTAATGGCAGCACTTGAATACAAAACAAGTTTACCTGGCGTTATTTCGTATTCTCATAAAATATTAAATTCTGATAGGAGGGAGCACGCAATGCCATGTCACAATCATCATGTCACAACTGGACCATGGGCAAAAATACTTGTATAGCATTGTATTTTTGCCTTGTCCTCACGGTCATTTAATCAAATTTATATTATATTATAAAGTCTTCGACTCTGTATATAAGAATTAGAAATTTCATTGTTTTTCAGTTTGTCAACGTTTACGGAAACGTTATAATTTTAAATTTTGAATCTGGCCGTTCATGTCTTTTATATTTATTTTACATTTTATATACGAAGGAAATCTTTTTAAATGACACATGGCATGGGCAACGCATCTGCTGTAACTGAAATATATGTATTTCACACCGGTAAACCTATTTTTAAATAAATTCAAAAAGGGGAAGATTCTCAATTCGACGCCAATGCGCATTTTCTTTGTTTTGTGTTTGTTTATCGATTTACACCTATGCTTAAACATATTATTTTTGGGTTAAGTGTGCTTATATATTAATAGCTGAATAAATTTACTAGGATCTTATTATGGAATCTGAATATAAAAAACAGAACTATCCAAATGAGTTAAAATCACTCATATTAAAATGTGGTTAACTTATTAAGGCTGATGATCAATGACTTCTATGAGTAATGATAATGAACGAAATTACTAAAAACATTTGAACCTAAATAAGTTATTTCTCTGACAGGCTATTTAATTCTTCCATTAAAATTACATAACTAAAATTGTTTCATTAATTTTTTCCTTCTGATAAACTACTATGTAAACTACCCATCGAGTAGTTTATCAGACTCTTAGTCATAGGATGGTATTTATTCTATGTAATTTAATTGTTTAGTATATTTAATTATGTGCCTACTAATAAAGAATTGAATATTTTAATTAAAAATTTAATTAAATATATAGCGATTTAAATTCTATGTTATTGTCAATTAGTTTTCAAACTTCTACCTTTTGATGAAATCTAAAAATTGTAATAAAAATATGGAAAGTAAGGGAACTATGTACCTCTAAGTAATATTTATTAATAATTATCCATGTTTAAGGATATAATAAAATTTCTATTAATAAATTTGCAACTTACTTAACAATAATTTTGTAATATTGTAAAAATTTGTTTTATAAAAAATATAATTTGAAAATAATTTGATTACAAACGAAAAAAATATAATATATATATATATATATATATATATATATATATATATATATATATTTTCTTTTCTTTAACTTTGTATAAACTAATTTTTTTCATTTAACAAGTTGAATTATTTTACATTCACTTACTTCCAATGACTTATTATGGTTTTAATTTCAGAGTAAAACTTTATAGTTTTTTCTATCAATATCATAACTATTTACATGTTCGTTCATAAATCTACTTTTTGGGATTTCTTTTATACGAAAACGGTCTACCTTTTTGCAATGCCCGTTGCCGGGAAATAAATTATGTATTATCTTTTGAAAAATCCATGAATTTCTTACGTCAATATGACTCGGCTAACTTTGTCTTATACGGAGTTGATTAAAATTATAATTGGAATAAATTAAACGTTTTTAATATTTCGAATTCGATCTAAAGAGATTCACTAGTTATTAAATCAAAGATGGAATTCAACAACAATTTCGAATAATATAGACATTTTTCAGCTGCCGGTATATATTAACTTACGAGCATTAAACAAAAATAAACTTAAATAAATTTTCTCTCTTTATTGATAAAATGTAAGTACTTTACCGGCTATCGACACAAATGTATAAACAATGATGGTGAAACGTAGTTCAATTCGCCTAATTTTTATTCGTGTATACCTTCATGTAATTTCTTTTATTATATTTGCACGACTCGATTGCCAATTTCATATATTTATCAATTGGCTTCATTAATATTATTCCTAGTTTTTGAAGCTATCTTCCTTCATATTTTTCTACTTATTAATTTTTTGGTAGATATGAAAATATTTAAATCATCTTTACAGTACTTAATTTATTTTTACTTTCACATTTTTGCTGATACACAAAAGTATGTAAGTAGAAGAGACTTTAGCAATATGGTTATAACCTTTTAAAATTTATTTAAAAAAAAACAATTTAAAGAAATTCTTTATTCATAACTGGATTTTTGACTTTTGATTCATACCTGTACTAAATTTTTATGCGAATTTACTTGATGCGTAACATACGCATTCTAGTAGTAGAAAAAGACTGATTAGAAAGGAAGTTAAAGTGTCACACGTGGTAGCCTGTATCCCATCTCAGTGAGTAATCTTCTGATGATATGGATAGATTTGGAATGATCTTGGATAGTAACATTGAGAAACAACCTTGCAAGTGCTTCGCATTTAAATGAGATAATTGTTTTTATATTATGTTTTTAAATGTTATCTTTGTATGTTTAACAGGTGTATTAAAGTTTTTTCAAAAGCAAAAATTGCTATATAACAACAAAATGCCAGTTTGATCAATATTAAATTTTTTATACTACAATATTTAGTCGTACTCTGAAAGGTTGAACGTCTCTTTTTTACCTTTTGGTGAATAAAAATGATCATTAAAATATTACATTCATATATATTAATAATAATAAAAAGATCGAAGCGGTGATATAGTTTATCCGATATGTATTTTGATACTTTAATTGTCTTTTTATTTAAAAGATTATATGTATGATATTTGAAATTTAATATTTATTTTGTTCACGAACAATATTTTTTCAGGCGACGATCACATCGATTTTATCGTAATATCAAAAATGTCGATCTATTTTCAAGACGAAATTAACCTACGCTAAATTGCATTAATTTTTTGGGCAATATTTTACAACGGTTGTATAGTAGCCCGCAATATAACAACAAAACAATTCAATGAAATTCCGCCTAATAATGGCACGATCATGCCGTTCACTTCGATCAAACAACCGCCCGCACGCTTTCAGCGACCGAGGGGTTAGATGCTTGAGCGGATATTGTCACAAACTGGAAATGGTTTTTATAGAGGGCCGAGAGATGCAATATCGCAAAAATGAGTCTGATGTAAATAAACGTTATAAGTTGTGCGTTGGACGTAAGTTTTAAACAAGAACGCGAATATTAATTAATGAATATTCGGTACTAGTGCTATTCGTTCGACAAAACATTGCATCGATGTAATTAATGGCTCAAAGAGGATATAGTATACAAAGGTAAGTGGAGAATATATCTAATTTTTATATTTATTCCTTTAGGGAATTTCATTAAATTTTAACGCCAAAGAAATATGGTAGCAGCCCATAAAAATAAAATAGTTTACCCTAGTCTTGGGTTTACTGTATGTCAATGAAATCACATGGCTAATATTTCATGAAGAACTTTGACAGTGCTTCGCGACTAAAAACTAAATAATAAAAAAAACGTAAAAATATACCATTTTAGTTTTACCCGTCAACTTAACCCAACATACAATTGCTCACATCGAAAATGCTGAATCTTGTGGCGCAGAAGTATAAATCGTATTTGAAATTTATCTACACTAAAAGGGTGTAATATTTTTTCAATTTTATGACAAATACAAAATCATTTATATTGTTATGTTGCTCTTTACAACAATATTGTATTAAAGACCTACCTTTTAGTTTAAATATTATTAAAAGCAACTTAGAGATCGCTTAAATATTTAAAAGTTAGTCCCTCTTATCTTAGTGGAGAAAATGGCTGTAGTTTAAAATAAAGCGTATGAGGTACAAAATGTTTTAATATAATAATTAATATTTCTTAAATAATTATTGATCGACAAACAAATGCATTGTTATTAGTATTTATTTTCAATATAATAGTTTTATAACTCTTAATAAATATTTACTTATCTCGTTTACATGGGGATGTGTATTTTTTACCAATTTTGCATATTACCCGACAGTTGACAGGGCCATAAAGCATATAACTCATTCTGGTAACAGAAGCCTAAAATCATGTAATATAGTTTTATTTATATTATATTTGTCTAAATACCGAATCCTAATTCTGGGCCATCATTTTTAATCTCATCTTAACACACTTTCCTCTTCGAGTATATTGTATTATCTAATTAATTTATCGCCATTCCCTTAACAAAAATCATGTGTTTGACCTATTTAGAAAATCCTTTCGGTAAATGAACTCGTTATGTGACTGCAATATCATTTCGGAGAGGACACTGTGGTAAATATATTTATGATATAAGAAATCGAGCTGAAATTAATGAAATATATGTAATAACTTATATTAATCCTAAATATCTATATAGATGACTGACATTATATATTTCAAAATAATAAGTATTATACTATTAACATAATGAATGTAATAAAACTGAATGGAAGTAAGGGGTAGCTCTTTCTTTTAGAGTAAATAAAATGAAGCTATTCATTTTAACGCTATCGTAAATGTTAAGGTTTTACTTGCACCAATGCGCGGGAGAAGTGTAGTATTGATGGGAAAGCAAAGACGTACATGACCAATATGTTTTGAATGTTAAGGATTTTATAGCGTCTAGATCTCCATATGACCTTTTTGACATTCTTAGGTTTAAACATATACCCACAAGTAGTGATACAAGGACTCAGGTAAATATTCACCAGTGCTGATGATTTAGTTTATATAATCCGATGCTTCAGAAACATTTCATTTCATTCAATAAAACGTAAAGTTGATGATTTATAAAGTTTTAGAATGAATAATGGTTTATTAATAATTTATTATATAACTAGAAAACTTCAACAATGTATTTACTTATTTAATACATTTTAATGAATTGTGACATTTCATGGATTTTTTTGAAAAGTTGTTATATATTCAGTTGAAAGTGTAATGTACTTCAATCATCAAATAACTGTTTCGAAATGAACGACGATTTTTCTGACAGATTAATGCTAAATTATTGAAGTACTTTTAAATATCGCTTTACCAAATCTCTTTTGATATTCTCATGATATTGTTAGGTATTCAATATTAATAATTTCCAATGTTAAGGTTAATTATAGATTCTTATATCTATAGTAAGATAACGTTTTCATTAAAATTTGGCTATTTAATGAAATTATTTCATTATAATTCTGTCGCGTAAATTAATACAAACTATATTTTTATGATTTCTTTCAATACAGCAATATTTTGCAACTAAATGCAATTAACTTTGTGATACGAAGTTTCTTCAAAATATAATAATTCAACCATTTATGGTATTAAATTGTTGTATTTTACGCGCCCAGTGCATAAAATTTTGATTTTCCCTCAAAAGTGATGCGGATGATATTTGTAAGTTTTTCCCTGTTTTTTAATTATTTTCTTAAATAATATAATTTATACATATATATATATATATATATATATATATATATATAATGAGTAATACTTAATATACATTTTATATAAGAGGGTGACCACTTGCTGACTCACTCATAATCAGATCTCTGAAACTATAAGATATATGGACTTGAAATTTGGCACTTATGTTTCCTACGTGATATAAACCACAACAAACAATAAATTTTACTGAGTGGGGATGGGGGTGGGTTCATGGAATAAGTCGGTAGGACTATCTCTGGACGTATAAGACCATGCGTAGTACAAATTTTATCAAAATCAACCCTTAAAAGAATGAGTAAAGGTAGGTTGTTGGAATAAATCGGTGGCCCTATTTCTTTACTTATAAAACCTACAAATTGGAAATTGGGATGTGTGTTCTTTACGCAATATAGACTCCCATTGAGAATGGATTTTGCCGAAATCAACCACCAAGGGTGTGAGTGGAAGTGGATTGTGGTGTAATTGGGTGACCTTAACTCTGGACTTATGAGACCAATAAACTTGAAATTTAGCATGATGTTCTGTACGCGACATAGATATGCACTAAACGTTTATTCTACTAAAATCAACCCCTAAGGGAGATAATGGAGTTGGGTTGGTGGAATAAGTTGATTGCACTATTTTTTTACATATACTTAATAAACATTTGCACATACTAAGAATGAATTTTACCAAAATTAGTTCCTAAGGGAGTGAGTGGGGGGTGGGTTAAATAAATAAATCGATGGTATTATCTCTAGACTTACAAAACTTACAAACTTTAAATTTAGTATATATATATTTCTTTTGCGATATAGGCACCTATTATGAATGACGGATTTTCTAAGGGGGTGAGTTCACCAATCCACTCCGGGTTGATGGAACGAGTCCGTGGCACTGTATATTTACCTTTAAAACTAAAATTTTAATGCATATTCCTTACGACACCTAGTAAGAATGACACTTGATATCGACACTTAGTAAGAACAAATTTTATAGATAAAAGTCAAGGAATATGCTGCATTACCGCTAAAGTCCAGCTCTCTACCATTGAACAATTTGAATACCCTGAGCCTTCATACAGCATCCAGTAGCAGAACATTTTCCCTCCTTTTCTTGTGAGTATAATGGATTGAGGCTTTCAAATTACAACTTTTGGAACCAGAAAGATAAGTGAGGGCAATGTTATGCCGACCTTCACATTAATAGGTCTGCCACAGAATTGAGAGTCTTAAGGTTGAACTTCATCCACAGTTTTTATTACTTTAGATGTACTTTATTGATTATAATGAACGTGAGAGTAAAATTTGTTCTGGAATTTACTTAGTACCTATAGTTAAGTATCTTTTACACATTTAGATATGCCCATCGAAGTGGGTGGGAACGACTAGTATCGTGCACGAATAAAAAATCTCTGCATATTTAAGAGTAGCGTTATGACTCTGTTATTATTTTAGAATCGATTCCAAATGGAATCGGTTTTTTGGCGAATATTGTTATTTTTTCCATCAGTATTACTCCAGAGTGAAAGGAGCACCCCGGTCTAGTGCAATTAGTGTTCAATTTATAAAATGTATTAAATAGTTTACAGTTAAATTTCATTAATATTTATGTTTCTGCCTTATGAGCAAATAAGTTCTTATATAGTCAAATGTAGTAATCTTGTTCTTTTTTAATTTTGCTTGCATTTTTATGGTATTGACGAATAACAATGGAAAGATATACGATTTTATTACGTCTTGAAATTGTTAAAATGTGTTATTATAAATTAGTATTACAGAGCTTAAGTAAAGTATCTACCATTGAGTTCCGGGTTCCAACTTCATAGTCCTGATACTGCTGAAATGCTTCAAACCAAAACCTTGAGTCTGCTGCTTTTTTATTACTATTTCGGGTTTCAAGAAGGGACACTTTAACTAAATTTTAGTTTCCAATCTCTCAGTTTTGACGCATTGGGGCTACTACTTGCTTAAGTCTGCTATTTTTAAGTTAGTATTATGGGTCATAAGTAGACAAATTTTCATCTAGTTTCGGGTTTCAACTTCGCAGTTCTGATATTGCAAGTGTAAAACCTGCCAAAAACATATATACTTGTGATTTTTCAACAATTTCAAGATTATAAAATCACATATCTTCCCATCGTTATTAGCCAATGTCATTATCATCATCTAACTCGTCGGCTGCTGATAGAGTGCGGAACGATATATCACGTGGAACAAGCTAGCTGGAAAAATATAAAATAGTGAAGTTTAAACCAACAAAAAACATCTTTTGATTGAAAAGGTCACCTTAGGTCTACCTTTGTCATAAAGAAAACAATTTATTAAACAATTAAATTTATTAAATGAAACAATTTCTACATTCTCAAGCACGTATATAAGAAAGGAAGAAACTCGTGTGTGGTTTTGGGATCGACTACTTGCTACTGCAGTTAATTCGTTTGGAAACGTTCATTGTGAGAGTAATTATGTGCGATCAAAATCATACATAATGTGGTAATATGTATGAAAAACAATGGAATATTGTGTAGTCTCTGAAGATTACCGGAGATTCCAATCAAAACAAGGTAATGTGTGCCTTAAATTTATCGTTAATTTCTTCGATAATAATTTTTTTCTTAAGCCGTCCTTTTGGGATTACTTTCCTTTCGGGATATCTTTGTTGGTTCTAAGAAGCCCACCGAAAAATTTTACCGAAAGCAGCAAAAAATAAAAAAAAACTGAAGTCAGGTTGTTTTATGCAAATGATCTTGCTTTTGTGGCTGAAACAAATACGTGTGCTATAGAAATATAATTGCTGCAAAATTTATTCAAGACTCGTAATCACACCAGAAAGAGCAGAAAAGGAAAAGAAATTTCTAAAAGAGCCACGACAATATTCATTCTAAAACCCGTACAGAAAAGTTGCTAGCTTTTTTAATTTCCAAACTAAAAAACTCAAACTCAATATGAATCAATATAAAACTATACAAAGAAAAGCTGTTGAGTTATTAAATATTATTTAGCATTTTTACAAAAAACTTTTTAAAGAAATTCGGGCTCCAGTTTCAGAAAAACTAATTATTACTAAAGAATCGGTTGAATTTTAGCAGTAATTTTTATTTGCTCATACGGCAACGTGACTGCAAATTTCAAGAAGTTTTACTGAGATTGGTGTGGCCAAGTAATACATTTTTTATCGAATGACGTTTTGATGGATAAAGTGGTAACAATTTAAATAAAAAGAAACATATTTCTTCGTCAAGTACAGATGAATATATTTTAATAATCGTAGTGCCAAATAGATTTTACACTAATAAGGATGATATGATAAAAGGCCGTCATCGACCAAATATTACCACACGTAATATTACTCTTTCGAAAAGAAACAATGGAACTGCTGATGATAGAAAGCAATAAAATACCGCAAGAAATTAAAAATTTGACTCCAACTGAAGTAGTTTTAGAAAAAAGTCTCAACATTTGTTATTTTAATAACGGTGGATACTAAAGTTTATAATGCAGTTATAGAGGCTAATACCCCACAAAGGTGTCATAATATATGTGAAGCTTCATTTAAAGGAATGCATGACGTTGATATCGATAATAAAATGTCCAAGACAGAGAATTACACATTCGAGATTCGCAGACTTTATACTTATATAAAATATATGGAACGTTTTTGAACATTTCAGATAGGCTTGTTATTGAAGTATAAAAAGTAAAAGGATGTGACAACACAAAATAACACAAGTGAAAAAAGAAATAGAAAACAAATTTCTGACAAAAACTGGAATCAGAATAGGTGAACCAAATGATAGAAAATACTAATGAAGGAAATACTAATAATAGAAATACGACAAGGATATTTTTCTTCAATCCCGAAATTACAAACCGAATTAAGTGATTAAATGATTATTTAATTACTCGAATTAACTAATATTTGGTTAACGGGAGGTAACCAATAATTATTGAAGGGACTTTGCATTTTGCTCTATACGGTTTTCTCAGCTTATGAAGGCGATGAGGAAAAATTCGAGGACTTCTGCTTAAAAACCCTAAACCTTTATTTAAAAAATTATTCTTGGCATGCAATGCCAGTAACATTGCGCCAATTTTTAATGCACGGAAAATAAATTAAATATGTTTTATGATTCCTTTTGGTTCAATTTCGGAAAAGACTTAAGAAGCGTTAACAAGGAATTGAGAAAAGTATGAGAGTATTCAAGGAAAAAGTCAATGGCGGCAACAAATATGAGCTTTTTGAAATTTTTGTTAGTGGATTCAGACGTAATAATAACAGGCCAACAAAAATTATTCTCAAAAAATTCAAAAGCCCTTTCCAAGATGTACGTTAAATTTATTACATGGACCTAATATAAAGGCGCTATTACGCTGTAAGAACAATTATAATTAGACTTGTTAAAATAATAAATGATTTTCTCTCCGGTTGTCTTATCCTAGATATCATGGGGCTGTCGTTTGGTGAAGTGAAATGACATAATCGGACCATTATGGGGCGGATTTTATTGAAAGTTTTGTGATCGTATTAAGGAATATTTTAAAATCATTGTCAAATATGGACCAAAAAGTTAATGCAGATTAAGTTCATCTTAATGATAGATCAACATTATTGGTATTTTTATGTTACAATAAACTCAATATTATAATCATCTATAAAAGATTTTGTGATAAAGATTTTCACCTTTCATCCAGACAACCTCTTAAACAAAAAGGCTTAAGTCAAATAAACTATATTCCAACTTGCGAATATTTTGTGACTATAAATATATCTTCGTCTTCTCCATCGTTTCGCTCTTGACAGAACGATTTGGTCAGCATGTAGTACTGTTATGGGTGGCCGCTGTTATTCGTCTCACGATGCCTCTCCATCTTTTCCTATTTGTCGGGCAATGTTGCACTCATTCAGGATACCACCTACAGGAGATTTAATCTGGTCTGTTCACCGCATCAACGACCTCTATCTACTCTTCTACTTTTTCCTGCACAAAAATGTGCTATATATTCTACTCTTCCCTGCAGAAAAATACGCTCTATGGAGCTACTATTTCCACGCATGACGTCACCAAAAAATGTTAGAATCCGAGTTTGAACAAGTTGATAGACGTTGCTTGTTACCGAATTCTTGAAGTATGGAGACATTTATGTGGAACTCAGAACACGATACCTCAAGCGTTTTTCTCCAGCATCACATATTCAGAGCGTCTATTTTGTTCTTCTCAAGTATTCGTAGCGCCTACGTCTCTGTAGCGTAGAGAAATATAGGAAACACCAAATTTTGAACAAGCCGGGTCTTAGTAACCTTGTTAATATTTCGGTCCTTCCATATTTTTTTAATTTGCCCATAGCGCATCTTGTCATCGCCATACGCCTCCTCACCTCGTCTGTGCATCCGCCATTATTATATATCAACGTTCCAAGGTGACTGACTAAATTACTTCGCAGTTCGTTATTTGAGTGACTTCGGGCGAATTGTTGTTGGCACGGTCAACAAACATCATTTTTGTTTTGCTGCGATTTATTTTTAAATAAAACTCAAGGCTTACGCGCTCCATCTTAAGAAGTAAGTCCGACATATGGTATGCATCGGAAGCAAACAAGGTGGTGTCATTTGCGTGGCGCAAATTTTATAATTTGTAACCACCAATTCCAACGCCGTTCGTCCAGTTCTCGAGAGTAATTCGCATTATAAGCTCGGCCTATTCTGCAGCAAATTTCCTGTAGAAGTATGTCTTAAATCATTAATTCAGGACGTGCAACATGACGTGCAACTGTCTGGCATATTACATAAATTTCTTGCCCTCCCATAGTCTTTACATTTTCTATAGGAATAGAATCTTTACCAACGGTTTTTTTCATTTTTCAGAGACTTAATTCCGACTAATTTCCGACTTAAGAATGTTCGGTTTCAGTTCTTCTTCCCCAGGCTCTGTGAAAAGAAAATTTTTCGACTGCGAGTCTTTGAACAGGGACTAGCAGTAACTCTTTCATGTCGCAGCGATCGGTTTAGATCTGTTACTACTACACTACTACTATTTTTGATAGCTCATGTTTTGGCTCACAGTGTTTTAGTAATGAAATGAATCTTACGATAAAAGTCTCTGGACTCATGTCTAGCTTCGATTTCTACACATATCTTGTTAAAGAAGGTGTTGAAGTTTCACATACATGCCATCTGTATTTGTGCCGTCTGTTAGTTCTAATGTTTTTAAGAACTTTGAGCTGTTCTTTATTGACATTTTCTTGTGCTGGAACTCTAAGTTTATCTTTGAAATCTCAAAAATGTCACAGCTACAATCCGCACCGGGTAGTGTATTTCATGATAATTTTATATCTGTTAAAAGGTAAAAAAGAGACTTTCATTTTGAGACATAACATTATACCTTTCAAAGTGCGATTGAACAAACTAGAATTTGGCTGTAAAGTCAAAGTTTTCGTTTTATAAATTATAAAAATTTATACAGCTATTATAGCATTAAAAGAAATAGTTTGAAAATATAATAAAAAAGGGTTTCTCATTTTTCTTATTTCAATGCAAAGCATTTATTAGGTGGTTTTGACACATAAAACAATGTTAGTCGAGACAGAGTGATGTAAGAAATTCACGCTTTCTTTAAAAAAATAAGGAGTAAGTTATTTTTATAAAACGACCATTGCAAGAAAGTGGAACTGTTTCAGATAAAAAAAATCCCGAAAGGGTAGATTTATGCATTTAGATTCTAGACGATGAACTAAATAGTTCTTGTATTGGTAAAGACAACTACAAGATCAGGTAATTTTACTGTGAAGTTAAAATCATAATAACTTATTGGAATTAAGTGTGAATAATTTTACTGTTTCGATTGGTATGAGTAAATATTAATGTATATTGCAATTTGCAATTTTTTAGCTTAGACAAATGACAGTTTTTTATTTTAAAATAAATCTTGATCAAAAGTTTTCAATTAATTTATTAGTACACACGTAAGTATATGCACTATACAACCTAATAACAAGGTTTAAGTACTTAAAATAATACCATCATTTAGTATATTAAAGTACTAAATAAACTAATTTAGTATCTATTGATAAAATCTTGCCCCTTCGAATCGAATATTTACTAGATGACTAATATACGCGGAAGGAAGCAGCTTCTTATCGTGGAACAAATTTATAGCCTATGCGGTGCGCATATCTAATAAATAAAAGTAGAAGGCGTTAAAGCAGCTAGGAAAAATTTATCAATCGTTTCTGAAAAAATCACTGTCCAAGTTGCAATTTCAACGGAAAAAATTTACACTTTGTTACTAAAAAACATGCTTCAAATATATTCATATATTGAATAATAACTTTGTCCCGCTATTTAAAAAAAAACACAAGAAGACGTTAAAAATATCCTAAAACTTTTTCAATATATCAAAAATATTATTGCAAACTCGTTTGGCACTAAAGTGTCAACAAGTGTAACGCGCAAAGCCGTCGGCGGCTTTCTTTGATATGTTTTGGTTAAAATTAATGGAAAAACACATTTCGTAATAGCCGCCAGTGTCTGTAAAACCTGCGAGGCGTGAATATTTATTTTTGTTTCCGTAGTTAATGACGCGATTATTGTACAAATTATTTGTTTAGTTTTTAATTTAATGCTTATAATATGTCCTATATTTGTTTTGTGTTTGTGTGGTGTTTGTATTAGTTTTATATATGTTAATTTTTTTATTAGTACACTTGAAACATTTCAGGGAAAATCCTATAAACAACAAATATATTGTCATGTTTTCATCTAAGGATGATGCAAGTGTCTATAAGTTCTTTCTTTAAAATATTTCAGCATTATTTAAAGCATTAAATGTATTTGGCGTTAATTTTGTGGAAATTCATTATCATTTACTTTTTATTCACAACTGAATGAAGCTACATGTAGCAGTATTATTACCACGACCTAGGTTTCATTGAATTACAAGATCTTCCGGTGGGCAATTTGTAAAGTTTAATCTTTACAAAATACCCACCTGAAGATGTTGTCATACAACGAAACCTAGGTCGTGGTAACGAATTTAAATAGAGTAGAAATAATATTACATCTGTAGTTACATTTAGTTGAGAAAAAATTAATTTTTCAAAGCAGCTGCTTCATTTGTATGTTTATTTCTCAATTATTTGTCCAGACATTCTGAAGCTAAATAATAATAAGAAAATAATAGTGTCCAAGCAACTAAGCTCGGGGGCGTTTGACTATGTCAGCGTGCATTTTGAACCCTTTCAGGGTGCTTGTTTTTAATGAAACATTTGAGTTAATTATATTTCAAACAAGGCTAAATGTTTTAAATTGATGCCTCAATTTTTTTACTCTACTTAGATTTAGTTAGATGCAGAGTATTCCTGTATGAATAAAAGACACGTTCTTCGTTACAAGTATACAAGATACTTGGTAATGTACGTATTAAAAGCTTTCAGATAAATTGTTCGTCTGATTGTGAACTAAACTGTAACTTATATTAGTATAAAAAGAATTTATTTCCTAACAAAATTAGTTTTCCTTTCAGATGTTTAGTATACCAATTTTGAAGAAATTAACGTTATCCTAGAATTTTATCTTGGTTTGAAATTCAAATCAAACTAACAAAAAGAATGGATAAAATAATAAATAAATGACGTATTTTTTATTTTATAAAATAATTTATTGAAACGAATAAAAAAAATATTAATTATTAACGAATATATATTTATTATTGCCTTAAATATTTTAATAATTGGGTGAAATAAATAGACTCAGATTAATTTGTATATCAGTATGACTATGGTAGAGACACTTCAAAATTAAAAGATGAACACGCAATAATATAAAAACCTGTCAAGTACGAGAAGCCCCCGCACTACGTGGGTTCCGTACATATTTAGGCTATTGATAAATAAGATATTCAGTAGTTTCGGAAATCAAGATGAAATGCTAAACATTTGCATATTTTTGGAGTATCTTTTCTGAAATAAACAGTTTAAATGTAGAAAAAAAATTTATTTATACTTCGTAATCAAATAACAGCCATATAGAATTTGAAAAATAAATTAAACTTTTGTTTGCCCTCTTTTTACTTCTTATATAAATATAGCCGGAACATTAGTACAAAATTTATAAGTTAATAAGATGCTTCAAGCCTACATTTCATGATTTCTGATAGAATCCACTGAGAACATAGAAAAACATGAATATATTCCTTACTTTATGTTACATGGACAAATGCAAATACAAACGCTTCCTGGAATATAAGATAAGTTGGAAAATTAACTCGGCTGAGAATGGGCAACTAACTATAATTACACAAACTGTTATAGTAGACGAAGTGAATATTTTTATTTAAAGTAGCCGCAACTCGACTTATTTGGCGCACTCCTCAGCGCAGAACGTCTAGCCGGTGTTCAAAATTTATGGGCAATTGAAACCACATTTCTGTAGAATAAATATTTTTCTTTTTCTTTCTGCTATTGCGTAAATCAAACTTGGTTTTTTATGAAATTAAACAAGACAAGAGCATTTTGCTACTTTTTTGCATTTGAAATTAACATACAATTATTTTGAATGTATCCTCTAAATTGGGCAATTTTGACGAAAAATATGATGTGAAAAGTCAAAATAAATATATAAAACCAATAAAGATTATGATGCTTGAGTTATCGAGCAAAGAATGATCTATATTTTATATTGAAATCATTATACTAAAATACGCCCTCAAAGAAAAAATTAAATAGCTCATTAAGAAAAATAAATAGCTTATTTAGTTTGAAATGTTTTTCCTAATTTTTGTTTATTATCGTTGGAGTCATTGATCTTCAGCTTCCATAAATTAACCAAATTTAATGATATTAACTCTTAAATAGCACCATCATCAATGATCTATTTTGCTTATGTTTACGCTGGTAATATTAATCATTAGCGGCGTCATTACCCTTAAAAATGAATGCACATAGTTAAAACGATTGCGACGTACGTATCATTTAGTGTTGAATACTTGTGTTTTTTATATTCGGATTCCATAATAAGATTCTGGTAAAGTTATTCAGCTATTGACTTATGAGTTTATTTAATACAATACATAATAATGTAGTTAAACGTAGAGTAAATCGATGTGCGAGCACAAAAAGTGCAACGATTATGGGCGACATCAATTTGGTATATAGCGATTGAAATGAAATGCCATCGTTTCATTTCAATCAAGTCGGAAGGTTGTGATTGAAATTCTTCAGTGATGAGGAGTAAACACGTATAATATGGGTTCGTTTGAAGTATCTTAAAGTAGCTAAAATTAAACAAAGTAAATAGGGTTTAAGTATATAAGGGTAAATACAAACGCATGAAGCCATGTTTTTAGAGGGTTTTATTTAGTTTCACATTCCGTATTAAGTAAGCGTTGATTTAAATTTTGCTTCGATTTCTCAACTACTTCTGCTTATTGGATTCTAATAAAACGTCCCACGCGTATTTAATCTCTATAACAATGCAACATTATAATAATGTTAACCTTTAATACATAAATCCTGAGGATGTAGCTATACTACCTGTCTAAACAGTGAGACTTGAGAATCTACTGTTTCAAAGTTAGTATCATAAGTCTCAAGCACAGACTCTGTCATTGAACTCCGGGTTCCAACTCCCCAGTCCTGATGCTGCAATAGTATATTTGAGACTTAAAGATTTGGGGGCTTCATATGGAGAAAGCAGGCCACAAGAAATTATTTCAGTCATTCATTAAACGCAATAAAATGAGGGTAAGAAAATAAGGCACGCTAAGCATTTTAGAATAAAGTAAGGATTAAAAGCATTTTGAAACTAAAAGTTTTAATGTAAAATTATATAATTTTAAGTTATATGAATTCCTCTGTTATGTTATAATAAATAATTTCGCTATAATTTAAAGAGGACAAATGTCATTTCCGAACTCCGACAAAGACAATTTTCTACTAAATATGGTCCACCATTTTATTTTATTCTGATTAAAACCTCAAATTGATCACCAACGGTAATTTTTGTGCTTTCTAATACATCGTCGATTTTACAACAAAACAGTTTAACATAGAAAGATTTTTAACCCATATTTCTTTTTAGTGTGTATTAACTCGTGTGTCCAGCATCAATTAACCAATCTGAACGATTTTTTTTTCATTTAAGTGTCCCCAAAATAGTTTCGTAAAAATTTTGGAGAATTTGCCATGGAAATTGAAGATAGGCTATAAACTTTTTCAACGTTTCCGTGATCACTTTTGGATTGTTGAAGTCTAAAGTTTTGATATGAATAAAAGCGATATAGATCTGCATCTTAACAAAATTAGGGTAAAATTTTAAACTGGAAGATGATAATAGGAGCTCTTAACTTACGAGGAGTAGATTCATCGAGTTTGAACTCGTTTAATTTGTTAGATGCAAACCAGAAATTAAGAGTAAATAGGTCGGTAAACACATAAAAAGGGTTGAAGCAACTGAAACGTCAATATGTTGTTTGACAAGTAAATATAGCTATAAGCAAATGCATGAAGTGACTAAGTATTATCTAGTTTATATATATATCTTTGTATACCTACTTACCAACCTAGGATGGTAGGCAATTAAGTATGTGTGATGAAGCCAAAAGAGAAAATGTGATTTGTATATGTATATGTATATTTTTTTGAATGTATGTTCATATGCATATATATATATATATATATATATATATATATATATATATATATATTTGTGTAGCATTCTTACACGATATTTTTAGGCGTATCATGTTCTACCGCATTACACAATCGACCTAAGATATACCAGTATAGTAAATTTTACTATATGTAGACCATTGCCGCAACGAATTGCTACAACTTTGTTGGAATCAACTCAATTTATTTACATCAAACAACGGGGTGTAAAACTGAGTTTACGTATTAATAACATCTTCATATTATACCTTAGAATGCAGCCTTTTCTTTTACATTAGTAATGCAAAATATTATTATTTTCAGCTTTTATTCATGTTTTAAGCATATATTTTAGGTTTTATCATTTCGAGAGTATATAAATATATTCAAATGTATAAGAAAATATTCAACGATTACTACAAGTATTCTACATGTGCCAGTATATTTTTTGTTACATTATTATTTACATAAATCCTGTTAGTTTTTTATTTAATGAAATTAATAGAGACATTTACAATTTTGCAATTGCTTTTAAATATTTTCTTTGTTGTTAAAATTCTAACTTGTTTGTATTAATTATTCATTATGCGTTATGTATTATTAACACCATAAAACGTGTTAAAAGGTTTGTATTAAGATTCGAATGCAAGAAATTGGAGATTTGTTTGGTACCTGTAGAATATATGCTACCTATAATATGAAACTTTTTGTATTTTTCTTCACACAAAGTTTAGTATATAAAAAAATTAATGTTTTTTGTGCAAATAAGTAAGAATTTCGCTTTCTTTCCCCTGATTTTTAAATTTATTTCTTTGTTTCCTTTTTTTATTTAGATTCCTTCTTCCATTTCATCTAAGTGAAAGTATTCTCAAAGTTTTACAAAGTATGCTTCAACCATATCTGTCAAAAATTTCGCACTTCTGTTCAAAATTTTATTTACCATGCTCTACTTTTACCTCCATGACCGTTCATTTTTATATTTATGCCCCTCATGATTTTTTCTAAATGTAAGTTAAAAAACATTGTGGATGTATTACTCTAACATCAGTTGAACACTACTAATCATGCCATAAACATAAAAATATAAAAAAAAATTATGGTCAAGTTATCGTCTATCAGAATCTATACGGAAGTGAATTGCGTATAAATATCGAAGGGTAATTATGATATTTATAAGTCATCTTCAATTACAAGTATGTTCATATAATTATATGTAACATTGTACTAGAAATATACCAAAATCATAGCCCAAAACTTCCTGACGCCAAAAAATTAACCGCACTTTATAGATGAAGCATTGCACAATTTTTTCAAACTTTAACCCCATAAATGGATAAAAATATGGCGTAAGGGTCGCCATCCTTTAAAATTTGTTGCTAAGAGATGTAATGTAATTGTGGTGATTTTGAGGAAAGGTCGGTTTTGGTTAATAATTGTAAGAACTTATACAGATTATATTAACATACACACCGTGAATTTTACGTGGTGGAAATGGAGAAATTGCAATAAATAGATTCAAATGCGCTACTATTATATAAAATGTACAACTTTATTATATTATAGACTTTGACGTCTAACAAATATCTCAAGTAAAAAGTTAATATACAATTATTAAAAACAATTAAATAACCAGGTATAATTTAAGCGGATACTTATATTTTACATATATATATATATATATATATATATATATATATATATATATATACACACACGTGTATACGCATGTAAACGAACATACATATATACACGTGTTTACGCTTGTCAATTATATTAGATGTTGATGAAGTTAACCTGTATTACATTTCTAAATCAAATTATTAACTAAGCATAAGTCATAATGTCCATTCAATTCACAATATTGAATCCTCGAAAACGCTGTAATCCATCTGATGACTTGATAATTACTTTAATTTTAGACACTTTAAAATGTTTAATCCATATTCTGATATAATAAATAATGTATTCTGATCTAGAGTTATTCACTGTACTTAATAACGATGACATCGAATCATAATATAAATAATTAACAAGTTATTATACAAACGTCCGGTCACATGATTTTTCTATACGATCTCAACAGAAAACAAAATATACGGTTATATACTTATAGGCCTGCAACATACAGATGCTGATTGGTTAGCCTAAATATTTCTTTCTAAATCCGTAGGACTTCCTATGCTAGCTTGAAACGCTATAGAAAAATATATCCATCAAATTATCGTAATACCTATTTAAATTTAGACACTATTTACAGTGGTTGGTAGAAGGTAAGTTGTAAAGAATGAATTATGTAGCCCGATATTGTTATTATCATTAGTTATAGTACCTCGTACTATAAATAAAGTCCTAAATAATTACTTTATTTACAAATTACAAAAACGAAAATATTTATAGAAATATAAGTAACATTTTAGACCCACTACAAAGAATCAATACGAATCCAATTATATACATTTTTTCTTTACATAAATAATGTAAAGCAACATGTTGCATAAATATATGAAGAACTTAATAAGGAAAAAATATATAAAATAAAAGAAATTATTTAAAAAATTCTCTACTAACCAAGAGCCATTATTTTACGCAACGTAAACTACGAGAAACCAGCCAGTGGAAAATTCTTTCATTTATTATTTTTGTTGATACACTTTTCCTATTGCGACAAAAGTTCAATTTATTTAACATTTGCATAAAAAAAAAAAAAAAAATATACCGTTTGCGTTAATCATTTACATAAGAATCCTATAAAACACGACCATTTTATTACCTCTAAATCGTGAATTATTTGTGAGTAAGGGATAGGAATATATTGGTCACACATTTATCATTTTTTGAATTTCAAATAAGGTGATAAATGCAGAGATGCAAACTTCAATACATCGTATTGCCAAATTGATTGATTTTAGAGGGAATGCCTATTATATTACGTGCAATTAGGAAAAGACTGACGAGTTTCCTTATTTCAAAATATTTACGTTTCTCTTTACGGGAGAAAATCGTAATGATATCCAGTGTGATATCAGATTACAACATTATACTGATATAAAAAATGTTTCGAATAAAAACTGAAATATTTTATCAGTGAGCGTTGTACAAATTTAAATATTTTTATAGACAAGTGTAAAAAAAAATATAGAAAAACGATTGTTTCCGAAATAATTAAAATAGTTACATAAACTACCGTTAAAATAATTTTGCAGAAGTAATTTTATTGAATATGTATAGAGAAACTGATAAGAAAAACAACATTTTATAAATTCGTTCAAAATTTCCTGACGAAATGACTTTTCAGGATAACAAAATAAACGTTTGAACAATACCAATTAATTTCTTGTAATTGAATATAGTTTTCTTTCCGTTCGGCTTATTATTGTGAAAATAAGGTTATTTGATTAATGATTTAAAAAACATAACGTTATTTTTGGGTTTATGTAAAAATGGAGTATAAAACGCAACCATGTAATACTTGCGGGAAGAGTAAACTTAAATATCCAAAAATAAAAAAAAAACAAATAGTCAATGAAATAATTCTTAGGTTTCAAATATTTCGCATGTCTCTTTTTGAATTATTCGTTATTCTCTTTGTATGAGCATCGTGTAAATCTAGACCGATTTTAATTAAGCTTTCACTGAGATCAAATGTTTCCTAAGGAACTTGAAATTCATTCAATAGACCGAGAGTGTGGGCACAAAATTAATGCTTAGGAATCTTCGGAAAATATTACCTTATATCTAAGGTAAAAGTAACTTTCAGGTAGAAATACTATTATTGAAAATAAAATAACATATCTTAATCATGTTATTTTTATTTCGATTATCAAAATACTTTCCCTTGAGATAAAAGTATTATTACTGAAAAACACATTCAAAATAAAAATATAGACATGAGCAAAGTCGAGGAAAAAAAGCATAAATATTAATTATAAACCACAAGGATCATTTATTTCACGGTTTTGCTTTCTGATCATAGATAAATAAAAAGATTTTGATACAGCATCAACATACCTGTCTATGCTACATTCCGAGTACGATGTTCAAACTACTGATTGTACATTTAGCGACAGCATCGCTCATTAGTAGGATTCAGTTAAGACAAGATTCATCGGGGTGTCAGTATTGAATGGACAGAAATGGTATTATCTCTAATGCCGAGTTCCCGCTTCCTCTGGATTTAATGATCACGTCTACCCAACAAATAAACATAGCAAACATATACGTGAAGGCACATAAACGCACGAAGGGAATGTTGCTGATTTTAAAATCATGAAATAAGATTTTGTTTCAGGCGTTACAATGCCATAGGATGACTTATTCCTTTTTACGAGCTAGTAGGAAAAACAGCTTTATATTTTTGTATGAAAATCGATAAAACTATGTTTGTTATTAATATGATGGATTAATTAAACGGATATTGTCAACTTCATACGAAAATAGATTAACGTGATTTACAAGTGACTTTCACTTGTAAGTCATTATATGAATAAAGCAACAACCCCAAAAATTTTAAATATAAGTTTAAAATGTTAAAAATCGTTAAGTAAATTTTAAGTCACTATTTATCTTTCTGACAAGGTAAAGATATCTTTGCTAATAACCCACCTGAAGATGCTGTAATACAACAAAACCTAGGTCGTGGTAAAGAACTTAAAGAATATAGAAATAATACTACGTCACGTATTTTCATTTAATTGTTTTCCTATAGTATTAACAATTATACTAATTATAAATAAAGGGTAGATTTCTCCAGTTATGTATTCTTACGTTTTGTTCGTTATTTATGTTATTATATTTCTATTTTGTATAATTTATTTAATCCATATTTACATTAAATTATAAAGTTTAGAAGACAAAATCTAATAAGAATATACGGCCCTATCTATTCAGATGACCAAATTATATTCTTTTGTCCTGATTTTCTTTAATTTTTTTGGTTTTTGCTTTTCTACCCATTTCCAAAGAACTTCCAAAGAAACCAAGACTCCTTTTTTCTTTCTTTCTATAATTACTGTAATAATTACACCGTTTATTGAATTGTCATCCCTTTTGCGATATTAGTTTTTTATTTACTATTTTCTAGTGCAAAATTAATTCTATCAGCTAATAAATTCACGCATGTTTTCATCAGTTCAAAATGTTTCTAACCTTACCTATATCTTTTGATAGTATAAAGAATTGTATTGTCACATAGTTTTCATCGTGCCATGTGAAAAAGAGAGCTTTAAATAAAGCATTATTATAAAAATATATCCTAGACATCCAGACAGAATCAATTAACCAGTTCGAGAACTCCATTACGTAGAGAATTTTGAAAGTTACAATAATATATATTAATTGTGAAAACATAGAGTGTATCGATAACCGTACTAAAGTGATATAAATTAGAAACATCTACAATTATACACCGTATGTGATTGGAACCCAATCAAAACATATAAAAGTCAAGAGATATGTAAGTGCCAGCATAAATGTCTCCACATAATTTATTTCATGATTCAAATTCTATCATGAGACGTAACAGATATTTCTGACAAATAATTTTCAATTATTACTCTAATTTAACTCCAAGAATAATTTCAAATCATCTGCAACCATATGTACCTGGTTGCATTGAAACTTTAAATTTTAAATTAATGAATGGTGAAAAGAGTGGAAGTACTAATTTAAGCAGATTGAAAGGTATTTTTACTCCAGTAATTAAGTTAATAAAAGTATATAATTATTAATAAATACACTTGTGCAAAAATTCCAGTTGAAAACGTATTGATATTATAGTAACATAATAAAAATGCGTATATCTAACACTCGTAATTACAGTTAAAATTATATCTATTCGTCTGTTCTTATTTCGCTTTCATTTTGGAGCAATTGAACTGAAAATATAAAGTAAAAACATAAATGAACAATATTGTATTTTTCTAGAAACAAAGCAACTTCCGGAATTAAACAGCTTAATCGAAAATTTCCAAAATAACTTTCCTCTGGCAGATGTATGTGATGGTCAAAATTCACCCAAAAATTTCATTTAATGCTCAAAAATATGAATTATCATTGACGTCTAATTCATTCTTATGGACTGTTCGAACACTATAGGTGGTATATAACTCAGAATTTATATATTTGCTTTAGTTTAGCCGTGCTATATTCATCCGCAGATTAAAAAAAACTCTTAAAATTTATGTATGCAATATGTATTGTTCATGGTTTTCTCGGTAGTCACATAATTGAAAAAAATATACTGTTCATAATCATCGAATATTGTACACTAAATACGTGTCGAGAGTCGGTGAGCTTTGTCAAGATTTTACTTAAAGGCATATCGGCACTTTGTACATGATTTTAAATACTATTAAACACCCATCAGTATACACATCAAAGCTTCATTTGTAAGTGAATATAAATTTACATAAATCCATGTCTAGAGTTTAATAAGGTCACTAAAGGGGAAGCAAAAAATGGCACATGCCTTCACTTTATACGATGAAAACACATCTGGACCATAAATTTGGCTGGAGAAGTTTAAGCATAAATTCAATATCATTGCTATCTACGTAGTCGATACGAAGTATATGAAGTACCAACTAAACCCTTTTTTGTATCATACATGTTAACGATATATTAGAAGCCAACTAACCTCTGACTGGGAGAGCTCGTTAGATATACTCCAGAAAAACTAAAATAAATTTTTCACAGGTACATGATCTTAAGCCTTTGTAACTATTTGAATATTATACCCATGGTTCATACTTAATGTTTTTTATTAAAATGTTATTACTATAGCTTTTATAGATTAAATAATGTATAGGTGCTGAATATAATGGAATGTTTTAAAAATAGGGTCTGGTAGAAAATACAATTTTTTAATTGTGTTAATTTTTAACTTTCAATAAATAACAGGAGGAAACAAATAATATCAGTAGGTGTATTAAAATCATTTTTAATTCGCCCATTTGCTTTTGACATGACGAATGGTGGCATAAATCTGTCTCTCAGCAAAAATGGGGTACAATGAAAACAGGACTGAGTACTGGTGAAGAGTAAACTGATTGAATATGGATTCATTTCACATGTCTTGACAAGAAAACATCAAAGGGAAAAAAATAAATGCAAAAAGAAAACAAATGCATAAAGTGACTAAAGAAATGCGAAAAAAAACATATTAATGAAGTGAGTAAATATTGATAAGATGCACATATATAGCTACCAGAATATTAGTAAGCAGATAAGTATATACCTACAGAGTTATACAAAAGTGTGAAGTTGCTGGAATATTATTAGTCAGATATAAAGTATACAAAATGTCGCAAATATCTGCGTGTATGGGCATTTATTTATATGAGAGAGGAGGGAATTATCGACTTGGCACCAGGTCTAAAGATCTCTAGTAGTAGCAGTGGTTTGCAAATTTTTTATGTTTCGAAACGATATTGTATTGCAGAAGTGCCAACTAAGTTTTTGTATTTTATTATGTTATACTTTCCATTGCACTTCTTATACGATGGTTGTTTGAAATCAACTCACTTTTTGTAGAAAATTTTATTTTAGCAAATTAAAACAATTAATTTCGAACAAAACACCACAGACTGAAATATCTTCGCCATTACCACTTAAAATGTTCGACCCTGCGCTTATTTCTTTTCTTCATATCTCCGCTCACATGTGTCATAGACGACAGATAACTTTTTTATTTTTTTTTTTATATTACGAATATTTGCTGAAATTTGATATAGATATAAGCTTTGTGGAGTACCGATTGAAAGAGTAAGTTATAAGGAATCCAAGATATAAGGAATTATTTTTTTTAGAATTTTATACAAGTCTATAATTTTTTAATGAGAAAGTTCACAAAAGTCCTGTCGCCTTCCTTACATTCTAGATAGAAATTGAAATTAACTTTATGAAAAATAGGGTTATAAAATTATTAAAGTTAATTTTACAAAAAGTAGCCCTTCTCGTAAGTACTTTACATTTTAATGGACAACCTAATTTCGGGACTTACAACTACAAAAATTTAAAAAAAATTACGCCTGTGGATTGGATATAAGGCAATAATACTATTTATGTTTAAATATTTTAACTTTCATATATTAATGTAGATATATAGCTCCGTTAATTACTATTATACTTGTAAAAACAGATTTATTAAAAAATTGTGCAGTCAAATAATTTTTAAAAGTTTCGATATTAACGAGTTATTTCTAAAAATTAAATTGTGTGATATATAATAATACATACTAATAATCTGAATATTTTTTTTTACATTCCAATTTTGTGCATGCTAAATAAGTAATAAATATCTATTATTATGAAGATTAATACGATGAATTAATTACAAACATAATTTTATGGAATAATGAAACAGGTTAGCACTTGCATTATGACATATTTATACATTATATAGTGGTTTATACCTTTATTAAGTTACGGTCAAGTAATAATACTATTATTTTTAAGAGTTTCAAAGAAAAGGCAAATATATTTTTTGTTTCACTTTTTTTCTAACATTAATTCGTATATATATATATATATATGTATATATATATATACTTAGTGTTTTTATGGCGTGGGGCACTTTTTCTAAAAAAAAGTTATTTCTCAAATTAATATTATGTGAATGGAAATGCTTAAGATATTAGCTGGATTTAAGAACAAGGCGCCCCAAGCTTTTACATACAAATATAGGCAATGGCAACCTTGCTTAAACTGTAAATCCTTTTAAATTATAGACTTTCCGAAAATTAAAATTTGAAAAATATTGACTTTCTAAAGATATATGAAAAGTTCTACGGCTTTTATAATATCATAATTATATATACGGGGGAGAATAATGTACAAAATATTACTTCAACTATGAATTTCATTGTAGAAATTTTCAACAAGACTCAGTTAACAATTTGGTCAAAGGTTTCCTGCGGTTCTCCAGTAAAAGGATTACTGCGGTTCTCCAGTAAAATTAAACGATTTATAAATAATTTATAGACACTTTGAATCTGTGTTATTTTTTTTAATAAGTTATTCTCGGTTTACATTATTTTTTCGCTTGCTATTTTCTATTCCATTGTAGTTAATATATTATAAAAATAATATATATTATAATATATATTATAAAACTTTAAAGCACTAAGTTCAGACTGATATTTAATTTTATCTTCTTGCTACAAGGCTTCTGTAGCTTCACGTGTTAAAATTTATATTTAATTCTTTTTTTGTTACCACATGGGCTCAGTTCATAACCATGTAAACAAATCTTGAGATTAAATGGAAAAAATTCGATAATTATTATGTACACATCTTATTATATAAATTTATATTCAAATATTAAAAGTGTCTTTTTTTCAAAATAAGTATAATATACCGAAATATTATATGACTGATAAATTTCACTTCGTTCACTCTTACTAGCGGCGCTCGATATTAGTAAAATATGGATCCGGATCACGCAAAATATGCACTCCACTTGTATGTTTAATAATCGAAAATACTTCTAATATTATCTTTGCTTTTTTCAATATAAAGGTGACTTTATTGATAAGGTGAAAATTATTATAAGCCTAAAGGTTAAAGTAAACTTTTGCGAAAATAATTTCGATTATTTAAGTAATGTTAGTTTGGAATAAGGGTAATAATTATTATTAGTATCAGTAAAATGTGATGCTACCCTTACCACAATAGTGAAATAAATAAGTGACCTTATTACATTCTGATGGTTTATCAGAGAGTAATAAGTAGCTTGAGTAAGTTAAAGTGATGTCAATACTAAGGAAATGCAATCTTTAAAATTGTCGTTAAAAACAATTTGTGAATACACTGTTAACCGTCAAACACTATAATCTAAAGTTTACTCTAATCGGTAAAAAAAGATTTATTTTAAATCAAAATATATTCGAAATGTTTGAAGGAGGGTTGGTTATAATACAGTATGCGTATTTTTAGTTGATAAACGGCACGTAAAAAAATCACGTGCCGTTGCACTTAAAAAGATATCACACAAGGTGTGATGTGAACAGCGAGTATTAAATAATATTAGTTGTATTAAATAACATAAATGCTTAAAATATCTATATTTAACACAAACGAATGAATCATAAAAATATTGTTAATTTCAACTTAATACTTTTACTTTTATTTTTCCTAATAATATAACATGGTGATTAATTTTCTCAAAACTGCATTTTCTCGTGACCAATAATTAACGTACGTTCAGAAATATGAAGCCAGCGCAATTTTTAGCAATCAATATCAGTGATTTTTAAAATAGAAATATGTTTAAACTTTATGAAATTAACAATCTCAAGTGACAAAGTCAAAATTTATCCAAAAGAGTGTATTGCGTTATTATGAGGTTCCTCCTGAAATCAATCGATTATTGATTGACTTAGATACGAAAGTTGGTATTTTATGCTGTGATGAAGTATTTTAGCGTTAGGGACCTTTATAATTTCCATATTTTGGGCGATTTTATAATCAAGTAATTTGAGAACCTTGAGTTGAGACAGAAATTGAAATTTTGCATTTAAATAGTAGATGCGCCTGGAAAAATGTAATAGGTATTGCTATTTTTTTACCTATTTTAATGCAAACATATGACAAGTATTATAATTATTGTATATAAAGAGGAAAAAACGAACGCAAGATGTTTAAATTTTTCTATAAACCCTAAACACGCAACGAGTCTCTTTTCCAATATTTCAACAAAGAAATATAAATACATTTGTGAAACGTCCAAATAAATACAATTATAAAAGTGACGTTTTTACGTTAATTAAGTGAAATATTATTTCGTTTGAAGCAGATATAAATCCAATACGGAAGACACGGGTAATAAACTTATCGATCAAATAAAGCTGCAATTATCGAATATAATCTATCTATATCTATAATAGTTTTCTATGTAAGGCACTCTAGTTAACTAATTTGGAAAAACAACAAATAAAATAAAATGAAAATTAAAAACATTGATTTATCCACTATGCACGAATTTCGTAGAATGTTTAAATATAAATGAAAATTGTGCATTATATATTTTTTTCATCGTTTGCCCAATGTAGTGACGGGACTACGGTAAAGCGCTGGATTTTCCACTGAGTTATGGTAGTAATAGACTATTTTCGTTTATTTTAGATGTAAATGAAACGAAGGAAATTTTAAACAGGGACTTAATTTAGAAAAGTCATTAATCATAATTTTTATCTCGGTGCTAACTGTTAACATTATATAAATAATAATAACATCCGATTAAAAAATAAAGTGCAAGAAAAAATACATATTATTATTTATTCCCACACTTGTTGGTAAGAAATATCTAGATAATAACCAACGTATAATCTACTTAGATTCGAAATCCGACATAAAATGGGAATTTTCCAATATTAGCAGCTTTAAGCGTCTTCTTGTGATATACCTAATCAGAGAAAGGCAATGGTATCATAATACAGTACGAACATGGATGTCGCTACATTTGTTGTTATGGATATATATAATAATAAATTTTCTGTTTAACATATGTAGCTACACAAAATGTCAGCATCAGTTCCTTAAAAAGCCTTTTAATATATCTGTTTGAAATCATTCTACTGAATTAGTTGAATATTTAAATATTATTGAGCTTATTTTTTTACATTTTTGCTAATTATTTGCCTATCAAAATGATTAAATTCTTTTAGACTTTTTAAATTTTTTTTTGCACATTTAATAATTAATTAGGATCATTGTAAATAAAATTTATTTAAACAAACATTGAAAGAGTACTGAGATCTTACTCTTAAAAGGATTTCTTTTTTTTTATAAATGAACTGTTATTATACCTACACGAAGTTAATGACATAAAAAAATATAAATGATTTTGATGGAAGGCAGGACTTAATACTTAGTATTTTAATCCTGGATGGAATTGCATCTGCAAAATAAGAAATGTATTTGCGGGGTAACTTAATTAAATCACTTTTAATTTGTTTGTTTTAATGACCTTTAAAATTATCTAGGTTTCAAATCTAAAAATATTTCAGAAATAGTATGCTGAGAAATTTTAAAAATATACAGCATACTAGAGTAGGAATCTACACTTGCCAGAAATATTAATATCACTTCTAATAAGATTTTGATAATACTTTCAGGGAATTTAATATTTTTTGATTATATTTAGTTTAATATGTACTAAATGTGAACTCAATATTCGGAAAAATTATAAAAATCTGCTGTCATCTTTCATTGCACAATTAAGTTACAATTACTTTTTAATTCAGTAATAATGTTAAAACTATGCCCTGTTAAAAAACAAGATATCCAGTCTGCAGGCGGCTATTTAAAGTAATATCAACGCCTCGTCGTCGTTCAATATTCTAAAGAATATGTCAGAATGAACAATATTCTGAACAACATGTCACAATTGATCGACAAAAATCAATGTACTGTGTCAACTTTAAATCGATTTTATCGATCGTTAGATTGGCCGTCGAAGAAAAAATCAAGTATTATGGAAACGAAAGAGAAAATGATTGATGATATAATTAGACGAATTTTTAAAAGTTGTTCTGATGAAGAGGTAACAATATTGATGTGTCGCACAACGATAGGGACGAAGAAAATAAAGGGGATACTTGCGCTAGTTGCGGCGATTATTCAACAAACCTTGGTGAATAATGGTGGTTTTGTGTTAATTTGTTATTTCTGGTTACACGAAAACTGCAAAAAATTTTGTAATATTCCACAAGCGAGCAGAACAGAAAAATAATCGCAAGTAAGTAGTAATGGAAGGAAAGAGAAGGGGAAAGGTGAATCCAATACCAGCCATCCGGCTCGTACTACTATGGCCAACACTACCAAATAGGCCGGAAATGATGGCCAGCGGGTTTTTCTTTTTAATTAAAATATTATCTGTTCCTTCTATGATACCTTATCAGAAGTTGATTTATAAACGACTGAATATTTTTTTATTACAATAAAGTAATATTCAGAACTTCATAAACTTACCCTACGGTACCTGTAGGGTTCGTTTGTTAGAGATGGTCATCGTTTTTCACGAAGGAATAAAATAAAAAATATTATATTCGAATTCTTAAATTCTTCGCGTCTAGTGCACCATTGGACGTTAGGGGCAGGTTGAAGGCAAAAGTCCTCGAATTTCAACCCGATGGATGAACCTGATGGAGAAGGCAACAGAGATTAGCATTATAGAGTGGTCTAGAAATATTACCAATCGACTGACGTGGAAACGTATGGTTAAAGCAACCATCCGTGTTGAGAGGAAAGATAATGAAGATCAACAATGTACATCATCGCCGAGACCACCACCACTGACAACAGTGTGACGACTGGAGGAAGATTCTTGAGAAAAATTAAAAAAAAGTTTGTTATTGAAAAAAAAACTTTGTTTTGCATAATAAAAGTCCAAATAAAAAAAATATTGTAGATTATTTTTAGCTCGGGTTTTAGAAAAAAATCTTGCTAACACAAATAACTATATACATAAATAAAAATGGTTTATTGTAAAATTCAGATTAGAATCTTAATGATACTATCATCAAATTTCGAGCATTTATATTTTTACTGAACCTTAAAATAGTTTTAAATATCTATCTTCCTTACGCTCTTAGAACGAAATGTTAACGTCACCGAGTCGTAAGTCGTCGTCGTCGTCGTAATATTTACATTTGACCCTATAAATAAATTCACTCGATTCTATTAAATTTAGGCAAAAGTTGAAAAAAATTTAATGAATTTTTTTTCATCAATTGAGTATTTAAATACCTACAAAAAATGGGTCTTTAAATGTATGTTTGTGGATAAAATTGTAATAAGTCTGCTGACTTTTTACTTTTTATCCTTTAGGGGATATTTTCGTTGCGGTCTCATATCTACTATTAAAATATTATTTTCTTTTTTCATAAAAAATAAAATAAATAAAGGAAATTGAACAAAATTTTTGTAATTATTATTGTTTCCATAATCTATAGCATTATTAACGAATAGCATGATACTTGAAGATATATCGCAATCTTTAAAAGCAATCAGATTTTCTCAGTTTGTGTGTACAACTACTCTATAATAACGCGTACTCTCGTCAAATTGGGATTAATAACAATAACAGAGCGTCACTATTTTCGATTTTATTGGACTTTACGTGTTTTCGCTATTGCACACAATTTTCAATGTAGACTTTTTATTGCGTTCTTTTGATCTAATAAATTTTCCAAAGTCTTCCATTTGCGATATCACGCATTACTCTTAATATTTTTTACATTCCTCAAGTCTATTGGCCAAAGGAAAAAACCTTGCATTCGAAAAAAAACAGCTATTCACAATCCATTTTTTTTTCAGGACACATATGGTATAAGTCAAATAAATATTATAAAATTAAAATGCAAAATGTGATTCATCAAATTTTTATTCTACTACATAAACAGACACCATATCCTAAATGGTTAAATATTATTCATTTTACACATCACCATGTTGACATATGATGTACTGCGTGATAAAGTTCTATGAGCGCATATCTATATTCCCACGAAAAATATAATCGCGTTATTGTACATGAATGTGAAACGTTATTTGGCGACAAAACTCCAGATAAAGCTGTTGGGATATAAAGAATCAACTAAAAGTGCAGCGCCATAATTTGTGCTAAATAATTGTCCCAAATATTTATATATGTATATACACACACATATATATATATGCGCGGAAATAAATAAATTCGCTAAACCGCGAATAGAATATAAAAATAAACTGCTACTTAAATCAATAAAATGCTATCGTAGGCATAATAATCGCTCATAATCCGTTGGCTTAGTAACGTATTGAACTATAATATCCGGCACCTGTGTATATGCCTGTGTATAAGTCAAACTTATTCGAATATATAGTATATTTTTGACTTTCGATTTAACCTTGGGAAGTGTATAATTTGAATTCACATGTGAGAAACCAAGTACTTCTTTTAAAACGTTACACCTAAAGAGTTTCTAAGGTGGGACTTTATTTTTTTCTGAAGTGGATTAATATATTAAGACAACTTATTAGTACAATTAATGTACCATTACACGAGGACAAAAATATACTTTGTAGATATACTCGTATTATATATGATGATACAAGTAGTGACTGAACGCTGTTTTGGTTTAATTAGAAGTGCGATACAAATAGTAGGCATTCCAGAATATTTCTAATAGAAGCAGTTTACGTATATGTGTATTTTTGTGTCTCGGTGTGTGCCATATAAAATCTACCAGAATTTCGACGGAGACATTTCAGTCGTATATTAACCGAGGCACTCATATTTACCCCGATATCGACTAGGTACAGCTAAAGCAACAATTACTTTTTATGAAACTCACATTTAATACGAGCACCATGTAATTATTTACTATTATCTTGAGTCAATACGGTTGCAAACCTTAACGTTTTGAGAAATTATATACGACAATCTGTTTTATTTGTCCTATATTGTTTACTAATAATTAAATATAATTGTAAAAAACTTAGATAAAACATATTTGCAAGAGTTACTATTTTTTTTCTTTCTGCAAACAGCACTTGTCACTTCTTCGAGAAAAAAAATGTGATATAGTGAAACTACGTGATATAGTATTATTTCTAATTTATTTAAATTCTTAACCACAACCAAGGTTACGTTTCTATGACAACATCTTCAGGTATGCAATTAGTAAAAATTCCATACTTTACAAATTGCTCACTGAAGATGTTGTCATATGACGAAACGTAGGTCGTGGTTAAGAATTTAAATAAAGTAGAAATAATACTACATCACATAATTTCATTTAGTTATGTATAAAAATTAGGTGCTAATTAATTTCTACAAAATTATTGTACAATATATTCAATATATCAAATACTTAAATTACTACTTAAAGAGAGGTAGGTAGAGAGCCATACTTACACGCACTAACAGTGCTCAATAAGACTATTTCTCATCTAAAACGTGTTTCCTTTGAAGTATTTTTCATCGGGACTAAAAAACAATTAAATGCAGTTTATTAGTTAAACGTGTTTGAAAGGTAAATTTTCGATCGAACAATAATCAAACAAAAGAGCGAATAACAAAGCTCTAAATAAATTAAACTCACTTTACGATTCAATGAACGATTCCGTAATCGCGCCTGATAAATGTTCGCTCCCCTTCCATCAAGACCCCGACATTTACTTCTTTCCCACTTGAAGTTTAATGCCTGAAACGCAAGCGGCCACCTCATATAACTTCTAAAAACAATTTATTCTTAAGCTTTCTCACTCGCGCCTTTCAAGATTCAAGTTCAATTTTATCCTTCACTGAACGGTGCAAATGTATTATTTAGTTAGGAAATTTATCGGTCATGATTAATTATTTAGAATAAACAACAAATTATGCTCTCTTAATTTATTGAAATTAAAGTGATTAAGAGGTTAATTTTAGTAAAAATTAAATCTACTTTATAAAAAAAAAGAACCGATAATTTTATTTATTTCTGCTTTCTAATTCAGATTGTTCGGCAATAATATTTATGGAAATAAAGCACCGTTGCAGAAATGTTATCTGCTCAATAGTTACTACTCTATGCTTCGAACATCAAGTCACATTTGAATTTCGAGACCATGTATGGCTTAGACGTAAAAAAATTATGTTCTCATTCTCGGACTGCTATATTCTGTTTGAATTGTTTTCCAGATTCATACCGGCTAATAATTAAAACACAACACCATTAAGAATTACTCGAATTACGATCACAATTCATTTGTTCCTGCGTAAATATTTATAAAAATATTGAAACTGTAATATAAAGGTAATATAGGAAACATATAAATGGATAAATTTTTCTCTTTGATATTAATTGATCCATGCTTAGCTCCGGCTTAATTGTTTGAACTTCTTTTTCCATCTAATTTTTAGTGAGAATAGTCTACGATTAACAACATCTTAGATAAAAGGAAACTATTTTTTTAATTCAAATTTTATGTATTTGATATAATATACAACAAAACATTTTAAAATTTTCTCCCTATCTTCAAATAATAAATAAAAAAATTCCTGCATTATAACTCTACCAGCTGATTTTCTAAGATTACAAAACGAAAAACAAACATTAAGTGTAGTTACAACAGATTTTCGACATCAATCTGGTTTTCCGCTTATTCGGCTATATTTTAAAAATCGAATTGATAGCGAAATTTGACAATGTCTGAAAACGCATTATCAAAAATCGTTGAGACATTTTGTGCCCTAAATAAATTTAAGTTTATCAGTCATTTTCCGTTTGGTCCAAATAGAGAATGAGCCTGTATCTTAGTCACTGCTTGTTACATAATATCATGAATCCCTCTAGTAAAACATACTAACGGAATTTTTCCCTTTTCAGCCAGTAGTTATTCTCGTTAATTGCTTAAAAATATTGCTTTATCCCTTCTTCCACAGTCAGTCCTATAACTTTAAGTTGCGTGTAAGATCTTATGCATTGCTTTTGCCACAATACTGCTTTATTGTGACAACAGGTGAAATAATTTGAAATAAGCATAAAGGTACAAAATATGGACAAATTGTTTTGTTGAATATTCGGCTATTTGAATAGGATCTTGGTCGAATATTTTGTATTCGGATTAAATTCGAAAATAGTGTTCATTGCAGCTCTGATTATTTCTGCGTTTTCCAACTTTATTCGTTATGGTACAACCTGTATTTTTCTACTTAATTTGTAAAATATTGAAAATTCGTTCCTCATTTCTTGTTTTTCTGTTGGACTCGTAAAAAAATGGACCAAAATGTCAAAACAATCGACACGTTATTAAAAGTTTATTTATAGTCAAAAAGTTTCAAATGAAATATTTATATACAGATTTCTTCACATTAAGATAACGTATTTATTTACTACTTATCTTAATAACTATAGTAATGTATGGAAATTCATTTATTACTTACGTACATGAAAAGTGAAAAATTTATTATCTACTTATTCAAATAAGTAGTAATCAAGCCGTCTAACGAAAAGCCAAATGTCAGCAAACATTCGGCATAGAATAAAACTAAAACCTCAGTTGCATGTGGTGTTATATACCCAACAAGAATTTGGGCAGTACCATAAATCAGAATCTAAACTACCTTCCTTTTGCTTTTAATTATTATGAGTGTTGAATATATTTGGCGTTAATTTTGTACAAATTCATTATTTACAATTAAATGATACTACGTGATGTACTATTATTTCTACTTTCTTTAATTTCTTTAACCACGACCTAGGTTTCGTTGCACTACGACATCTTCAGGTGGAATATTAGCAAAGATTCTTTGCTTATATCCCACGAAATATTTGCAAATCCATATCCAAGAAATCTTTGCTAATATCCCACCTGAAGATGTTGTAGTGCAACGAAACCTAGGTCGTGGTTAAAGAAATTAAACAAAGTAGAAATAATACTACATCACGTAGTTTCATTTAATTGTGTATTATGAGTGTATTAAGATAGACACTACTTACAGTTTTCTTCGCCAAGTACTGCTTATCTCTTACCCACCTGTACAAAATATCAGCTCCTGTCGCTACACGCACGTCAGTTCCCTCCACCGTCCAACGCCGAACTATTTAACCTACTTCTAAAATGTGTATGAAGGTGACGACATAATTCTTCCCTCTCTTTTAAACGTACATTAAAAAGGTGACGCTTATACATGTTTGAACAATCAGGTAACAAAACATTTTTTTTAAGCTTCTTTAAACCTTGTTTTAAAATTATCTTTGATTGGAATTTAATTGTAAAATCGTTATATACTTTCTGTCATACGAGTAGGTACGTTTTTATCCATGTTTATTCTACGTAAACAGGCCGAAAAGCCTGTCAGGTCATTTTCAGCCGACCAAAATATTCACAATATTTATTTTATCAATTTCAGTATTAATAAATTCGAATTTATTCTTGAAATGAATGCAGAACAGCTTCTATTTATCAATCAAGCCGTATAACGCAAAATTAGTGGTCAGCATCCATTCGGGGCAGCAAAAAACTATAATCTCAGTTGCTTGAGGAGTTTCATTCCATGCAAGTGTTTGGGCAGTACCATGGATTATAATCTAAGCTATCTTATTTTTGTTCAATTACTATGATTGTAATAAGGAAAACAGTGAAAAATGTACTATTTATCTCTTATCGGCTCCTCTCACTACATACACGTCCGTTTTCTCCTCCGTTTAAAATGTGTATGAAGGAGATGACAGAATACTTTCCTCTCTTTCATACATATATTAAAAATGTAACGCTTATACATGGTTGAACGATTGAGTCGGTCGAAATTTAAATGTAAAGTCTTTATATTCTTTCTGGCATACGAGTTGCTCGATGTTTACCCATGTTTATGCTACGTGAACGGACGGAACAAGCCAATTAAATAATTTTGAGCCTGTTAAAATATAAACACAAAAGTTATTTTATCGCTATCGGTAAAAAAGATTCTGAATTTATTTTATATTGGATATTTTAATGAAGAAGAACTTCCGTGTACAAATCAAATCATATAACGCAAAGTCAAAAGTCAGCATCACTTTGGGACAGAGAGTGGTGTTATATACTTTAAAAATATTTGGGCACAACCATAAATCATGATGGAAGCTAGCTTTCTCTTTTTTCTAATTACTATCAGTAGAATAAAATGTAACTGTTTATTTTTTACCCACCTGTGTTCAATATCGGCTCCTCTCACTACATGCAGGTCCATACTCTTCGCCGTCTATCGCTGAACTGTGCGGACTGTTTCCTCCACTCCCAAAATGGAGACTACAGAGTACTTACAAAATATAACGGTGCACCTTGGACCCATTTCACGTACTGGGCTAGGTATGTCATGGAGCACTTTGAATTCTCATTTCCTGAAACCTTCTTATCTCCGCGATATCCCACATACTCATCTCCTTTCATATGTTTCATGTTTGTAACATATTTGTCCCATTTCTTGGAGTTTCTGAAACCCTTTAAGCCTTTTTTACTATTTAAATTTAGATATCCATATTCATCATCCGACGGTTGCTTCACTAATAATGAAGAAGTGGTTGACGGAAGTTACTGCTCTGCTACTAAATGTGGAGCTGTTTCCTGAGGGAGTCGTTCACCTGAACATGGAGTTGAATCTTGTTGCACCTGTTCCGCAACGGGTGGAGCTAAATTGTGTGGCTGTTCGACATATGAAGTTGGAACTGTTTCTGGTGACGGTTCTTCAATATAATATTGAGCTGTTTATTCTGTCTCAGTAGAAAATGTCACCAATTTCTTTTATTCACTTAATAGTGAAGCCATTTCATTACTATATGAAGACGAAAATTCAGGTAGGATTAGAATAGGCGAGTTATTGGTGTCTATATTTTCTAACCCCGATAAAGATATATTTCTTGGTTTCTGTTTTTTGAAAGGAACTCTAATTCAATTCTTTACATAATTCTAAAATTTCCCTATTTTTGCTATCGCTCGTATTAGGATCCAACATTTACCAAACCTGCAACAAAATAAAAGTTGTAATAACACAACGTAACTCAAAGCATGATACTGCGTAAGTGAAATTAATCTCAAGTCGGTGGTTTATTATTGTAATTAGGAAATAATTCACCAAGTTTTTATGTTACATCGCTTAAAGGCTAATTCAAAAATAAAGGTATTGTAAAGATACCACTAAATAACGCAAATAATTACCTTTTCTGGAAATAAATCTCACAGAACACTTCACTGGTTATAAATTCTGTATGCGACTGACTAACTTACGCTGTGTTGGCCTTGTAGGTTTCCTTAGTTTTATTAAAAATACGGAGCAATTGGTTAGCTATCTCTAAAGAAAGTGCGTGACCTTAGTTCATTGAATGGCATCCAAATGTAAAAAGCGCCAAAAATGACTTACGCACAGTTAGAACTTCACTGACGATATCATCGTTAGAAGTTTATCAGTTTAATGTTGCTTCTTATAACATTGTAATAAAGATTTACAATATCTCGATCAACCGAGTAATCAATAAATATAAACATTTATATTTTTTAAGACCAATTTTATAAAAAATGGAACATTAAAATATTTGATTTAACGCAAAATTATTCAAAATAATGCATTTCTAAGATTGTTAAAAGTCTCATTATCTATATCGAATAAAATAAATTTGGATGAGGCGCATATATGTATACCTCAAAAACTATTTCAAAATCACAAGTATAAGATTTATTGTCAAAAACCTTGTTTTCGCCTTTAACGTGCACCAAAATATATATTCTCTAGTTTTTTTGTCAAATGCTGCTGGTTGACAAATTAGATTACGTCAATGACAAAATTTTCATTTATAATTAAACCAATTATGATGAACATATATAAACTTAATCGCAAATACTTTAGTAAACAATATGAATTATATAATTCATGTAATATACATATTTTGCTATTACATAGGATACAATTATAGGTCAATAGTTTTTAGTTAGGTATAATCCAAATCCAGCGTGTTCATATATTGAAAGTGATGTAAATTAGATACGATATGTATACATTGAATTTAAATTAAGTGCTTAGCAGCATACGACCGGATGTTATATTTAACATATATTATGTTATCTTTACAATTATACACAATTAAATGAAACTACGTGATGTAGTATTATTTATATTTTCTTTAAGTTCTTTACCATGACTTAAGTTCCGTTGTATTACAACATTTTCAAGTTGGCTATTAAGTAAAGAACAAGGAAAGTATAAATAATATTACATCACGTAGTTCCATTTAATTGTGAATAATGAATGTCTACAAAATTAATTAGACACAATTTAAAATATTTCTGATCAAATCCGAGAGTCTTTTATGTGATATTGATTAAACTAATAAAAAAGGTAAATGATACTTACATAGCTGACAGACATTTGTATTATTAATGACATCAAAATGTAGTTCGACGTTTTGATAGAATATAAATATAAAATTGCTTCTCTGGCTGCGCAAGTAAGTAGCATCAACGAATTAAGTAAGCAAGAGTAAAGGTTTATGATAAAATTTGTATATATCAACGAATTATTATATTCTGAGATCGAATATAATCGAATAGCAAAAAGTGATTTGTCGGATTTATTTAAGTTTAAATAATTGTATAAACTGAAGTAGTTGCTCCCGGGTAAGAATATAGTTTAACTTTTAGTCTAGATTCTCTATTCATGAGCTCGATTTAAGTACTCCTAGTTAATATTAAATATATTTTGCGTTAATTTTGTAGAAATTCATTATTGATAATTAAATGAAACTACGTGATGTAGTATTATTTCTACTTTCTTTAATTTCTTTACCACGACCTAGGTTTCGTTGTATTACAACATCTTCAGGTGGGATATTAGCAAAGATATCTTTGCTGATATTAAAGAAAGTAGAAGTAAGAAAGTAGAAGAAATTAAAGAAAGTAGAAATAATACTACATCATGTAGTTTCATTTAATTGTGACTCCTAGTTAAAATTTAAAATAGTAATAAATTTAAGAAAATCATCTATATATGCATCATGATTTTTAGGTTTTACGTTACGTGTTTACTAAATTATTTTTAAAAATATCAAACAGAAAGTAGAACTCTTTTTCAAAATCTATTCCGTCATTTTAGACAATAACAATTCCTTATGATATGCCATTTATTTTAAAAAATCTATATCACTGCGCAGTCAGAAAAGCAATTTTATAGTTATGTTCTATCGAAAGGTCAAAATACATATTGTTGATTAGTAACATTTACAAGTGTTTCTAATTGTTAATAACTATAACATCCGGTCATAGGCTGGTTAAGCACTTGATTTAAATGCAATGTATGCATATCGTATCTAGTTTGCATATCGTAGTATATTGAAAATTTTGAGTTGTATCTAGTTTTAGCAAACTCAAAACTATTGGCCCACAATTGCTCCCTAGGTAATAACAAAATATGTTAATTTATGGGTTGAATTGTTTTAGATTAATATTTGTGTTCCGAAGTTTGTTTGAAAGCATTATGAGTAAACTTTTCGTTAATTATATATGCCAAATGAGTATATTTTCCTTAAATTATATTTCATCTGATGTATTGATCCGTTTTCGATTACGTTTATCACTGCAGCGGATTTAATTATAAATGAAATCCTATCATTGACGTGACCAGACAAACTAGTCTGCCAGCAGCATTTGAGAAAAACTAGAGAACTAAATATTTTAGTGCATTTTGATGAGAAGACCAAGGTGATAATCGTCATTGTACTATAAACTTTGAAAAAGTTTTGGAGAAATACGTAAGTCCCTTCAAAAATTTATTTTATTCAATATTAATAATGAGACTGTACATTATATAAAATAACCAATATTTAAAAATAATAAAACTCTATTATTTTTTCAAAAATAGTCTTACTTGAAATAATTATTTATATCTATTTATTAATTGGTTTACATTTGTATCCAGCTGTCATAAGTTTTTATAACTATAATATTATAAGTTCGACAATGAACTGATGAGCTTCTAATAAAGATATATTATGAATTTAATAAATAATTTGTAGTTATTGTTCCGTGTCATATAAACTTATACGTAATAAACTGATACAGAGCTTCAATCTAGCATGAAATTTACATCCAGTGTAGGATATACAACACCTAATGCATAGTTGACTTTCTTTTTCCCGCGACTATAACGGAAACAGCTTAATTATTTATTTTTATAGTTTTTGGCGTTTGTTTTTCTCTTTCTTACGGTTTTTTTGTCTACTTGCGTATTCAATGGTGGTATTTTTAATCTTTTAATGTTTGAATGTATTATTAAAAATCACATTTAAAATTTATACATGAGTTTCGCAACACTTGTCGATCCGCAAACACACTCAGAAGTCGCCATGGCTGTCGACTATGGAGTAATAGAGACTAGAGGTGTACAGCACTTAAAGTGCAAGTGGATAGAGCATGCGAATGGGGAGAAGAGAAAACAGGTACACGCAGAATTAACTCTTAGATGAAATAACGGAAGACTTGATTTGGTATACACCAAAAAGTGCTACTTGTTGCGATGTAACATACGTGAATTTACAGCGTAAAAGATCTATTTTTGAACCAGTTAATCTTCAATTTTAAAGGCAACCGATTTAGTTATATGAGTTATTTGTTATAGCTAGAAAAAAAACGGAAATATATCTTATTTAGGTGATTTATTTATGTAACACCAACATTTAAAAAAACACAAAAATAGTTTGCTGATCGCTGTGTTATGGTTTACTTTTGGCCTAACAAGTAGATAAACACAGAAATTCACGCGAATTAAGCCAGGGAAAGTCTTAATAAACAACAAAATTAAAATTTGCATAAATAATATGCTAAGCACGGATAAATAACAGAGTTATAATTTTATTCCCCATGTGTTTTTTTATATTAATTTATTATTATAATAATAATATTTTTATAAATATTTAGGCAGGAACCAATAAATTGTAATCGTTATTCAAATAATTCTTAATGACGTTTACTTTTACTTATTAGCCAGAATGAAGTTAGAATATAATTTAAACATAGTCTAGTCTGCAAGGAAGTGAGAACAGAATTATCTGCTAAACGATTCATGGTCTTTAAATTAAAATACGACTTGATATTCAAAATACAAAGTAGTAATTATTGAGCAGAGAAAAATTCTCACACAATGCTTTATTTTCGTGACCACTATTACGGAACATTCTTAATTAGAAAGCAGAAAAAATATTTTGTATGAAATAAAAACATTTATAAGTTTTTGGCTTCTTGTCTATCTATGATGTCATAGATAGACAAGAAGCCAAATTGAATTTTTTAACATTAATGTCAAATAACTTTTTGCCGTTAATGTCAAATAACCAAACTTTTGGTAAATTTTGGGAACATTAATTGTTTTTGTATATTCGAAGTAATAAATCATGTTAGATAAAATTTCAAACAGAATAATATATTAACCCCGTTCGTTGCGCGCCAAAACCGAACAAGAGTTTGAAAGGCGCAAGGGTTCCTTCCTCCCGCGATAAAGAGTAAATTGTTTTTGGAACCAATATGAAGCGGCCGCCTGCGTTGTGGACATTAAACTTGATGTGGGAAAGAAATAAATATTGGCGTCTCGATGGAAGGGTGAACGAGCATTTATCAGGCGTGATTACGTGAGTACGTATTGAATCGAAAAGTGAGTTTAATTTATATAGAGCTTTGTTTATTCGTCCTTTTGTCCGACTATTCTGGGATCAAAGATTTAACTTTCCAGACACTTTTCACTCGTCGATTATATTGAATTATTTTTAAACCCCAATGAAATGTACTGTCATATACTACATTATGTCATATACACATTTTATGAAAAAAGCAAACATTGAATAATGCTAATGAGTGTAAGTATGACCGTAGTGGTCATACTCAATCATTTTAAAGTTTTCTCGAAGAAGTGAGAAATACCGAATAAAACCAGTCACTTTTCAAAAGTTTTTCGTATCCATTGTACAATCTGATTATTTAAGTATTAATCACCTAAATAATATAGGGTAAATAACAGATAGGTCAGGATAATACTCAATCGGAAAGAGTTTAGGAAAAGTTTATTATCTCTTTTTCTCTGTCATTTTAAAGACGTCTACTGATCTGATTATAGTACGTGTTTAAGCACCAAACATTTTTACAATGAAAGTTTTTAGAGCATATATATTTTAGTCTTGGAGGGAGCGTAAAATAAAACGAAATCGTTTATTTCGGTCTTATTATGATATTTTAACTAAAAAAATAAAACAACATTTATGGTGACCCACTGATTTGAGTTTGTATTTTTTAATATCGCATTCCTACGAATTTTCTTCGCTGAATATTTTTTTGTGATTTTGTAATTGGTTTGAAAATGAGTACACACAGTAAGGCGACGCTTGTATGTTTAACTCCTAGCAGACTACAAAGTTTTATATCTACTTTCGTAATCGTCAATCGTTGCATGTGATGTTGCAATTGGTAGTTAGTCGTAGAATTTTTACTATTCCACGCGACAATTTATTCTTTGAGCAGAAATTATATATAATGGTGACTGTTTATTGCGGCTTGAGTTTTTGACTAATGAATAGAAAATAAATCCTACCTGCTGTAGAAATGTTACATAATCGGTTATGATCAAGATACTATAATCGTAAGTTCAAATTTCACTTATGTCAGAAAAATACTTTATTTCTTTGCAACAATAACTCGACTAAAAATAAGACTTAATGATTTTCAGCACTTTGGGGTCGATACAAAATTGAATTTCTCTTAAATTAATGTTTACAAGTTGGCAGGTAAATTTAAAACCAAATATATGTTCATTGAATTAAATTGAGTATTAGATTTTAAATATTTGAGTTTAATTGTATAATGTTATTTTTTATAACTACAAAAATTATTTTAACATACATAGCGGATATTATTATTTCTATTAAATGTTATGAGTAAAGATGTAAGATCTTGTGTATTTGTTCTCTGTGAATATTTTTTAACGTATCTAATGCAATGTTAAATAAGAAATGAATTCCAATGTAGACAAGATGTTTTTTTCGGACTTAGAACTATTAGCCTAAAGAAAGTTAGCTGAGAATTTCTAACTTCTATCAAACTCAGTTTCTTATATGAGATCTTATCGTGAGGAAGCTTTTTTTCCGAACATTTGACTTGTACGTGAGATTGAAATGTTTTTAAATCACATTTAATGTTAATTTGAAAATTTATAATAATTCCGAAGTGATGAAGAAAATATATATATAACCAGTTTGATTTAAAATATCGAATATATAATATAATCGGAAATTAAATGTATGGATATTATAATAATAATTAAATATATACGAATGAAAGCAGCTAGTGGATAAGTAGAACATCTGGTTGTTTTTAGATACGCTTGTATATAACCTGCACGTTCACATTTAAATAAGATTTAGAGGAATGAGTTCGCAATAACGAAAATTCTTAGAAATGGAGGGTCATTAAAATATTGAGTAAGTGAAAGTATATATATATATATATATATATATATATATATATATATACACATACACACTTCTGAAAAAATCAAGAAATCCTTCCTAAGAAAGACAGAAAGATTTTTTTAGGCTTGAGTTTCTGTAACGTTTTGAATTATTTATTAGATTCTTATGCAAATTAAAAAAATACTATTCTCAAGTTTTCCTTAAATAGATTCAACATTTTCAGAAGTTCCAGTCATTATAGTAACAAATAAATAAACAAATGATGTAATAAACAAACTTTTCTTTTGTATATTCCAATAAGATTTAGAGGAATGAGTTCGCAATAACGAAAATTCTTAGAAATGGAGGGTCATTAAAATATTGAGTAAAGTGAAAGTAAACGAGTGTTTTGGCCATTGTAGCATATCATTTATTCAAGTCGTAGTTTATTATTAAATTTTAGAATGAATTTATTTAATTCCCAGCCTAGTTATTTCTTTGTACATAATACATTTATACTTATATCCGATTCTTACTACTTTGTCATAATCGGTGAGGTTTATCATTGGAGATAAATAAATGTATTACAAAACATTTGAGGTATTAACAAATAGCGTATAGTGTTTACGTGGAAGAACAACATCACATTATTTGTGTGAATAAAAATATCACATTCGAAATTCCCGTGTAGTAATTAAAATTATTTCTTTCTGGTTGTATGTAAAAGAAAAAATACATAACTATTTATGGTATAATATCTTTTTATGTAGCAAAATAAAAATTTCCTCGAGTTTCACATTTTAAAATCAAAATATTTATTTAACATACATCGTATAGGTCCTGAAAATAAATAAGCTACGATAGTGGTTTTTATTTGAACGCAAAGCTTTCTGAAAGTGATATATTTTCCGACGAATGTGAGGAATGTAAAAATATTAATGTAATGGTAATATAACAATTGAAAAACGTTGAAAAGTTGATTTGATAGATTAAACATTTATAGGATGAAATGAATATGAGAAAAAAATCATTTTCCCTAATATCTTCATCCAATTCTAACTTTTATAACATTATTTTGTAATATTGCTACGAAATATAAAAAAAATATTGTTTAGAACAATTTCGTTTGATTTCTTTTTATGAATATGATTCTGGTGAGGAGGAAATTAACTAATTTGCCTTATTTATCAAACCCTCAGTTACAAAGGTTGGTCACGTTCCTTTAAAGTATTTTTTTGGTCTATGACAATAAAAAAAAAAACATTTTAATAGTAGTGTGAAACCGTCGCGAGAATATCCCCTAAAGGAAAGAAAAAAAATAGAATTATTATAATTTAAATAATAAACGAACATAAAAAATATAGATTAATTTATTTAATAATAGAACCGAGTGAATTTATTCATAAGATCAAAAATATTTGCCACATTTTAAGACCTGGTGAAATTGATATTACGTTCTAAGAGCATAAAGAAGATATTAAATAAACGTGAAGGTTACAAAAGAAAGTAGAAAAAATGGAAAAAAGTCAAATACAAGGGTTTATATTATTCTACTGGAAATACGTTATAATTTTGTCTTTGCTAATGTCAGCTCTTAAAGAAATGTATATCTAGTTAATCAACAGGAGTAATATATGAATTTACTGAGTGTTTTATTTCTTCTGCAGGAATAATTCCTTACCAATATTAGTATATATAAGTTAAAGCTATTTAGTATAAGACGACACGGTTATACGACATTGCAAAATTGCAAAACATACTCAATAGTTCATCGGCTCCAACAAAGAGACGGTTTGTAAATGACGGTTTGTAATATAGTCTCGCTCACACTACATCTTTCTCTATAATTACATATTATGGAACTTATACCAAAAAATATTCATGAATATCATGTGTAAAAACAAAACCAGCCGTGTTAAGGACAATATGTAATGACTTTTTTCTTTGTTTATAGATGGATATAATCTTTATTCAATAGTATCAGCTAAAGCAACAGAAGAGAAAATATGAATGTATTTAGGATATTATGTATGTTTGATTTCATTAGCTATAATAATTAAAATTACAGTTTTTAAAAACAAAATATTAAATATCTAAAGTTTTATTAATTTGATTAACCAATATTTGATAATGTCTAAAATCATTGTAGTAATATAATAAAATTTATTCCCAAAGGCCATAGAACATATTTTTTTTCAATATTTCTTGCCTATCGTACCATTGTACTTTCTGCCATCTATCGATGGTTTTTTTATCGGTGCGGGTTATATAAATACGTTTCCCTCACAGTTTTATGATATACGTGTTATGGGCGACTGCATACTTGTCTTCGAAGGCCCCATCTATGTAATAAAATTTGTTCCAGACAAATGTCGTGGTCAATATAATGATTGGGCAAGCATGGATTCATAAACCTTCACGGGAGCCAGCGGAATGCAAAGGATTAAAAGTGAATGTAGGAGAGGATACAAATTCACTTCATTTCAGTGTGAGCTCAAGTAAAGTTCCTTCAAGTTCATAGGTTATGCAGTCCTGTGTAATCAACTTAAGTGCAGTACAATCCACAACTTTTGCTGGTCTTTCGAGTCGGATTGTGAAAGTCAAGCCGTCGAACCACTGGTTACTGAAGATGCCGAGCTGAATGTCGGCAACCTCACAAAAGTCCCAGTCTGGATATAAGAGTTATCACATACCTTTGCGGGTATTAACGATCCATTGCAGTCGCCGATGACTGTGAACACTTCGCATGGTACCATCACTAGGATAGAGTGACATCTCTGTTCTTGCGTCGAGCGCTCTTGCTTTCGCGACGAATAGAACCGACCCCTCCGCTTTTCTTTCTGTATGTTGGCGTATTTGACGGAAAATGTGCTGAAATGGAACGCACATTGCTGCAGGTAGACCACATTCAGGTGTACCCGTCGATGCAGCGAATGGGCAGGCCTGCCTGATGACTGCCTCCTTGCCCTTGTCCACTGTTTGTTCGCCAACCGCGAGAACTATTCAAACACGCTATTTGTCAAAGATATATTTTCAGTCATCTCTGGTCTCATAAGTTGTCTTAATGATACTGGTGGAATATATATATATATTTATATATATATATATATATATACATATATATATATATATATAATTTCGTAATTCAAACTTCAAAAAATTCAATATTGTATCGAGTTAGACTATGAAGAATTATTAGATAAAAGTTAGGGAATTTGGCACATAAAAAAATAAAATGTTATTTAAAAATGGGCTAATGCAGATAAGTTGACTTGGAAGAGAGTTCTTGGTTCGCTTGAAGAAGAACAGTACTAAATGTTTCAAAAAGAGAGAACAGTAAATGTAAACAAGCCATCCTCAACTTAATAAAACATTGAACAATTTTAGCTATAATTTTAGCCAAAACAGATGGCGCACGAATAGAGAAAAACGACGATAAAGAGAAATTTGGAACTAATACTATTGTTTCCTTAATAGACGTACAGGATGCGATGATATTCATCTACAAATTACTATAAAGTTAAATTCAAAATTGGTAATTATTCTCAAGAATTTATAATTGTTTTCCTATGTGCGTGTAATGTACTTAAGATATGAACTGAAAAAGGAAACTCCGTCCAAGATCGTTTTGTGGAGAGATGGATGCTGTTACCAAAATAAATCGATTAGCATGTTAAATATTGTATTCGAATTAGTCAACGAAACGCAAAATTGTTATTAAGCAAAAACATTTGGTCATCCTAAACGGAGAGTGGGCATATAGTGGTGGAAGTAGATTCTATCCAAATTTCATAAAAAAAATTACACGCCACGCAGAGAAATATTTATTTTCAATGATTATTTACTACAATAAAGACGGCAAGAAATGTTCCAAAGTACAACATAGATTTATTTATAAACTTCAACAGTTTCCAAAAGTTTGATGACGGTAAATTTTCAGGCAGAAAATTTCTCTTTATCAATATTTTTACAATGTAGTATTGAATAAAATTAAGTACAAGTTTCATTTTCACCTGGACTATAAATACTTTGAGAACGACTAATATATATATATATATATATATATATATATATATATATATATATATATATATATATATATATATACGATTCTAAAGATATACAAAGAGATCCAGCTTTAGTAATAAATATCTATCACTTATAAGATTCTCGACTACTTATTGAGTGGTCCCCAATCCTATCACCTCCAAGAAAATGTTGGATTCCATAACCCTTTTTGATACGATTTAGAGCATAATTGCTCTGAGAAGCCATCCACATATTACAATTAATTAAAAATATTTTAATATCGCAAGCAGTATATTGAAAAATAAGGTTTATTAATACAATTTCATGACATTGTTGTTATAAAATAAAATAGTGTGATATGTATAGATTAATACATATCACACTATTAATTTATTATCATAAATCATATAAAATAATATGAATTATTTTATTTTTGTATAGAAATAATATCAAATATATTTAATCCATGAATTAAATTTAAGTACATTTGCCTATATAGCTCAGTTAACCTCTTGTGATATCCTAAAGAACCTCAAACTGTTAGTTCCAAAACAAACTGTTATCTAAGAGTTGAAAATCCAAAATACTGAAACTGAAGTGATAGGAATTATTAATTCAGAAATTAGTACAATTGGCTTTATAGTTCAATAGACCTCAGGTGATAACTCAAAGCCTTAAAGGGTTTTGCAACAATTTGGATTCTAGCCACTGAAAATGAAAATAAAGTCTATGAAATATGAACTTGATATTGATGTTTGATTTTAGAAGACTGACATTTTACATAAGTATGAAGACGATATGCGGAAAATAAATTAAATGTGATTTTGTGTTCGCCCAGTGTCATTCCCTAATGTGTAAATCGTTTCCTTTTATATAAGCTTCCACAATTAACATATTAGTGACGGTGAGTCCCTGGAGGTATTCGTAATCCTTATTTATCACGGTACAATGCATTCTCTGTTATGCGCTAGCAATTATGACAAATATATACCTTCATTTTTCAGAAAAAAAATTATTTATAAGAATCAAATATTAGAAAGCGAACCAGAAGAAAAATAACCTCAGTTAACATGCATCTCTTTTTGTACGACCGTAAAATGTTAGGTAATTAGCAATTTAATTCAGAATATTGAATATATAAATACATCAAATTACGGAAAAAAACATATATTCAGAGGGAAGTTTCGAACTTCACTTATCATTCTAGACGCATTCCATTGTATAACCGGTCCCAGATTTCGCTTTTCTGACAATAACTCTCGTCTTATCCGGGTAATTGCAACAAGGTAATTAGCCCAACTCAATCTTTAAAATCACAATGCTACCTCAGAATCCGTTATCAGCGTCAATTGGATTACTACAGTAACTTCAAAATACGAGACTACCAATTAAAATAAAATCGAATGAAATTATTAACACAATCTCAACAGTGTTCAATTTCTATCGTATTTGGCAAAAGACGAATGAATTGTGTATGCCATCGTGCCACTTTTTAAGGTTATGACCATAGACATAGATTAAGTATCGTAGACATAGATTAAGTACGTATCCGGGGTTATGAGTACAAGTGATGGCCTAAGCGTAGGAATATAGCAAAGATACGTTACGATATAGCAAAGATAAGCACGATATTATATCTATTAATCGGAAAATCGATGTTTCCACATTTTTTTCAGGTCGAACTTAAGTACTGATACGCCATCCCAACTGTAAAAAATCGAAAATGTTGAGTAACACTTTTTTTTATTTATGTACATAATCTATTTTATACATTTATTTATTTTACGTGGAGATTTTCCTTGTATATTTTTTATGCGAAAATATACTTGATTTGATATTATAAATTGTAAATAATTCGTTAGATTAAAACAATCATCCAAAATTTATAGTAATGGATAAACATGGGCAGAAAAAAAACCTTTGTTTGCACTTTATAAAAACGAGCAAGAACGTATTTGATAACTGTACCTTCACTAGTTTCGTGTGAAAGATTTTTAAAATCCATAAATTTTGCATCACAAAAGAGAAACAGAGTTTCTTCAAAGTAAACAGATAAATTATAATTTTTGTAGCATTAAATGAAGAATAATGTTTTAAATAACTTTTTAATGACCTTAGCAATCCTTTAGGTCACTGCCATTTATGTGTTGGCTGTCAAAATAATTATTTTGTAAAACTTATATTTTGTTCTTAGCTGTATGTGCAAACAACAATTTTTATACTTTCTAAACTTTCTTTAATACATCCTTTACCATTTATTTTTTACAACAACGACACGACGAGTTAATATTCGAACTTTTCATGCAAGCGTTTAAATAGTATCAACACTAGCTTTCTATACCGATTAATGACTACGTGTATTGGCAACATATGATATATAATAGTCATTAACACATCTCTATTTTGCATTACTGTACAAAGGAAACTTTCTTTTTATTGTGGCAGTAGATCTACTTGCGTCCATCGTATTAATTATCTATACGATTTTTTTCACTCTAAGAAAAGGCAAACAAAAAAGAACAAAATGTGTAAGGGACCGTGACGCAAATTATGCAGATACAGGCGTAATTAGAGATGCTGAATCTACAGAAATATTCAACACATATAAGAATATGTGTAGCATATTTCCGTAGATTCAGCATCTCTAATTACTGTTATAGATACCAGAGAGATACATTCATATTTTTTGAAGTTATGGAATATTTTAATATAATATTTACATAATGTAACATGGTTATCAATTTTTTTTGTTTTGCAAGACTTACATAATAAAATTAACTTTACGTATCCATAATTTTAAAATGGATAATTTTTAGAATTCTATATTTAATTTCACATTAATTTTTTTAACAGATGATTTGGGTAAAAAATTAACAGTTTGTGGGAAGACAAAACCAAGGTGAGGAGTATATTAAACCTAGGACCACGAAACCCGACGTAACGGCTCTCTTCACTTTCTTTTGCGTTTGAATACACTCTAAGTTAGTTATTTAAAAATTTACCGACATCTCATTTTTTTTAATGAAATAATTATATTAGATTCTAAAATCTATGGAATTAAAAAAAAAAAATGTGCGCGTCAACTTCGACGCGCGACTGGAATTTACTCCTTAAGTACGATCGTCTTGGAATGTACAAATAGGTAACACTGTATAAAATGTAAATATCAATATCATTAAAAGTAAATGGGAAATTTTTTAGTAAAAAGTGATGACAACATAATTATTTTCAAGTAAAGCACAAATGAACAAATGAAATTTATAAAACAAAATTATGAAACATTTAGTAACTTCAAATTGTTCATCATTTGGTAATTTAACAAATATTTGCAAAAACATTGCACTCTGACGAATTGAATTTGAGTACAAGTGACGACAGAAGCTACATTAAGTAAAAATTACGTTACTGAAATACAATATATGGTCCAATTTGTTCATAAGTAAAACAAAATTATGCGTCAACTTAGTTTGGACTTGACAATACAAACCATTCTTTCACGGGGTTTCAGTATGAAAATCTGATTTCATTGGTTAATAAACTATTTCATTGAACACTTGTTTTACCAATCTCTCACTTAATTGTAATAAAGACTTATAAACTCTTATTAACAAAGCTTGACAAAATAAATGCGACTTTAAATATTAGTAAATAATTTCCACCATTTTTACGTAACAGCAAAATTACAAAAATTAACATTTTTTAGCTTTGAAATGTTTTAAACAACGCATTACACTACCTTTCAATACATAACAAAATAATGACTTCATAATTTATTATTGAAAATTGAACTGTCTGGTGTGAAATTTTAAAAAATATAAAATAAAGCCCAATATGAGCAAAAATATAAGCAGAGAAATTTAGAAAAATAAAAATAATGAAAATAAAAATTGTACAAAATTATATAAATATGGTACACAAAAAAGGAAAACGAAATAAGCAGAAAACAATATTTGAAAACACAAAATAGAATAAAAATATACAAGTAAAAAATTGATAATCTAAAAACGTATTTCATTTATTTTTCAATTTCCTCTGCAACTTCAGCACGAGCCTTCGATTCCCGATCTTGACTTAACAAAATTTCCTGGCGGATTTCATGGAGCTCGTCTTCTCTTTATTGTCTCTGCTCTGCAACTCTGTCTCGTGCAATTTCTTTTTAATTCTTCTATCTGAATTAACTGACGTTGCCTGAAAGTGAACCGGATATGCGAATGCAAGCTGCTGGTGCGTCTTCTGCGTATTGGTACATTTGTGTCTACGTCCAACATGGTTTCCTGAACCTCGCCTCTAGGCTGGCCTCTAGGAACATCTTCCCTTGCCTCGGACTATGTTGGCAAAGTTTCCGCGGCTTCAGCCAAAATTTTACTTCTAACTCGTCGTTTGTTGCTCAGATGGATCTGTAAATAATTGAGTAGTCAATTCAATGTCAATTCATGAATATCACAAATTCATAAAATTTAAATTGCAATACATTTTCGCATATCAACAGAAATAAAATATAATAAAAACCAAATGGAAAGGTTCTAAAATGAAATTTACAATTTGTAATTTTAAAAGTAATAAAATTACAAACTTCTGTCGTTTGTAATACTGATTCTTCAGTATTAAATATAAATTCGAATAAAATTTCCTTCAAATAAATCAATCTATAAACTTTCGGTGCCCCGTTACTACATTAATCAGTTTCTAAAAAACACTACAAATAAAAAACTAATTGTATACTTATTTACCTCCATTCTATTACACACGTTGTTTACCTCGATCGAATTTATGGAAAAAATCGTTTGATGGGATTTCCACAATTAGCCGTGGGGCAACTAAGGAAACAACAGGGTCAATTTGAATATCGTTAATCGCGTAATCCGCCTGTGGTTATCCGCTATTGCCTTTCCTTTGCCAAGTCTATTCTCTGCTTGGCTTTTATATTAACCCAAAGTTGGCACAACTGGCTTCGTTTTTATGTTTCTTAAGCACATTATTTAAAAAAAAGAAATTACATTAGTTTAAACAAATTAACTCCGTATTCGTAGGACAAATTAATTCCGACTTCATCTTGGATGAGAGTATAGATCTCACGAAATCCAACTACAGAGTTTTAATTTGTCATCACTAGCTACATAGAGAAAAAGCGCTGGTCTATTATATTTAAATAAAATCATGCATTCGCATATTGATTGTCCCTGTCTTCTCTCTCTACTCAACTTCAACATACGACACACATCCCGTATACCATTAGAGAGATTATTCACACTAAAAGTTTACAACACTAATACCTCTTTTTATAACCCCACAAGTCTAATGTGTCGCTTGCATAACGATAGTGTTTCTCAACATCCGTTCTTGGACATTTTTGGACCCGAAATTATTAATATTTAGCTATTAAAAAATATTATAATAATATTACAATTTATTATTTTTAAAATCAGCTAAGATAGAAATAATATTTGGTTCAGTATGTTGAAAATAATATAATTCTATATTAATACTCAGTTTATCAATGGATCAATGCAATATGTAATATATTTATTAATACAAGTAACCCTTGAAAATGTACACATAAATTTTCCCATACTAAACATGCCCAACTAAGCATGTTTATTTACATAGAAGTTAGAAAAATTACTTATGATAATTATTTTAATATGCATATAATAAACTTCACCTGTCCCACACCACTTTTTTAAACTTTAAACCAATACAGTGGCTTATTAATGATAACAACTCCATATACATATATATTCTAGACTTTTCTATGTACATTTTTATTTCTGTACTTCCTCTATTCCTAGCGTTAATGTACCTGTAATAGTTTTCTCGTCGATTGTCAAGAAATTACTTAGGTTAGCGACTTTTTCTTCGATAACTTTGGTGTCCTTAATTATATCTCGATAATTAACATACATTAGTATGTATGTTAAATACTATATAATGTAAAGCAATACGGAAACAATGAGCTATAATATTACGAAATTTGTATACCAACTAGACAAAAATAGTTTTTGCATGATTCTCTAAAAACAAACATACAGACAAAGAAATAATTTTCCCTCATTTTAATTCTAGTGAGATTATAACGCTATATTTTCAGGCTGCGAATAGTTATAGTTTTTTTTTTAATATTTTATTGGATAGAGTCCTTGAGGCAAAAGCTATGTTAACAAAATCACAATACTATGGTAATTATTTCAGCACAATATTTATAATTTTTCGGGACCAAGTTTTTGTAAAAAAAATAAATGAATATAAACTGATATGTGAATTTTTAAATATTGTTTAGCTACATGTTATTAAGCAATACTAATAATGATTTTTTAGCTAATGATATTAGTTACAAAGAATACATCTAAGAAAAATATTTTTTAAAATTTATTAATAGTGAAAATAAATATCATTTCTACGCTTTCAAGGTGTCATAATTTCTTAATGCGATTGAACCTTCTTATCAACAATTGGCTGGCTAATTAGATTTACTACTATTTGGCGAAGCGTACGCCTGAAGTTGGACTATATGGTCTATATGTGAAAGAGTGACAAAACCTCAACTTAAAATCAAATTGATCTATAGAATACCCATTTACGATTCAAATTTAAAATAGTATTAAATCTACTTTTGCTGTATTTTGGTAAATAAAGAATCTACCTATGTTGGAAATGAAATGAAATTATGATTTCTTATTTAATATAATATTATATTGGAAAGATTGTAAGCAACACCAATAATTTTCGACTTTTTGTGAAATTGAATATATAGCGAGGAATAGCAAATAAGAAAATTATTTATACTAAATTAAAGCTTCGGACTTGAAAGGATAGTATTGAACTTCGACAGACTTTTTGCGCGCAAACCATATGAAAGAAACTACCGCCGAATGCGTTTTGTAAAACATCCGCCTAAAGCGTATAAAAAAAAATAAGGTGGGGTTTCTCGTAGTTCTCATAAAGACTACTATTATTTTATGCTTCTCAAAGACTTACTTCAAATTATCCTAGACGCAGTTAGACGAAGATTCTTCGACGCACCTCTTTAAAGGTATTTTGTATCTTCTGTTGAAATTAAATTGTACCTAATTTAATCAAAATATTTGATATGGAGTCAAAGCGATACATATAATATATATATATATATATATATATATATATATATATATATATATATATATATATATATATGTGTGTGTGTGTGTGTGTGTGTATATATTATACTACTATATATGTATACACACACTGCTCTTTGACACAAACGTACGAAGGAACAGCATCATAATAATAGGGTCGCGTTTGAACACTCCAGAGGTGATACCAATATGGGTTTCGCGATATCAGTATTTCTTTTTCTTTCTACAGTGCTTCATTCGGTATAGACAAGTGAAATCTTTTTCTTTTTTGCCGTTTTGAGGATTTAAATTTGTCATGCATCTTGGAAATTTCAAGAATTATAAAATAGTAATAAAACCTTAATTTCAGTTGATAAGATTTTTCGAATGCTAACCTACTCACATTAAACCAAATTCTTGAATATTGGCTAATATATTTATCTAAATTCTAGCTTTCTATATTTTATGCCTATGAGTCTAAAATTAAAACAGATATAACGCCCTGGTATATGAGTTCCTCTAGTTTCTATAAATATAAGACGAGATCCTATAACTATAAGAGTTCCTTAATTCATTACAAAGTTTTAAAGATTATCATTAAATAACTAATTATTTTTTAAAGATTAGGAAAATCAAAGAAATGTCTTTAACCATTTTGTTGTATTAAAGCACTTGCAGTTTTTGAGATCTCATACAACTTTTCGTAAAAAAATTGTAAGACATTCGTTTCTGTGCTAAGTTAACTCGCGTTACATGAGCATGGTAATTGTAAACAAGAGCTGATTCAGTAAAAAACAAACCTAATATTTAAAATTTTTAAGTCTGAAAATTTATTTTCAAGCCACTGTGCGACATGCAGAGATACCTCGCCCGTACCGTGTTCCCCCGGTTCTACTTGGCTTATGTCTTGACTTCAGTGAACTTGTAACACATAATTTGTTTAGGACCTATAAGTTTTAATTATATCTCAGAAAGAAAAAGAAATGTAGGATTAAATATAAATAACAGCAATAAAGAAGTAAATTAGAAAGGCCCAAAAATATAAATAAAAAACAATCTAATAGCTGCCGTATGCAACCAAATTTACGGGAAAAAAAATATTATTAGAAAAGTGACTATTCAAAAAACTGAAATGGGAAGTTTTTGGTAATGTTTTCTTGTATTAAAAATCTTTTATTAAAGTAATTTTTTAAATCCACAGTTCCGTATGCAGTTGCTGCCCGCCCGCGCTATAGCCGATTACGCTTGCAGATCTAAAATATTTACCATATCATATTCGAAGTAGTAACATTTATTTACCGACACTCCATATATATATATATATATATATATATATATATATATATGAAAATGAATGATGTGAAAGAACAATAAACTCTGTACAATCATGTAGACATCAGAAGATACATCCTGAAGTACACAAGAAAGTAGTTTAATTAGTGATCATTAAGCATATCCGGTAGTACACTGGTTCTTCTCTGCTATGATTACTAGCTAGCACAACCCGAAGATCATAAAGTGATTTGAACTTACATTAGCAAAGTACAGCGCAGCTATTCAAACATACTGTTTCAAAAATTCCCTTAACGTGACATACGAGATTGACAGCATCCTAGTTTTGGTCATATTTAGCATGGTATAAATAGTAAAATTTAGTGAAGTAAAAGCAGGAAACATAATCTATAAAGAAGTACCACAGACGGAATGACTGTTCTTGGCCATATATCGAATTCTACATAGATAAAACCATGAGCATTGGCTAGCAGTGTTATACAGTGAGAGCCGTATTACGTTTTGAAATAAAATTATATGCTTTAGAGAAAAAATATAGATTTATATTGAACTTTGGAGACTTTAAAAAAATACTTAGTAATTGTTAACTGTTTATTTTGATAATTTATATTGAATTTCTCAGATTGCATACCATCTTTATTATACTGAGTAGTATATTTCTCAATTTTTCAAGGTTGTATTTTTTGGTACGCTTTCAGCCCATGTGTTTATTTTGGTTCATTCGAATGAATTAGTTTAACTGGCAGTAAACATTTTTTCTTCTGATTTATAAGCGTTAGGATAGTAAGACAAAAAGCACGATGAATTATGTTGATATTATAGAATTCTTAGAGACAAAAACCACAACAGCCGTTTCATAAAACAAGGACTTCGAAGTACCGTATATTTTGCCTATGCAAAATTCTAATTCCGTTGTTAATTTGATTAACTCCCCATATTACAGACTTACAATTTTTATGAGAAATTATTCGATTGAATAATAATGAATTCAATCTCGAAGTTATTGATATCTTACAATTATTATTTTAAAAAATATAATTTAAGCTACAAATTTTAATGGAACAATACGGGAACGTAACTACTTTTTGATTGTGATATCTAGAAGACGTATGTTCGACGTACATTCAATTACAGAGTATACTTTCTTCCATTAACGTCAATGACGCTGCGCTTTACAAGAAAATGACCCTTTTATATACTTGATCCGTGATTTTCATATAAAGAAATGTAACGCGATATGTTGAGACAGTGCTTTTTGGCTTGTTAACTTTTCTTGTATGTTTTGAAATTCTTGAGGTCTAGATTGTTTCTAGGGGTGGAATAAAACTATTATGAATATTACAATATAATAGATCAAACTTAAACAAGCTAATTGGTTTATTTTTTTAGCTTAATTACGTGGAATTCACGGTTACAGGTACATCTTTTTAAAAAGGTTTTTTGGATTTAAAATATTTTTTATTAAATTAAAATAGGTATTAAAGTATGTTTTCTGAGTACAAAATAAGGTGTACATATATTTTAATAAGAACTGCTGGGTATGTAGGTAAGCATTTCGATAAAGCACGTGATTTTTTTTTAAATTATTGATATAACTATGGAAACCGTCCTCGATTTTCGCTACGACAATAGAATTAATTCTGTTTTCTCAACGAGAATCGTCGCTGAAAGCGCTTTTTAAAATAATATCAAAGAAATTTAATCGCCTCTTAAAAAATTATCCTTAATATTTTTGTCTTTATTTTTGTTTTAAAAATAAATAAAAAGGAAAAGATACTTTTTTGTTGAAAAATTAAAAATGAATGATTTATATTTCTCTTATAATATTTCTCTAATGCAACCTTTTTCTTAGCATGCACATTATTAACATGCAAATTGAAGTATTTTTTTGTAAATTTGACAAAGTTAATATTTTAAAACTTTAGCCAGTTGATGATAGTTACGTCTTTGGTTTATTAAAATTTACAAATGTTTCTAAATTGGGTGAAGGTATATCATTTGCTTTTATTGACTATATTTAAGTAAAATAGAGTATGTTTTTGCCCCTGAAAGTATCTATTCTATTAAAAATTATTCGAAATTAATAAATCTATCGAAAAATATAAAACATGCACAAATCGCAATACTTTCATCACAACGCGTACCTAACAAATGTAGACTACTTTTTCGTCATATGTTGTGTAATATTTTGATTAAGTTTTTAGTTTAGTTTGATTTTGTATTTAATTAAAATAGTAACAAATTAAATTCTAGCGGAATTTTAATGAATGTTATTTTTTTGATGTACTGTCTTTGAAAAAGTATAAATACTATTAAAAGCAAGACTTTTGTAAGACAAAGACTTGTGGGTATTTTCAGCTCCAATAGAATGATGATTGGTTTTTATTTAAACCTATGAACATATCTAGCAGCTAAGAGATGCTTCACAAAATGTAACATTAGCAATTCAGTTTATGGTGTCCTGCTTAAATAATCTTGTGTATGTGTTGGACAATTACCTCAAAAATAAATCTTTAGGTTTCAATCCAACCGAGGAATTTTCACAAATCTGTATTGAATATAAAAAAAAATATAATACGGAAAATTGTCTTATCATTATGTAATAAATATCACTTTTCTAATAACTTAATTATATGTTTCTACTACCTAAGTTATAATTACAATTAAAATTGTCGTCACCGTGGTGTGTTGGATTGATCACAAGGCATACAGTATTTGACGGCGCAGCGTACCGCAGGGATTCCGGTTGGATTCTGGCCGCTCGTCGAGCGGGAGTGGACTGATATTCTGATTGAATTGCTCACGTAGGAATAAGTCCACCATATCTACCACCTGCATACATTAAAGTACATAAATAACTAAATTACATGGAAATTAAATAAGACTACCCTCTTCTACTATTTAAGTTGAAATTATCATGATACTGGAAGATATTCCAGCATTTAAATTTAAAAATTTACAAAATAAAATATCAGTGAAAAATATTTAGTGCAAAGTTACAAGTTACAAAATTATAACAAACAAATGAATGTTTTATTTCATTTATGCTTCCATTCGTGTGATCGCTGTAAAATTCATTGACTTGTAAGACGAAAATGAGAACCAAAGCGGAAGTGGAGAAGGCGCTTCTTGTAAGAGGGCGACAAGTTTCAGCATTGTTTTCAGTGTAATTACACATTTGTTGCTAAGCCGGGTTTCGAAAACCTTTAATTAAAAATATACGACGGTTTCTTTTTATTTCTGCTTAAATATATATTTTACATAAATATAAGTCTGACAGTTGTGTAACAATTCATTTTAGAGATCACATCTTAAAAGGAAAAATGGAATCTTTATAATATCCCTCACTTGTCTATCTGTTCGCTTGTCACAGATCTTTTTCAGAAACCGCTAAATGAAAAAGATTGGCATGTTAATAAAGTTTATTAATCCGCATATATTTCAACAAATAAGACTCAAATATGTTTGTAAAGAAAACATGAGGGGGTGGGGTGTTAGTTATTAAAAAGTAAAAAAGTGAAATACGCAAAAAATATGTTTTTCCCTATTTCCAAGACTACTGAAACTAAAATTATGAAGAAGAAGAGAGTTTTTTGAAATCTACGCGAAGATTATAGAAAAACACGGCTTTGATCGCATATAATTCTGTTTGTGGTTATACGAGTATCATTAAAGAATCAATATAAAATTTTTTATCATTCCTAAACTACAAAATTTTGTATGTTTTCAACATATTCATGAAAGTTGCCGGCAATTTTTTAGGTTTTTTTGTGCATTTTATTTATTTTAATTTTTTCGTATTTTAAAATATTTTTAGTTTAATTTTTTTTAATTTAATTTTTTTGTATTTAATTACGCATTTTTTAATAATGCTTTACTGCGATTTTATATTACACTCTTTTGTATTTTCTAATGTCTGTTGTTTTTTGTAGTTGACGTACTTAAATTTATTAGTGGCTTAGAGCTACTCTGTATACAATGTTTAATATCGTATTTTTTTTTTGGTAGCAAAATGTATTATTTCTCTGGAGTTTTAACTCATGATAAACGAACATATCGCTCTTTGCTTAGGTCAATTTCAACCAAAAAGAGAAGATTTGTCCTTGTGACTGATTAACAGTCATTGCAAACGTTGTTTTCACCGGAAATTGCAGCCGTTTGAAACATATCGGCAAGTCCGGGAGAATTTTTACAATCCCCCAGATATTTGCCAGCTAGTCGACTGCAGAACCGATAATGTCACCACAATTAATTTGTCTTTTAAGTCTTTAATTATTAACCTTTTGCCATTGCACATATTTGGGGGGGCTTAATTTCCTAAAAGCATTATAGGCGTACTAACCTTTAGAAATAGTTCGTGAGATGGCAAGTCAGAAAGATTATGCGAATTTAAAAATTCTTGTGGATAGTGGCCTACAACCTCGATTTTGGGTAACTGTGTAAATAGACTTATAACTTTAGATTTGCCCGGGGACTTTTTGCAGAATTGAATTATTGATTTCATTGATAGTGCCGTCCATAGGCGATACTATTTCCCTTGAACACAGCCAATGAAAGTTTTTTGAGTAAGTTTTTGAGGCCAGGATATATTGCGGACTATACGACCTAATTTTTCATTTGGAATGATTTCAACACAGTTAATGCTCAAATTCGGAAAAGAAAAAACTCCTTCGCCAAGTTTAAGCAGTCGTTGTGGGAAGTTGTTGTGAGTGTCTATACTAAGATTGGTTCTTAGTACAGACACTCATACCAACAGGTCAGTTCGTAAGTGCAGGGTTTGAATGGAACTCCATAAGGAAGATGATTTAAGGAGTGTCTGCTGAAAATCATCAGCAAACACAAATGTAACTCCATCTATAATGGCGCTTGATTTCTAAAGTCCTTTAATGTTCGGTCCACAGCTTCGATATGGGCTCTGTGACTGATACATTTGCGCCACATAATCATTGACGCGTATTGTAACAAGTTGCTAAGAGACCCGTTTTTGTGGGTGGACATACGGATTTTTCTCCAGAAATACTGGTAATGGGTGTTTGAATGGGAAGTATGCAGTTTTCCCGTCGCTCAAAAGAGTAGCAGCAACCCCTGAAGAAGCGACTGCCAGGGCTATTTTTCCAAATCACCTTACCTTTTTTAGTAATAAATTGATGACAAATGTCTTCTGTGGACACCCCCAGGGAATGTGTCCCGTGCCTCTGGGGGCGTCCAAAAATATTTTGCCTTGATTGTTCGTCACACTGGCAATTATTTTATCAAATGACTTTAATTAAACTGTGACTAATTTTGGTAAATTTCTATTGACAAAATCTATCAACTCACTGACATTGTACTGACGTACCAATATTATACCTATCGCATCATTTTGTGAACGAATAGGAAAGGCCGATCCGAAATCACTTAATCTTCTGTCATTCAATTCCAATAGCTTATTTTCGATTCTCAAACTCATAAAAATCTTTTTTGAAGTTGACCCACAATTTTAATGGTTCAGATAACTGACAAAATAGTGGAATAACTACATATATCTCATTCAGTTTTAATGGGCATTGTGAAATCGATGCTTCTTTTAAAGTATTTTCCCAATGATCGTCAGTTTCAAGCAAACGGCAAGCTGCCTCGGCAAGCTGCTTGATTCGTTTCTTTGGTAACTCCATATACAGTTTTTAATTCCACGAATAAGGTTGGATCGCGCACGTGATGCAATAACATTTGGAGAAAAAATCACTCAGATTAAGAAAGATGTATATCATGTATTTCTTCTAAAGTAGCGTCTTTCTTTATACCTGGATGCTTTACAATGGATGATTTAAGATTTTTTAAGATTTGTTATAAGCTTAGATATAATAGTATGGTAGTTTGCGGAGCTCACAAAAAGGTAAAGGTGTGGTTTTGTGTGGCTTTTGACAGCATTGCACCGTTCCTGCAGTGAAATATACCCTTTTGATAGTTTTCTAAGTGTACGACCAAATGCATGACGATAGGATACCGTTCGAAGATCGGTAATTTTAATATTCTCCACAAAGATTCTGATATATTTATATACCAGTAATTTAAATAGTTTTTCACATCGTCATCCGGATTTCTGACGCTGAAAGTAGTTTAGTCCAATCTTTGTTAATATATTTACATATATATTTGCAGCCATCCACATTAATTTGAGCGTTAAAAGATCGACATAATATTGAGGAATACTGGACAATCCAACTGTAGTCTACAGTAACCGTTCTTCCTCTGATATCCAAAGTAGCATTCCGAACTCCATTTTCAGCGTCATGGTGACGATATACTGGATACCCATCCTCTCTTGTCTAAGTGCCGTTGACGAAACGCCAAGGGTATTTCTTTGAACAAATACCGTTTTTTATACATGATGATGTTATATTTAAACCTACACAGTGTCCATGTACCAAATTTTTGGTCAAAATATGGAATAATACTGGATTTTCATCTTTATCAAGTAATTCAGCAACTATTGCACAATCAATTTCACCCGGTTGTATTTTTCTTTCCAACCAAAACAACATATGATAGTGTAGTACACAGTAATATACGGTAGACAGCAGTATGACAGAGCATCCACGTTTTGCTACTCAACACTGCTTTTGCCACTCAAGACTGAGGACTTTTTGTGAACAATTTGATAATTTTCTCCATCTTTCATTTAAATACCCTTCAAATTAGGTAATTAGGATCAAATGATTGCTACTCAGGTAATAGCCCTTTGTTAATCTCTGATTATTCCGGATGGCAAATAAATGTCACAAATAAATCTTGGACGTACGTCATAGCATCCTGAGTTTTTCGTGCATATAATGCGGGAATCCCATGAAAGTTTTTGGTTGACTGGAAGAGATTGCTCATGTAGCAATAAGTCCGCCATATGTACTGCACATAAAAGTTAATAATAAATAAATTAAGTTGAAGGCAAGATGACGTGTTGTCCAATATTTGTAGGATTTGCATTAGCATACTCTTTTAAAGCATGTCGTAGATATATTTATTTATTTATCTACTTTAATGTGTCTAATTGATACATATGGTAGACTTATTGCTACGAGAGCAATCTCTTAAAGTCAACTATAACACCAGTCCAGCCCCGTTCGACGGACGCCCGGGAATCGAACTCGGGGAGTAGTACGTGGCATAATAGATAGATTCCCTAGCACGGGGCTGCCATGTTCTTACGTTTTGATTAGCAAGCCACTGCGAGCGTTCAGTACTGGACTCCCCAGCACACGCTTGTGAATATATATATATATATATATATATATATATATATACATATATATATATATATATATATATATACATATATATATATATATATATATATATAAATATATATATATCATCGGCTCTCAATTGTTGTTGATTTTTACGTATGTACCATGTCGACAACAATTGAACAAACAAATTTCTGTAATAATGCAAGAGTCAGTCAGCTCTGATCATTATCCTATACACATAAAACTGCATACATGAAATATTAGCCATCTTCGTCTTTTACAAACATTGAAGAATCATAAGTACGGTGTAATACAAATATTCTTTTTAGATGACCATATTTACCATCGTCTTTTGACCATCTTGACCATCTTTTTCGCTAAAATATGAAACCGCAAAAGAAAATAATACATACGAACTTCACAAAGCCACTCTGTATCATAATCAACCAGAAAATACTTATATATATATATATATATATATATATATATATATATATATATATATATATACGTTCTACCTAAGAAAACTGGTTATTTTTTGCATTTATGCGGTTACGCTTAAATCGATTTGATTCCTTCTAAGTCTACCTAAGACCAAATAGACAAATAAACGGTAAAATAATTTTATTTTTTTTATACAATAAGATTTAGATAAATGGTTTCGTAACAGCAGAGATTACATAAGTATACTCAGATATGTTTGAATAATGGCTGTGTGTTAGAAACCGTTGAGTGAGTCTTATAGCCACCATAGCATATAATTGATTTAGTTTTTAGTTTACTAACCGATATGAAAGAAGTAGGAGGAACTCAGTTCGTCATTTTTTTTATATATGTTACCTTATACCTCCGGAGTTTCACAAAAAAATTGAAAAATGGGTTGAAAAAAATATGAGTGTTGAAATTATAAATAAATCGTAAAATTACCCGAAATGGGACAGAACAAGTGTAATAGAGTATAAAAAATGTATATTCAACCAATTTGGATGATCACATATTTCAAATTCGCAGGGGTATACTTTCATGGTCCATGAAAATTTAATTAGAACCTGACTATGAAAATTTGAGATATACCATATTATTCTACAAAATTGAAAAGGATAGATGTAGGTCCAAGTAATTAGGATGATGCTTTTTTATTTGAATGACATTCTCCCAGTATAGTCTCATGGAAACATGATTGGAATCTGACATTTGTAATTGAAGATATACCATAAAATTTCCCAAAATTAAATAACACAGTGGCCGTGATACATTTTCGATTACGTAGATCTAATGATGATTGAATATATATGAGTAAGGATATATAAATTTGCTCTTTAGGAAAATCAAGGTGCAATGCTGAAAACCGAAGATGGTGATAAAACTCTGCAGTGATGAGAAGTAAAGTCTTCCAGTGTGTAGCAAGAACGTGACAGGATAGATGGGTAGGTAAGTATATATGGGAACATACCATGTAAATTCAATCGTTTAAGGTGCTGGATTATTGTCTGTTTAAGTCGCGAGACTTGAGGGTCTGCTGTCTCCAAATTAGTATTGTAGGTTTTAACAAGAGGCTCTTCTGTTGAATATTAGTATCTAACTCCTCCATTTAAATGCTTCAGGTGTACTGCCCGCCTTAACTGTGAAATTTGAGGATCTGCTTTCTAAAATAGTATTTTGAGTCTCAAACGAAGGCACTATCATTGAACTCTGTACTCCAAATTCTCAGTCCTGATGCTGTTGAAGTATTACCCATGTTAATCGTGAGAACTGAGGAACTGCTATTTATTTATTTCTACTTATTATCATCGCCTTAGTCTTGACGCTGTGGTGGTACTGCCTTTCAAAATTGTGAAAATTGCGAACCTGCTGTCTTTGAGATAGTATTATGAGTCTCACGCAGAGATACTGCCACTAAACTCTGGGTTGTAACTTCTCAGGATTCTAACTTCTCAGTGACGCTATGGGTGTACTGTCTGCTTAAACCGTGTGACTGGAAGATCGACCGTTTTAAATTAGTATTGTGAGCCTGAAACAGAAACTCTAATATTAAACTTCGAATTGCAACTCTTCACTCCTGCCACTGCAGGGGCCGGGCTGCCTGCAGCGAGATCTGACTTTCTGCTATTTTAAAATTAATATTTTGAGTTTCAAGCAGATTCTTTTCCCATACTTTGAATTTCAACTCTTCACACTTGAAAGTGTGGAGGTACTGTTTTCTTAAATAGTAAGACATGAAGATTTGCTGTTTTTAAATTAGCATTGTGGGTTTCGAGCGCCGAGTTTGTAATTACACTTCAGGTTCCTAATCCTCATTCCTCATGCTCTGTTTAAATTAATATTATGGATCTTACGTAAAAACTCTCTCATTGAACATTGGATTCCATTCTCGACCCGATGCAACAATGGTACGACCTATTTTGTGCATATTGACTTATATCTGCGGCATTAATCAGTCAATATGTAAGATTCTTTTTTATTTCAATGATCTCACTGTGATGTTATAAAATAATGTTAGAATTATACCATGAAAAATTATGGCACAACATAGAACATTTCCAACAACCTCTATATAGATATAAATCATTTATATTTGTACACACGTTGACGGAAAGGGTCAGTTCAAATTATATCTAAGGCGAAATTACTCATTCAGCGGCAAAAGATATTTCCCGAACGTTATCAAAATAACTGGGGGATTCAATGCAAAAATTACATATAATGTGTACGTGTACAAGTGGTACATATAATCCTTTTCTCATGGACGCGTGGGAAATAAAAAAGATGAATGAAATATCTGACATCACAAATGCGGAATTTTGCAAAATGTATTTAACAGATTCAGATTTTACTGGCCTTTGCCCGCAGTTTCGCTCGCGTTAAAGTTGGAAAACGACATTGTTTCCTATAATTATGCCACGGGGATGTACCCTAGGTAAAAAATGTAGGTATGTTTTTAGTGATCAAAACTTTCCGGGATAAAAAGCATCCTATTTTCGTCTCTGGGACGTCTACCCTCACGTATCTGCCCGCGTTTGGGCCGTGCACTCGGCGATGGCGCATGACGGTATCTAGCCTGCCCCTCTACTCCCCCTCCCCACTTCATGTGCCACGCACGCCTCCGACTCATGGCAGCGTATCACCGGTTTGTTTTAATATCGCTCCGTTCAAGTCATTCACATTATGATAACTAATAGCAAAGTCACACAATTCTTTATAACTTTTAGTCTATGTGTCATTGTGATGTATATAATATAAAGTTAGTTCATCAAAATTCATTGAGTAGTTTTTGCGTGAAAGAGCAATAAAATTCATCCATACATCCCCACTAACTCCCGCGTTTATAATAGTAGTAGGATTAACAAGAGGCAAGTGACAAAGAACCTATATAAACAGTGCAAACACGTGAGATAACTTGTAAGTTGTATAATTTGTGAAAATGAAATTATTTTTACATTTCGAGGAATAACTAAAGCAGTGTAATATCGTTCCAATTTATTTTGTTATTTTTATTTTTACTATGAAATAAAAAATAATCTATTAGGTAGTTTCATTCTTTTTAAGGAAATAATGTTGCTGAAGAGCAAAATTGAATTAATTTGCTCTTGTTTCTTAATTTTGCAGATTTGGACTAATTTGCCAAATTTGCAAAATTATAATAATATTGTAATAGCAAATATAAGATCGCTACGAAAATATAATCTAAAGGGAAAAATTAAAAAAGACTATTTACATTTTTTTTCATAAACATAAGAGAAAAATTAATATTTACCTAATTGATGATCTCTTACACTATAGCATTACATTCTAAGAGCATATATAACATTAAAATCAGTCCAAAAGTTAAGTAAGACTATAGGTACTTGAAGAGTGAAACAGGAAACATATTAGTTTAGATCCGTTTATTCAAGTCAAATTCAAGCAAAAATCAGTTAACATATTTTATTACTTAACAATTTAAATTTATTTACAGGAGAATATTACTTTATTTATCAAAAATACGTTTTGTTTGTATGGTTTTGCATATGGCTAAATTGAAACCTTTCTATATTTTATTTGTTTCAGTCAAAGATGTCACTTTTTTCATTATTTCAGCTTATGATATACTACATATTTAAGTATATATATATATATATATATATATATATATATATATATATATATATATATATGTGTATATAATATATATGTATATATATATATATATATACATATATATATATTTTTTTGCCAAGTAATACTCGTATCGTAGGCTATTCAATGCCGAATAAAGTGTTAAGTGCATCGGGTTGTTTTCTACAACTTGGTATACGTATACTGCAAGACGTTTAACCCATATGATAACGTTGAAATATTGTATCTCGAGCATGGTGGTACAAAAAAAATTATTGATAATAACCGTCATATTTTGTATTCAAGAACCAAGTTAGCGCTTGCAAATAAGTGTGTCAATAAGAATGTACATAAGAATACTACACTGGAAATAACAATTATTACAAAACCTTAGGACACAAATAAATGAAAATTTATGAAGGTCATGAAAATATAGTAAATTAGGTAAACATGTATACAGTACAATAGAACACAAACATAAACATATTATGTTATGTATATATCCATTATGTAAAATGGAATACACGAAAGATACGAAAAATACGTTATTAAGTCTATGGAAAAAAATTAAGCAACAAACAAAAGAGCGATAGTCAAATTAGCATATTTCTCTTTTTATGCAAGATTTTAATACATGGGTATATGACAGAACATAGTACAGGTATAGTGCTTTCGATACTTGGCTCTTATTTTTGAAATATTAATGATACGAGAGCCCCAAATGTCAACCCGACCATTGGGGCATAAAACTTTTTACTTTTCTTATTTTCAAAACATTATTTGTATGACATTTTTATGTAAATGTACGACATTTTTATGTAAAATATTGTGAAGTAAATTGGTTTTTAGTACGTATTCCTTCAACATAAATTTCGTAATTAAACATAAGTCGTTTTTAAAATTATTACTTTTTTTTATCTACTTCCTTCATATTTTTAGCTTCCCAGTATGAATAAAATTAACTTTCTTCAATCTCTAAAACGAAATAGGTAGTAATGATGAAATACTGGGAAGCGTATTGTTGATTTGTGATTTTAATGCAAATTAATCTGAAGTATACATTAAATTTTGTTTATGGGTGTTTTTATTTTTATACTCCTTTACATAATTTATTTAAAATACATGTTATGAAACTTCCACTCTATGATTATGCATTATAATTAAAGATAATATAAGTTTCCTAGCACATTATTGAAATTATCAAATGATATATATTTGTCGGCATATGCATGCATGAATATATATATATATATATATATATATATATATATATATATATATTTTCAATAATGTGCTAGGAAACTTATATATAAAAAATGCACTCATTTCTTGAACAGTTTTAAACATTAGATTTAAAAAGGAAATGGGGATTTTGGTTTCATAAGCAGAATTCAAACTGAAGCGTCTGCTGCTTTTTAGTGAGAAAAAAGAGTCTCTCCTTCAACAAATTGAGTTTAGAGTTCTGTGCTTTGCTCGTATACCAATGACTCGCTTGGAGTCCAAGGCGCATTTAGAGTAACCAAATGTAGGTATAATTTCCAAGTAGTTCTTTCGTTTTCTCACTTCTTTTAATTTTCTATTAATATTTCTTATTTTTTCTAGGACATCTACTATTAAAATGTTAAGTTTCAAGTTGTTTTCTCGATTGGAAGTGTCCAAATAATTTGACTCCGTAATTGTGCAAAATTTCATCATAAACGTTTCTAATCTTAAAATTAAACTAGACATCGAGTTCACCATAGCATAGAATATCAGATTTTCTACTTAAGTCGATGAGTAGATAATTTATGTTAAGAGGAACCTCTTAAAAAAAATTTATTTAAAAATAAAAAAAAAAAATTTTTGAGTAGATATTACATTTGTGTTAAAATAGATATTATAAGTGCTCATATTATTTTACTCATGCTGTTTAATATTACATAAATACAAATTTAACATCACACATGTTGGGATTTCTTTTCATATATCATTTATCGAGTAATAACAAAAGGTATTAATGTTTTAGAAAAAACAATTCTTCTTTAAAAACTTAAAATAGATTTTTAATTATAATGAATATTTTTCTTCCAAACGGAATGAGATTAATAATTTTTTATTGACACGATTTTTGATTAATACCTTTTGATTGACTGTTTATAATTTGTCTTCAGGGAAAATTTTGAGAATGTAACTTAATATGGTTTTTTACTTTGATTTACCTTTATTTTCCTATAAACACAGGTTCACCTGTACATTATATTATAATTAACAGCACGTTGATTTATCCTACGTCCCTTAACAATATCTGGCAATGAAATATTTCATTATCTCTAGAATCAATTTTCACTCATTGTTTTAATAGTTATGTAATTTAAATTCTTTGTAATTTCACCCTGATTGTATGCTAATTGCAGCATATATAGTGGTTAATCGCAATATATGAGATATTCAGTTTCGGCTGTATGCTATCACAGTATAAATATGTATTTTGAAATACAAAGTCGTTTTTGTAGTAGATTGACAAATGTCACCATTTGTGTGGATTTTCTGTGAACTTTCTGCAGACCCAACGACATGTTGTAAGTGGATCAATTATTACTCATAAACTAGCGGAGTCTGTTGAGATGTGATGATTTTACTTTTAACTGCTTTAAATGTATTGCTTTTATGAAAACTTTTCAGATATATAAAAATAGCAATGAGGACACGTAACATTAACAAAAATAGCCACTTTAACATTCAAAGTTTTGTAGAAGGATCCCTGTATCTAAAGTGAGTTTGATGAGGCACTTCAAAAACATTTTTTGAAGATTTAATTTTATAACTTTGTAGACGTCATTAACGTAACATTAACAAAAATTGCCACTTTAAAGCTTAAAGTTTCGTAAAAGGATCCCTGTATCGAAAGTGAGTTCATAGCATACCACCAATATTTTCAAACTTCCTATTCAATGTTACAAAAATACTATGGGGCAAGCAAAACATTTTATCCCTATTTTAAAGGTAAGGAAGGCACTTCAAAAATTTTTTTTTTAATATTTTGTTTCATAACTTTGTAGACGTTATTAATATGTATGGCTACACCAAGTTTTAGTTTTATCATATTAATAATCTGGAAGTAAAACAGCTGTGACATACAAATGGACGAGCAAACAGATGAATGTGAGGAAAATTTAGAAGTGGATTTTATAGATTTCGTTATGGAACAATTAGTTATTGACAAATTGCATATTACGAAATGGCATATTCCCTAATTCTCGTTTTGAAAAGCATATGAAATAAGGAATAATCTATGTAATGTTGATAATTTTTTGTGTTTTATAAATATGGCATTCAAAGGTTTTTTATTTATGTCGATTCAAAGCCTACAGATTTTTCAATTCTTAAAGGCGATAACTTCTAAAATTACCACGTATGTCATTAGGAGTGTATAGATTTTACTAGTTTATTTAATATATAACAAAAATTATGAAAAATGTGTCAAAACAATTTTGAAAATTTTATTATCTTCTAATTTTAACATTCAGTAATACTGTCATCTAGGTTTATTCCAAAGATGTAAAACTTTTAATTCATGAAGGCCATAAATTTCAAAATGTTCGAGCGTTTGTGTATGTATAAAAGTGATGATTCTATCGATTACCTAAAATGTGGCAAAGTTAAGAAAACTTGAAATAACCGATCTAATATTTGTTATCTCTGTCTGTTTCATACATTCCATATGTTTTTTTCCATTTGTGTGAAAAACACACGAAACAAACATCAGTAGTGTAATATACAACTGACTGTCAGAAACTGCTCTGAGCGTTATATACTCGAGACACAATATATATATATATATATATATATATATATATATATATATATATATATATATATATATATATATATATATATATATACATAGATATCAGAGTGCCCTTATATGGGTGACAAACATTTTTTAGGATATCGAAACGTATATTTCTTTTTAAACTAATTAGACTCACTGAAATACAAAATGTTATCTTCCTACTTCATGCCGGGTTTAACCCATATTATATAACTTAGTTGTATAATATGTCATGGTATAATATAATAGAATGTTAACCCAGGCTCCGAAATTTTAAAAATAGGTTTTTAACACTTTCTCTTATGTAGCTAGATCAACTAAAATATTTATTCAAAACAAGTCTAAATTATAGATACTTATTAAAAAAAATATAAATTTACGCATCATTCGAGATGTTTTCTTTTAAGGGTCCTTTTTTACAGTCTGGATGCAGATTTCTATGTTCTTGTAAACAGAGTAACAAAAATTGCTTTTAAATTACTTCAAACCATGAAAGTCTTGCATAAGTTTTACAGCTCTTTCCGCTGTAACATTAACTACTCTTAAAGAAAGAACCTTTCCTGCCTCCAAAAATGCAGCGTTTTCCTACGTTGAAAGGTGTTGAGAAAATTTTCGTAAATTTTTTCTCTTTAGGCTGCTTCGGAAATCAATTTATTAATCGTTTTTTTATTGCTTTAACGTCTTTAAAATGCACAAATCTTCACTTGATGCCTTCACCGCCCGACTGCGTCTAAGCCAGATATAGCAACAATGTCTGGTATTGTAGGAAATATATTTTCAGGGCTGTTTATGACTTGGTGCGTTTGACACAGCTTTAGCTTGATCTTGACTGAAAAAGCTTTCTCTCCAAATGACATAAGAATTGGCGAGTGAGAAGTTCTTCTTTGGAACTTCTCACGTCCAGTCCTGGTAATAATTTCCCATCTCAATAAACAGTAGCTTTCATCAGAGCTGGTAGGTTAATGTTGTTACTCATGAGGGTGTATAGAGTATTTTGTACTAAGAGATGATGATAAATTCTCGGAACATGTTTGATTGAGTTTTTTTGTCCTTTTAGTTTTCTTTGTCTTGACTTTTCTTCTTTCTCAGCTGACTTTTTTTCTCCACCCGCTAAATATCCTTGACGTCCTTGTTCTCTTTGTATTTGTAAAAAGATTTCCTCTTCCTCTATGTTTCTTCATTCCAAATTATTAACATGTGCTATGAACTATCAAATTTATTTTGAAAGTGCTCCTCACGGTGTTCATAAAAATCTTGTGTTGTTTTTCATTTTTTACAACTCTCTCCAAGTTTAATGAAGACTCGGAAGTTTTTTCACACAATTAAGTATAGCTTTGGTAGGTAGGGTAGACTGGGTACAGTTGAAATAAAGTACGTTTAAAAGAAGAGGAATATCTCGCAAACCGTTGGCGGAACGGTGATGGTTCCAAGAGGAGAATAAAGCGGACAATCCGTCTAAACAAAAACCTTAGAGTTAGGTCGCTTCCCGCGCGCTTTAGCTCTTTTTAGAAGATCCTTTTGTGTTTTTTTAACCAACAGGAAGTATCTTTGCCAGTAGAATTTTCCAATTATTTTGGTTTCAATTTAAGTGAGGGTTTTGAGTGTGTTTTTCTTTGAAATAAAGCTTGTAAAATATGACACGACGACTAGTTTTTATGTATCATTGTTGTGATAATTACTAAAACCGCTTTTTACCTAAAGTAGGAGTTGGATACATTTTGTTGAGGAGCAAGAGTGAAGGCTTTAAAAGTGTTTGATTCGATGTGCAGACGTATATTTTTGCCTACCCAAGAATGAGGTAAGGAAATTGGCCTATGAACATACAGTTAAATATAATTTATCACGACCTCATACTTGGGATGACAACGAAACAGCAGGTTAGGAATTGCTTCCGATATTTGTGAGAGGAAGCCCCGAACTGTGTCTACGCGCAGCACAAGCTAAACGCCTCTCCAGGGCGACTTTGATAATTTGACCATTGTCATTTTCTATGACAATTTGACCATTGTCATGGACCGTCACCCAAACAGGCATAACTGCTGTTTAAAAGCCCAATATAGCGGGGGCTAGGCATGGTGCTCAACAAGTAGATTCAGTAACTTCAGCGGAAAGGGGTACATTAGTCATAGTTGCATTTGCGGCGAATACCATCGGAAATCATTGTCGAAATCATTGGGACCGTAGGCTTCGCTGGAGCAGGTAAACCTTCTGGCTGGATGCAGGATGAAACATATATGTATTTCCTGAAACGCTTTAAGAAACATAAAAATATATCTCCGTCACATAAGGTGTTACTTCTGCTCGGTAATCACTTTTCGCACATTTATATTAACGCACTAGACTTTTACAATATTCCATTTATAATATTCCAGGCATTGTAGCGTCTGCTATGCCAATGCTCTTAAGCCTTCAAATATTCAAGCCGGTTTTCGCAAAACAGGAACTTACACATATAATCGGAATCTGTTTACTAAGCTCGATTTTGCTCCTGCATTTGTTACGGATAGACCAAATCCGAAAAATACAGCAGAGGTAGCAATTGTTCCTGTACCAAATACTAACCCATCTGAAGACAAAACGCAGCCACTATCGCTTTCTGTCCTAAATCATGAACCATCGGTAGCAATAGTCGTTCAATAAAAATGCTATAAATTGTTTGCCAGTCACAAGAACTGAACAGGAATGCATAATTAAACGTCAGAAAACTTGTAGTTACACCATCCGTATATCACAGTAGCATTAACATTTAGACAACACTTCTAAAACCCAGTAAAAGTGCTCAAAAAAGTGCTCAAACAATTTCTTTTAGTATTCTGGCTGTATTTTCACTGGAAACAATACGATTATTTTCCAAAGCTCTTGCGTGGAGAAATAGTAATAGCAGGTGCAAAAATTAAGAATTCTACAATTTACACTGAGACACCAGAAAGGGAAGAGGTAAGAAAGGAGCAAGAAAAAATATTGAAACGAACAAGTGTTAAGTAAATTAAGAAGTAAGAAGATAGTATTATCTATTTTATCGGGCTACAGTACCACATTAAAGTAGCTTGATAAATATTTACTAAAACTGATTTTTAAATCTTGTCAGCACTTTCCCCAATAAAGTTCATAGCTAAATAAATATTTTTTTTGACACTGTTCACCCTGACATATGTTATTGTGTTATTTTAAAGATGCCTTTCAATTGTGACTTTTCATAGCCTTGTTTACTTTAAATTAACGAAATATTTGGTTTGATAAGTTTTATTTTCCAATTTCCTAATATCTTATTAGTATATTCTTATATTAATTCACTTCATGTCCTAATACGTTTCATTCAGTCATTTTATAAAAAATACATTACATTACACATTACATTTTCTAGGGTTAAAAATCAGTTTTTCCTACAAATACTTTTAATAGTTAACAAAATCGACATTTAAATTACAATTAATAGTAACGTTTTTGTTTCATAAGTCAAAAGTGATTTTAGCACATAGTTCTCAACTACGATACGCATGGTTATTAAATTAAAGAAAATTCGAAGATTTAAAACGTATGTTATTTTAAAAAGTCATGATCAAGTCAAGTCAAGCCATGTCAAAGATTATACGATTTCAACGACATCGCAATAACACATATAGAGGAAAACAATGATGACCAAAATATTACTTCCTCTATGAATTTCATTGGGTATCTTTACTATTAGCCCACCTGAAGATGTAATACAATGAAATCTAGGTCGTGGTAAAGAAATTAAAGAAAGTAGAAATAATACTACATAACGTAGTTTCATTTAATTGTGAACAATGGATTTCTACAAAATTAACGCCAAATATATTCAATTTCATTGGAATTTGTGTAGAGAGGGTTGAAAATGTGTCAGGTTGGGGTAAATGTCTATCAATATACTTTACTGTGTGTTTTTTAAATATGAAATACATAATAAATATATGGGATTACACATAGTTAACACACACTTTAGGCAAATATTTTAAATTTTTTTTTCTAATAAAATATTTTAATGTAAAATTGTATTATTCCTTTTTATTTTTATAGGAATCGCAACATCTACAGTGGTAAATTTTACATTATCTCTTTGTTATATAACAAAAGAAGAGTTTATACTAGTTGGATTAGAGGATTTGCGGTCTCACACAGATATTATTATAAAATTGTAGCCATTCCATTAACCTCTCACCATCTTCATAAATTCTTTTAGTGTAGTGAAAGTGTATCTCGAATATGGCTAGAATCGAAAATTGTTCCGTTATTAAGAACATGTAAAAGAAAGGATTAATACTGACACAAATTGATGAAGACATGACAACGATGCTAGAAGGATCTGTTCTATCGTACACAATTGTTAAAAAATGGTTGATTCTTTCAAGTCATGTAGATAATTAAAGACAAACTAAAAATTAAATATAATTAAAGTCAGAGAATAAAAATGATCATCGCATTGGACGGCCAAGAAATGTGAATTCCAAAGAAAACGTTGGAAAAATCTGCAGTTTGGTCATAGTAGATATAGTAAACAATATAATAAACAACTTTTATGATTTAAATAGAAACATTATTTGCAATGAACTAGGATTTTCTAAAATATCTACCAGATATGTATTGAAGCTACTTAAATTTGAATGAAAACGTAACCGACTCATGATTTTGAGCAACTATATGAAATTCATTAAAACTAATTGAAAATAATTTTTGGGTAGATTTTCATTACTGATAAAATTTTGATGAACTTCAATAATTCAGAGTCAGAACCGCAGGCAAAGACTAAAAAATACTAGGTTCACTAGCCCCAGCGAAAAATGCAAAGAAATTAATGGTATCGGTGTTCTTGGACTCGAAAGGAGTCATTATGACTGATTACCTATCTAAAAATACAACCATAAATGTCACTTGCCTCTGCACCCTCTTCCTTGGCTCATTGATGAAATGATAGCCAGGAATGTCGAATTACGGCCACATCCCTCTTATTTACCTGATCTGGAAATATCTGACGTTCATCTCTTTCACAATTTAGAAATCGTTTAAATGGACATAAATTTATATCCAATGTAAAAGTCGAAGCTGTAGTTGTAACTTTTGAGAAAAAGTGGTGTATTAGCTTTTGAGATTAGATGAAACCTGTGAGGTATGTGGTGATAATGTTGAGAAATGGAAATTATTCGGTAAACATCTGTATTTAGTTTCATATTCATGCCGCTAATTTTTCTCTCCACCCTAGGAACAATGAAACGATTTTTGAATGACATAGTTAAAGATCAATAATATTATCAACACTAAAAAGAAGTTCTTTTATTTGACGTGCCTTTTTTGTCAAAATAAGAGTAAAGTAAGGTATCAGAGTATTGTAAATTTGATAAATTGTGCATGATTCAAATGATAGGATTCGCCGTGGCAAATACTTCAAATATACTACTACCGTACTTTATTTACTCGCAACCGCAATACTCAGCATCTGCACAGAAATAACTTTTTAGAATACTGCAAACCTTTTAGTATTTAATGTTGTAAAAGGTTTGCGAAACCCTAAAAGTAAGATGCATTTTAAAATTATTACTTGGTGAACGGTATGTCACGCAAAATATGTATTTAACACTGGACAGTAAAAGAGTTTTGAAAACAAGGTGAGTGCTTATAATATATGACGTTAACTTAAATGAAAGAATCTCGAAAAAATTATGAATAAAAAAAATGTGAGAAGGGAGATATAAATACGAGAAGAGAATAAATACACCAAAGGGTTTTTTTAACAAATGTTTTCATTAAAAGTTTTATTTTTTTTTCTTTAATTGTAAATTCAATTTTATTATATCGAATTCTATTTGACCGTTAAACATTTTACAAAGTTGCAGGTTTGATAGAAAATGAAAGTAAAAATAAGAAAGTTCCAACATACTCCTTAGGGCTCTATTTTTGTGCGTTGAAGTTATCTTCAAAATTATGTGTAAAGAGGAATCATATCTAATATAAAATTATTATAACTATAATTCAGTAGTGAGTATAAATTGAAGTTTAATGTGATGTTTTTTACACACTAAGGTACTATGAGGGTAGGGCAAACTGCGAAGGAAGGCAATATAGACAGACGTACATATATGCACATGTAATATTATGGTTTACGTGAAGTATATTTTTATTGTATTATTAAACACTTTTTAGCAGTTATATACTTCTAGCTTCATTGTATTACCGATTCAGGTATATATAGATTCTATTAAAGAAAATGGTATTAAACTGTGGACCAAACAAACAAAATGAGGACCATTAGATCTATAATATAATGTACCTACGCCTAGGTGACTTTAAAAGAAGCCTGTTAATATAAAAATCCATGTAAGTTGACCTACATTTATAAGGGGTATATGTTATCTGTGGTGTTATGTAGCTGAAAGATTGAAAAATTATATTAAATTTATCCACCTATCAACTTTCTAAAAACAAAAAATTTAAAACGTCGTCCCAAAATGAGGATTTTCTTTTTAAATCCTTGAATAATTTTTTACAATAGCTAATAGACCTAAACTAGAGAGTCTTTAGTTTTGCGTATTTTTGCACTTGCCGAGAGTTTATTTCAAGTTGCGGTAGAAGAAGGGATTGTCAAAATTCATTTAATTTTTATTTGAAATATTCTATGAACACTATATACGAAATAAGTTTGTGTTCTAACATTTTCACAAAGAACAAAGAAAAATAAAGACATTTATAAAATAACCAATTAAATACAACCATACATAAATGTGACAATGTTAATTTAAGAAAACGGAAGAATTTTTTTAATAAGACATCAAATTAATACGGAAAACATTTGTCATTAACTTATCATTTAAATAAAACTGCAATTATCGATGACATGTTATCTACTTGAGAAGCTCGAGTTAACTAATTTGGACTTTAAATTTCCGTTCAACACTTAAAATATAAGCGGAATATTCGAATTTTATGTGTTTTTGGACTAAAGTAATATAGATTTTTGAATTAAAAAGCTATTATTATAGAAAAATTTGTCTGAACTACGTAATAAAATACGAAAACAGTATTGTTTACAAAATCATAACGCGTTGCGACAGAATTATTTTGATAGTTGGTGTCGCAGAAAAATGACGGCGACTGTCTATTAACATTTGAATACTTGAAGTCTTATGTCAAAATAAAAAAGAAAAGTAAAATAATTAAGTCCATTATTTAAGGCCGTAACAACTAAATTATTAAATATGTTGTTGTGCCAATTTTCATCTGGAGCATCAACCTTTATAACCAAAAATTACTACGGAGATGTAAATAAAGGATATTAGGCCCTGTTCGAGGATGTTCTTAAAATACTTTTCAGTTTTCTTGAGGCAATCGTGGTTATGTTATTTATGAACAAATATTGTAAGAAAATAATTATTTGTTATATTACCATAGATTTTTTTTTGCTTCCTAGTATGTACGTCTCTCAAAATATTTCTATCTCTTTGAATAGATTCGGTTAAATTGGAAAGTAAAATATTGACTAATGGAATTTTAAGTTAGACCGTTTAATTGTATTTAAAAGCCAATATTTTCAAATGTAATAAAATGGCTTCACTGTTTTCACGTTCAATTTTTTTAGTAATATATTTATCAAAATTATCCATTACATTTATTGTATATCTTATTGGATATACTCGTACTATAGTTAAAACAGGCACTATATTTTAGCTTCAAGAGTTTTTTCAAGAGGGAAATACGTATAAATTTATTTATAAATATTTTGACTTTCCATTTTAGAATCTGAAGGAACATTCATCGTATATAAGCGGTTTTCTTTGCTATTTGTTGGTTTTTATATATTTATTTCAGCCTGGTCGTTTGGTATAAAAATGAATTAGTATTATTATATCTATGTAGATATGAAATCTGCTTAAGATTACAATAGGTGTCGTCAAATGTCAAGTTCAAAGTTTCAAATGTCAAGTTCGAATTTCATTTTAATATTGAAACTGGGAAAATTGATCAGCCTTTTGGTTGGTAGAGTAGATGTAATTTGGAAGCAATTATTGTTTTATAGTGAAGTATCTATTCAGAATATTTTTCAGAGGGATGATTATGTGCAAAAGGCAAATATTGTAAATGTCAAATATCGTAACGATATCTTTACATATAAAAGTAAAGGCGAAATATTGACTGAATTATATTTTTGGCCATATTTGAATTCCACGCAAGATTATGGAAATCAGTTCTAAAAGTATATATATACATATATATATATATATATATATATATATATATATATATATATATGTGTGTGTGTGTATATATATATATATATATATACATATATATGTGTATATATATATATCCTAAAGAAAAACAACAAACTCATGGGGAGATAGAATTATACACTTAATCTACCAAATCTGTAGCAAATAATTTAAAGATTGCGAATAAATCTTACACGTAATGACAAAACTATTCATTTTTAATTTATGAAAATTTATTGTTGAATATAGTACATAAGGGCGTAAAATTACAATGATATTTTTAAGTGACTTGAGTAATGTTTTAAATTGAAGTCCCTTATTTTGCGACAAGGAAAGTGAATTTGGGATCGAAACAGAGGGAGTGAAGACGAATTCAAAGTTCCAAAATATCTTTATTTATTTTTTATTTATGGCAATATTATACGAGATGTATTACTTAAAGAGTGAGTATTGACTAATTATACCCGATGTATAAGCAACTAGTTAAACGAATTATTGCTATAACAAATAAATTTAGGGAATCAAGGTCAACAAATTAATAAACCCATATCTGTTACAATACGATTCAACAGCAAAACAAGTATAATTTTGAACACACATTTAATTATATACTATAATTAAAAACGTGGAGCCATAAGTATGTTGTATGCATATATATATATATATATATATATATATATATATATATATATATATATATATATATATATATATATATATATATGTATATGTATATATATATATATGTATATATATATATATATATCGATTTGTTTCACTATTGTTGCTATCTTTTTCTTTGCACTTTGACATTTTTTAATGTTTGTTAGACTATTGTACAAGAGCCTTTAAAAAAGTTTCATTTCTTTATGGCTCTTTTTTGTTACCTGTAACCTCTATTTAACTTATCGATCTCCTGTTCAAATTTAAATGTCGATCTTCTCATCATTTAATTTCCTTGAATTATTGAAGGAAAAAAAATAAATAAAAATCAGAACTATTTATTGCCCGCGGCTAGACAAAGAAGAAATATTTACTATAATGCATTAACGTGGCTACATCAATTCAACATCTTTAATATAACAACTCTGACATTTTTATTCGTATTTATTATTATTTGTTTCGGAGTTCAATTTCGGTTTTAAACATTTTTTAATGTTTTTCTTTGCTTGGTTTTCAAATATTTACGTTTCTGCATTCTACCAAATTGTTATTCGGTAGTCATATTTATTTCAAGGTACCACATCGTTTCCAAACATATGGTGAAAAAAATTTGCAAAATATTGCGACGGCTCCAGATCTTTTAAATCAGTGCCAAATCGACGCTTCTCTCCTCTCTCAAGTATACGTACACCCACACACAGACTGAGGAGTGCTATATTCCACTTGGTACCGACTCTTGAAACCTAGCAGCAGTATTTGACAAAATGAAACGATATAGTACCGCAAAAGTGCCACCTAACTAATAGTATTATTATTATATTATACCTTTTATTGCGCTTCTAAATCGGTGGTTATTTAGAGTTGGTCCAATTTTTTAAAAAAGTTTTATTCTCCATTTTTAGTGTCAATGATATCCTATATTTCAAGAATGTCACGTACATACTAAGAATTCAACATCAAGAATATTTCCATTTATTGAAATCGGAAAATCGGAACACACGTTTATGGTATTTGATGAACCTATGTAAATATATTTATATATATACTGGGACAAAGACAGCAATACATCCATACGGACATGTAAATCCCATTCCCCCTTTCTGCATCACATTATTCAGTGTTTCCATGTCACTGCATATATATATATATATATATATATATATATATATATATATATATATATATATGTATAAGTATATATATTTATATATATGTGCCTAACGATATCCTAGTGTCTGCAAGGTTTTTTTATATATCTAAACATATATACTTACCTGCATACGGATATAGCAGTTGCATGAGCTCAAGCGCTGCCGCGTATATGCGAGTACGCTTACTCATGTGCGTGCGTGTGTGTGAGAATGCGAATAACCATTATAAATATTAGTTAAATTTTGGTTGACTTGAAGTGATAATTTGTTTATATTTGAAGTAATATTTTTATATATTTTTTCATCGAAATTCCTTTCTGATTAAGAAAATGTATCAACTTTTTTTTTGAAAAATTATTTTTTTCTTTCAGCACAATGAAACAACAACCCATTTAATGCTTAGTAATTATTCGAATGTATAATGTTTCTTTACAGAATACGTAGGTAATAGCACATACCAATTTATCTGCTAATTTTCTAGAACCAGATGGAAATTTCTTATTTCATAATTTCAAAAAATATTTTATATAAAGTAAATGCAAAATATTTCTTTCAATTGTACCGTGTTTCTTTATTAATTATTCTTCTTACTATAAATAAAGATTATCAAAAACTCTGAAAAGTTTATCTTTCCTGCTGGGAGCGATCACCGATTTTATCGTATTACATAAACAATATGCAAAATAGTTTCTATGCAAAATAGCATTCAGTTCTATAATTTGCATAAAATAAAAGTTTCCAAGTAATTAAAAGTTAGTTTAACATAATCATTTCTCAAGTGCAGCAAATATCGGCTGATTGTGTTATTTAATATACTTAGATCGGTAATAATATCAGTTAGTGTTTTATACTAAATAAAGTATTGGGTTAACAAATATTACTCTTTAAAATTATTAGGCACAAATATCTTTTCAACACAAAACTGGTTTCCTTCATTTGAAATAACTACATGTACCTTTTCAGAATAAGAAATTTATATTTGCCGAAAATATTTTTTGCACCGTTATATATACATTACTAAAATTAATGTAATTTTTATTTATAATTAAAGGCGGTTTATTAAAAAGTAAGATATTTTTATTTTTTATTTACCGATTCTTTTTCGTAAAAGCAACGGCACTGTCTTTTAGGATTAATGATAGTTTCAAATGACGTAGTATAGATGCTGGTATTGCACGGGTGCCTATATATATATATATATATATATATATATATATATATATATATATATATATATTCACGTAGGTTCATAAAATACCGTAAACGTGTGTTCTGATTTCAATAAATGGAAATATTCCTGATGTTGAATTCTTCGTAGGTTCGTGACATTCTTGAAATATAGGATATCATTGATGTTAAAAATGGAGAATAAAACATTTTTCAAAGATTGAACCAACTCTAAATAACCACCGATTTAGAAGCGCAATAAAAAGTATAAAATAGTAATACTACTATTAGTTAGGTGGCACTTTTGCGGTACTATATCGTTTTACGAATATAAATCATTTTGTCAAATACTGCTGCTAGGTTTCAAAAGTCGGTACCAAGTAGAATATAGCACTCCTCAGTCTGTGTGGGTGTACGTATACTTGAGAGAGGAGAGAAGTGTCGACTTGGCATTGATTTGAAAGATCATTACAGCAAACCCGACTCTAGTAGTCGGGTTTGCTGTAATGATCTTTCAAGCCGCCAAGCAATAAGACACTTTTGGGTACATCATTTGATTTTTCATCACGATACGAAAAATCAGCACCTACAGGCTGTGGAATAACTTTTACGATTATCGGCCATAGTTGCTCTACCAATATCAAATTAATAGATCTTTCTGCAATAACATTTTTTGACTCATACAAGCACATTTGCCCCAACATGGAATCCATAAACAGAGGAACACTCATGTATGATCCACAACAAATATGTAGGCAATAAGGCATGAACCGTTTCAGCCCACAAATGTTTGGGTTGATATTCTAGATGACTTCGTTCTCGGCCCTGATTTTTGCCACCACGTTTAAATATTAATTTAAAATTTCCAGTGGAATTAAATATTATTTTGCAAGAAATTGTATTTATAAATGTAACATAAATAGATAAATTGTTTCAAAATATTAATAATTTATTCTAATACTCTACTGAATAAATACATAAAAATACTTGAAATTGTTTTTTCAGTAGTATGTGAACAACTAACTAACTTCGGTCACTTCCTAGATTTATTTTCGGATTTATTACAACACTCTTTACTGTTGTAATCGCATTTAACTACATCATTAACTTATTACATCTGTTTAAATACTATTAAATAATTAAATTCTATTAAAAAAAATAACCCTAATGTATATTGACTAACAACTCTTTTCGTGGAACCATTAAAATTATTATTTCCCGCTGATTTAGCCATATAAAACATTTCTTATTTTATTTACGTAAATCATAGTATTACTAATAAAGTAAATGTTTTTTTTTACAATATTAAAATATAAGGAATATGATAAATGTGAAAAATAAAAATAAGGAATGAAACATTTATTTTACCATTTAAAATGGTAAGATAAATGTTTTTATATCTACAAAAGGTAGGCATGTCTGCAAAATAGCATCACAAGCTTTCCTTTCAATTACTTTTACTTATGTGCGCATATATATATATATATATATATATATATATATATATATATACATATATATACAATACCAATAATAATTTATGAAATGGGCGTATAATAATAGAGTTAATAACGAAAAATATAAACTAATATAATTTCTCACTATTAAATATGAGCCGAATGTTAAAAACAATGTACAGGTACATTAAAGAAAATAAGTCAAACACGTCATTATTTCACAATATAAATCTTACATAGTTTAATTCGGTCGGAATTATTACATTATCTCATATTTAATAAATCATTGTGATAATGCAGATAGTCAAAATTGAACCATTACTTTTTTATCGATCTTAATGGCACGATATTTAGGGCATTTCGCTTCCGGCGCTCCATCAACAGACCCGCCCAGGGAGCAACATAAATATAATGCAAATAACAGAGGGCAGACTACGGTTACGGATGTAATAAACTTCTTGAGATAACTCATACGTATTTATGAGATTGTAAAAATATTGATAAAAATTTCGAGTCTGTCCTTTCAAAAAGTCGTTTATGAACAGACATTGTTATGTCACATTACACGATCATGACTTGCTTTCTTCTGTAACATTGGTATTTAGCATTAATATTGCGTTCTTTTCAGCGACTTTCAGGATATCCACATACATAGATTTATATTTATATGAACATAGGTTTAAATTTACATAAACATTATAGGTACAAATTTATATGCACATAGGTTTAAATTTATATGAACATAGGTTTTAATTTATACATGCATAGAACATAGGTTTCAATTTGTGTGTGATGTTAATTTCATCGTATTCGTTCACTAATCCACCCATTTTTCATAATGGGATTTTAAAACTACATTTCTGTTAGAATTAATTAGAGCAAAAATATAGTTTTAGGGTTCCGTAATTTAAAAACAATAATAATAAACAATAGTACGATCAGGTACCTGTAAAATCTAAAGTTTGGCGTGATGATAAAGCGTATCGATCCACATATATATTAATATTTAACACTCTAAAACTGTTATGTGTAATTTTAAAGAGAGTGACAATGACCGAAAATGAAAAGTAAATCAGCAAATTTTTAATAAAAGGCAACCCGTAATGTTTTTATTTCAACCTTATTTATTTTACACCTTTGCACCTTTGCGAAGTCCGATACCGCTGCTATTAAATTTAGCAACCTTGCTAAAAGCTTTTGCAGTTTGTAGGTGAGTGACGACGCCAAATGCTACCAGCAAAACCATAACTGTCTAATAATAAGCTTGTTTATGTCAAAAATATTAATTTGAATTTTATGCTTTCATGTATTTAAATTATGAAATAAAAGGATTGCATTGCAGTAGTTTTGTTATATCACAAATTTTTACAAAAAAATTTAAAGGAAAATTGTTTAATATTAAAACCTGCGTCTATATTACATTTTAAAGGTTCTGGAAGACACAGAAGAGAGATCTATAAGAAAATAATTTTCTTATCTGAAATTGGCAAGTGAATTTATAATTATTTATAAATAGAATTTTAGTTATTTTTAGATATTTTTTTAATGGAGGAAATATTATTATCCTTCATAATATCAAGTTTTGAATTTCTTCAAAATATGATTACTGCAATAAGTACATTAGTTCAAGGTACTCGTGTATGCAAAATCGTGTATACTTTCCGAAAGGGTCTTAAACGCTTTTACAATAATACCAGTGAAATTTTATAAATTACCTAGCGTTAATGCAATTGATGAGAAATAGGATAAAAAATTATAAACGTTTTGAATTTTATTACAGCTATAATATTATTAACACACCAAATGTAACAAATGTAAAATAACAACAAATGCTTACATCGTATTTCGCATCATTTTTAATATTATACGTGATTTCTCTAATACTTTAACGCGCTTATTTATCATTCGAGAAAATTTTCATAATATTTGCTTCCTAACAATACTTCTGCAGCAATATTTTGCCAATATTTTTGAAAAATATTTCATCTCTACGTTTATTTCTGTACCGTGCTATTTGAGTCAATAAAACAGGTCATTTGAAAAACTAGGTTTTACCATATACGTTTTACGTACTTAGTATAACTAATTAGGTGCATCTAATTACATAGTACTTGTACTATAATTTATTCGTACGGAAATCATACTAGTTTCATGTCATTATCAAATTGAAAAGTCATAATATTTAGATTATTTCGCGCTAAGTCTTCATGTAAAATATTTGCTACTGCTACTCTCCATAATTGGTGTTATTACGTATCTTTTCTATTACATTCATTATTTCAGGTATTTGTTGGTGAAGTCATCAAAACAATATTGCATCCGCCTACACTTTACTAATTTAGTAGTTAATATTCTATACACCCTAAATTTTTAAGTACAAGAATCGTTTATTTTCTTAACTAACATCTAAATTTTCATGCAGAAATGAAGCCTGAATCACTTTTGTAATTTTTTCTGTGGAAGTACATCTTCTATAACTCCTACCCTCTTGAGATCACTACTTCGAGCTTTCACCCTAGTTCATAAATACAATGAAGTGGTTCTTTATGAAAAAAGGTGTTTAATTTAGATTGAATGAATTCTTCAGTGAAATTTTACTAAATTTAATTTTTCTAAGAAATATCATAATCTGATAATTATTTTCATTAAATTATTCACTCGTAGTCACAAATATAAATATAAATCTGTATAGATGTAAGACACGATTATATTTTTTGAAAATTATTCGATTTTACCTTAAATCTAATAACAAACTATTAATGAATGTCCTTGCACAAGGCAGTCAAAAATGCATGCAGGTATTTGACAAGTAGGTTAGACAACGAAAGCCTCAAATGTAGTTGAACTAGTACTGGATCATCAAAACGAACAAAGAAATAGAAAAGTAGAAGCCACTTTGCAAAGTCTTTGAAGTGTGTAAAGATCTAAAGTGAATTGTCAATAAGATCGAAGAGTGGCCTAAAGCACTGAATATCTAAATACAGTGAGTACCTCAGAACAAGTCAGCTGAACAAAATTATTGAATTTCTTATATAATTGAGAAGGAATAAAAAGAATCAAACGGTACATGACTAGTTTTTAAGATTATAACGCGCAGAGTTTCTTACGAATTTCACCTTACTTATTTTATATGAGCTCATAGTCAGTACTCGTTTGTGTACGTAAGTAGATATAATCAAAACGGTCGGTGTAGCAACGTACTAGAGAAGTTCATTAGTATAACTTCAAAACTTATTAAAATCTAAAACTATTACTATAACTAAAACTATTTTACACACATTGAAATATGTTAGTTTATTATTAAGTCGTATAAAATTTGAGACCACGACAAATCTTAAATGTGTACACAAAAATATTTTATAACTGTAATTAAAGAGGTTATATTTCTATAGTAGTAAAAGGAAAAATTAAACTTTCATTCACGCGCATGTTATTTTATAACATGGCAGTCAGGTAGATAAAAAGTTTCATGCCGCCAAAGAAAGGCGAGTTCTATATTAAGTGGACCATTCTCTTCCCGCCAAATAGTTTGTAAATACTTTAATAACAATTTTAAATTGGTCATAGTAGATGACTGTTATTACGAACACGTCATATCAAATGATTACTCCCACTTTTTTCATATTCCTGACACGTTTCTACAATACATTCAAACCTAAAATGTACAAATTTTTTGTTAATATACATTCCGATTGATTATATCAAAAATTTATATTCTTATACTACAGCTTATCTCAAATCGGCGCCCAAAAATATCTTCTTTTAAACTTGGTTAAGGCATTTGTTTTCTATAGGTATAAATACCACCTATGATTCTAATAGCATATGGTGTATACAAAATGCATGGTGTATATTAACCTAGTTTATCTGGCACGTACTTCTAAAATACTGTTGAATAGATATTTGTAGATAAGAAGAGAATAGTCTGTTTTAATCTAATTTTAATGTCAATCAGAGGACGTGCTTTCAATAAAAAAGGGTGTTAGTTCTTCTTTTCTTAGTTTTTTAAAAATGGTTTTATTTGAGAAGCTATTTTTGTGTTACTGACAATCTTATGTTTTAACATAAATTTTTGAACATGTAATATTAAGAAAATTTAACTAGGTTAATAGCTAAGGCATTTATTATATACCCATTGAAAATGATATAATTTTCCTTTACATAAACAAATTTATTGTTTGTCATAATTTAACATAAATCGGGTAAATGATATTTACACATGCTTCTCATAGTTATTCTACATTAAGTGGTTTGTTTGTTATAAGTACTTGTGATATTATTTTGTTTCTAAATAACTAAAAGAGAACTATATGGTAAAATTGTTTTTTCTCCAAATATCACTCCAAATATTACACCAACTATTTTTTCTCCAAATATACCAACCGTCTTCTAAATTTTTTGTTAATTCATTAGTTTCTGCGTATAATTGTTTTTCTCTTTACTTTTATTAGATTTTGAAAGGCTTTTATATAAAAAGGCTAGTAGACGAAAATTAAGCTCTTAAACTAAATTAATACCAAATAGGTGATTAATAGAAATAATAAAGTGGAATTGATGTGAGATTAAATATATTTGTCAGGATGTTTTTGTTACTATTTCAACATTACAATATTTAAGCTGTGAGTTTGTCTCATGTAATATGGACATCAAACTATCGATGCTGAAGTTTCAAAATATTATTTTAATTTCCTTTTATATTCTTACATATTTTTGTACTTCTATTTATCAATGTTATTATATAACATTACTACAGTATTTTCTCAATTCCTTATTTATATTACGATAAGAAATATATTGCTATGTTAATTACATCTCAGAATATAACATGTTTTATTGACTCGAGAGAATTAAAAGCCAATACTATTTTAATAAATATAAAAGGACTTTTCTGTAAGGGTATCCCATCCTTAAATTAAAGAAAAATAAGTTGTGCCAGTAATATAGTTTAATCTTCTTTATTTCTTTTTTCACATAAAATTTCATCTCATACACATCATATTTTATAAAATTATGTGTAAAAAAGAATATCAGATCAAAAATAGTCAGCGCAAGGTATACTCTCGAGTTTTAATTTTCTATTACATTCTAAAAAAAAGTGAGCTGAAAAGCATAAATGGGGCTTGTGATGTTCTTATTTGGATCATAAATTATTTGTGGTTAATGAAAATAAATCTCAATTTTAACATAGCTTAAAATAGTTCCATAATGATAAATGTTAAAATCGTTTCGAACGTCTCTTCAATAGGTCAATCGTTTCCACATGTTTTTACTTTTTGCGCATTTTCTAGGTGAGATTGAAAATAACCTGATATTTTTCGCTATCAATAGTCATCATTATCAGCAGTCAAAATAGTCACTTTTTTTGAGTGAAGTTTACCTTTTGTAAAACCTTTGTTTAGTTCTCCTTATTTTAAATTACTTTAAACGCAGTTTTCTTGGTTATAACATAATTAGAATAACATATAAATTTGATATATCTGCATCACCCAATAAATAACATGTTTAGAATTTTATTATTGAATTCATACCCTAATACCAATATTCAAATCATACAAAAAAAAAATATAATAATTTTTAAAGTCCATTTTCTTTGTGGTCTAACAATTTATTAATTTATGGTCGTAATATATAAGGACTGAATCAAAAAACACTGAGAAAAAATAAAAATATGATGAACATTTCTCTGAGTCCTTGAATCACTACTTGCCCATATATTTATTTAAACGTGAGAATTTCAAAAAGATCACGTGAAGATCTAGAAGACACGCTAAAATCATAACGTTAAAAACATATTTACCATCATATCCATCTGTGTTTTTTGTAGGTTTTCCCATCAATAATATATTTTTGCTGCACATTGTTGCAAATGCAAGATAAGAAATTACGATGGCTTTAAAATTAGTTGACATTTATAATTTAATCTAAAAAAAGTGCGCCTTAACATAATACAGTTTTGATATATTCATTAAATTAACAATAGTACATGTGATTGTGAAAATTATAATGCCAATTGTAACAATTATGTACATTTTTTTTCAAATATTACCTCTTCTCAAAACATTACAAAAATATTTAAATCATTCTTCTTCCGAAATAATGCTTCAGCCTATAATAAGATAGTTCACAGGAATTTTTACCCGGCAATCAACTTTTAGTTGCCAGTTAGTTGAGTATTTTATAAAAATTGAAATTGTTGAATCTTGTTCCTACATTACTCCAACACCAGTAACAAAGTTACTATATATACATATTTTGTCAGGTACAATTGAACACTGAACACTTACACATCAATGTATATTTACCCTTGACTGCATATTACATTGTACAACTCAACCTCTAAGTTTTCGTAATATACATACAAACATTTATTCATACTTAAACAAATAGGAACAATACAAATATATTGTGGAGCCTTAATTATCCAATAAAATTATTTTTAAACGGAATATATTTGAAATGTAAAAGTAACTTTTAAGATAAATACAACGTAATAATGCAAACATTTTCACTTAATATCTGAATATAATCGGTAGTTTAACTTTTCTTCCTGATCGAGTTGTTTTCTGGGGTTGATCAGTCACATTTGGTACTAGTTCAGTCACGGGGTTATTTTTAGCAGGTGTAATTATCACTCCTGGATTACTTTGCTCTACCATAGAATTGTTATCAGGAGTGGACACCAGTGTTGACGGTGAAATTTCTTCACCTGTTTACAATAGATAAGCAGGCTTCATTTTATCAAGAGATATATTTGTCCCTCGTCCTTAGATTTTCACACAAAAATATTTATTGTTTCTGTTTAATACCGTAAAAGGTCTTTCGTAAATTGGTTTCAATGCTTTCTTTACAGGATTAATTTAGAAAGACATGTGAACATGCGTTTAGATCTTTATGTACAAAAACCTTGTAGTTAGACTTTGTTGATGCCTTTATTGGCTTCAATTCACTCATAATATTCTGTAGAGTAGTGACAAAGATCTCTGGATCTACCTTTGATATCGGTAGGTCAAAAAAATCTCCAGGTAGTCGTATGTATGTATCGTATACCAATGCGCTATGGGGGTGACTGTTATCTGGCTTAATGGCTGCTCTTAGTCCAAGTAACACTGTTGGAAGCGTCACTGTCCATTTGGTGTTATAATGGACTTTGATTCTACTTTACCCTTGCCTTGAGGATGGCCTGCTGTTATGTGCAATACATTAGCACTACAGATTGCGGCAAGGCTTCTGAGTAAGTGAGATTTAAATTGTCTTTCTTGGTCAGTTACAATTGTAGCACGGGCACCAAATCTAGTTATCCAGTATTCGTAAAATCTCTGGCTACCTTTTTAGCAGTGATATCCGCCATTGGTATTACCTCCATCCTACAGAAGAAACGGTCAATGCATGTCAAGCAAGTCATTCTTTCCGAAGCTAGTAAGGGCCCTGTTAAGTCAATATGGATCGTCATGAACGTTTCATCAGAAACTGGAAATTCTGCAAGTTCGAATTTGGTGTATCTTTAAACTTTGCACTTTTGGCAGTTAATACATATCCTTGCACATTCTTTCACTATTTTTTTCATATCTGGCGAAATGAATTTTTCTGTAAACTGTTTAACTATGTTAGGATAGCAAAAACCATGTTGTGTTTAAAAGTTTTCTTCCTGAAAGAGGGTGGTATATAAGATCGAATTTTCTTTTGTAAAATGTCACATCAAAGAGTCTTCCCAGATGGTAATGTAGAAACTTAGAATTTTAAAGATTGGTTATTCATCAAGGTTTGTAATTCGTTATCCTTAGCTTGTTCATCTGCAATGGCATCGTAGTCAATAACCACAGATACTGTTTCAATTCTGAAAAGAGTATCTGCAACTATGTTGTCTTTTCCAGCTATGTGTCGGATGTTGGTTGAAAACTGGAATATATATTACAGTTGTCGTTGTTGTCACGGTGAAGCTTTTTCGTTCTTTTATAATGAAGCAAATGTAATTGGTTTATGATCTGTAAATATTGTGAACTCATTACTTTCTAGCAGATCTTTAAAGTGCTTCACTGAAAGGTAAATACTTAACAGTTTTCTGTTATAAGTGCTTTTGTGTTTCATTTAATTTCTTTGACATAAATGCAATTGGTCGCCATCTTCCTTCTTTATATTGTTATAGTACTAACCCAATTGTCCAATCTGATGCATCTGTGCACAAGGCTAATGGGATTTTGGGTTTCGGGAAACTAAGGAGCGCAGCATTGGCAAGATTCGCTTTACACTTTTCAAATTGCTTCATGCTTTCACCTGTCCGTGAGACTTTTATCCTATCCTTTTATCCTTTTTTCCTAGTTTGGACTGCATCCTTTAGGTAACGGCAATAGATGCTGACCATTCCAAGGAAATTGCGCAAATCTTGTATTGTTGCGGCCAGTTTGTAATCTAATATTGATTGAACTTTATCTGGAAGAGGACTTGAACCAGCAGGGGGGGATTATATGTCCCAGAAATTCAATATTCTCTACACCAAAAACTGATTTGGCGACGTTGATGCGCATTCGATTCTGGTTCAACCTTTCAAAAACTAATTTGAGATTTGTTCTGTATTCTTTTTCTCCTGATGAGGCAATAAGCACATCATCTATATAGGGAAAGATAAAGTCCAAGCTTTCGACTCATGTAAGAATGTAGCTTTTGAAATGTAGCAGGGCATTTCTTAACCCAAAGTTCATGAAGTTGAATTCATAGAAGCTAAAAGGAGTTATAATTGCTGTTTTTGGCTTATCTTGCTCGGCTTTGGGGATATGGTAATATGCTTTGAACAGGTCCAGCTTTGAGAAAATTGTTTTACCTCCCAAGATAAGATGGAAATCTTCAATACATGAGATGGGTATCTATCTGGAATTGTTTGCTCGTTGAGTCGACGGTAATCTCCACAGGATCTCACTGTCCCATTTTTCTTTTTAACCAGGTGTAAAGGACTTGCCCACTGGGAATTAGAAGGTCTGATTATCCTCCATGAAATTGAACTCTTGTTTGGCCAAATTGAGTTTATTGGATCTGGTTGTCTGGCACGAGAATAAACTGGCTGTCCTTTTGTAGTGACGTGGTACACCCTCTTTCTCTACTACGAAAGTATAAAATTAGTTTGACTCCACCTTTGATGGAAAGGAAATACTTTCCGAAATGCAACGCATTATGCATTTTTTTCATCTTATTAGCAGGGACAGGTTTTGTTTAAAATAAATATTCACATCAAATACTCGTTTCTTTATTTTTAATTCAGAATGGTATATTCCGTTAATAATTATTAGCCTCTCACAATGTTACCGTACGTTTTGTTAATATTTGCGTTAAATTATCACACAGAATCAGAACTCTTTTATCTTTTTTACAGCAATATGGGACAATTTTTTTAATGTTCCACAGCAGCGTAACAAAAAATAAAAATTTATTATTTTGTTACTTACGTCTGGTTTTATTTTTTTTTTAAAACGATAGCTGGCATTTTTAGTTAATTGTTACCCTCTCAATACATTCATTACCTCGGATTTTGTCACAATTACTGGTGATAATAGCACAGATTTAGAGTATTTGTAATTTATTCTAGAGAATATTGATTACTTTATTTTATCTTTTTTAATAGGGACGAGGAACAAAGCTTTTATATGATTCCATAGACAAATGGGAAAAACGAAACCATGTGCGTCGTTTCGTCATGTACGTTTATTCATTCACATGTCAGAATATGATAACTATTTTAATTTAAAACAATTTTATAGCATAGCTTTGATCAACTTACGTGATTTCAATCGATTTATCACAACATATAAATCGTCTAATTAACTAAGAACAAATGTCCACGGAACTTAAAGATAACGAGAACCCGGCAAAAGTGTCGTCCGATTTTAAGATTTCATAGCTAATTGGCAAAAATGGAACCCTTCCAATTCTCTTCTATCTGTCTGTCCATCCGTATATCATGGAAAAAAATATATAATAGAAAGGCGGAGCACAAAAAAGTATTTTCAAATGTAATCAAAAGTATTTTAAATATTTTAGGTACGTCCTTCGGGAGATAAGAATCTTTAATCATGTTTGTGTGTAACTAATAAGTTAATATTAATTTTTTTATATGCATGTATCATATATCCACATATGGCATATGCAGCTAAGACATACAAAAAATATGAGATTATATTAAGTTTCTACTGCAAAATGGCTCTAAGTCATTTGTATAATAACATTAAAAAAAATATTGAAATTTGTATTAGAAGTCAACAAGGAGACGCTCTGTTTTACATTTGTTTGTGTATTTATTATAAACTTTTTATTCCCAATTAAAAGTATAAATTCAAATATTACTTTTTAGATAATTTATATTCAAAATATTTGTCCGACTTACATTCTTTCTCATCACTATTTTTCAATAAATAATAAACAAAGTAGGTTATCAAGAACTTGACAAAACTTACCTTTTCAACTGGTATTATCCACAGGCTTTATTTTACTCCACGCTTACGTTTACGAAGTTAATGTCATGGTGTAGCTACCCGAAACAGACACCATAAAGTCCTCTTAGGTAGATAGGATTATCGTGTCATACTGAATGATGTTGTAAATAATTCTGTTGTTGTTTTCATGTTTATTGTTTATTCTAATTGTGTCACCTTACTTGTTTTAACTTTTCCCTAATGATTAAAAAAAGTTACATTGAAATTCTGAAATAATATCCTGAAGAAAAACTTTGTGGTATTTGTCTATTGACGAAGAGTTTAATCACAATGCTATATGATAGTATGTGTAATATATGCAATAACGCGGCCCTGCCCTATATGCCCTTGCTCGGACTCTGTTAAAACTCTAGGAGGGACACAATTATACGATATATTCGAAACTTTTCAATATAAGGTCAGCAAACATATATAATTTCTCATAGACACGCCTATAAATTACGTTTATTACAATTTATTTATGCTACTTTTATTTTCATGACCTTTCTATTTTAATATGACGTTGGATATAACTAGATCTAGGTCTAAACATGGCTACAGAATCATATTAATAAGAGTACGCTCTTGGCTGAGTACGCTTTTATTAACATGGAAACACTAAAACTTAATTTTATACTCGTAAATTCGTAAATCCAGAGGAGGTACTATCTTAAAACGTAAAATAAAATTCAACGAAATATTAATTAAAAAAGTTAAAACCAGTATACGTGTAAGCCACCAATTATTTTTGTCAAGCTTAGTTCTGATTGATTGATTATTTATCTGAGTAAAGTCTCAAACTGCGGAATTGTATTTATTTATTTATTTATTTACTTTAATGTATTTACCTGATACATAATGCAGACTTATTGCTACGAAAGCAACCTCTTCGAACCAACCAGAGTAAGAGTCTGCCCCGTTCGACGAGCGGTCGGGAATCGAACCCGGGTTCTCGTGGTGTGCCGCGCTGCGAAAGGACCTATACCTTTTGATCAACCCAACACACTACGGTTACAAAACGGAATTTCAATGGCTAAAAAAAAATTCAAGTTTTTATAATTTCCTTTCGGTCTTCGCAATTTTTCGTTTTGTGCATTATAATGGAAGTTTTCTTTGCATATCGAATGTATTTTAATATCAACTAACTTAACTTTTTTATCACATACGACATATTAAAATTATCACCAGAAAATATCACCAGAAAGACCACTTTTTCCCGGGTGAATAAATTTTTTCTAACAAAATTTTTGGTTCCAGGAACTAGTTCAGTTCTCGTTGGTTACTATTTTTTTGGCCGATGTTGTTCTCTCTCTCGACTATCCCACTCGCAGAGAAAGCAAGGGTATTTTGTGTAGCCACCTTTCATACTTAAAATTTTCAGATCTCCACAGTTCATTCAACCATGTTGTACATGTTTTATTTTATCTAACACATTTTCCAAATTATCGTAGCATTCTTTGAAATATATAAAATAAGCGACTGGCAATGAAGCGCACTTATTGCCGTGATGCAAAAGGATTTCTTTAAAATTTCGCTGTCATGAGTCTATGAACAACAAGGGAGGGGGAGGGGGGGTGGAAGGGGAAGGGGAAGGGGAAGGGGAAGGGGAAGGGGAAGGGGAAGGGGAAGGGGAAGGGGAAGGGGAAGGGGAAGGGGAAGGGGAAGGGGAAGGGGAAGGGGAAGGGGAAGGGGAAGGGGAAGGGGAAGGGGAAGGGGAAGGGGAAGGGGAAGGGGAAGGGGAAGGGGAAGGGGAAGGGGAAGGGGAAGGGGAAGGGGAAGGGGAAGGGGAAGGGGAAGGGGAAGGGGAAGGGGAAGGGGAAGGGGAAGGGGAAGGGGAAGGGGAAGGGGAAGGGGAAGGGGAAGGGGAAGGGGAAGGGGAAGGGGAAGGGGAAGGGGAAGGGGAAGGGGAAGGGGAAGGGGAAGGGGAAGGGGAAGGGGAAGGGGAAGGGGAAGGGGAAGGGGAAGGGGAAGGGGAAGGGGAAGGGGAAGGGGAAGGGGAAGGGGAAGGGGAAGGGGAAGGGGAAGGGGAAGGGGAAGGGGAAGGGGAAGGGGAAGGGGAAGGGGAAGGGGAAGGGGAAGGGGAAGGGGAAGGGGAAGGGGAAGGGGAAGGGGAAGGGGAAGGGGAAGGGGAAGGGGAAGGGGAAGGGGAAGGGGAAGGGGAAGGGGAAGGGGAAGGGGAAGGGGAAGGGGAAGGGGAAGGGGAAGGGGAAGGGGAAGGGGAAGGGGAAGGGGAAGGGGAAGGGGAAGGGGAAGGGGAAGGGGAAGGGGAAGGGGAAGGGGAAGGGGAAGGGGAAGGGGAAGGGGAAGGGGAAGGGGAAGGGGAAGGGGAAGGGGAAGGGGAAGGGGAAGGGGAAGGGGAAGGGGAAGGGGAAGGGGAAGGGGAAGGGGAAGGGGAAGGGGAAGGGGAAGGGGAAGGGGAAGGGGAAGGGGAAGGGGAAGGGGAAGGGGAAGGGGACGGGGAAGGGGAAGGGGAAGGGGAAGGGGAAGGGGAAGGGGAAGGGGGACTCATTTTCATAAACTTTAAAAAAAATAGATGAAATTTATCAATTTTATTTACATATTATTTATAAAAACTTTTCTAATTATTTTAGTTTTTATCAAAATTAAAAATTGATATTAAACTTAAAAATTAAAATTTAAAATTTTTGAAGGTTTCACTTCTACCACGTGTGAATTGCACACATGATTTTTTTTTGTGGTATTTCTTTTATTTTTTCCTTCATCCAATTGCTTCTTCTTTCCTCCATGCAATCTTAACTTGCTTAGCACTTGTTCATTTCAATCTTGTTTCTTGCTCCTTTCTTATCACTTCCTTCTCTGGTGTATCAGTGTAAACTTTAGAAATCCTAATTTTTCGCCCTCTGTTATTATTTTCCCTCGCAGGAGCTTTCGGAAATGATCGTATTGTTTCCGATGAAAATACAGCGGGGATATTAAAAGACATTTTTTGAGCACTTGTACTGGATTTTGGCGAAGTATTCTGAACGCTAATGCTGCTGTAATGATATATGGGTGGTGTAATTACAAGTTTCTGGACGTTCAATTATGTATTCCTGTTCAGTTCTTGGGACTGTTGAACTATCGATAGCATCTTGTTGAATGTCCATCTCTACCGATGGTTCATGATTTCAGACAGAAAGCGATAGTGACGGCGTTTCGTCTTCAGGTGGGCTAGTATGTAATACAGGAACTATTACCACCTCTGCTGTAATTTCGGGATTTGGTCTATCTGTAACAAATGCAGGAGCAAAACCGAGCTCAGTAAACAGATTCCGATTATATGCGTAAGTTCCTGTTTTGCGAAAGTTGGATTGACTATTTGAGGGCCTAAGAGCAATTGGCATATCAGTCTCTACAATCCCTGGAATAACATAAATAGACATCGTCCATCCTGGATGGTTTCACATCCATGCAAGGCAAGCTAAATTTAAAGCGTTCTTCAAAGGGCCATATGCAGATCAATCAAGCAGCTTGAGTCTGTGAGAGCGGTGGGATGAGGAAGTAAGTAAGATAATACCATTGTTCTTGCAAAAGTTTAGTGCGTTAATATAGGACGTGTGAAGAGTAATTAGGGAGCAGAAGCAACACCTTATTTGACGGAGACACATTTGTATGTTTTTGAAAGTATTCCAAGAAATACGTAAATGTTTTATCCTGCATCCAGCCAGAGGGTTTGGCAGCTCCAGCAGAGACTACGGTCTCATCCCTAATAAAATAATCTTGGTAACGCACTCACAGAAGACATAGAACGGAGGAATTACATTTCCCATGGCATTCGCTGGAAAGATAACTGTAACTAGTGTACCCCTTTCCGCTGAAGTTACTAAATCTATTTGTTGAGCACCACGCTTAGTCACTACTCGGTCGGGCACACATAATAGCAGTTATACCTGTTTCGTTAGTGTTATAAATGTCTTGAGGCTCAAACTTATGACGGTCCATGACAATGACCAAATTGTCATAGGAAGAATCTACATCGGTTTTGCTAAAACTAGTCTCCCCCAAAAGGCTTGTAGCTTGTAGTAGTAGCTATGCTGCGCGTAGAGACAATTCGGTGTTTCTTCTCATAAACACGCAAAACCATTTCTCACCTGCTAGCTCGTTATCATCCCAAGTCTGAGGCTGTGATAAATGATATTTAACTGTAAGGCCAATTTTCTTACCTCCTTCTTAGGTGGGTCAAAATATATATCTGCACATCGAAACAAATACTTTCAAAGTTCTCGTTCTTGTTCCTCATGAAAAACTCGGTCGTGTGCTTTATATCCCATGTCTTGATTACCTTTCTCACCAGATGCATCTCGCGTTTGAATATATTTTAGGAGCGAACAGTGCTTCGTGCTTCCCTTCCGCTCTTCGCAATGAATCTCTTGTATACACCTCCTCATAAGCGTCTTTGTGCCTCGACAAGTCTATTTATCCTCTCGAAGTCTTTGTTACGCGCAATTTCAGCATCTAGAAAACAAGAAAAAATAAATAAATGTAACCTTTCAACAGTACTCAAGAAAAATGTCTCAACCGTCCCCGACTCCTATTTTGGGTAAAAAGCGGTTATAGTAATTATGACAACAATGATAAATAAAAACAATTATATGAATCTTGGACAACATGATGTTTTAAAAAACATACTAATTACAATTCATAAGTCGCAAGGTTTAACATTAAAGTAGTTGTAGATATTGGAGAAAAAGAAATATATGTCGCGTTTTCAAGAATAAAAACATCAGAAGGATTAGCATTAAATAGAAGATTTTGTAATATTACAAACTCTCAAATGTTAAAATGTAGGACGCGAGAAAATATTCGTATGCGAAATGCAAGATGTTACTTAAATGAAAATCGTTAAAGAAGTAACTATTGTTTCTTTAACAGTAACTAATGTATAATAATTTTGCCTAACTGCATTGTAAAAAGAATATTTAAACATTTTCAAATTTTTATTTTGTTTTTTTTATATAATTGTTACATGACAGATTATCCAAATTTGCAATATTAACAATTAGTATATATTAATATAGTGATTTCTAAAGTTGTATCTACGTACTTATAATTTTATGGATATTGAACAAACTGGTTATATGGACATGCATTTAAATGAGTAAGAGTAGACAACCAGAGATCATGCTTTGGATGGTGTTGAAACCGTCGCACATCCTAGGTTGTGTAATAGAGATATCGTCCACATGAGCATTTGCAAATATGTCCAAAGCACTACAGAAGCGCAGCAGTCCCAACTGCATCCTGAAAGCATTATTGTAATGGACGCGTATAAATTAACTCGCGAGCCCTCAAAGCCGCGCTTTTGCTAGTGATACAAAAATATAATAGAACATTAAAGATAATGGTTACAATAAAAATGCGATTGTCATTTGCATTAAGTACCTAAAAGTATGCTTTTGAATGAATTTACTGTAATTTGTATTCACTATAAATAAAAGACATTAAAAGTTTAGTACTATCATGTTATTAACCTATATTAATTTCAACATTATTTATTTGAGTATGTAGTGTTGACTTTTAAACGTTTATGTTTCGCTTTGGAAAATTATGACCGGATTACTTACGGTAGGAATATTATTGAGCTCAATTTTTCTCTTGTCATGCAGGTCTAAAATATTCCGGCCTGAAATATTCTTAATCAGTGAAAAGGAAAAGAGCTATCATATAGTTTCGATGAGTTTAAACTAATTTTTCAAAGCGCCTTATTATCACTTATATTTCTTTTAAAAATAGTCTGAAGTTTTGTCATAAAAATACACTCAAATAACTCAAGTTCCATATTGAATCCGTTTTAAAATTAGTTCCTCTCAAATCTGATTTGTTTTGTTTAGACGGAAACTTATGGTTTAAAATAAATGGTTTATTCTACTAATAATTTACACTTGTCAAAATTAATTTATTAAAAACATCTAATTTATTGATTTAAAGAAGTGTTTGTTTTTACGAATACATAATTGCTTTTAGATATCTGTGAAGTATTTCTATTTAGCTATGAAATTTACTCTTGTGATATTTGCGATTATCATGATACCATTATTATATTGGGTAGCAAGAAGGTTTATACAAAACTAAACATAAGGGCAGGATACGTGAAAGTTATTCGATTTCAAATATTTGTCCAAATCTAACTATGACGTCTTAATGAAAACAATATTTCTTTAGTCTGTGTGAATTTAGAAATCATCAGATGCTTTGACAGAATTAACTGGCTGTTATCCGAGCATCTACAGGCTTATTTGACGATACTATCCATGCTCTGATTCACTTGATTACATCAAGTCAGCTTTTACAGAATTACTATCTCTTGTCACCATTGTCGCTTTTTCTATCGCAACTTAAAATATTGTATTTTAAGTTTTTTTTGCATGATACTTGCTTGAGCAAAAACAGATATGAACACAATATTGTTGGTAAAGTTACATCTTTTGACATATTTTTGTTTTTAAGGTGAATATAATTTATAATAATATGCTAATTAATAATTTAAGCCAGTTTCATATTTAATTTAGGACTGTTTTCTTCGACTTCACAACCAGTATTGCTATGTATCACATTTAGACTTCTTATTAATTATACATAAGGAAGAAAACTTATTCATGTAATATCATTACATGGTCTTATTTCCGGTAATGTAATTAAGACCTTAATATTCCGATTAACATTCATATAATGAAAATGTTTCCAATGTGACATATTTTTTTTATTGTGCCACTTTGCAAACGTGTATATGTTTACAGATGTTTACTATTAACTTATTTTCTATAAGGTTACTAAAAGAATAACAAATTTCCGTTGTAAATTTAAAGCAACATTTGCAGTATAACCGTTATCATTTTGAAGGGAAAATTAAAATATTTGCCCCTGTATTCCATGAACGTGATTATTCACCCACTTGTTTACAATTTTTATGAAATCCGAGGGATACGATAATCCCTGTCAAGACAAAAAGGTTACTGCGGAACCTGTTCTTTAAGCGATTCGCCGTATATTTGAACCTTCACAATTTAGGTCTGAGAAGCCAAATTTTCAAATCGGAATCAATTTTCTAGCACAAATAATTTTCTAACTCAACTAGGTTTTATTAATATGTAAATTTCAATCATTTCGTCACTCACTCACCATCACTCACTGATGATCTTTCCAAAGATATTGGCATATAAAATATGAAAATAGAAGAAAAAATGTGATACCTTTAAACAATAAGTTAACATAACGACGGCGCTGTCGAGAGGCACGCAAGTCATAATATAAAATTTAAAAAAACAAGAGCCATCTACAATATAAATGAAACCCATTGAAAATATTTCATTGGAATATTTTGCCATGATTCACTATTATCTGCCTCTCAAAAAGAGATAAAGGTATCTCATATAGACTCTATCTCCAATTAAGGGTGCCTCTTTGTCTTTTGCAGGCTTTGCTGTGTCACGGAAGTATAAATATACATATATGATATTCATACTATTGCAAATACTAATGTCATCAGTAGCATAATACACTACAATCTTCTATCTATAGAATGAATAGTGAAGAAAGGAACTGCTAATCTTATGCTAATTGGCTGTAGTTCCGCGACAGGGCTAAGCCGCATAATCCTAGCATGGTGAGTTTTGATAACATTTTTATAGGAAATGTTTTTGATGAAATCTCAATTCTTTTTTTTGGTTATCCTACGGATTGCCGACTCAAAGACATTTCAATTTTACCCCTTCCACGCGATACTCCTGCTCCCCACGCCCTCGCTGCCGCATATTTGTTATACATATAAAACAGTTTGCGCGCCTCTCGGCAGTGCAACGGAGGCGCATATGGCATCCATCATGTTTACTTATCGTTTATAAATATAACCTTTTTTATACAAACATAAGCTCACATACCAATTTTAAGGTCTTCAGGAAGTTATTCTACGGGATATTCTAAAACATTAATTTCAACAAAATTTTCACCCCCATTCTGTAGGGTTAGAAGGTCAAAATAACATATTTTTAAATTTTCTCCTTATTTTCACCTTAACCTCTTAACTTTAGTCCGCATACCAAATTTCAGTTTTCCATAACAAAATTAAAATTTTCGAAATGGGCTTTTTATGATAATATTCTTTTAAAATTATAATGCTGTGAATTATATGTTTTGATTAGTGAAATTTTATGATTGTATTAATATGGAGCTAATCTGAAAGCGATTCTTATCAATTAATTTTTTTTTGCATACAGGCAAAAATATTTCAAATTTTTACATAATGCCCTTTGGTATTATGTAACACAAACCTTCGTTATTAATGAATTAGTTCCCTGAAAATAGATACTGATTTATTTTCTAGTGAAAAATTAATCAGAAGGTAGCTAATTTATTAGGAGTTAAAACGAATTCAAGTATAGTCTCATGCTCCAACTCAATAAGACTTTCTTTCAAAATATCTGTAAATAAAACGGTTTTTGTTGTTTCTCTTTTCCTTTTCCACATTTTTTGTACTTGGTTTTCATTTGGCAATGCAAAAAAATTCTTCAATGAAACTAGTTTTATGATCACTGAATAGATAGATTCTGTAGCCACTAAATAAACTCTGGAAGGAAAATTCCACCTAACCGTTTTTTATGCATTACTTTATAGCTTTCTCACTATACACAACTATTTCATGATTGTAGTCACTTGATGATTGATAGTAACAATAATTGTAAAATAATATTCATGGCTAGGACGCGCATTGGGTTTTATATTTCTAGCAAGATACTTACTTTATGAATAAATATAGAATATGAAACGTTCGAGTATAAATAATTTTCAGAGCTTTTTGTCACCCCTCTGTAACATTTTAAAAGTTCAGCAGTTCTTTGACCGTTTTAATGACATACATTGGATCGAGTCCAAATCCTCGCACATATTGAAGCCTGCTTCCAACGCACACTCTAAATCGTCTATTTACATCAGGCATGCATTTACGAAATTGCCATCTTGCAACCAAAACTGTTGCCAACTATTGCCGCCTCTTCAGCCACTTAGAGCGTAGGGGCGTTTCATGGCGAGGAAGTAAAATGGGTGCAAATACGCCATTATTCTATCGTGTTCTTATATTGATATTATTAATAATAATTTTGAAAGGATATTTGAACAGAGATTTATTCGACTTGAGGAAAAATAAATTTTTATTGATTTTAAATGAATAATATTAAAGAAAACTTAATTATTTAATGACTTTTATTTGTCCCTATTTTCAGGTAGCTTGATTATAGTACGATTACATTCTGATTGAATCGTACGATCCTATTTTTGCAAAAAAATTATTCACTAAAATTCTATAAAAATTACTCGATGCAAAGAGGGGTTCTTACTAAATTTCGCCGAGATGGTGTTCAGACTTTGTCGATGGACATTTTAGGTTCAAAATACGATGTTATTTGGTTATAAGAAAAACTACACAAGATAGGTCTGATATCGATTAAAAATATTTGAATTAATATATATAAAATATATATAATTATATTTAAAGTCTGAGGATCATGTGACCCATCAAAATTTCGTATTTAATTTTTTAATAAACACAGGCTCGAATATCTGTTATATTAACAACTTGTATCTTTGTCATTCAATTCAAAATTAAAATAAAATACATACATTTTAAATTTTTATCGACAACATTTTTTAAGAGCTCTTCAGGGCAACTAAAAGGCGTTCAATGAGTACATTTAAAAGTAGATATTATTAAAAAGCAACAATACAGAGTAACGAAACGTAATAACGTATAATTTAATAATATTAACTTATAGGTATAAATATTTTTGTAATTTATATAATTTAGGCGCGACAAGCTAGCACAAACTGACACAAGTATTTTTTAGTGAAAACAGAATATTAATTCGATCATCATAAAATTGAGAAGAATATATATATATGTATATATATATATATATATATATATATATATATATATATATATATATATATATATATATATATATATATATATTTATATATATATCCTATATATATCCTGGGTTACATTTTGATGAATAACCAAATTTAAAGGGATAATTAAAAAATAGTAATTAAATCATAAACGGCGTAAGCGACCCCTGTATACCAATATCCTGGCTGTATGTAGATCATTGGTGTAAACCGGAATTAGTAATCTTAAGGGGTTTAGAAATAATAACACGATCAAAATTTGAAGAAAAACTGTCTGCTCGAATCCTTATATATTTCGTTACGTATAACGTACCGCCACGTAAAGTTATTATTACTTAGTCAATGAGTCCAGCCACTCGAACGTCGCAAATAAATTATATCGCACGCACAAGTAATAAAGATGAAAATGGGTTGTTTGACAAGTGTGAGAGAGAGAGAGAGGGAGATGCTAGGTTGTCACTCTCTTCTCGTATGCGAGAGCACAATCGTGGCCGAGGTTAATTATTAATTTAAATTTAATCACTTGCAAAATCTCTTTGTATTCGCTCGTGTAGTGTCGATAAATTTTTAACGTATTGTGTTATAATTTTATAGCGTATACATGCCTCGAGCGGTAACTGTTTACTGCTGTACTAGAGCGCCACACTTCGTTGTCGAAGTTCGTAAGGGCAAAACGAAATGTGTGACATCTAGTGGATAGGTCAATTTGAAACTATAAGTTGGCCTCCACGTTCACCAGACATCACCCCATTGGAATTCTTCGTATGGGGATTTATTAAGAACTTAGTGTTTGAGAAAGATTGTGCCAGTGAAATAGAGATGCGTCCTCGTATTATCGCTGCTTCTTACAAACTTAAAAGTACCGTTGACCAAGACATTACTTTATTTAACAGAATCCACGAACAAACAAATAATCGTGTGCGAAAATGTGTCGAAAAGAGTAGGCGACACGTTGAAAATGCTTATGTCATTTAATTTTCATTAACTTGTGATTTTACAACTGATTTTTATTCCAATCAACTGAAAAATCAGTGAAATCATAACTTGATCTATCATTCGTGCACACCTGTGGAAATCGTAAGTGAGGGATTACTGATTATATGATTAGGTAACTACAAAATATGTACATAACTGTAAATGGCGAGAGCTCATATACAGATTACCAATATAAATAGATTAATACCATTATATTACAAAAAAATACTATTAAATAAAATGTGATCTATACTGCGGTTTTTAAGATCACCAAGCGCCCTTAATTACTAAGTCAGAGTTGCAAGCGTAACTCATACATACTGCAAACAACCATACGCAATTGTCGAAATCAATTAGGCGTTCGCTTTGCCATTTCTTTAATCTTGTTCAAAAAACATCCCTCGATACGAGTGTCGCAAGTGACGAGGCGAGTCACGTGGCGAATGGCGATTCACAATAGACTTTTAATTTTTTATTGAGAAACTAACATGTTAATATTTTTCTGAAAAATATGGTATTTTGCATGGAGCAAAGCTCAAGGTATTTTTTTCGCATAGGGGTCGCTGACACCTGTATAATGAATAAACTGAAAGAAGCGGGAATGTTGGGAAAAGTTTCTAAAATAACGTTTTTTAATTTTTTTTAATATATGGTTTAGTTACTTCTTTTTAATCGCTCCTTGAAATTTGGTCCGTCTACAAAATGTAACCTAGTGTATATTGGATAATATATAATTGGGATTCCCAAATTAAGGCGTTATATTTAAGGACTACGTAATGGTAGTAGCATTTACAATTAAGATTATTTTTATATTGATATGTAAAGAATACTGACGTAATTAATACTTTATTACTTAACGGAACCTCTATATAGGTTGTATCATGGACAGCACAGTACGTATGCTCCCACACGTTATGAAATTATCATTTTTGAGTAACCTTAAAAATGTCCTGAAGAATTTTTTTAAACTATACTTTCTCTGAAATTAATAGAGCTAAAACGAGGCGGTAGAAAACATTGCGAAGCATATTAAGTTTTTTTTTATTTATAACTTTGAGTAATGTTTTTTTTTAAATACAATATTATATTTTTGTAATTTTTTTAATTCCCCTTTAAGAATTCCTTGGAAAAATTCCCAAATAAACCTCTTAGCGTACATTTGTATAAGTTTCAAGAAAATCGAAATGTTGCGAGATAGTGAAAAACAAAAATTATTTTATTCATCCCAGGTTAGCCCTGAACTACAATTACTCTGAAATTTGAGTACGTAATATTAATTGGTTTGCATTACTTTTACAACAAGTCAGTATGTATTATTACGTTCAATCCATTATTGACTGCACATAGTAGTCATATCTATTACTACGTCTGGATCGGAATTTTTACTTATTTAGCAACTAAACAGAAGTATGATAACGAAACTCCGATTCCCAACAATGTGAGCGAGAGTGAAATACTTGACTAGCTATCTTTTTATTATCTGTGTTCATACAAATGTATATATATATATATACATATATATATATATATATATATATATATATATATATATATATATATGTGTGTATATATATATACATATATATATATATATATATATATATATATATATATATATATATATATATATTCATTTAATTAATAAAATGTATATAGTTTGAACATAGTGAATGCGCCCCCGGAACAAAAATTCGGAATGCTATATTGATAGATACGTTATCAAAGTATTTATATATACTTTAACTTCGCATATTTGACCTTTTATGAGTGAGCTTGACAAATGTTCCTAAAAAGACGAATTTTTTAGACTTTATTTTCACTGAAACTAATATATCTCCTCCGACTCCTTCTATTCAAGCAATATTGGCTCTATTTATGCCAGCCAAGGTATAGCAACTGCTCAAGAATTAGTTTCAATATCAGTCAAAACTTTCATACTATTTTGCGGAAGCTTTGCACTTTCCCAACCTGATATTTGCTTCGTTCTTTTTGTAATTCCTTCCCAATATGTTCCGAATTTATTCTCCTTTTTCTAATTCCTTTTCATTTTATTCCATGTTTTTCTATTAAAATGTTCCAGCGTAGTTTAAAATATGAATATTTAATATCGTCTTCATTTTTTAAGACGCATTAATTACGACGTCAGAACAGGAGATGATTTCAAAACGTAACATTAGATAATTTTTACAAAACGTAACATTAGTTAATTTGTCTTTGAATATATAGTGGCGTATCTATGAAATTGCCACGGCCGGATTGGAAATACTATGTACTTGGCAACTAAATAAAAATTATTCTTTGCTGTTCATTAGGAAACGCATAAAGTATTAATCGGCACTTGTTATAAAACATAATTTTATACAAACTTTTTTTGTTTTTCCGATATTACGGAAATAGATCTCAGCTTCTCCTTCATCTTGAATCACTTTTTCTCCCAGACAATGCCTAATTGTTTGGAAGAAAAATATATTTCGACGTAATTTTTAACAAACGAAATAACAACTATAGTAATAATTTCACACTTTAAAAATCAAGTTAATTCATTTAAATCTGGTTTTTATAATTGTATTTTGTTAGATGGGAACATACGATAGGTTTCAATAATGAAAATATATATCGGTTGTTGATGAACGAAGAGAGGTCGAACAGGTCGCTGAGTGATGAAGATGAAGTCTACTGAAGTAGTTCGGTGTTTAAAAGAAATCCAGAATGACGCTATATATATATATATATATATATATATATATATATATATATATATATATATATATACACATATATATAAATATATCGGGCTCCCTCCCTTTAAAAATATCCAAGATAAATGACTTTTTTAATATATTTAAACGTAATTATAAATAAATCAGGTGAAACAACGTAATGCATTTCACACAAATATTCATGTTCGAAAATGTTTAACCTTAGGAAGACTAATTTATTTATTTCTTGTCCTAGATGTAGATACCGTGTATCGTTATACTCATAAGATCACCGTTCTTACATACTAATTCTTTATATAGTGTGGGTAGGTATCATAATTTTAGGTAGTACCTCTTTAGAAACATACTGAAAAATATTCCGCCATGTCCTCCATTTATTACTGAAACTACAAAAATAACTTATCAAGAAATAGGATTTTAGAAGCTTTAACTGTTATATGGAAATTCCAGACGCCATAAATGTTTAAATATGCACCATCTTTTTAGGTTTGTTAGTAACCCAGTAAGCAATATATATATATATATATATATATATATATATATATATATATATATATATATATATATATATATATATATATATATAAATTAATATTTGCCAATATTACCTTTATAACGATTTGTATATGTACGCTGTCCCCATAGTGCGAATTCTATTTGTGTGTTACAAGTTTTTTTATGATAGTGAAACTATTAAATGTGAAATACAGGTAAAAAGCGTTACAGTTAAACGTTTTTATTAAACAATCATTGTTGTACTAAAAGTTCTAGAATCAAACTAAAATAACATCGTGGGGCGCATTAACTAGAATACTTTCCTTTATCGGAGACCCCTAATTCTATATTTGTATTTTTTTTATTATCCATTTTTTATGAATAATTTTACTTTATATTTAAGTTATGTTGCCATTCGCTAGTTTATTTTAGTCTGATGAAAACTACCGACTGCTGACCAATTTTTGAGATCTTAGTACATCATCTATCGTGTAATAAAACTGACTAATTGAAAAAAAAAACATGTTACTTTTATTTTATTTTAAATTTTTTTTTGTTGCATTCAGTGTTTACGGAGTTCAATGACAAAATCTCTGATTGACTCTAGAATATTAATTAAAAAACAGCGTATTAACACCATTACAGCATTAAATAGATTTAGATGAGAAAAACCTCAACCCGTAGCGTCGGTACCCAGAATACCAAGTTAAAAACAGCAGCTCGTCAAGTCTCTTGGTTTGTTCAGATTTTATCCACGACGGAGTAAATCTACGGTAGAGAAAATCCTCGAATCTCGCGTTTTAGGCAGGCAATACCCTGTAGCAATATTTTAAGTTGGAACCCAGGGTACAATGACAGTGTCTCTGTTTATGACCCGAATATTAATTTCGAAACAGCAAATCCTCAAGTCACACGGTTCAGACAAGCAATTTGCCTGCAATATTAGGATTTAGGAATCAAGGGCAGAAAACATAATGCCATATTTTTACGGGGTTCATGAATAAAGTCCATGAATAAAATAAAATTTAACTTTAATATTGAATATAAATTTATATCAGCAGATATAGACAACTTATGTAATAATATAAATGGAATCTAATTTCTTTGATAATATATGTTTAATACTCGATAAGTATTACAGTGTCTTAAACGCATTTTAACGTTGGCATAATAGTTATATTCATATGTCTGACCAAAGCGTACATCCAAGGCCTTTTCGTATCGACTGTTTACAAGAGGCTCACTTTTACTATGTAGCCATTGTTGCCAGCGCCATTATTTTTGACATTAATCATTTCCAGTTCGTGATAATATCAACTTAAGCTTCTATCCCGTTGGCCTTTGAAAGCATGATGGGAGACGTTTTATAGAGAGAAAGATCGTAACAGCGCCATTGTTGGGCGGTATTTTGATTGAAAGTTACTTTTAGTCATATATCTGGATAGTCGCCGCTTGGCTATTTCAAAATTAAATATACTATAAACCACAATATTATGTTATGCTTGGCTTGGTGTTGATTAAGTCTTTCTTTATGATAAATGTATTAAAGGCCATTAAATTTTAAAGCAAAATGATCTCTGAAAGACTTCATACGATAGAAAATACTAACTTTTATTTCACATTTTCAAGCCGCACTTTTTTCACTTAAATAAGTTTAGCGTTTTCGTATTTAAAAAAAACTCTACGGGAATATTTTAAAGATTTCAAGTTCCAAGAGCATAGTACTCATAAAGACTCAAGTACCCATTTTTTGTTAAACTTTACATCACTAAATCCTTTTGAGGTGGAAGAATCAAGGAAATAACGTAATTGAGAATTATAACATGAAAATCGTTCATTCATACGTCTTAAAAAGGTAAGCTGTTTAGTTTCGTTGTTTTTTATTTATTTATTATATATATTTATTTATTTGTCAAACTTTCTCTTTATTTATTGTTACTTTAAGAAACATTTTGTACACAAATCCTTATTTTAATGTTCCATTTTTGGGAGTCCATTTCATACATAGTCACTTTTTGCTATTTAAAAGTTTATACCATTATAATGCTGCTAATTAATATTGAAAACCTTAAACGATTACCCAGTCGAGTAAAAATCTAAGAATAATTATGATTAAAATTAAATATCTTCAATTCGTGCAATGCTTTTATGTAGTATAGTATAGGAAACAAACTAGTATTATAATGGTTACATTCCGCTTCTAAAATCTTGCGATTGTATGAAATGTTTTTTTAAAAGTAACAATAAATAAAAGGTTCACTGTCTAAATTAAACAGAAGTTTTACGTAGTTCTCAGAATCTTCATATTCAGCAATAATTAGCTTTTTTTAAGTATCAGACTTTATTTTTTTTATTTTCTTTACTTTTGTTTATTGCATCACTGGCTTGTCCGTCCATCGTTGAACTTTTGATCGACGACGATTGGTTGGTGTGTTAAACAAATTCTTTGAAACAAGCAGTTAATATGTGAATTTCATACGCCTGATGAGTGTACAAGTCCTGTGGCTTCTGTAAAACAACCTCTCATCAGCTAAAGGCTCACAATAGTAAAAACGATATTTACTTCCCTGAATGACACTGGTCATTTTGTACAATTGTTCATTATTTTCGTAAGGAAACTACTGGTTCTTCTGTACCACAGTTATTTTCTGAGGGAAAATAATGAAGTGTGTTATAAAATATTCAAGTGGATAGGCGAAAAATATTGAAAGTTCCTTCCATATCCTTTGAATGCGGATATAAATCATCAAGTTGTTTCACTAACGTGCAGTTTCATTTACATATAGAGTAAACGATGGAAATAAAAGCTTATAGCCTATATATTGACCAGACATATAAGATTTTTGTGTGTATATGTTAAATTTATCGGTCCAGCTGCTTTACATAATTGCGTACAAAAGGAAAAACCAATCCAAAATAAAAATGAACAAAAATATTTAAATATGTTATGTAATGTAAACTCTTTTTATATTTTTGAAAATGACGATTGAAGGCTGCTTTTCTGACAGCCATTTTACCCAACAGTAGTACATTATACCTATAGTGAACTTAGACGGACAGCATGTTAAAAAATACTAATACATGTTGTAAGTAAAAGCTGATCAAATTTCTTTCTCGTATCTATAGTATTCAGAGTGTCTGACTTGAAGTAACTATGGGATCTTAAATATAAAATTAGATAAATGTAACCAAACAAGGAATAGGAATACCAATATATTCCATATTGGTTACCTCAATACAACACTCGTTCTTTGCAATAAACTGTTGAAGACGCAATAAGTGGTAGATTGTTGTCGCTGTGGCGGAAGTGTTCTTTAAATAGTGTGTCAAGGTAGGTACAAGTTAGGCATTTTTCGTTAACTAGTTGGAAGTAATAATATGATTACATGTTCAATCAATTGTGTTTGGGTTTGGCCTAATATATTCAAAAAGATTATTTCCTTGAAGATAGCTAAAATAATAATAATGGTTCGGGAGAGACAATGGGTTATTTCAAAGCAGAAAAATGTTTTTCAATACCTAATACTATACTGTAATAAAAAATATTTATCAACTTTTAAAATTTCTAAACGAGTTTTATATCACAGTTACAATCAATCCAATCGTATATATGATAAGGATTAGCCATACCTGACAGTAGTAAAATTAGGATTCCTCAAATCATTGCTAGCAAATGATCAATAGCTTGACTAAAGTTAGCAGAAAATGGTTCACTAAAAACAATAGTCATTTCCTTGATTCCACTGGTTATTTTATGCCACCGTTCATTATTTTTTTTAGAAAATAATTAACTATGGTATATGAAAGGAATCCTTATTATTTGTTCCCTGTCTACTTGAACAGAATAATATGAAAGCTATCCTTATTATTTGTTCCCTGTATATTTGAACGGAATAATATGAAAGGAATCATTATTATTTGTTCCCTATCTACTCGAATGGAGGAATATGAAAGGAATCCTTATTATTTGTTCCCTGTCTACTTGAACGGAATAATATGAAAGGAATCCTTATTATTTGTTCCCTGTTTACTTGAACTATTCCACATATAGATTTTAATAATGGATCAAACAGATATGTACAATTGATCTGAAAATACTGTGACTAAATTAAATAATCAACGTGTATGCTTGTATTTTATAAAATGTGTGTAATTTTAATATTACATGTAAATCTTCTCTTTTCACTTTATATTTTGATAAAAAAACTGTAGAGCTGCTTCTTACCTCATTATCTTCAAATACTAACTTCAAAATTGAAATAAACTCAAAAATGAAAAGAAATAAACTTAAGATGTATATATTAAAATATAGTGATTTTGTGAATCTCATTATTTTTTAAGGTCTACCTAATTTCATTTTTGTAACATTAAATGTATTTCATTGTCATATATATATAATATATTGGTTTTCATATTTATTCTCTTTTACGTTCATATTTATTTAAAGAATTGTGATATCTATAAATATACAAAATTAGGGTAATAAAAATTTTGTAACGTAAGAATAAAAACGATTCCTTTGCTAATGTATGAGAAAAGCAACCAAATGTCAAAACATTTGGCTGCTCGTCTCACCTGTTTAGTATTTGAAACGATTTTTATAATTTCTTATTTTCATTTTTTATGTAACAAATTTCTCCACTGGTCGATTATTTCAAATTTGTTTATTTTAAATTTGTTTTTAATAAAAAGTCTGCATTTGATAAATATTTTACGTATATATTTTTTTAAGCCATTAATTACCTTAATACATATTTCAATTTATCAAATTAAATATTTTAAAACAGGTAAAAATACGGTCAGACTAAAGTCATTATTAAATTCATTCCCAATATTATTGAATGAAAAAAAATTTAATGAGGTTGAAATGCGATCATTAAGAAATATATGGGGAACATTTACGAAATGAGTTTCAAAATAATGAGATTTGACTAAAACGATTATAGTATATTTAAATTTTATAAATTCGAATGTTTGAATCCATAAAAAATTCGGCATAGGTATAGTTTCATATGATGGGGGAACAAATAGATCACTTGCATAAAATACTGATACCACGAAAAGTATGCTTAGAAATTTATACTCCAACACGTCTAAACAATCAGATGTATTTTTATGAAGCTAGCCACGGATATGACTCATAAGTAGAGATAACACAAAGTTTTATCGCCCGAGAAATAATATAATTCCTGTAGGATGAATTTCAGTATTTCTTCTGAATAAAAAGTATAATTCACGCATATTATTTTCTTATTGGTGTAATGACTATGTTCAATCCATTTGACGTTACCTAAGTTCAATATTTGCAAATGAATCTCGTCCTTTTAATAAAACATTTATTCGGGCGAAGCCGCAATCAAATCTGGTGATGATTAAGCGTACATTCAAATAATTAGATCATTTTATGAAGCTAACAAAATATGAAGCTAACGAAAAATGAGCTATGACAGTTTAAGAATTGGCCAGAAAGCAATATGAAGTCGAATGAAGCAAAAGATATGTATCAGGATAATTATTTCTTCTTTAAAGCCGTAAGTAATATTTAGATTATTTTAAAATTTTAGTTGTAAGTTTTAGAGCCTAACGATAAACTAAAATATGTAAATATATGCACATATTTCACATATATTTACACGAACTTTGTCCAAAAACTGGTGTAAAAATTACGTTTCAAAAGCTGCTACTAATATATTTCGCAAGGTCGCCATATCATCATGATAAGAAGTTAATTTTCTATTTACTTTACATTACTAAAATGAACAACCAGATTTATACTTTCAAATTTAAAATATCTACATAGACCTTCTTGACTTTAAAAGTTAAAGTCTAAGGTCTTCTGTTTCTTAACTTCGATGTTGAAAGCTTAATAATATTCATAAAATATTGTGATTTATTCTGTGTGGTTTAATTAAAGTCTCAGTCAGAAGAAAGATAACATCGTCGGGAGGTCGAAAGGCATTTCGTTTCCGAACCCGATTCAGATTCGACACGACGCTGACGAGACCTGTGCGACTATACAAATTTAACATTTTTATAAGGAATGCGAAACAGCGCCAGTTAAATCTGCATCGTATGAGAGTGCTGCCATCACGGGAATGAAATTATGTTGCTCTACAGGACAAAAATAAGAGTGAGGAAAAAAAGAGAAAAAGGGACATAAGATTTTTTTTTATTTCAATATGGGGCACTTAATGGACGTGAGTATTTATAATTCTTGCTTAGTGTGTAGGTTTATATTAAATAATCCATAATACATTCGTCGTTTTCCTGATTATAATTGTATGTAATTTAAAACATTTCTTTTAAATTCACCATTATTTAATAGTCAATGTACGAGCAATTTAATTCTGTAGCAATTTAAGTTTACATATTTCTACGCCACATTTCAAAAGGTTTTCATTAAGTGATATAAGCGTAAAATAAAATAAAGTTAATCTTTCTTTTTATTTAAAAAAAATTCAAAACTATCTAATTCACCATTTTGAGAAATTTAGGTTATATTTATCGTTTAATTCGTGAAAAAGTATTTTTACGAACCTTCTAGTCAACTTGATGATGGGAACATTTTGTTGTATGACTTTCCTTTGTATATAGTTTCGATAGCGTAACTATTAATATCGTACGGGTAAAAATAATAATAAATTAATAAGTATTAGCTAATCGATTATATATATATATATATATATATATATATATATATATATATATATATATATATATATGATATATATATATATATATATATATATATATATATATATATAACGTTTCAAGATGACCTTGATACTAGATTGAACATTTCTGCGAATACAATGATATTTTTTTCATGTCTTTTATTTATTGAAACGATTTTTTTGTTTACTTAGTAGCAAATCTAGGGCTATTATGAATTCACACAAAAAGCTATGAAACAGTAACATTGGACACGGTCTAGAACTTTATTAGTGACCATTTAGAAACGATTTCTTCAAGTCTCTGCTTGTATTCTAAGAGGATACTAATCGATATTAGATAATAATTGAATCGAATTTAAAATTGTTAATTTCCATGACAAAGGAATATGTGAAATAATTAGAAAGAATTAGTAAAGGGATATTAACCTAAGCATAAAAAAGAGAAAATATTATAATTGTGTTTTAAGTATGTATATTAAGGGATTTATTATGTTTGAGTTTTGCTACCTGACAATATTATACGAGAAATAATACGAAAATAACATATTTTATTATAAAAGTTTACTATGTTTTCCGAACAAAAAACTTATTTAATACTTAAGGATTTATTTATTAACAAAGGACTGCTTCAAACCACTTGTCTAAAAAGTGATAATACTTCATGTACGAGGTTATTAAACAAAAAGAATAACGTACTGAAATCAGCTAGTTTTTAGAATGGACAGTAAAAAGTTGACGAGAATATGAAAAGGAAATGAAGGGGAGAAACAGGAACCTTGTAAATTTACGGATGATATGATAAAGTAATAATTGATTCCCTTCAAGCAGAATAATTGATAGGAACCAGAATACAAGTAGTAGTACCAAATAAAGCGCTGTGAGAAATTTATGATGACACTAAATGCTTTTATAGTTTTTCCCATATCTTTCCGAACTATTGATTAGCATTTCATGTAAAAAAATTTTTATTTCATAAGTTAAATATAGCTGTATATATATAGCATCATATATTCCAAATTAAATCCCTTCAACACATGCCCAGAATAGTATCCGAAACACAAAATAATAAAATATATCCAAGAGGAGAACGTTATTGAATCAAGAGAGCGGCGAAGCCAAACACGTAAGGCGATGCGGGCGAACAATTTGCGTTGTGAAGTAATTTTATCCCTAGGAATGGATAAAATGTTAAAGCGATACAACATTCATAAAATGGAATATAATTGAAAGAAAATAAATTCGAGAAGGTTTTAATTCTGATAGCGTTTTAAGTCTTAAGTCAATTACCCATTTGATTGTATTTCATTAATTGAAAACGTTCAGTTACTTAATTAAATAAATATAATATTTTAAAAATATTTCCTTTATCTACTTTAAGTTGCGACGAAACCATTTATACGTGTTTATGTCTTATTTCGATAATTTATTTGGGTTTATGTTGTTTATTAACATAAATATTACTTAGGTCATTTAAATCGTTTTAATTATGAAAAGAAAAAAATTAAATATTATAAATTTGTGTTGTGTACTGGATTATTTGTAATAGATTTTTTCGAAGGAAAAGTCCATCTATTTGCGAAATACGCAAAGTTTTCTTGATCAATGTTGATATTTAGAATATTTTCCTAATCAGTATCATATATTTTTTAATTTTCTTTCTCTGGATTTTAAAACTGAATGAAAAACATATTGATTTGAACTTACATTTTTGTTATTTAACGAAAGAATTTTTTTTTATTTCCAAACTTTTTGACATATTTGATGGTTGACATAGGTTCTTTTGCATCACGTGTTCTCCTTCGACTCTTGAACTACTCTTTGTTTAATGGTGTAGAAAACTTACTTCAAGTAAACTTAAAAAAAATCTAGTAATAAAATGGCATATGATGTCTTCAATCCACAATTCGCACCTTACTGTGACTTTTTTCAGTCACATTAGGCCTTGAATGGAAGATCTTGACTGGATTGTTTTCGTATATATATATATATATATATATATATATATATATATATATGATTGTCAACAAAACTATTCACCTCACCTTTAAAATAATTTTTACCCTAAATGTGAAAATACTTGAAACTAATTAAATGCTCAATAATTAAAAATATCGTACAACCGATGATTATTAAGCTTAAACGTCTGTGTTAGTTAGATCTTATTCGGATGGGACCTAACAAATTGCCTATTTAAGGTTTGTGTATGGCTGGGAATCACGCACATTATTGCGTATGACGACAATATTCTCATTTGATCAAGCAAATGATAAACGTTTAAGCAGTTTAACTGAAATTTTGCAACAATACTATAGATATGTACTTCATTTGGATGATTATATACACTACAATGTTTACGCAAAGCGAATTGATAACAAATTTTAATATCGAATTTATTAATATCGTTGAATAATTTCAAGGCGTTGTTGGAGATTGATGAGTGTTTTTGTCAAATCAGATCGTAAAAATTTCGTAGTGTTGCTCGGATTAAGTACTTTGAAATCCACCTGTACAGTTTTAAAAACCTAGTGTAAAGATTAACGTATTCATATACTGAGCAGAAATTTACAAATGCTAAATTTTATTCTACGTTAAATTTTTTATATACATAAGAGTATGTAGTCTGGGTCATGGAAATATACGTATGTGGAATATTTTTAAACCAAGATAGATCATTATAAAAAAGTAAATTTGTTTCCATAAATGGTCAAGTTTGTTTCGTCATTTGCTTACCTCGCTTTCGCACCTCAATTACTCAACCGATTTCTATTAAATTTTGCATAAACATATGTATTCTGAGTCATGAAAATAAATATAGAATACCTGTTACCCTGGAACAGATTTTCAGAATGTGTTTTTACTTGCTAAATAAATGGGTTTTTTACTACTCAGCCGATTTCCATTAAATTTCCCGAAAATGAACAAAATACTTGGTAGCATGTTCGTACATCGGTAATATGAAAGTAAATTTTATGTTCTTTCTCTTCTCAAATTCCTACTTAGCTGATTGTTACTTTTTCAATAGTTCTCCACAAAATAGCCAAGCTTCATTTTCCGTTACAATTTTGTAAACATAATTTCTTAAAAGTTTGTGTAAAATTTCAATAAATTTATGACACATTTTCAAAATTTATGTACATGCTTTATACATAACATTGGCATAGCAATATCGAAGAATAGAATCTTTTGAAGAAATGTGGAAGTTCTTTTACACCAGTAAAAAAACTTCTTCATTTCTTTACATGACCTACGATTATTCTGCAATTAGCTAACGAACACTTGCAATATTTCCCTTGATGTCTAATTTATCTATATCTTGTGTTTAATTTTTGTTTTTCTTTCATTCTTATTTAAATTCTGATTCCTTTTTTAAATTTAAATTTTTAGAAGATATATGCGGTTTAATCTATGTATCAGATTTTACGAGATTTATTTGTAATCTAAACTATTTAAAGAAATTTATTCAGATCATCGAAACTTCTCCGCGTCGCTCTTTCGGCTTTGCATCGTATTCTCCCAATATATAAGCAAAGTAGTCTTGAGATGCATGAATGATAATATTTGAAACAAAAGTAAACGCTAATGCGTTATAATTCTGAAAATATTATGGTTTAGAGATTTCGTAATGTGAAAGAGTATTCGAAGTAAAATAATAAAGGTCAATAAGTCAATAATAAAGGTTTGTTTGTATTTTTATGATAATTCTAGAAAAATATTTCTGCGGTTGAACTTCATATGATGAAAACTATATATGGTGAAAAATCCCTATAGAATTTTACTAAGTCGTCCGTTTTGCGTATTTTATAAAACTTTCCCTATACATAATTTTAGCTTAAAATAAATTTAAATTGTGTTTTCCTGCATTTTAACAGTAAAATATGAAAATAATTGTTTTCAACTTAATGTAGTATATACATATGTTCATAGGCCACTACGAGTAGGGCCCTGCTTTTGATTTAACTTACGTAAAGTACGTACATATCAATAGTATGTACGTACGTACTACATGTTCATTATCTGCTCATGTTGGTTCTTGGAATTTTGTAATAATTCAAAAGCAGGCTAATTATTATTTATGAATAAAGAAACATCCGAGGAATGTAAATGGTGTCGACATTCGAGTCTGTAATAACCAGATAATGTTAAAACTGCATTGAAAAGCATAAATTTAAGTTAAGGGAAACATTAAAAAAGGAAAAAAAAATTTAAAAGGAAAGACATTAACGTTAATATTCGTATAATATTTTTTGTCACACTAATAAATTAAATGTAAAATGTAAGAAAGTAGTCCTAAGGAACTCGGTATTTAAATACTAGCATCTTTCATCAAATCATTTTTATTACTCCTGAAATAATTTCTGAAATTACAAATAAAAAATATTTAAATTCTGAAATAACAAATAAAAATTACATAAATGTGTCATAATCCGGTATAAAAGTAAAATATCTCCTGTCGTCCAATTCTTTTTAATAATTAAAAAAATAAATACGTAAAATACACTAGTTTAAACTTTTCCTAATTCCTCCGTATATTTTATCAAATTCACTCTCAATAAGTAGACAGCTCTAAATAAGTAGTCGACGCTAAACGTCTACGTTTGGATTAAATACGGAAGCCAGAATCGAAGTTATTTTAGAAATAAAATAAAATACATTAAAATACCCAACAAATAGGATTCGAACTCGTACTACAATTTTTCGAAATGAACTTATAAGTGCATGTAAATATTATGATTAGATAGTATGGCGATTAAATTATTTATAAATGTTTTAATCGTTATACTATTTTTATACTGTAAATATAATACCCAGCAAATTGAACATTTTGAAAAAACAATTAGGTCAGTTTGTAATAATTATAACCTCGCGATAATGGTCCTATTAAAGTAAAAAAACACCATTTATACCCGACTATGGCGCAATCAAGGAAGAGTAATGAATTTAACAGTCTATGTATGTATGTATGTATCTAGGCATAGATATTCGATTTTAACCAATGAAGTATCAATCGGTTTGTATTTCATGTAAGAGTGTCATAGGCTAGGTTTTTAGATACAAAAACATTTTGGCGGACGTACTTGTGTATGTTATCGAAAAGGTCAATCAAGAGGTCTTTAAAAATAATTTAGAAAGTTTCGTCAAACATTTTTCATAAACATGAATAAATAGCTAAGTCCGGCATAAACATGAAAAGTACAATGTTCTATATGCACTCGATTTCTAACTATGTGTATAAAAATAAGCTCCCAAGAAGGTAAAATAAAAATGAAGCAATAAAAAATAAAAACCCGAACATCGGAAAAAAACTGAAGAGTGGAAATACAAGTAGGGAAATACAATTTCACTGAAAGATAATTGTCACTAAATTGTAAAACCGTAGGTGGCCTTCAGTTTTGACTGGAAAAAATATTTGCACATCAAAACTGAAAGCCACCTACGGCTTCACAATTCGATGACGATCATCTTTCATTTAAATTATGACTACCTAACTTGTTTTCCCACCTTTCAGTTTTTTTTTGACCCAATCGTGTTTTAGTTTTTATAGCCTCATTTTTATTAACTTAAGGTTATTGTACTTTTTAGTACATTTTTCCTTTTTAGCATTCATCGATTACTTTTGATTGTTTTTTATTGTTTCTCCTGAGTGATATGGAATAAAAATTAAAATAAAAGCAAATTTTCAAATTTGCTTTCGAATCTGTAACTCTCTAGGAGTCGTAAAAAATGTCTTAAAATTCTTCATTCGGATGGACAAGTGAGTGATTTAATTAAGCTTCCCTTTTTCTTACGAGGTACAGGGCTCTCACAAATCGTTAAGGTACAAAAGTAAAACGGTTACCAAAATAAATTCCATCAGGCAAAAAATTTAAAATCGTAGATAATAAAATTACAATGACAAACTTTCAATGGTACTACCTAAGAAACAGCCAACCATAAAAAAGCGAGAACACAAATCTGAAAAAGTTTTAATTAGTTTATCAATGTAATTATTGTCCAAAGTTATTTAGTATAGTGCATTCTTAGGATATACATCTTCTTTTTTATGGAAAAGAATGATATTCGATCATAATTATAATACAATTGGTAATAGTGGAAATTTAATTTAATTGTATTCTTTTATTTCATAGGAGTATTTCGAATCAAAGTTTTTTCAGATTATGTTCGGTCTTGGATAAATAAAATTATGCATGGGATTATGCCATCATAATTAATTAAGATGGACGCTGCATTTAATAACCCCACTGCTAATATGTGCATGAAGCATCATAATACACTTGATATACGTAGCTTTGCCACAATTGATTTACGTTGTCCAAATGCACTATACAACTTTATTCCAAAATTGGGTGTGCCTCAACACTTTCATAGAAATGTATATCTGCTAAAATCAGTGGCACGCTAGGTAGTAGATAGATTTGCATTCTTTATAAAAAATGAATATCGAATATTTTATAAGTCCTTTAAATTTAACGTACTTCGACTGAGCGAAAGTTTCTAATAGACAGACAGATGGACCGTTGGATGGACTGTTGACGTTGGCACGTTTTCTCGTCGACAGTGTTTTCTTTGGATCCTTCGGGCGGGCAAACTTAAAATAAGTTTCCAAAGATAATATGCCTTTTAAATGGAGTAAAATAAAGCCGAAATGAAATAAAGCCAGCTAAACCTAAAATATATTTCGAAAGTTTAATTTATTAACATTTAAAAACATCAAATGAAATCAATCAATAAACCTAAAATGAAAAGCAGTTATGCAAAGCATTGAGACAACTTTTTATTCCAGTAATTCTACATGCAAATGTTTCCAATTTTCAGTTTCTGTGTGCGTTCATACTTTATTTTATAATATCATCATGTGGGTGGAAGTAATATTTAGTTTATAATATCCTAATAACGTGTAGTAAATGTGGAAAAATAAATATGATTCGGTTAAAACCAAATTGGCGCACCGTCCAGTTAAAATCGAATTGTCTTAAATACCAGATTTCGAACCATGAATACTTTTTTCTTTGAACTGAATTTGTTTGTCTTATATGATTAAACCATCAAAGGTATACATATCTTGAAAAAGAAATTGATATTTATTGTATTGTTCTTCACACAACTTCTTTTTAAAAGCTAAAAGAAAGAAAGGCTATTACTTTGTCATCGCACAATTTATTAATAGCAAGCAGTTTTGTAAAATATTTCCATTTAATTTCAACTGTTTGTTTTTGAATTTGAGTTATATTTTTAAACGTAATCTATATATTTATGCTCATTAAATACTTTTGTTATTTTGCATACAAATTTATGCCAGATTAAAAAAACAAATTTTATTCAGATGGAAAAACCGGTGTATTTGTATATGTATTTACGAAAATTTTCACACGACAACGAAATTGAATTATTAATTGCTGTAATTTTTACATTATTTCCTCAAATTCCAAGGTCGTGCGTGGGTTGCAAAAATATTTTTATTCTTTCTTATTATTAATTACCTTTACTCAAAATTATATTTACCTAATATATAATGTTTGTATTTCCTGCGTTATTCGAGTAAAAACATGCTTAAAAAGATTTGAACCTACTTAAATTATCGAGTGTTGATAGTTATCTCATATCACACATAACAAATGGATTCTTTTTATTTTTATAATTTTAGTTTACAAAATGTTATGGAATTGATATGTAATAATTAGATATGCTGAATTATTTAAAGTGAACTAATTTTCGTACGTTGAGATTTAAATAAATTTGTATATTTTGCTATATCGTGATAAGATTTTGTAAAAGTTTTTTAAATTCATTATTTATTAATTTTCCTATTGAAAAGATTGAAAACTAGGTTTATCACTGAACTAGTTATATTAATTAACTTAATTCAAGCAGGTTATTTAAATTAAACCGTGCCATAGTAGAATAAAATATGTTATAACATAATGTGTATTTATATATATATATATATATATATATATATATATATATATATATATATATATATATATATATATACATACATAAAGGATACTTGTAAAGAGAATTTCCCTATTTGTACTTGAAAAATGAATTAATAATATTTCTATGTGTGAAAAAAGTATATTTATCGTTATGATTCATGCTTTGGAAAAGAAATCATTGAATGGCCATGCTTTATTCGAGGTAAATAAGGTCATTAAAGCAAGTCAATTCCTTGCTCAAAACAGTCGAAGCATATTTACTTATCGTAATCCAATATGTAATATTTTATTTATTATTTCAGTCCAATATAGATCCATTTATAGCAGAGCTCGATTAGAAATAAGTAGTCTAGTCTTATGAGGCAGATTTTATTTGTATGTTAATCTACAGGAGAAACTTTTTAATTCCTAGTGTTTTATTTGTTAGGGGATTTGTAAAACCATTATGACAAATTTATTGTTACATTCTGGTTTTTAATTTTTGGGTTTGTTTTGTTTGATTTGTTAGACTATTTAAATTTTGATATATTAGACTAATTGTTGGATTATTTATGACCATAATTCCGGGAATTATAAGTAATTAAAATTGAAGTTATATTGCTTCAAACCTCCATATATTTTTTAAAATTGATGGCTTAATCATACATAAAGTTAAATATATTTATACCCTGAAACCTATCTTCGTTTCCACCATCTTCTTATGAATGTTATCTTAATTTTTAAATGCACATTCCCTGCAAAGATAGATTTTTGTTCGGTTATGCGATTGTACTTTCAATTTAGTAATTCTGAAGAATACACAATGGCTTTAAAATAATTTTATTTTCATGTTTGTCAAACCTTCTTTAAGAATGTGCTGTGCTAAATGATTAAAATCGCTAAAATATGTTCTTTTGGATATTTACTTTATTGTCTATAAAACTATATCACTATTATATATATATACAATTTTGAATAAAATATTTTGAAATATGACAACTTGCTCTTTTGTTCAATATTCCACGCGAGACTTGTATTTTGAAAAAAGAATTTTTGAAAATTAATTGGTATATTCTAACAATTTCATTCAAATATTTTTGGGACACGTAATAGTTATTTTTTTGTTCTTTTAAATATATTTTTATATAATAAAATATAGCCACATTTTGACCCATTGCCTTGTACACTTTCTCTGAAAAACAGTCGCGAAAGACAGATAGGTAGATACCAGAATGATAGACCTGTTTTTTAATTTTCACCTTCTAAAGATGGGCTGAAAAGTTTCGCAAGATATCAGTCGTTTTATAAAAATCTCAGAAGAGTAATGCTAGTCGAAATATCAAATATCGAAAGTCACAACAATTGTTTTTTGCAAATGTCTTATGTCGCTAGAAGTTTTACGCAAATATTAGCACATAAAATTTTCAACAACTAAGCTTTAGTTACTTGTATTTTTGTAACCTTAACCGTTTTCGAGACAAAGCGCGGAGAACAGGAAGGAAGGATAACGCTAAATATATCACAGAGCTAGACGTATTGTAAACTCTATGAATGTAATTTTAAATTACTGTTAATACAGAGAAAAAATTTCTTATTTAAAAATATGTATTGAATATATTTATAATTTACATACATATTATTAGTAAAGTTAAAATTTTTCAATTTACTAACAATAATATTTTTACAGATATAATTAACTTTGCTAAATCTCAAAATTTAAATTATCAAATATTAAAATTTATCAGATATAATTAACTTTGTGCATCTGGCTGTATTAAAAAAAACGATTTACGTGATTTTTGACCTGTGATATCACGTTAATTGACAGACACAATATTATTTCAAGCCATCTTTAGAATTAAGGTTTATCCAAATTTTTATGCTTCATGCTTTTATTTCGAAATTTAGCCTTTATTTCGCATTTTTTATTCTAGTTTTAACCAAGCTATTGACCAAAAAAAGGCTACATATCGCTATTTACATATCGCTTCAATACTTTAGAAATAGGTCGAATATATTGTTGTATATTCACATAAATTAATTTTAATTTATCTTCTGAATATCAAAATGAAGCATTCATTTTCATACAAAGATCGACATAAAGTTATTATACTTTCCTATGCAACAATAAAAACTTTAGAGGTTTAGTAATTTCTTACAATATAGGTTTTGTGGGAGTCTTTGAACAAGCCGTAATACCTTTTGAAAACTCATAGTACTAATTTTTACTGGTTATAAAATATCTTCCACTCTATTGAAATCTTTGCAGTTGAGGAAGTACTTATAGGTTGAAAAGTATATGAAACCAATGATATTCAAATTATACTGCAACATTCATAACTCTACTCTACACAGAGTCTCATAAATGTCATCTAGTCATAGGAGTTGGCTGAGAAATTGCAATCAATCCAAAAGTATTTACCGCTGCTCTTAAAAATGTCTTATGTCTACCAGGTTGAAATAGTATGGACATCAATAGAGGCGGGGAAAATTAAACAACTTATGTTTTGTCGGCAACCTGGCATTACTATCCAAATAGCATATTGTACCACATTTGTGCACAATGAAGCTAATTTTAATGTTCTTTACTGCGGTAAATTTAGACAAGAATATTGCCTTAAACCTCGTCATGCAAATATATTAAACATAACCAAAAAATTGGAGATCGTTGCTTTTGGAATTCCTCAGATTTAGAGCGAGTTGGTAGAATATTTTAAGTTTCATGTACAATCGAATAATGCAAATGTGTTTAGTGAAAACATGAAGTAGATCCCTTGTTTAACCTTGCTGAATACAATATGGTGTGTGTGGCGCAGAAGGAAAATCGTTTCGCTCAGGTATAATAAAGCACAGGAATGTGTAAGCGTTTAAATTATTCAACCGCAGAAACAATCTCATTACGATGAGAATGCTTGTTCCTCTATATCCGCGAGTTAAAATTTAAACGGAAAATTATTGCATCTCTTTATCTTAATGTTATTTACACATTAATAGATTATTACATGTTTAGGCGTTGAAATTGTTAGCTATTCCAGAGTGTTTAAATTTCTCTACTTGCGTTCAAAAAAATCATTTTAATTATTTTTTTAATCTTCTGGTGAAAAATACTTAACAATTCTGTAAGATAATTAACTTTATATTTCACCTATCTTACTGTCTTAGAATAAACACTGATTAGATTTCAGATACCTTCCTTATGAATTAGTTGTCAATTCTTAAAATAGACCGATAATGATTAAAAAATAAATCACACCGTAAACAGGCAATGACAAATATATGTAAACAGACAATGACACAATACTGATATAAATGCCTTATATATAAAAATAAAAATATAATAAAAAACATTTTATATCTAACTGAAATCTATGAAATTAGACGTGTTTGCCAATTTGGTTGAAAATTATGTGTAGGTATTATACTTCAAATATACCTATTATTTATTGGATTTGACTTGATGCAAAAAATCTTTTATAAATAATTGCCTATATTTTAAAGTACACTTTTAATTTAACAGTTTTATTATTTTCAAAATTGTATTATTTAGTTTCACAAAGTGTGTCTACAATTTGTACTTATTTAATTCAATATCTTCTTTACTCATTAAAATTTATTGAAATTTTGAATTTAACGTATACTAAAATATCAATATTGAACGGTTATTATTCAAAAATCTTCTAATTACTAAACCAACCCGATGTTTACTACATAATAATAATTAATTTACTTTTAGATTCAGTTGTCATTATATTCTTTGAATCAAATTTACACAATTATTTTAATATAATTTGTGTACAAAATTATAAATAATTTGACAGTTTACTTGAATAGATATATAATTGATTTCAACGTACACTTCATTTTACTTAAAATTTTAAAATAAATGTAAAACACGCTCCCTGATGCGTTCACTTATGATATGAGTATTATATCACCAAGTATAGAATATGTATCAAAAACAAAAACAGCAGTTTATTATAATTTACATAATAAAATATTGCCTTTATTATGCAGTCAGTTACAATAGCTATCCTGCTCCTTGTATAGTATATCTTTCTATTGTGCTTGTCGGTATGTCGGAAGATAATAAACTCAGAAGCCCAGCCATACATTTCAATATAATTCCAATCCATTCAGACATAATGACGCCATACATTTCGACTTTACTTGAATTGACTGAGTTATATTTATTTATGGTACAAACTTGTCTCCATATTGCAAATCATAGCTCTTATCGGTACATATTGCTAAGATGCTATCCGGATTAAAACTTGTAGCTCTTATTGGTGCATATTATATAATTATTAATTGAATAATATGCAAAAATAAAAGGTCATTTCCGATATTTGAAAAGTGATATCGGACACTTGTATGTCGAAGACCGGATATTCCAACACTACGTTCAGTCCAATTTACAATTTAGTAAAAAAACGAATTTCTAAATGCAATTTGTCATTTAAAAATTAATGTGGCTGTTCGTTTCGTTATAAACACTGTGGCTACGTAGATAGTTTATATATTCGTCACGGTAAAAAACTATGTACATAATAATTATTTAAATAATATTTTGTTGATTTCTTAAATTGCTGGCGTGTTTACTTTTATAAGATCGCTTTCTGTCTGTCTGTTTGTCACAGCCGTTATTCACAGAAATCACATGATATATAAACATGACATTTAGCATCGTAAAAAACATATTAACTCGCACATATTTCAATAACGATATTTTTTTATTTTTTATTTCGATATTTTTTTAATTGCGTTTTTTTTTTAAATTCCATTTATTTGCATAATAAATCTCTGAAAAATGTTGTATTAAAAACTAGCGTAGTCATCGTACGATAGAAAAATATTTTTAAAATAAAAAGAAAAAAGAAAGATACCATTTGTAGATAATCTAAAACAATTATATTATGTGAAAAACATATTTTTAATTTAAAGGTGATCACAATCAAAACAAACTGTGCAGTGGGGCTGTACAGTTTGTTTGGATTATGACGACCTAGCTAAATGTAATAATATTTATATTATTTTTTTAATTCCATATATGGAACAATATTTTTTTATAATTTTACCGAGTACATTTTCCGGGCACGAGCTACAAAACAAGTGAAAAAACTAATTTCCCAAACTACTCAAACAAAAATTCTAAAATAAATAAAATTCTCAGAAGAATACAGAAGGTCTACGGAAAAACTACAGCGGTGGTTTCATATGTAATAATTTTTGAAATATATTCTAAAAACCTAATATTTGTGAATAGTTTAACAGAAATACCATCAACCATTCAACAGTTATAAGATCCCAAATATATGCAAAATCCTTCTAGTGCGGTATGTTTTTAATAAGTTTGCAAAACGGCTATCACTTTATTGTAATTTGTTGACCGTCTACTATATATTTTTACTGTTATTATAGCCTTGTATTAAAAAATCGAATACTAGTAACATTGTTATGGGTTGACATTCACATGAAGAAAAAAATATGTTTATGTACTATAATAATTCTTACTTTTAACTTGACATAAAAAAACATTGCCATTACCCATAGCTAGACTATAATTTCTAACATCGTTTAGAGAAAAGTTTCAAAAGCAATCGATCTAGGAAATAGTAAAAAGCAACACCTTAATTTTTCAAAATTTAATCTAATCCAAAGCAGATCTGACAGCGGAAAATTATAACACAAGAAAAGCGAAATATAGTGCCACGAATCGATCAGTATGGGGGAGGGGGCGGGCGATTTTTCCCCGATGTAAAAAACTTAGGAATTCAAGAAGAAATGTACATAATTGAATAATCACTTTTCATTCTTCAGGTATTACCGATTCAAGAACCAGTAAGATATAGAACACTGTCTTCATAAACAACTTACAACACAAAAATTCTTTCTCAAACTATCAAAACAAATTATCACCGTTACAATAACAACAACAGCTGACGAAGAACTTAAATACTCACATCTGCACAGTCAAAAAAAAATTTCTTTATGTGATGTTTTCATCGAACAAAGACGTTCAAAATCCTTATCCTTAAAAGATGCCTCACCACAACTAAAGCGCATCGATTTTTCATTGGTTTTGTAGTTTTGTAGCATAGGCGAAGTTTCAATTTCATGTGGAAAATCGGGAAGACCTGGCAATTCATGAATTGGATGGTTGTATTTTTGGGTAATGTGCTATCTTTTTACATCTTTATGTGCATGTCTACGATACGCTTCGTTATAAAAATAATCTTCGAATTTTCTTTTTCTGTCCTTAAGTTTCAGAAATCAAAAGCTCACCACGAACCTATTATCTTCACCACAGGAGCATATTACTTTCACTTCTGCGTTTTATTTTAGTCTTATTTTGATTACAAGTGTTTTTAGTATTTTAAGTATTTGAGACTGTCTTTTTGATGTCATTAATAGAAACTAACTATATCTCTTCCAGCATAGCTAAGAAATATGGTATTATTAGTGTATCGTGTATCAAATATTCAACTCATTAGAAACACTTGTATTCCAATAGTCTTATAAACAATGGCAAACTGAATACAGGTCTGAGATTTTATGGTTTTCTATGCTATCTTCCCTAATAATGCTATCTTCACGCACCGTCGATACATCATCCTCTTAAAATCTACTTATAAGGAATATCGGATATATTTGTACATACATATCGAAGAGTATTTCCCACACAGAATAGAAATAGATATACCTGTAGAATGGCTAGAAAGGTCGTCATTTATGTCGATCACTTTCTAGTAGTTATATGGAAAGGTAGTGACACCAATTCTAACTCATTATCTGGCTTCTTATATTCGATAAAATATTAGGTTTGTTACCTCAAATACGGTTTTCCCGTAGGTTCATTCGAACAGATTCACCGTGATGAACTCGTTTTGGGCACAGTCTCGCTGGGAAGGTGTGTCATTTTCTATGCATGCAGGCTACGCAAATTTTTAAACTTTTACTTTGAGTATGAAAACTCTATTAATTCGCCTGTCAACTGCAAAATGAGAACATTTCATCTTGCGCAGCAAATCCACAAACCGATAATCATATTTTGAGTTCACAATTAATTAAATTGTGAATTGAAAATTTTAATTAATTCAGATTAGTAATTAAATGATGGGTTCACAAGTACTTAAATTATAAATTCAAAATTTTAATAAATTGTAATGAATAAAAATATACTTAATCAAATATAAAATAAAAATAGCAGACACATTTCGTAAAACCAAATAATGCAATTTTTATAATACTAAAATCTTTAACCTCAAGTTTTATTTTAAAGTCAAGAAAATTATTTCTAGAAGATTTTATACACCAAACCGTTATAATTTAATGTATAATTGGTATATCTGAATTATAATACATTTATAAAGTACTATTATTTCCAACATAATAAAATTGATGATCGATTGAATGGAGGAAAAAGACGTTCCTCCGATATCTGTATATTAGATGGTATGATTTCTCTCCCTTTCTACTCTAGGTTTCCATTCTATGTAATTTACAAGAAATCTTGTACTTATACAATTTATCTTCCAGCGTACTGTTAACTAAACTTTAATTTTATGTATCTGAAACACAATGATCACCTTTTTCCAATACCATCCTCCAGAACCGAATTACATCGGAACTCTTTAGTTTCCCGCAGTATTCAATTGAAACAATCGTACCAGAATGTCATTTATTTATAAGTGAACATTGTCAAAATTACGTTATTTTTAAGAACTAAGAACTGGTCTTGTATATTTTGTATTCATGTTTAATATGTACCATCTTTTGTTTTAATTTGTTTAAACATTAATTACTTATCATTATGAATAGGGTACCTGTAATATATCGGTAAATATATGTAAGTAAATAAATAAATAATTGGCAATACAAATGTATTTAACAGACGTATAATTAACGATTGTCTCTTTATTTTTAATAGTATTGCAAAGAATTTGATATTTTTTACTTTCGATAATTCAACAAGTTTAATAATGATAAAAACATTGTATCGACCAAGAACAAATTACCTTTACCGATATTTATTGAAAAATACAGAGTAGTTTATGTCAATAAATTTTGACCTAAATAAAAAAACTTATGGGCGACGCACCATATCTAATGTTCATTTAAGGATAATTGGGAATTTTGTACCCACTCCTCAATATTAACAATTTAAATATAAATGAATGGATATTCACTAAATAAATGTAAGTTAATAAAGCAGCTAAGTTCAAGCGTCATTACGCTTGGAGTTACACTGCCATTTAATAGTTGTAATTAACTTCATATTATTACTAACCGTTTTGATAAAAAATAAACACTAAATCAGACTGTAAGTAAATAGTCGTTAGCATTCTTCACACCTTATTTCTTGCGTAGGCAAAATGACCTAACGCTCTCAGTCATACCAGTAGGTCTACAATACTAAAGATGCAGAGTTCGAGTAGGAATGGGGCGTGTTTTTACCAGAACGCTTGGCGCCTTCTTATATATTTTTCTGAAATATCCGTTATATAATTTGTAATCTTTGTCCTTTCTTCACTTATACTCCTTAATTTTATACTAATGCAGCTAAAACTTTAAGAGTTGATATGAGAATAAAAGTTGATAATAACTTTATTATTGATATAAGTAATGGAAGTAAAATAAAATGGAAACTTTTCCTAAAATGCAGTCGGTTTATGATTTTTACCGATGCTTACCTAGCGAAAAAAATACAATGTGAGTACAGCAATGTAATTAATTTCAAAAAAATTCAACAGAAATTGTACATATTCAAAATAAAACATACTTAATCGTCTCTTTTTTTCTATCGCGGAATAGATTCCACAACGATGCTTTTATAAAGAGAGTTATAAGAAGTTAAAGAAGTTTATAAACTGTTTTAATTTCACAAATTTCACGTTTTCCCAGATTCGTAAATCAGTAGAATAAATGAGTTAATATTATACGAAAGTTGATTTAATTGCATATGTAAAAATGAACCCAATTTGTGATATATAACTACTGAACATTTTGAAAATGAACTAAACTGGGGTCAAAGAAAATGCAAAGGTTAATGCAGGAAGAAGTAAGAACTGATAGATAAATTATAAAATTGTTCGTGATCATGAAAGAAATAATCTATACTTCCGCATTTTTGAGGTATAAAAACATTTGAATGAATAAAACAATATGTATTTATCTTTCACTATTGCAGTTTCTAAATTTATATAATTTTGTAGATCATATAATTTTCAGTGGTTGGAGATTGTTGAATACATACAATATTTATGTAATAGCATACCTATTCATTCAAGTACTAATATAGTTTGTGCTCATTTGATCGCCATGTTAACTTCAATGAAAATAATTCAAAACCAAAGTTCTCTTGATTAATCATTCTTAAATACTTACATACGTATGTAAAATTTTGTAGACGAAAAATTATAAATAAACTATGTTACCATGTTAAAGTAATTGGCTTTAAACTGTTTAAAGAGCGTGCGATTAAATATGAAATAATTGATCTATTGATCCATTATTACTTTTGACTACAAATTATTTCACTTTCTGACGTTATACTGATCTATTTTTGCAACCAATAAGCAATTAGCAAAATGAAGTGACTAATTTACGCTTACACAGTGCAAAAAATGTAATATTTAATAACAAACATGATATGTTTATTTAATGTGGTTTAGTAAAATGTTTATCTTTTTTTATTAATCTCCAAACCCAAATTGTTCCTTTTGTGCAAAAATTTACTAAAGTTGACTAAAACCTAAATCAGAAATTAATAAAGCCAATACCAATGTTATTTGATTTATCAAAGCCTTAGAAATTAAATAGTATTTAATAAAATAACAACGGTCCCAATTCTTATTTCGGTAGAAATAAAAAATGAACGATCTAATTGACAAACAGAATCAACGTTAAGTTGTAATAATCAATATGTTGCATATCAAATCTAACAGTTCATACCGCCAATCGAAACAAATATTTTAAAGTTAAATTAAAGAAAGTTTGATGGACTAATTAAATGTCTAAAAAACGTCTTTTTATTATCTAAATATATAAACTTGATGTAAAACTTTTATATAGAGTTCATAAATTTAGAAAATAAAAAAACATCAATTATAAATTGAGTGTGAAACGGTTTTACAGAAGAAAAATAAGAATATTCTGAATAACTCGTAATTAAGAATTTTCAAACCGACCTGATATTTTGTTTTCGGGATTAATATATTGAGAAAATTTAAGAAAAATTGTTAAAAAGTGAAAAGAAGGATTGGTTGATTGAGGAATGTTTTTAGTAACAGAGAAAAATAAAGCTTATAATAATATATTGAATAAAAATCACGCCAGAACAGCTGCTGAAGGATATAAATTGGCAATAAATATATGTAGCTAAAAAGGAAATTTCACGAAGATCTTTTTAGGAATGTTGAATATTTCAAAGAATATTACGAGAATATAACCTAAAATCTAATCTAATTTAAAATTAAGCAGTCACAGTAACATTAAATTCAAAACACTCATTAAAGACGCAAATTTGGAAATATTCTTAGTAGTTGTTCTGATATCTTACTAATTTGGAATAACTATTTTAATCATATAGGTACAAAATTTTAAAAAAACTTTGGAAGAAAATAATTCAAAATATTAATTGCCCGAACGGTTTCTTTGGCTGAATACGGGAAAATAATAAAAAGATTAAATACAGAAAAACTGGTTACCTTAAGAAATCTTAAAAAATTCAATATCACCCATGATAAAATTGAGTGAGTACTGTTATCCGTTTGGGAAAATTATTGAGTACCAAAATAATGGAAACTGTGTCCGCTCTGAGCCTAGACCACAAAAGCAGGCTCTGGATTATTTAAAAAAATTACCTTAAATATTATATTTAATAGGCTTTTGCCTAATTTGGAATACATTATTGAAAATTACCAATGCGATATTAGAAGGGAGAATTCCACATCAAAGTACATTTTTAACTTATTACCAATCGGAAAAAATATAAAAGATAAAGAATAGGCACATTCCATTTAGTTTTGTTCTCTTGAGATTTGGGGTCCAACATCCACAGCTGTCAGAGAATTTAGGATCCTACAAAAACTTGCCATGATTTTTATCATCACCCTAAAAAAATTATGTTGAGATATTTTCAAGGTGACCTTTCTCAATCCATTGAAATTAAAAAAAAAACATAGACAATGATGGGGAATACCGACAGAAGTGCAATCTAAAGCAATGTAAAACTATGAAATAACATTGGTTTTATAAAATTTTGTAGAATTTGTAATTTTAAAATCTGTGACAAAAATATTATCTAACAACTAGAAATCTCTTTTGCCACGCTAGTGAGTTAACTACGAAGCCACTATGAAATACTCTTTGCATGATGTAGAGCAGAAGTCAAATATTAAAAATGCAAAAAGTAAATAATATCGAAATATTAAACGCAAATATTGACGTATATTTTAGAAATATTTGAAAATAATTGCTATCTTTTTATTATTCATATTTCTACATAAAAATATTAATACATTTAGTATAGTGCATACTCACTTTAGAATAGTGCACGGTGATCCCACAATTACAAATAAAAATAATAAACTAAAACACAATTTAAGCAATGCACAGTACACACAAATTGAAATTTTCCCATAATCAATTTAACTTTACCTTTTCTTGTACAGTACGTCACTTATATAGCTATAGATATACTGCTATTACAGCGTGTCGCTAACGCGAACTCACAAGATTTTACTAAAACAAAAAGCGTCTAGTGCGAAAATTATAAGGTCATGTATAATTATTTAATATAGTTACAAGTAGAATGCCCGGTAAGCGAAACCATAAGATTTTCCCCCACCAAAAATTGGTCAACACGCGTTAGGAAGTTTCCACTTCAAAAGTGATGTGAAAATTTTAGCATATTTCATGATATATACACGATTACAAGCTACACCAAAATGTAATTAAATATTTGCCTTGCTGTTAACCTCTCACTTATGATAAATTTCTGGAAGTTGATTCACGTAAGCTTGAAGAAGTTAATAACTACCTTTACTTGACCTGACACTGGAAAAAGAACCAAAATTTCCGCACCAAATATGAAATCAAATTTTTAACACAAAAAAAACTTGCACTTAAAGTAATCTTATTATGATCTCTACTAATATAAACCTCAAAAACATGGACATTGATCTCAAAAAATGAAGAAATCCTTACAATTTTCGGAAGTTAAATCCAAACCAAAGAAGTATTTTGATAATATCCAGGTGAATGGAACATTGCGGAGTTCAAATTTTGAACTACGTAAACGATGTAAAGGACACAAAATACAACGAATGCACTGGACACACGAATGAAACACACAATGAAACTGGACACATAATTGAATAAAGGAAAGTAGAAATACCGGTTACATCTTTCTAACCACTCCGACGAGTTCCACACCTGAAGTCAGATTAGGGTGAATTGACAACCGTGAAAAGTATTTAAATATTTTTGAAATCAAAACTGGAATGACAAAATCGCAGCCAAGCGCGAGTTACATTAAAGAAAGTTCTTTGTGGAAATCAGAGTGCATCACGGCTATTATATTAATGAAGGGAAATTTATTAAATGAGTACGACAATATGAGAGCTAGATCAAATTCTACAAATTATACGAATGATTGCTATTTGCAAGTAGTATTAACATATTATATTTCTACAAGTTTGCTTTAGCCATACATGCTTCTACGTTATATAAAAGAAGAAAAAAACTAATTGAAGAGGGAAAGACCAAAATTATCCAAAAAATCCTAGTTATACTATTCGCCTACGTAAAAAATGAAAAAGTCATTCAAATATTTTCTAGTTTATATTGGCATTACTTTATAATTCACGATAATTGGCTAAAATTCTTCAGTTAAATGGTAAATCTTCTTTAATGAAATTTTCAGTTATTATATTTTATCACGTGAATATGGTACGTATCGTCTGTTAATATGGTACGTATTTCGGTTAATATGGTATGTATATGCAGATATTTCACACCTACACAGAAAAATGTAGATTTGTTTTGATAAGAAAAATTGTGTCAAGAACTCACTCATCTGTTATTATTTATTAATTATTCTTTTTATTAACGTTAGGAGTAATTTGAATTTAAGACAGAGCACTTCTGCATTGCTGCTGGAACTTATTACATAAATGGAATGAAACCAGAGGCGAGATTTAGATTTCTAAATTAATTCGATATTGATGTAAAAACTGACTTTTATATAAAAAATAGTGTGTATATATGAGACTAAAGCAGAGTATTAGTCTCATATATTCAATTTCTCCTAGTTAAATAACAATATAACTAACGTAATTAGCTTCATTCAATAAATTATTTTTAATTAAATTATTAAAAAGTGAAGTGTTATCTGGAAGAGACTAGGACTGGCAAACAGGTTTAATAACAAGTATAAATTATTTCTCAATGAGAATATGATCACGTTTTCTTGTCTCTCCTTTTCCTTAATTTGCTCAATTCTGAGAATATTTAGAAAAATCTTTATTTTACTTATGCCTCAAGAAGTCCCTTTTCTTTGTGTTTAAGTTTTTTTATTATTTCCAGAAAATGAAGAATATTCTCATATAATGAAAGCTTTGAATTTAATTACGCTCATTTTTACAATCACACAACTAATATAAAGTACAAGAAACCTCTAAATTATTACCAGCGATATGTTGGCATGTAAGAAGAGTTATATGAACGAATAATGAAGGTTTCTGATTCGCGGCAAAACAATAACTATAGTACTTGCTCTCAAAACGACTTTTAAACTTGACGCTGAAGGCGCTCCTTGCTTTGCCTTGCGTCGAGATTTTTCGCTACTTCCGGTCTGAAACTCATTTCCGTCGCACAAATCTACTAATGAGTATGCCCTGGGGTAACCTCAAATATAATAGTGGGTATAAAATATCTTTCCGTTTGTGAGTTGGTGTTTTTTTTTATTATGAGATTATCCAATATCATTTTTAATCAATTTCGTTACACGTTCACATAACTATATGTATGTATTTTTAATTATTCTGTACTCGCGGTTTCACTTGCGTAGATTTACAAATAAACCGTTTTAAAATCATATCGTATAACAAATAAATATTTAAACATAAAATCTTCAAAAATGTTAAGCTACAAATTTCACAATTAATCTTTGTAAAACCTTAATTTAAATTATTGTACTTTTTTAAATGAATCTGTTACTTTATTTTTGTTCTATTTTAGTTATGCAGCAAATTGTGTGCGTGCGTGTGTGTGTGTGTAATATGGAAGAAAAAGTATCGTCGGTCTGCTTTGTTGGTTTGATTACAGGCTTATGGCATTTAACTGCTGGGTGCACCGCGTCAAGCGGGCCTGAACCGATATTCAGGTTAGCTGTAAATGATTTCACTCGTATCAATAAGTACATCATATGTGCACACTGCGTATGTTATAGTCCATAAATAAGTGAATAAATAAATAAAATATATGGAGCTCTATCCACCTCATCCTTTCACATTATCGTTTTATTTATTTGTCAATATTTATTTTATATATAATAAATTGCTACCTATTTAAGTCACCCCACTTGTTTAATACATTAGCATTCTGTTCATCACACCCGGAATTACTGTATGTATTTTTCACGAACAAATGTTTTATCTTACCATGCGATTATTTCATAGTGATATCGATATCACTGCCTTTTGAGTGATGTTTAAACTTGTGCTGCTGCACACAATAACATCGTTAAAAACTCTGCAATTTTTTTTTTATTATTCCATAAATTAAAAGGTTTTTGTCTAGAAAATATGCGTGAAATATTTTCTGCAAACTTTAAAAACTGTAACCACAGACTATTTTTTTTTAATCAGAGTCAGCCAAGTTTATTTTTCATTAATTGGATATAAAGCCGATAAAGAACTTGCCAATTGAAAACCTTGGATGAATTTCATGTTGAGAGAGAATTTAACCTAAACATAAGTATGTACGAAATGTTATCTAAAAAATGTTAACAAATGTGGATACCACGATCTAAAATTAAATAATTTAAGCTTTGACCACATTTTATTAAATCAAACTACGGTGGCTAAACTAAGCTAAGAACATATGACCAGAATTTTTCCGTCAAATCTTTTCTTTTCAAATATTTCTCACTAAGATTGCTTCTACATTTTTTAAATTGTTCTAAATATTCATGTTTCACTTCCATATTTAAGAAACATTATTTTCGTATAATTGTTTTGTTGTTAGCAGTACATATTCGGGATTTTATGAAAATATCTATTTTACATCTATCTGTGTTTCATTTCTTATTACGTGCATTTGTCACGTTTCATATCAATTTGTGCTAGCCAAATTATATGTATTTTTTGCAGCAATTTTATTTTTTAACTAATTACATTTAGATAAGGTTTATTAAAATTATGGCGTTTCTTATTATATATCGTACACGGTTATATTCACAGTTATTCAGGTTTCTGTAAACGAAAAGTCCAAATGATACCGTTTTTTGTAGCAATATCGTTTGTCCGTCCATCCGTGGGTAGAAGGCATCTTACTTCTAAACGAAATAACATAGAAACTTAAAAACAATATATTGTATTCAGTTCCTTTGTCCAAAACTTTTTAAAAACTATTAACATGACTTAAAATTATATTAAAAATGAGCTCCTAAATTTGTAAAAACATATATTGTTATAGTTAAAAATGCAATAAATATTTGCAATCAATTTAATTGAAACCTTACGTATCATTAAATGTTTAAGTTTTCATACGTAGGTAAATATTTAGCGTACTTAACTAAATAAACTTTATTTGGTTTTCCTTTTCAATATTTATTATAAGCAAACTGAAACTTTTTGAGATAGTCTTAGCGTTTAAAAATGGATAAAACTCTGCGCAATACGTCATTTTTACTTTTATTTCAGAAGTTCTGTAATTAAATGCGCTATAAAATTATAACTTTTGTAGATATTCTAAAGATGATTGAATTGAACCTTTATTTCAAATACCAAAAATCGAACGTAATTCACCAATATTTATATCTTAATAAAACTCACCTCGCACATATGCTATTCGTTATTAAGCTAGCCCTCAAGTGAACATTAATAACTATGTATGTGGGTGCAGCGAATATTACAAAAAGTCGCAACACATTAAATCTGCCACTACGATATATAAAACGAACGGCGCGACTTGTCGCTTATTGTGTTTTTCATTTCCTCATTTTACACGTGCTCTACGGAATAGATAACACTCCATCTCTGCTCTTGTCATCGCGTGAAAAGTGCTTGGGGGAATTATAAGATGACGTAATGGTGTACGGGAGACTTTTACAGGCTCTAAAGCTCGCGCCATCTGCGACGCATAAAAGCCACGTAACATCGTTTAATTTGTTGTGTTACGTCACGATAAGAAAGAAAATTCTATTTATATATATTTTCGAGTCCTTTTATATATATATATATATATATATATATATATATATATATATATTTATATATATAGGATGCTTTCACGTAGTTATATTGTAAAAAGTGGGTTAATAAGATGATATCGCGTGTTTTGACCCGGTCAAGTTTTAAATCATTTTGACCCAGTTGTCAACTTAGTCGTATAATAATATTTCGTTAACAACGAATAAACTTACTCTCTTATATTTAAATTCACAGAGTTTTTTTTTTTTATATGCAAGTAGTAAAATAAATCTTAAATTATGTAAGCATATCATTTATTTACCCCTTGATACCAGTATGTATAAGGAAATTTAATTTCTTCTTTATGGAATTATTGAGGTTTTTGTGTAACAAACTTCAATCTTGAAACAAAGCTGATGATAATAGCAAAAAGTTCTGTAATTTTGTAGCTTGGGAAGTGTACATTTTTATATTGTAGTATTTTGCTCAAAAACATTACGGAATTTTACTAGATCTGTAACTTATTACTATATTACTGAAAACCACCGATCGATAACTATGATAAAACTACAATTTTCACTTTTTTTCTCCTCAAATAGTTTATGTTTACTAATTTGAATATCTGAGAATTTACTTACTATTTATGAACCTACTTTTTTTTACTTAATAAAAGGTTTGGAGAATTTCATCTAAAGTGTATTTTATTTGTATTTAAAGTACTTTAAAAAATACATAAATATATAACGACGACAAAATTACAAAAATGTGACAATATAGAAAAAAAAATAGAAGATATTTATATTTTTTTTGGACAAGTAAAGTCCAGTGTTAAAACACGAAATGCCCTACTGCAACTCGTCCGATATTAATGCCAGGTCAACGGCATGTAGTGCTTGCAAGCAATGACACGTAGCTTATCCTATACATCTGGCATGTATACATAGCATATTTATAAATATTTTGATATTTGTATTGTATGATATTTAAGCAAAGCTTAATATTATCTCTTTAATATATTACCTCTGCACACACAAACCGATTGCTACCAGTATGTGTCATTTTTGAAGTATGAAATTATAGTTTTAATGGCAGAATTTTTCTACCAAAAATTAAAACGTCATTAAGACCGTGGAAAGTTAAAATACCGAGAACTATATGTCGCTTCATATATAATGTCCGTGTAATCGGGTGAGATTTTTCAATTTATGTTTTATTAGGAAATTGATATAATTGGAAACAGTAGCCAAAGTTTATTTTGAAACTGCAACTTCCACAAAACTGTATTGTATGGCATTCCCATAACAATTCATGCGATAAATATTTTTGGTTACTCGGGATTTGTACTTTGAATAAAATGTTGTTCTAATCTTGATAATAATTTCACTTGATTCGTTCTTTAAATGAATATTAATAAAAAAATCGTTAAATAAAAAATCCGCTCATGATAATTTTGTTAAATAAACTCGATTTCAGAGTTGCTAGGGCCATCAAATATCCAATTTAGTTTTTTTAAACAATCTTTGCCTAATGAAATTTTTGGAACTAGTTTCTTGTTTTTTTGTTATTTAAATTTGTGTTTGTGTTTGCATGTTCAATGTTTAGTGCCATTAAGAAAGGCAATTATTCGAAAAAATTTCGGCGAGTAATTCATTATAAAAACGAAGATGGTTTGGGAAATGTTTTCCAAGTTAGATTCATTATATAACAACCACGAGAAAAAATTATTTTTGAGAAATATATCGTCTCATATATACCTGTATATATTTTATTTAATACCCAATAAACAATGGACTTTTCATTGGTGTTGAACTGTGTTTGTTTCGATCTAAACGATTTAACAAATTCTTTTAAAAACCTACTCAAAAGAGAATTTATCGTTTACAAGAAAAAACATTACAAAAGTTTGTCTCTTCGTGTGTAAAAAGTTGCAACTAGCTATTACGAAATTGAAAGAAAATAAATTGTTAGATGGAAGTAGATATATTTTAAAAATATAAACTAACGTATTTTTAGGTAAGGAAGAATTTTTTTTCGTGGTCACTATAAAAGTTACAATCCGGTAAGTGGATGTATCTACGTACAGAGTATTTGAGTGTCTATGTTTCAATTATTTGAATGCTTCTGCTTCAATCAGTTAGACTAATTTTAGTTTATCGCCTTGTAAATGCCGTTTTCATGATTAACTGTGCGAACTTAAGATGATAAAATTTCTTTCATCGCTAACGTCATACTTGAAAAAATGTTTAAGAGATTGAATTGAATTGAAGAATTTTTAAGAGAAACGTCTAATTCTAATAGGATGGAAAAGATTTTAACTCAAGAAATGTATGGTTCAAATAAGGGTATTAAAGAGTATTTCCTAAATTTTTTAGATGTTGATTGCCAGCGAATTATTCAAATTTTAAGTGACCACATTTTTTGTCAAATAGATAAGTATTATTGTACAATAAATTAGGAGGGTAGTATTGTGTTGGCGCTTGTGTTATGTCATTGGAATTAAACGGTATAAAAGTAAATTACGCTATAAATATCTGTTATCAATATTTGCAAACTCTACAGTTATAATTATCTTCTGTTACAATTATACTCATATTTCTATTAGCTTCATGAAAATCCACAGATAATATTCCGGAAGCAAAATTCATTTTTGGCCAAGGTTACGAAGCGACCCATGGCTTCTCTTTCAATCAAAAGGCAACTATATAATTTTGTTTAGTAAATACTTTGGGCGTCGAATCCATCTTTTAAATACATTTTTGGTCATAAAATCTAACTTTGATAAATAAAACAAAGAGTCTGCCATTTGATGATTTATAAATTGGAAGGTTTTGAATTTAATTTCTACCAAAACATTTTTTTCACATATATTTGCTCAAATGGATGTAATATTTAACATCATGGAAAACAAAACAAGAAATATAGTATTTTCTCCGAAAATAGTAAATGAATAAATTTTTGTAAAATTCATTAGACGTTTCGCTGCAATATTTGCACATGTATTCGATATTTCAGAATATTTAGAGAAATAATTGATAACGTATTATGGAAAAATTACTAATAGATTCGTAACATTCGAATCTTTTGCATTTCTGGATTTTTATTTTGGAATACATATTCCGAATCATTTCCCGATAGTCCTATCCGCATGCTGCAAATAAGTTTTCTAAAATCATTTGATTTTGTAAAATTAAAATATTAAATAAAATTAATTTATCAAACCACAGTTCAAGTATACGTTAACAAGTAAAATACTCTTCTTACATATTAGATTTACTTTTAAAGTTTGCCGTTGCTGCCGAAAGTTTATTTTTTAGCTTGGAAATGAATTCAGCAATCATAAATTTTCAATATATTATCTTGAAAACAATGATTAATTCTTCGTTTATTTATTATAAATTCATATGAATGCATTCTGTGCGCAAACTTTTTAAGACATATTTTTGACATGTGATGACCATTTATATCAACGATATCTTACCATATTTTTTTGTGTATTTCAATTCGTATCTTAGAATATTCTTTAGAGGGATTCCAATACCGCTTATATCCTATTTATAATCTGTGATAATTCATAATATTAGTTCATAATATTAGTAGGAGAAGTTCACAACTGATCTCTAGTTAAAGTGGTATTTACAAAAATACTGCGCGTTGTTTGTTATTGTTGGTGTTACATTTTATAATAATTTGTTCTTGTGATACTTTCATATATTCAAGCTTTCGTTAAATTTGTGTTTGGGTATGTGGTTTTCAAGAAATAAATGAAATGAAATTAAAATAAATAAAATCATTGAATTCGACTTCATAATATATAGATGCCAAACGCGTTCAGTGGAAAAATTGCAGTCACGCTGTTATTGTCTCTGTAGTTATATTGTACGACCGCTTGGATTTGCTTTCTGTATTTTTTGTTTTCTGTATTTTATTACTGTTTAGTACTAAGTAAAGTTACATTTTATTTTAATTATAAAGATTAAGATCATTATTACCCAAACTTTTTACTGTAATCGTTTTGCCTTAATTATAATTTTTTCTGTAACACCTCATACTTTAATTTTGAGAATTATTTTGGATCCATATGACTAGCTTATTATAAAATGCAATTGCGATTGAAGTTTCGTTTTGTTTTCTTGTTGGTCAATGCTATCGGCAAGAATGTCTATTCTAATAATCGTCACTATTGTACTGATGACATACAAATTTTGTTGAAGGGTGGAACAATTCACCGCAACGAATTACAAAATTAATTGTAACTCTCTTACGAATGATTTAACCAAGCTAATATGATCATAAGTAATATTTTAAACCCATATTTAGCATTAAAAATCTTAAACATGTATCTCATAGGAGCTTTGGTGTATTGTTGCCCATATTATGTATAATTTGAGAGTTTTAAATTTTTTAGGTCAATCTGCCTATTTAGCCATAAATATTTTCCGTTAGAGGAAGGCATCAAGAAGGCATTTTCTTTTATTCTCGCTTATAGGGATAAGTAAGTCGTAAGGGTACGATAGGTGGTTTATGGAAGGTGTGTGTAAAGTAAAAAAGTAAAAACGTATGATAATAATGAGGAAAAGGCCTGGAATTCAATTAAGAAAAACGTAGAAAAATAAGATAGCAAACTACTGACCAAATACTGTCATGTTAACGTTTTAAATTAAAATTATTTTTATTAAAAATATGGGATATTAGATACTGAAACGTTTACGCTGTGTATAAACAACGTCACCCAGTTTATAATTATTATTTATGGTAAAAATTAATTTTACCAAAAGTAATTGTTCTGAGTTTTTTTCCTAATTGATGGAAAACTTACATAAAATATTACTTTGTTCTTTCAAAAATGGCTACAGACATATCTTGTAAAAAAATTATTGAATAAAATTCTTTTGATAATTATGTTGCACCTAAAGCATTAAAACGTTGTTATTACATGTAAAACGTATAAAAGTTCAATGTTAAAAAATTATGAAAAACTTCGAAATTTTTCATTTTGTCATATTTACTTATTTGAAAATAATTTTCATAGAATTCCACTGAAATGCTTTAAAAACAATAAAAATTATTCATAGTACCATGTTCATCAGTTTGCACACAGAATGCATCCATATGAATTTACAGCAAATAAACGAAGAATTAAACATTGTTTTCAAGATAATATATTGAACATTTATGATTGCTGGGGGCATTTAACAGAAATACATAAATTGTGGGGATCTCAATTTAAAAATTTTGAATTCCACTATATTATTATATATAATCATCCTTAGGAATCAATCCGCAGATTGATGCCTAAAGATGATTATATATAATAATCCGCATTGGAAATGTTTATATATCACTCGTGTATGTATATATATATATATATATATATATATATATATACATATATATATATATATATATATAATTTTTTAGTTCAGTGACTCATAAATCCATGACTATCCATATTGTTATATTATAAATCTCTCCATCTATCTTCCTTTAAACAATATTTTAAATATCGTCAGAAATTTGTGAATTCATATCCAAGTTAAAAATAAACTTTCGGCAGCAACGGCAAACTTCTAAAAGTGAATCTAATATGTAAGAAGGATATTTTACTTGTTAATATATACTTGAACTGTGGTTTGATAAATTAATTTTATTTGATATTTTAATTTTACAAAATCAAATATTTTTGGGTATCTTATTTGGAGCATACGGAAAGGACTATCGGGAAATGATTATTGGTATTCGGAATATGTATTCCAAAATATGAATTCCAGAAATGCAAAAAATTCGAATGATACGTATCTATTAGTAATTTTTCCGTAATACGTAATCAATTATTTCTCTAAATATCCTGAAATATCGGATACATGTGCAAATATTGCAGCGAAACGTCTAATGAATTTTACAAAAATTTAATCATTTACTATTTTCGGAGAAAATACTATATTTCTTGTTTTGTTTTCCATTATGTTAAATATTACATCCATTTGAGCAAATATATGTGAAAAAAATGTTTTAGTAGAAATTAAATTCAAAACCTCTCAATTTATAAATCATCAAATGGCAGACTTTGTTTCATTTGACAAGGTTAGATTTTATGATCGAATATGTATTTAAAACATGGATTCGAGCCAAAAGTATTTACTAAATAAAATGATGGCAGTTATAATATATTGTATTATGTTTTTTTCGTGGATAATAACCACGAACGAAATCGACGATAAACGAAAAAATTTATATAACGAATCTAACTTGGAAAAATTTTCCCAAACCAACTTCGTTTTTATAATTAATTACTCGCCGAAATTTTTTCGACTAATTGCCTTTCTTGATGGCACTAAACATTGAACATGCAAACACAAACACAAATTTAAATAACAAAAAAACAAGAAACTAGTTCCAAAAATTTCATTAGGCAAAGATTGTTTAAAAAAACTAAATTGGATATTTGATGGCCCTAGCAATTCTGAAATCGATTTTATTTAACAAAATTATCATGAGCGGATTTTTTATTTAACAATTTTTTTATTAATATTCATTTAAAGAAAGAATCAAGTGAAATTATTATCAAGATTAGAACAACATTTTATTCAAAGTACAAATCCCGAGTAACCAAAAATATTTATCGCATAAATTGTTATGGGAATGCCATACAATACAGTTTTGTGGAAATTGCAGTTTCAAAATAAACTTCGGCTACCGTTTCCAATTATATCAATTTCCTAATAAAACATAAATTGAAAAATCTCACCCGATTACACGGACATTGTATATGAAGCGACATATAGTTCTCGGTATTTTAACTTTCCACGGTCTTAATGACGTTTTAATTTTTGATAGAAAAATTCTGCCATTAAAACTATAATTTCATACTTCAAAAATGACACATACTGGTAGCAATCGGTTTGTGTGTGCAGAGGTAATATATTAAAGAGATTATATTAAGCTTTGCTTAAATATCATACAATACAAATATCAAAATATTTATAAATATGCTTTGTATACATGCCAGATGTACAGGATAAGCTACGTGTCATTGCTTGCAAGCACTACATGCCATTGACCTGGTATTAATATCGGACGAGATGCAGTAGGGCATTTCGTGTTTTAACACTGGACTTTACTTGTCCAAAAAAATATAAATATCTTCTAGTTTTTTTTCTATATTGTCACATTTTTGTAATTTTATCGTCGTTACATATTTATGTATTTTTTAAGGTACTTTATATACAAATAAAATACACTTTAGATGAAATTCTCTAAACCTTTTATTGAGTAAAAAAAAGTAGGTTCATAAACAGTAAGTAAATTCTCAGATATTCAAATTAGTAAACATAAACTATTTGAGGAGAAAAAAAGTGAAAATTGTAGTTTTATCATAGTTATCGATCGGTGGTTTTCAGTAATATAGTAATAGGTTACAGATCTAGTAAAATTCCGTAATGTTTTTGAGCAAAATACTACAATATAAAAATGTACACTTCCCAAGCTACAGAATTACAGTTATGCATGTATTTGACGGAATTTCGCCGCAACGAGAGAGTTAATTAAGGAATTTATTGCATCATTGGTATAAAGAGAGATACTTCCAAGCTACGAAAAAAATGACACAAATATGAGTGCGAAACCAAAAGATTGAATTGATTTTGCAGAGGGTCTATAGAAAAAAAGCAATCAAAATTGAACCACGTATTTTTAGCTTTATACCGTAGGTAATAACTAAACACTTATGATTTCACTGTGATGATATTTTCGTTCTCATATCATAGAATTCTGAAATTTAAACCATTTGTATGATTCGAAATTTTGTAGACACAAAACTATTTCGGAAATAAAATATTTTAACACTTTATTTTTAAACACGTGTTAAGCAGGTAAAATTTAAGCAAATTTGTGTGTGTATGTGTATGTGTTGATAAATTCATATTATGAGTATGCCATGAAAACACTTTCAGAGGAAAATCATAAATAATCTTCTTCTACAATTCACCACATATTTGTTATATAAAATTAAATATATTGAAATCGAAATCAAAATTAAATTATAGATGATTTATAAAAAATAATAATCATTAGAATACATTATAAGAAATAATAAAAAAATGTTTAAAAGTTTTTTTTTGTATTTTAAATAGTTATGAAGTATTGCAATGCATAGAACGGTTTATTCGAACGTTATATATCGTATGCTTACGTACACATCACCCACAGCAGGTTCGCACGTCGATACTTATACATGTCGACGTCGTTCGGAAAATCATGTTATATTTAAATTATTACAAATCGATGATGTTTTTATCCTGAGAGTTAAAAAAACAGTGAGCCGTCACGGGACGCCTGGCAGATTTGAAACATCGTGTTCGTACAAGTAATATGCATAAAAGACAAGATTGTTACAGGAACTAAATATACCAAAAAGAAAAAATAAAGTATTACGAATTTCTTACAAAAAATGGTGACTTTTTTTAACAAACATTTATTTACAATTAATACAAAAATAATAAAGCACAGGTTATGTGTACCGTAGTAAACAACAGCGTCGAACTGAGTGAGGAGGGGGTCGCGTATTCGGTTACGCATGGCGACACGTCGTCATACCGTATACTCTACTACATATAGACTATATATATACCTTAGTATAGCATGGCGACCCGTCGCCACGTCAAGCGTCGCCACGCCAACGATCCGGTTTATACCTGCGCCTATAGATGTTTCACATCAATAAATTCGCCACTTTTCTGGTGATTTCCGAAATTTTATAGAATTTTTTTGAATAACTCGGTACCGTATATAAAAGGTGCGTCGTTTTAACCTCTATTCAATTAAGAACTGAGTTTCGGAAAGACATGAATTTCGTTTAGTGTTTGTATTGTATACATTTTTACGATGCAGGAACAGGTGACGGTGTATGCTTACATGACAAAACCAAGCATTAGTTTTACACTTTCAAGATAGGAAATTTTTATCTCTTTTATAATCCTCAACAACGGCAACCTACCAGAATTAAATTAGGAAAATTTTGAAGTATTAATAAAATATATTCCAGGATAATTTTTGTTAGTTAATGGAGTTACTCTCATTTCTTCCTTTAGGGATAAAGTAAAATAAAGTAAAATTTCTTCCTTTTGGGAATAAAGTAAAGGACGTATTCTGTTTTGCTGACACGTGAGCTAACTCTTCTTCAATAAGAGAGCCGTCGTGTGCATGCTACTGAGATCACATTGCACCAATTATTGGTTAAATTAAGTTACTTGTCCTTTCTCATTGTACTTTTCAAACTTTTTGCTATTATCATCAGCTTTGTCTCAAGATTGAAGTTTGTTACACAAAAACCTCAATAATTCCATAAAGAAGAAATTAAATTTCCTTATACACCCTGGTATCAAGGGATAAATAAATGATATGCTCACATAATTTAAGATTTATTTTACTACTTGCATATAAAAGAAAAAAAACTCTGCGAATTTAAATATAAGAGAGTAAGTTTATTCGTTGTTAACGAAATATGATTATAGGACTAAGTTGACAACTGGGTCAAAATGATTTAAAACTTGACCGGGTCAAAACACGCGATATCATCTTATTAACCCACTTTTTACAATATATAACTACGTGAAAGCATCCTATATATATATGTATATATATATATATATATATATATACTATGATGTTACGTGGGTATTACGCGTCGCAGAGGGCGCGAGCTTTAGAGCCTGTAAAAGTCTCCCGTACACCATTACGTCATCTTATAATTCCCCCAAGCACTTTTCACGCGATGACAAGAGCAGAGATGGAGTGTTATCTGTTCCGTAGAGCACGTGTGAAATGAGGAAATGAAAAACACAATAAGCGACACGTCGCGCCGTTCGTTTTATATATCGTAGTGGCAGATTTAATGTGTTGCGACTTTTTGTAATATTCGCTGCACCCACATACATAGTTATTAATGTTCACTTGAGGGCTAGCTTAATAACGAATAGCATATGTGCGAGGTGAGTTTTATTAAAATATAAATATTGGTGAATTACGTTCGATTTTTGGTATTTGAAATAAAGGTTCAATTCAATCATCTTTAGAATATCTACAAAAGTTATAATTTTATAGCGCATTTAATTACAGAACTTCTGAAATAAAAGTAAAAATGACGTATTGTGCAGAGTTTTATCCATTTTTAAACGCTAAGACTATCTCAAAAAGTTTCAGTTTGCTTATAATAAATATTAAAAAGGAAAACCAAATAAAGTTTATTTAGTTAAGTACGCTAAATATTTACCTACGTATGAAAACTTAAACATTTAATGATACGTAAGGTTTCAATTAAATTGATTGCAAATATTTATTGCATTTTTAACTATACAAATATATGTTTTTACAAATTTAGGAGCTCATTTTTAATATAATTTTAAGTCATGTTAATAGTTTTTAAAAAGTTTTGGACAAAGGAACTGAATACAATATATTGTTTTTAAGTTTCTATGTTATTTCGTTTAGAAGTAAGATGCCTTCTACCCACGGATGGACGGACAAACGATATTGCTACAAAAAACGGTATCATTTGGACTTTTCGTTTACAGAAACCTGAATAACTGTGAATATAACCGTGTACGATATATAATAAGAAACGCCATAATTTTAATAAACCTTATCTAAATGTAATTAGTTAAAAAATAAAATTGCTGCAAAAAATACATATAATTTGGCTAGCACAAATTGATATGAAACGTGACAAATGCACGTAATAAGAAATGAAACACAGATAGATGTAAAATAGATATTTTCATAAAATCCCGAATATGTACTGCTAACAACAAAACAATTATACGAAAATAATGTTTCTTAAATATGGAAGTGAAACATGAATATTTAGAACAATTTAAAAAATGTAGAAGCAATCTTAGTGAGAAATATTTGAAAAGAAAAGATTTGACGGAAAAATTCTGGTCATATGTTCTTAGCTTAGTTTAGCCACCGTAGTTTGATTTAATAAAATGTGGTCAAAGCTTAAATTATTTAATTTTAGATCGTGGTATCCACATTCGTTAACATTTTTTAGATAACATTTCGTACATACTTATGTTTAGGTTAAATTCTCTCTCAACATGAAATTCATCCAAGGTTTTCAATTGGCAAGTTCTTTATAGGCTTTATATCCAATTAATGAAAAATAAACTTGGCTGACTCTGATTAAAAAAAAATAGTCTGTGGTTACAGTTTTTAAAGTTTGCAGAAAATATTTCATGCATATTTTCTGGACAAAAACCTTTTAATTTATGGAATAATAAAAAAAAAAATTGCTGTTTTTAACGATGTTATTGTGTGCAGCAGCACAAGTTTAAACATCACTCAAAAGACAGTGATATCGATGTCACTATGAAATAATCGCATGGTAAGATAAAACATTTGTTCGTGAAAAATACATACAGTAATTCCGGGTGTGATGAACAGAATGCTAATGTATTAAACAAGTGGGGTGACTTAAATAGGTAGCAATTTATTATATATAAAATAAATATTGACAAATAAATAAAACGATAATGTGAAAGGATGAGGTGGATAGAGCTCCATATATTTTATTTATTTATTCACTTATTTATGGACTATAACATACGCAGTGTGCACATATGATGTACTTATTGATACGAATGAAATCATTTACAGCTAACCTGAATATCGGTTCAGGCCCGCTTGACGCGGTGCACCCGGCATTTAAATGCCATAAGCCTGTAATCAAACCAACAAAGCAGACCGACGTTACTTTTTCTTCCATATTACACACACACACACGCACGCACACAATTTGCTGCATAACTAAAATAGAACAAAAATAAAGTAACAGATTCATTTAAAAAAGTACAATAATTTAAATTAAGGTTTTACAAAGATTAATTGTGAAATTTGTAGCTTAACATTTTTGAAGATTTTATGTTTAAATATTTATTTGTTATACGATATGATTTTAAAACGGTTTATTTGTAAATCTACGCAAGTGAAACCGCGAGTACAGAATAATTAAAAATACATACATATAGTTATGTAAACGTGTAACGAAATTGATTAAAAATGATATTGGATAATCTCATAATAAAAAAAAACACCAACTCACAAACGGAAAGATATTTTATACCCACTATTATACTTAAGGTTACCCCAAGGCATACTCATTAGTAGATTTGTGCGACGGAAATGAGTTTCAGATCGGAAGTAGCGAAAAATCTCGACGCAAGGCAAAGCAAAGAGCGCAAGTTTAAATGTCGTTTTGAGAGCAATTACTATAGTTATTATTTAGCCGCAACACAGAAACCTTCATTATTCATTCATATAACTCTTCTTACATGCCAACATATCGCTGTTAATAATTTAGAGGTTTCTTGTACTTTATATTTGTTGTATGATTGTAAAAATGTGAGCGTAATTAAATTCAAAGCTTTCATTATATGAGAACACTAGCTGTTACCCGCGGCGTTGCCCTCGTAGTTGTGGAAAAAGGTGGAAGCCTACGTTCATTAGTGGACATCCTGTGACAGATATGATGATGTTGACTTAAAAGTTTTGCACATTACTGTAACACAGATCTGTAGACAATGTTGTAAGATCTATTATTTACAGCCAGTACATGTAAATTTTGCGGATTTGAAACACGAGAGCAGCCGACGTATAATTGCCCATGTGATGGTGTGCCGAGATGTATTCCTGCCACTTTCAGCTTTTGCCCTTGGGATTTATTGATTGTCGTTGCAAAATCCAGCCTCAATGGGAATTGCAGTCTTTTAAATTGAAACGGCAAATTACTAGGTATTATTGGTATACGCGGTATTAACACACTTTCTCCTTTCGCTGTTCCTGTGAGGATCGTGGCTTTTACAATAAATCTACCCAGATCTGTAATGAGTAGTCTTGTGCCATTACATAATCTTGGCGCGTCAAGATTACGCATCAGTAGAACTGGAACTCCAGCCTTCAATTCTAATTTGTGCGAGAGTACTCCTGTTAATTCTAAAGAGTTTAAGAATTCAACGGGATAAACAGTGCTGTCGTCACTGCTCATAACCATGTCTAAGGATTCATAAATGTTTGATTCGCCTGCTACCACTTCTCTAATTTCCAGCAGCTTACTTGCATAAGCACCAAATTCCTGGTCATTATAAATATGAACTCGCATGTTACATGTCAAATGAAACTTTTCAACTCGGGTCCATAGCGTTGATGATTTCAGACAGGCATTGATTTCGTCACTAGGTGTGCCTCTTTCAATAACTGGCAGCGTTTGTCTGAAATCATCAGCCTGTAAAACAACAACTCCACCTATCACAACCTGGTTGCCGCGAATATCTTGTAAGCTGTGATTTACCGCTTCTACTGCGTGCTTATGGGACATAGCGCATTCATCCCAAACGATCAACTTGCACTGCTGCAAGAAAGCGCTACGTCCGCTACTCTTGCTGATGTTACACGTTGGAGCCTGCTCAGTAGTTAAGTTCAAAAGCAATTTGAACACTGAATGTGCTGTTCGTCCGCCAGTAAGCAACGTTGCAGCGATACCCGAGGATGCTACTGCAAGAGCTATTTTACGGTCTTTGCGGAGATGGGAAAACAAAAGGTTCAAAACAAACGTCTTACCTGTACCTCCCGGTACTTCCAAGAAAAAGAGTCCTCCTTCTTCACTGTTGATGCGGCGCAAAATCGTGTCAACTACGTGTCGCTGCTCGGGAAGTAAACTAGGATCCATATCATTTACATGGATTTGTAATGCTCCGACGTCATAATCTAATTCCCTTACCCGACAATAATATTATTTTATATTCAATCATTTTAGGCATTCGTTGGTAACTATGTCGGAGCCCGAACTTTGCAGTTGTAACCTGTGTGCAATATCTTCTGACAATGCGTCCTTATATTTGTTCCACAGTTGAAGTGGGTCAGACGGCCCGCAAGTGCAAATTATTATTGCAAAAAGTTTTCTGAGACTATTAGCTGAACGACATAGAACGGCTTCTTCTAGAGTTTCATCCCAATGGTTGTCGTTTTCTAATAGCCCACCTGCCTCACATGCAGCCCTGAAAGTCGGGCAGACTTATCCATCCACAATTTTAAGTACGTCAAAGCTTGTAGGACCTCGCACATGATGCAGTAACATTCGCAAGCAAAAGCAGTCAAAGTTGGAAACGTGCACAGTGTATACCCGCCCAAGTGCGTTTCCAGCTTTCACACCTGGCCAGCCGTCTACTGGTGTTCCTCGGACTCGACGTTTCCATTCCTTTCTTGAAGCATTCCAAGTATAAAACCGAGGAACTTCAGCGTAAAGCAGAGTTTTTGCGAAATCGTCTCTTTGACAAAGAATAAAAAACGCAGTCAGAGTTGTTCTAGGAGGCGTAGTCGCTCTTTCTACAAAATTTTGCTCATTAAAATAAACGCGTTCGCCGTTTGGAAGATGTACCGCAAAATGAGTGACGGTAGGGTGTCTTTCATGCAAAGGTAAACCCAAGATTCGCCATACTGTCTCATTGCTGCTCACATACCGATCGGCCCTGAATGTTTGAACTTCGTCCCGTGGATCGATATTGACATCACCAGCCTGGCGAACATTGAAAATGGCTTGATCGCTTCCCTTGTTAATGTATTTACAGATATATTTTATCGCCTCCACGGAACCACAGAACTCAACATTTACATGCGCATTAAAAATGTTGGTCAGAACAGGACTGTAGGGTACAACCCACTTGTTGTCCACTTCTACTTCTTCTTGACCTCTGCGAATTTTAATCTTAACCGTACGGCCTCCATTCTCTGGTGCTCTTCGCCGGTACAGCGCGTATCCCTTCTCATTGGTTTGTGTTTCGGTAAGTAAGATCCGCGGGTACTTTTTGGTACACTTGCTGTCCTTCATGCATGGGAAAGATAAATTATGTACACCGCAAGGACTGTGAATCATATTTTTAACTACTGTGTCATGTAGTTTCTTGTCAACATGAACATCGGGAATTTCTGCGCAAATAAGGTCATCAATTTGGTTCGGACGCAATTTTTCTTTTAGCCACAACAACAAATGGACATGGGGTAAACCGCGTTTTTGCCACTCGATGGAGTACATAAAACATTGCACCTCACCATCAATTTCACCCTTCATCTGCACAGCATCCAATTTTTGTACTTTGATCTTAAACACCCGAGCAATCAAATCATGTCGATCTGTCACCTTCTGACCAGGCATCAGCTCGTTAATTATTTTTGGCCATGCCGGGTTGCAAGTGAAAGTGATGAAGAGGTCGGGGCGTCCATAATTATGGACATATGCAAAAGCGTCTTGAGTATATTGGTACAGGTATCTTGGGCTATTGACGACAGAGGAAGGAAGGATAGCCATTTATCCTACATCAATAGGATTTATTTGACCATCATTTCTAACTGCATCCTGTAAATGTATGTAGTTTTCCGCTCTCAATGTGCTTTGATTTAAAGATATGTATCTTAGACGCTCGCTTTCTATTTTGACGTACATATCCACTAAAAACTGATGTAGAAGTTGCCTGCATCGTAGCAACAAATTGAAATCATTTTCAGGTATCATCAAATGATAAGCGTAGAAGTCCATACAGGAAACTTTTTTGTTGGGGACTAGCTGCCTAATTTGCGGATTCACTAAAGGAATATGAAAATGATACCCTTCCAGACCTTTCCAAAAAATAACGGGATACTCCAAGGCGTCGTAAAATCTATGCGTATCTGCCACTCGGGAGAGTCGTCCGTCGCGCGCACTCAGCACTATATCTCGGTGGGCAGTGGGGTCGGTACCGGCTACAACAGCAGCTAATTCGTTGGTGACGGTAGCATTGTAGCGCCGCTCGTGTTGGCCGCGTGGCACTCGATCTGGGTGGATCACTACCTTGCAACTTTCATCAGGCATATTCTCGAGGGCAGTTTTAAATTCGTGCGCTAATATGTTGTGATTATTAAGGACACTTTGTATTTTTTGTACGGTTTCCCTGCGTACTCCCTGAATTAATCGCGTTCGTCTTTCTACCTGTGCATCCTCATCGCCTATAAAATAGACTTGTAAAAATTGTGGGTGAATATTTGATGCTAGTAGCATGGATCCAATCCTGTGATACAATTGTCCTTGGATAGTAAAAGTTGGTGAAAATCCTGGCATGACAATAACTCTGTCTGCACCAAAAGAAGTCATATGAAAGCACATATTATATTTCCTAATATTATTTAGAAAATGTCGCGATTTATCAGAGTCACATGAAAAAAGCTCTTTCAGTGGTTCTACTGGCTCTTTTAACAGAGGTATAGTTACCTTTCCGCCTGAACAACACATTCCAGGAGTTTCTTCCTTCCATTTTAACGCTCTACAAAATCTACACTCTTTATCCATTCTCTCCATTTTTATAAGCCTATAACTATCGTAGCCTAAGACCGCGTCGTACTCACATGCAGCGTTCTTAAATACACCCCACGTATTTCTAGTGAAAGCTTGACGCCTCTGAGTCGCTCTTTCAGCAACTGCACTTCTGCGAGCATCTGCTTCTTCCTCAGTCTCAGTTGCTCGCTGAGACGCGACATAATTCGAATTATTTAGACGCCGGTTGGCCGTCTGCTCTGATGTCTCAGCAGCTCTCAAGTTAGATTGACGCACTGTTTGCTCATCGCGCCGAGTTTGAGTTTGTTCTAACGTCTCAGCAGCTCTTAAGTTAGCTTGTCGCACGGTTTGCCTATCGCGCCGAACTTGAGTCTGTTCTGGTGTCTCAGCAGCCCTGAAGCTGTTTTGCCGTTCAGCTTGTTCCTGTAATCGAATTCGCGATTGTTCTTCTTTTTCGACAGCTCGCAAACTGGCTTGTCGTTGAGCTTGTTCATCGCGTCTAACTTGCGATTGTTCCGGCGTTTCTATTGCTCTCAGCGCCGCTTGACGCTCAGCTTGTTCCATTCTCCTTAGCTCCGCCTGAGGGGTAGTTTCTTAAGTTCTAGCCACTCTCATAGCCCGAGCTCTAGCAGAACTTTGAGATAGGTTTGATTTCCGTTTACGTGTCATAGTAAAAATTAGTAAATACTTTACTGTTTACCTCACGAAATTATGAAAAAGGCGATTATTTGATTACACTAACACAAATAGAAAGGACTTACCTATTCAGATACTAAGTAAACATAATTAAAATCCTTACATCAAATTATTAATATAAACACCCATCAAAAAAACATGTAAAATATATAAAAATTATCCCATGGCATCCCACAGAAACATTTTTTTCGGAATAAGGACTATCCTATGTGTTAATCCCCTCTGTGTGTGTGCCAAATTTCATAAAAATCGGTTCGGCAGTTTTTGCGTGAAGGAGTAACAAATAAACAAACAAACATACAAACTTTCGCATTTATAATTTTAATGGGATTCTTCATTCTTTGGAAATAATCAAAAAACTTAAACACAAAGAAAAGGAACTTCTTGAGACATAAGTAAAATAAAGTTTTTCTAAATATTCTCAGAATTTAGCAAATTGAGGAAAATGAGAGACAAGAAAACGTGATCATATTCTCATTGAGAAATAATTTATACTTGTTATTAAACCTGTTTGCCAGTCCTAGTCTCTTCCAGATAACACTTCACTTTTTAATAATTTAATTAAAAATAATTTATTGAATGAAGCTAATTACTTTAGTTATATTGTTATTTAACTAGGGAAAATTGAATATATGAGACTAATACTATGCTTTAGTCTCATATATACACACTATTTTTTATATAAAAGTCAGTTTTTACATCAATATAAAATTATTTAGAAATCTAAATCTCGCCTCTGGTTTCATTCCATTTATGTAATAAATTCCAGCAGCAATGCAGAAATGCTCTGTCTTAAATTAAAATTACTCCTAACGTTAATAAAAAGAATAATTAATAAATAATAAAAGATGAGTGAGTTTTTGACACAATTTTTCTTATCAAAACAAATCTACATTCTTCTGTGTAGATGTGAAATATCTGCATATACATACCATATTAACCGAAATACACACCATATTAATAGACGTTCACGTGATAAAATATAATAACTGAAAATTTCATTAAAGAAGCTTTACCATTTAACTGAAGAATTTTAGCCAATTATCGTGAATTATAAAGTAATGCCAATATAAACTAGAAAATATTTGAATGACATCCCGTTTTACATTTTTTTAAGTAGGCGAATAGTATGAGCAGGATTTTGGGGATAATTTTGGTCTGCACCTCTTCAATTAGTTTTTGTCTTCTTGTATATAAAGTAGACCTCGTAGATCTTGTATATAACGTATAGTATATGGCTAAAGCAAACTTGTAGAAATATAATATGTTAATACTACTTGCAAATAGCAATCATTCGTATAATTTGTAAAATTTGATCTAGCTCTCATATTGTCGTACTCATTTAATAAATCTTCCCTTCATTGATATAATAGCCGTGATGCACTCTGATTTCCACAAAGAACTTTCTTTAATGTAACTCGCCCTTGGTTGCGATTTTTTCATTCCAGTTTTTATTTAAAAAATATTTAAATACTTTTCACGGTTGTCAATTCACTCTAATCTGACTTCAGGTGTGGAACTCGTCGGAGTGGTTAGAAAGATGTAACCGGTATTTCTACTTTTCTTTATTCAATTATGTGTCCAGTTTCATTGTGTGTTTCATTCATGTGTCCAGTGCTTTCGTTGTATTTTGTGTCCTTTAGATCGTTTACGTAGTTCAAAATTTGAACTCCGCAATGTTCCATTCACGTGGATATTATCAAAATACTTCTTTGGTTTGGATTTAACTTCCGAAAATTGTAAGGATTTCTTCATTTTTTGAGATCAATGTCCATGTTTTTGAGATGTATATTAGTAGAGATCATAATAAGATTACTTTAAGTGCGAATTTTTTTTGTGTTAAAAATTTGATTTCATATTTGGTGCGGAAATTTTGGCTCTGTTTCCAGTGTCAGGTCAAGTAAAGGTAGTTATTAACTTCTTCAAGCTTACGTGAATCAACTTCCAGAAATTTATCATAAGTGAGAGGTTAACAGTTAAAAAAAATATTTAGTTACATTTTGGTGTAGCTTCCAATCGTGTATATATCACGAAATATGCTAAAATTTTCACATTACTTTTGAAGTGGAAACTTCCTAACGCGTGTTGACCAATTTTTGGTGGGGGAAAATCTTATGGTTTCGCTTACCGGGCATTCTAATTGTAACTATATTAAATAATTATACATGACCCTATAATTTTCGCACTAGACGCTTTTTGTTTGGGTAAAATCTTGTGAGTTCGCGTTAGCGAAACGCTGTAATAGCAGTATATCTATAGCTATATAAGTGACGTACTGTACAAGAAAAGGCAAAGTTAAATTGATTACGGGAAAATTTCAATTTGGGTGTACTGTGCATTGCTTAAATTGTGTTTTAGTTTATTATTTTTATTTGTAATTGTGGGATCACCGTGCACTATACTAAATGTATTAATATTTTTATGTAGAAATATGAATAATTAAAAGATAGCAAAAATTTTCAAATATTTCTAAAATATACGTCAATATTTGCGTTTAATATTTCGATATTATTTACTTTTTGCATTTTTAATATTTGACTTCTGCTCTACATCATGCAAAGAGTATTTCATAGTGGCTTAGTAGTTAACTCACTAGCGTGGTAAAAGAGATTTCTAGTTGTTAGATAATATTTTTGTCACAGATTTTAAAATTACAAATTCTATAAAATTTTATAAAACCACTGACATTTCATAGTTTTACATTGCTTTAGTTTGCACTTCTGTCGGCAGTCCCCATCATGGCCTATGTTTTTTTTTTTAATTTCAATGGATTGAGAAATGTCACCTTGAAAATATCTCAACATAATTTTTTTAGGGTGATGATAAAAATCATGGCAAGTTTTTGTAGGATCATAAATTCTCTGACAGCTGTGGATGTTGGATCCCAAATCTCAAGAGAACAAAACTAAATGGAATGTGAATATTCTTTATCTTTTATATTTTTTCCGATTGGTAATAAGTTAAAAATGTACTTTGATGTGGAATTCTCCCTTCTAATATCGCGTTGGTAATTTCCAATAATGTATTCCATATTAGGCAAAAGCGTATTAAATATAATATTTAAGGTAATTTTTTAAAATAATCCAGAGCCTGCTCTTGTGGTTTAGGCTCAGAGTGGACACAGTTTCCATTATTTTGGTACTAAATAATTTTCCCAAACGGATAACAGTTTTTATACTCAATAATTTTCCCAAACGGATAACTCATTCAATTTTATCATGGATGATATTGAATGTTTTTAAGATTTCTTAAGGTAACCAGTTTTTCTGTATTTAATCCTTTTATTATTTTCCCGTATTCAGCCAAAGAAACCGTTCGGGCAATTAATATTTTGAATTATTTTCTTCCAAAGTTTTTTTGAAATTTATTATCTATATGATTAAAATAGTTATTCCAAATTAGTAAGATATCAGAACAACTACTAAGAATATTTCCAAATTTGCGTCTATAATGAGCGTTTTGAATTTAATGTTACTGTGACTGCTTAATTTTAAATTAGATTAGATTTTAGGTTATATTCTCGTAATATTCTTTGAAATATTCAACATTCCTAAAAAGACCTTCGTGAAATTTCCTTTTTAGCTATTATTTCCTTTTTAGCTATTACTATATATTTATTGCCAATTTATATCCTTCAGCAGCTGTTCTGGCGTGATTTTTATTCGATATATTATTATAAGCTTTATTTTTCTCTGTTACTAAAAACATTCCTCAATCAACCAATCCTTCTTTTCACTTTTTAACAATTTCCTAATTGTCTCTTTTCGCATTTTCTTAAATTTTCTCAATATGTTAATCCCGAAAACAAAATATCAGGTCGGTTTGAAAATTCTTAATTACCAGTTATTCAGAATATTCTTATTTTTCTTCTGTAAAACCGTTTCACACTCAATTTATAATTGATGTTTTTTTATTTTCTAAATTTATGAACTCTATATAAAAGTTTTACATCAAGTTTATATATTTAGATAATATAAAGACGTTTTTAGACATTTAATTAGTCCATAAAACTATCTTTAATTTAACTTTAAAATATTTATTTCGATTGGCGGTATGAACTGTTAGATTTGATATGCAACATATTGATTATTACAACTTAACGTTGATTCTGTTTGTCAATTAGATCGTTCATTTTTTATTTCTGCCGAAATAAGAATTGGGATCGTTGTTATTTTATTAAATACTATTTAATTTCTAAGGCTTTGATAAATCAAATAACATTGGTATTGGCTTTATTAATTTTAAAAATTTGTGTTTGGAGATTAATAAAAAAAGATAAACATTTTACTAAACCACCTTAAATAAACATATCATGTTTGTTATTAAATATTACATTTTTGCACTGTGTAAGCGTAAATTAGTCACTTCATTTTGCTAATTGCTTATTGGTTGCAAAAATAGATCAGTATAACGTCAGAAAGTGAAATAATTTGTAGTCAAAAGTAATAATGGATCAATAAATCAATTATTTCATATTTAATCGCACGCTCTTTAAAACTTTAAACAGGTTAAAGCCAATTACTTAAACATGGTAACATAGTTTATTTATAATTTTTCGTCTACAAAATTTTACATACGTATGTAAGTATTTAAGAATGATTAATCAAGAGAACTTTGGTTTTGAATTATTTTCATTGAAGTTAACATGGCGATCAAATGAGCACAAACTATATTAGTACTTGAATGAATAGGTATGCTATTACATAAATATTGTATGTATTCAACAATCTCCAACCACTGAAAATTATATGATCTACAAAATTATATAAATTTAGAAACTGCAATAGTGAAAGATAAATACATATTGTTTTATTCATTCAAATGTTTTTATACCTCAAAAATGCGGAAGTATAGATTATTTCTTTCATGATCACAAACAATTTTATAATTTATCTATCAGTTCTTACTTCTTCCTGCATTAACCTTTGCATTTTCTTTGACCCCAGTTTAGTTCATTTTCAAAATGTTCAGTAGTTATATATCACAAATTGGGTTCATTTTTACACATGCAATTAAATCAACTTTCGTATAATATTAATTCATTTATTCTACTGATTTACGAATCTGGGAAAACGTGAAATTTGTGAAATTAAAACAGTTTATAAACTTCTTTAACTTCTTATAACTCTCTTTATAAAAGCATCGTTGTGGAATCTATTCCGCGATAGAAAAAAAGAGACGATTAAGTATGTTTTATTTTGAATATGTACAATTTCTGTTGAATTTTTTTGAAATTAATTACATTGCTGTACTCACATTGTATTTTTTTCGCTACGTAAGCATCGGTAAAAATCATAAACCGACTGCATTTTAGGAAAAGTTTCCATTTTATTTTACTTCCATTACTTATATCAATAATAAAGTTATTATCAACTTTTATTCTCATATCAACTCTTAAAGTTTTAGCTGCATTAGTATAAAATTAAGGAGTATAAGTGAAGAAAGGACAAAGATTACAAATTATATAACGGATATTTCAGAAAAATATATAAGAAGGCGCCAAGCGTTCTGGTAAAAACACGCCCCATTTCTACTCGAACTCTGCATCTTTAGTATTGTAGACCTACTGATATGACTGAGAGCGTTAGGTAATTTTGCCTACGCAAGAATTAAGGCGTAAAGAATGCTAACGACTATTTACTTATAGTCTGATTTAGTGTTTATTTTTTATCAAAACAGGGAATTAGTAATAATGTGAAGTACACTCCTGGTACAAAACAGTCGATAATAGCAGTGAACGCCATTTTTATTTGTTTTCGCCCAAATGTTGAATGTTTATTCTTAACATTCATAACGTACGAAACGGCCGATAGTATCGGTGAGCACCATTTTTGCTTCTAGCAAAATTTTTGTAGTTTACTTTGACATATATAAAGTACAAAACAACTGATGTCCAGTACTGAGAACCATTTTGGTTTTCGCGCATGCGTATACTTCTCATCTTCTTGTATCATGTTCATCCATCTCCATCGGTTCTTGGCTGAGTATTATTTTCGGGCGTTCTTGTTATAGATTTGTGACTTTCTGACGTTACAAAGGTTGCAAAAATGTCGCAAATAGGACAATGGCAAATGTTTTACTCTCCGCGGTTAAAAAATTTACTTCAAAAAGAATAATTAAAATTTGTCACCCATATTGTCAACTCGATTACAGTACCTGTGTTATTCAATTTTAAGAAATTCTATGACAAAACTTCAATTTTCATACACAGACTGGGAACATATTTTCCAAATGGAAAAGAAATCCCCCAAAGTGTTTGAAAAATGCTGGAAATATGATACGTTAAAAGAAATACAGTCAAATTGAGTTAGTTAAAAATATTAAATTATACTTCGATGAAATACATTAAAATTGTATACGGCTTATGGGTTATATACGGATATATATATATATATATATATATATATATATATATATATATATATATATATATATATGTGTGTGTGTGTGTGTGTGTGTGTATGTATGTGTGTGTGTATATATATATATGTATATATGTGTGTGTGTGTGTGTATACCATTACGTGTCATAGCGTGTTTCATTATAATAGAACTATAAGTTGTGCGATACAATTGTGAAAGTATATTTGTGCAGAAGTAGGTAAAAGAATGAAATAGGTGTCAATAATCTAGAAAAAATAAGAGTTATTCTTTTCTAGATTTCTTACCCTTCCTCTTCCATCCTGTTTAATTTTTATCGTCTTTTATTTTTATACCTTTCACTTTTTCTTGCGCACTTGAACATTTCACTGATTAGTTCATAGGCTTTAATAGTATGTTGTTTTTAAAACTAATATACGGTAATATACGGTAGTCGTTTTTTGTTTAGCTGAAAGAATAGTAGGAATAATGGTGCAATATGTCTTAAGAATAACAAAATAAAATATACATATCTCCAATGCCCAAATATAATAAAATTGTGTATAACTATTACATATTCTTAAATAAATTTAATTAATTGACACATGTCCAAAAATTCATTGTGTTTCTAAAATTTGAAGCTGTAAAATTTAGGATTTTTTTTATATAACGTCTAAGTGCTTAGTTAGGTCATTATTAAGAAATTCCGTAAATTTTACACAATTAATCAGTCAGAGAACACAGTAAATAAATAGTTTCTTTGGAATACTATTTCCTTGGCATATATCTGCTTACACATCTTCATTTTTATGCTTATAACAAATCTATCGATATTGCAACAAAAGTAGGTTTATCGAATTATGAGACGCTTTAAAGCAACATAAGAGTATATATCGATCGTTTACATAGAAAGAGCAAATTTTGAAAGTTATTTTAATAATAATATACATACGTACACACACACACACATATGTATAAATATATGTATATATATATATATATATATATATATATGTGTGTGTGTGTGTGTGTGTGTATGTGTGTGTGTGTCTGTGTGTGTATGTATATTCACGCATACATACATGTGTATATGATTTGCACCGTTTTCCAAATACATTACGTCCAAGATGGATCACCAAATTGATTTATTTAATTAACACTCCTCTGGATTACGGAATAATTCGATTAAGGTAAGTAGCGTTCCAAGCTACCTCAAAAAATTTAATTAAATATTGGCATTATTCTCTTATTTAGTCTTGAGAGAATAAAATGTAAGGTTTCTTAAGTTGGTCGGAGAGCCGCCCTTAATGCGTTTATATAATAAAGCCAAGATGGTGAAAAACTTTTCTCTCTCTCATTTTATTTGAACATCATATCAAGTTTTTTTCTTGATATTTTTCATTTTTTTTTTAAATTTTTAATTTCAACTTAAACATTGTAACTTAGTAGACAAGAGCTATTGAACGAAGTATAAGTTAATTTATATGAGTTTAATAGTTTTTTACCCTGGATAGGAAGCCACAATTTTTCACTTAATTTGAAAACCAACTGATTAAGTAGCCAAACGAATTTACTTAATTTTTGAGCACTAACAAATTACGTTTTTGTAATTTTTGGTCGATAAAATTGGAAATCGATAATATTTCACTAACTCTGTCTAAAATCACCTGCTTATGTTAATATTTTATCTATGTAAGTAAAATTCATTGTCTTTGTATGCTATTAACGATCATAATATAAATTATAGATTCTTTCTAACATTACGTAGGTAGTGATAAAATAGTAACACTGATTAAAGTTTTACTACTGCTGCTAGTCTTTTAAAAATCAACCCTTCGACAAGGATCTGAGAAATATCCCTACATTTCGAAATAAATTCAAAAACGTTCTCGAAAAAGCGGCAAACCGCGCTTGGATGAAAATCAACTAGAACTTTTAAACGTGTTCACAAGTTTGGATATGATCGAGATACCAGTACCCGATGGAAGTAAAGACAAATCTGTTCGTAGTTGCAAAACTTTGAGTCAGTTTTAAGAGCAATGCAATACAATGGGACTTAAAATATTTAAAAACGTAACATTCTTGCAGGTATCATTCCGAAAAGCAAGCACGTTGTAAAGTTGAAGCTGGTAATAATGGTAATAGTGAAGCTTATCAACCGTGTTGCATTGTTTCAAAAAGAAGACTTAAACACCTTGCCTTTATTTTAGGGTTAAAAGGAGTTACATTTATATAATAAGATGATAAATCGGGTATTACTACAATAAAAAAAAGCAGTCACCATCTACCCAATAGGCATTACTACAATAAAAAAAAGCAGTCACCTTTTCTAATGCACTTGGAATACCGAATCAAGTTGGGTGATCGGTCAAACCCACAAAGTTATTTCCTTAGTTTTTGCTGGGGGAGTGAAGTAATAACCATAAAAAATAACTGTATGGATCAATCCGAAGCTGTATCTTATTCTATTTATATTGCTATAAGAAGTAAGGATTCTTCATCTATGGATGCACAAATTTAAGTAATGGGATAATTTTCAAGTAATGAAACTAATATAATGGAGCTGGGGAGGTCGAACCACCTTGATAGATTCTTCAGTATCATCGAAAAGTCTGCCAGTAAATTAAATCCTATTTTTACGCTATTTATTGATGGCGAAGTCAAATGCACACCCAAGATACAAGATTCGTCGTGTATGCTACGCAATATTTTAAAAATTTTGATTTGGTTAATATGTATCTGGACGGAGCGTTTTCAATAGAATCGAGCAGCGCATGGCACTGGTTAACTTAATATAATTTTCCATTTTTTATTCCATATGATAATTTTATAATGCACCTGGACAATAAAAGGAAGATTGTAGATTAAGAACTTGAAATGAAAAATGTTGAGCTTGTTACAAATATATTATGCAACTTATGAAATGAACCTAGAACTAATAATTTCAATAGCTTTGCCGAACAATATCTCCTGTAGATACTTTTAAAAACTCGTTATTTATTAAGAGTGGAATTGGTTAGTTTTTATTATTTTGTACGTAATATTTTGCTTTCAAATATGTAAATCTGTGTGACGTTCTTTTATAACATCTCAAAATACGGAATGACGCCGTAATGCACGAAGAAAATAGCCCATATAGAAGTTATTTGCGTTAATTATACCTAATAACTTTATTATTCCATCTTTTCTAATCAAACATCAGACTCTCATGTTAAAACTGTATTTGCACCCTTCTTTATAATCAGACACCTTGAATATGGTTTCCTCCGTTTTCCTTTTGATTGCTAATGTCCAATCATCCCAAGCGCGGATCCACCGATGTGCATGCAAACAAGCCTTATAGACTTGTGGCGTCACACTTTCACGGTCTATTGAGGTCGATAGGCTGATGATATTATATCCAATGCTTTAATAAAATAACAAAAAATAGTGAACCGTACGTGATTCGGAATGAACCGAAGTACTAATCATATACGATATGCTAACACATTATATCACATTTTGGACAACATATATGTGTTTCTTTTTATCACATGAATACTGAAAAAAAGAGGTGACTGTTTGCTGGATACGTAGACATCTAATCATTTAAAAGTAAGAGTGTGTTGTATACATTGCTGCCAAAACTTCCGAACTGCCTTCTTTTTTGGTGGCGTGGCACTGACATTAGCAGTTTGTACATAGGTAACCTAACTTGAATCAAAAATGTTTACTTTATAAAGTTGTTTACTATTGTCAGTCAGTGTAAGTTGATTTAATTGCTTCTTCGACATAATATATATTGTATAATGGTAAGTTAGTTTAATGAAATTATTTCTATTTTACCGCTCTAATGCAAAACCCTACGCTATGTATCATCATTTGTAACTTTGTTTTATTGCATTGTTTATTGTATGTATGGTGTGGGTTTTTGGTTTGTTTTCTTGGAGAGGTTTTTGTGGCGTCTACTAAGAGGTTACTAAGTACCTATCTATTGAATTCTACAGCTACTCTCGCACTTATGCATCTAACGTTATAATAGCCCACTAATTAAATTAATAGGTACATATTTATGGAGCATTTCATGCTTAGAGAAAAATGGTGGTGATGCAGGTGGATCTAAGCGGAATCATAATACTGCTTTAACCCGAAAGATTAACACATATTTCTTAAAGAAACTTAGAGTTGAGGTTGAGGCCGGGATATTGAGTACTAGTACTGAAATTGAGAGTCCTCCAGCTAAAGTAAATAATGATTTAGACATTGCTTTTTCTTCTGATCAATCCACATCTACAGTTTTAATAGTATCATCATTGTCAGCTAGAACTAGTGGCTTGTCATTGAATTTTAAATTTGATTCAGATTCTGATTTCTGGTTAAAAATTATGCATGAGAGCTCTACTACTAGAAAAATATTGGAAGTCTCCACCTATGATTTTCCGCACCAAATTTTGCAAAAACACGGAAAAACGTACAAAAAACATGTCCAAAAATCACATCTTGAAAAATTCATTGTCTTGTGCTTTCACATAAAGATTAATACTTTATTGCAAATATTGTGCCTTATTTATCACTCCATCTGCCACTGATTTCCTTAGATTGAACCCTGAAGACATGCTATTACTGCAACATCAACGTAATCATTACCATAAGATGGATGTTGAAAGTGGGAAGAACTTTTTGGCGTATTATCCTAAGGTTACTCAAGGAATGGCTCAAGTGGCAGAAAATAGAGATCATAGTGATGTCTCCTCTTTAGAAAGAAATTTCCAAGCTCAGTTGAAATTTAAAATGCAGGCGACTCGGTTCTTGCACGCCATTTATAATCAACAACTTCTACAGCGACTTACATAAGCAAAATTATACAAAAAGAACTTATATATATACATTTGTAAAGAAAAGATTGAACTATTTTACAAAACGTGAAATAAGCTATGTTTTTCGCTATTATTTTTGACGAGACTACAGATATTTCTCATACCAAACATATGAATGATAGATTCAGATATTTTAATGATGATGTTATTTAGGAAAATTTTGAATGCTTGCTTCAATGTGAAGAAGGAAATAGCTTAGTTATTTCAAGTTGCCAAAAGCTATAAGATGTGGAGTTAGAGCTACAATTTTCCATTAAAACTTATATTACCACTTAGCAACCCCATTTTTTATAATTTTAACTTTTTAATTTTGAAGATGGAAAGAAGGAAAGGGATCGCGTTTTTTTGTAAAAGTATCTTATATAAAAATTCTATAAAAATATTAATGGTTTATTCACCCAGAATTTTTATACTTACTCTACCTTTACAAATACGTAACGATGAAAAAAATTAGGACAATTGATCTTAAGTGCCCCACACTTTTTTTTAATTTAAAGTTAATTTTTTTTTCATCAGAGACATCCTTTCTCTCTTGACCAACATTTTTATACTTAGTTCATATCGCTACAAAGGCGTGTTTCTTTAGTTTTTTTTAATTATAGTTTCTTTTTTTTGTCATAAAATAAAATTTTCATGCGTAGAATGTTTGTTTTAAAACTAAAAATAAAGAAGGTTTTTTTCGTTTACCATCATTTCATTTTTTTTTTCTTATTGTATTGTCATTGGTTCTTTATACGTACGCAAATTTTTAATAAATCTGACGCCTGGAAGTGAGTGAAAACTTAAATGAAAAATTTCGTTACATTCGCACATAGATGCAAGTGGAGTTGATAAAAACATGTTAATAAAAGTTTGTATGTCATATAACGAGCTTACGATGGTTGATACGAAACAGATATAATAAGAGAAGCGTTGTTCGCTTTAAGTTGACTGGGTGGAGATATTTCAATTTGCGATTCTTTCTTTCAAATTATTTGCGTCAATTTGCCAAAATAAGAACCATTTTAAGCGTTTACTTATTAGATATATTTAGATAACATTGTTTTGGAAAGTCACACAAATGCATTGACCCAATTAAAGATTTATCGAGCATAGTTATAATAATTAAAACAATAATTAAATTTTGAAAGAAACTTTTAATTGAATATTTTGGAACAAACAAAATATTATTCCTAATATTACGCAAATAATAATGGACTAATATCAATTTTACATTCATTTTATTTTATTTGTTCAAGCAGAAAAATTATACATGTCTCTCAAATGTTACTGTATGTAATTTCAATTAAATTTGATATAAATGTTAAGTGCTTGAAACTTGTTACCTAGTTTAAAATACGAAAAAGAAGTCACAAAATATTTTGAAAAAGGAATTTTTTTGATTATGTTATTAATTGGAAATAACAATTGGCCATTTTTGTCGTAATTTAGTTAGCAATTTAAAAATGTTGTATTAATGGTAAAATGAATTATTAATGCATAAAATGATATAATGTGAGGTTTAAAAAAAAAACAATTAAATTTCCAGAAAAAAAATTTTTTTTGTTTTTGTCATATTTCGATTGTAGGTAAAAAGCGGTTTCGTACTACATCTACGTCGGGAACGCTTTTTCATCAAGGAATTTCTTGGCTATAGTTAAATACGTTTTTTTCGTAACATTATTTGTTATACAATGACTACGTTATTAAAAAAAAGTACACCAATTTCTAAAATTCAAACAATGTTCCTACGTTCTGTATTCAAGAGAATCACTAGAAGCTATTACTGACACTAGACTCAAAACTGTATTTTAAACGAGTAAATTATTTATATAACACTACTTACTTCCTTATACTTAAAAATACTTTCTTAAATATTTAAAATTGTATTTTTTTTGTACTAAACAAGCAGATAACGTGATATCATGGTTACATTTCTGGCAAGTTTATTTTTCAACGTTATTTGCCTTGTTGAATTTCTAAAAACTGCTTACAAAATGTCTTAAATTTTCTTTTACATCTTTTAACTACGCATTACTCAATAAAAAAAATTACTACTATATTTCTCATGTTTCCACCTAAGTGTTTAAATGTAAACTACAATTTAACCATTTATTCATTTCATTTTGTACCTCTAATTTGTTCACGTTTAATTTGATTGTTTCAATTAAGAGGTAATTTTGGACAATTTTCCTCTTAAAATAAAATAATAATTAATACGAAGAATTTTTTTGTTCATTATCATTATTTTAAATAAGATTTGATAATGAAATTTGAAGTTATAAAGTTCCAAGTTATAATTTATTGAATAAAGTCGAGAGTTTGGCATATCAAATTGCATTATTTCTGCTGAATATCGTCATGAGAAGTGTATATATTTATTGTATTATTTGACATGTAAATTATTTTCAAAATCATAAAACGTTATTATATTTTCTTCATTTTGGCGTATGGGGTACGCGAATTATCCTTGTTTTGTGTAAAAAAATTTGGTTTATTTCTGAGATTCATTTATTTTATCTTCATCTACTTTGAAGCTTTTTTAGGTTTAAGAAATCATGTGTTAGTTTTCTGTCACAGCACGTATCAATCCGTATAACCAGAAGTAGCGGTGGCTACATATCCCGAAACTTCTTCGAAAGATATGTTAACAATCACGCAGTGTCTTTCAAGATTAATTACATTTTTTTTTAATTATAGGCCCAGTAGCTCTAATTTATAATATTTAACGACAATAATATTAACATGAGTTTCAAGAATTTAAACTACCAAGAATCGAAATAATTTCAAATAATTCTTTGACATTGATTAAAGATAACAGGTAAGATAATTTCAAATAATTCTCTGTCATAGATTAAAAAGTTACGGGCATGAAAATTATTGCACTTAAAAATTCGCCGTCAAAATTAACCTCCAACAAGAGGAATTGAGGTATGGTAATGTGAGTACAGACACCGTAAGTACAAAGCAAGATTTTAAGGCTTAATTGAAAATTGTACTAGTAATATACCCAAAAAGCTAGGTGCATATACAAGAAGTTCAAGCTACAAGAAGAATGTGGAACAACGTAACACGTGCTTTCAATAACTCAAAGCTGAACGGGTTTACTTTGAGATTTATGTACGATGACTTTTGTCGAATGTCGATATTTAAACTCTGAAACATCGCATTAAATGTGGATAATAAGTGGTTTATAAAGCAGTTTACAATTTAAGTTCCGCTACAAAGACCAGCGTAAATTCCGCTAAAAAGAACAGTGCTGACATGATTTTTTAAGACGTCGGAATAAGCAAAACCGACAAAAAAGTTTTCCAATCTAATTAATATTTCAAATAAAAAGGTTATAAAAATAATCCTCGAAGAAAACTCCTTTGTTTTAATTGCAATAGATTTAGTCACATAAATAAGAAATGCATATTAAAACGAGACCAGAAAGCAACTCAAGAAATGAAGAAAGAATAAGCCATACAACCGTATATGCACCGCCGAAAAAACAATGGTACTTGTTGCGTATCATCAGCGCTTTCATGCACATAACCAAACATAAATACCTTCTGCATAAAGAGATGTATAGCCACCGAAATTTAGAAGCAGAGACAAAGTCATCAATTGATACAATCAAAGGGAGAAAATGCAAACCATAGCAAGTAAAAGCTTCCGAACAAAACTCAAAAACAGAATTTTAGTGTTATAGAGAGAAGTCTACAACACGATGAACAGACTCGATTGTTTCTCAAATACAGAGGCCCAGGAACCACAAAATCAAAATAGTCAGTGCACATTGTTATTTGTGGTCCAATGGAAGCCAAGTAACTCAGTGAAGTAAAATATTTATTGATATTTATGGATCATTGTTCAAGAAGGGTATTTACCTATTTTTTACCCGAAAATCAGATGCAAAAAATAAATTTAAAGTGTGTAAACTTTATGTAATACTGGAACTGTGAGCTGTTCGACTTTATGTTCGCATATACATATGTCTTATTTTAGAGTAATCATTATATTCAAGTCTCTGCGTTGTTGCATTTTATATATGAGGAGCCTTTTAGAAAGCTTCTAATTAGGTGAAAGAGTTAATATATAAATATTAGGTTCGGCATATGATAACGTCACCAGTTCCTGTACAAACCTCTTTTATCTATGGTAGACGATATGAACACGGTGACTCAGTGATCGCACTTCCTTTATCTACTCCGTAATAATAAGAGTTTCGGTGGCTATTTGCTAGGAAATCTCATGATAAAAAATATAAAAAAATCACACACGTATGGTAAAATTTAATATATTACAACACTAAGGTCAAATTAATGTTATTTATTATCTTTAATTATGATTAAATATTTTGATAACAGATGAGTTAATTCTTCGTTAAGCTGGTAATAAGTAAATCTTAACTGAGACTGACCAGACTAAACAAAACAATTGTAACATATCTTTTAACCAAAGAGCGAATTGCTGTTTGCTTTATTTAGAAAAATCTGCATCAAGAGAATAATTGTTGTTAGACAGCTAGATTCAAGTATATTTACGTAAATTTGCTGCTGTTGCTAATTCTGCATTGATTGTAAATCTCTCTGGAAGCAACTACCAATGAACAAAGCTCTTGACATTCCACAAGCAGCTGAGCATCATCTTTTTGGCACTTATTTCAGGTTTGGATACTGAAACTCCTGTTTCTTTGATACCCAGCCCGTCCAATTCAACAGGACTACCGGTACTAGGCTCGTCTTCAAGATCATAATCTTCATTCCTGGATTTTCTGAACCAAATCTTTGCCATCGCGTAAGACACCGTGAACTCACCCATCGCATGACATATTATTTGTGGCAGTTTTTGCATCTTAACCCAGACGAAATTCGTAAAGTAATGGAATCCGTATTGGATATCGATTTAAATACATTATATTTTGTGTAATTCACTAAAGCTTCGACGCTGACTGTTGTCAACTGACTACACTTTGGCTTGTTTATACCCTAGAGTAAAATCTTCTAAAAGTATCGAGAATCTTTCTAGAAAAGTCCCGAAGTTGTGGCTGAAAACTTACTAGTCAACCGAATTATTTATTTATTTACTCATCATTTGTGAGTTTGTCGGTTGTAAATTTGAAACTGTTACTCCTTCAAGTTTATTAATATTTTAGATTGTATTTAAGGCAGAGCTTGATTTTATATATATATTATTTTATATATAAATAGACATGTTTTAAATCAGTGGTTCATCAACGCAGGGTCGAAACTAATGAATATAGAAATGTAAAAATGCAGAGTAGATTCAATTTGTAACATAAGGACTCAATATGCTATGATAATGGAAAGAAAACGTAATATTGATTTGATCACAGTATTTTTCTTCTAAATTAAGTGTAATATTAACTAAATTATAAGAATTTTCACTCATTTTTTCCATAAAATATTCATGAAAACCTTAAAAATCCTACAAATAAAAAACGACAAATATTTGGAATCCCAAAAAGGATTTTGAATCCTTAAATTTAAGTGAACACTACAAATATCAATTTTATCAAAGTCCTATTGATACGAATAAATCACGCAAAATTAAATAAATCTTTCAACTGATTAAATGCCTATTAGATGGTTAAGCATTTTAATAATTTTCTCATCTTTTTAATGCACTTAAATTTTTGAAAATTATTAAGATGAAACTGGATAAAATAGTCGCTATAGAAGAAAAGGGTTAATAGAAACTATGCGTGGAACTAACGGTTGATTCCGTAAAAATCCATCATCAGATGGCTACAGAGGTCACTTAGATCATTCCAATGATGAACTGTATTCATTTCAAGCAAACATATGTAAACTGATATTTCTTTTCAGTTAGTTCCATAAACCATATACCCAACGAATTATAATGTTAAATTGAGTTTCCACTTCATGAAAAAAAAACTGATGAGACTATATTTACGGATATATTTTATTTTACCAAAAAGCCTAGCTAAGGTCGGTGTACTAAGCGCAAAGGAGTCTGCTCTATAGTAATGCGGGGTCAATTATTTATTTTAAAAAACATGAAAGACTGAAGAAACAGAAAACCATTAATCTGCTGGAAGTATGTGAAGTGCAACACATACAAAATGCAAGTAAATTATCACTCAAGTTACAGCATATTAAAATGTATAAGTAATTTATTATTAAATCATAATGCATATTAAATATATGAAAATTGAGGGAATTTTGATATATATACTCGTAATAAATTTTGGAAAATTAGTATCAAGACTATTCTCATTTATATAATTTAATTTTAGAACATAATTGCACCTATTTACGGCAAGTGTGAGTGGGAAGATGGAACCCTAAAACTTTAATTTAACAAATGGTGGCAGTTGCTTTTCTTAACTCCTATAGCTCCTTCATAATTTATTTTACCTAATAATATTTAAGTTTTGAGATCTAATATTATTGAGATCAAAATTAATTAAATGGATACCACCAAGCATCTTCATGCCAAACAATGAGACATAAACTTGGTTACACTATAAAATATCAATTAGGGCTTTATTCATGTCAAGGCCCTGTTATTATATATGGCTGTGACAAACGATAAAATATCGAATTCAATGAATAAATGCTCTATTGATAATCTTGGGTGTAGTCTTAATGGAATTAATTTCATTAACTTTAATAATTACTTTTCTGGCTTTTTAATATACTTTGATTATACATTTAATAAAAAAATTGAATATTCTCTGGAAAATTTTGGACTGTTTTGGACTGATGCAAAATATATAATACCCGTTAGCTACATGAACACAATATTGCCGGTTGAGGCTATTCTACAAGTAATACAGGCATCCGAGGTGACCACCAGTATCACTATTAAATCGGCTCCCTGATGTACAACTTCCAAATATTTTAAACATTTATGGTCAATTTATATACTGACATAACTAAGTATCTTAACGCGAATATAAAAAAATTCTACATTTCTTTTACTACAGGTGTAACTCGAAGCCTTGTCCTATAATATGCTATATTATGTATGTACTCTAGTAGTGTTCTCAGTACTTCCATGCACATCATAAGAAATAACATCAAATATAAGGGACTGAGCAAGGTGTATAAATTTAGTTTTCTCTTCAATAAAATACTCCAAAACAGACACATACTTTTTATTATCTACACTAATTTTTAGATATTTAAATTTAATCAATTGCTTTGTTAAAGATAAATGTTCCTTTCAAGAAAACCGAAATCTTATTGAAAAGAATTTTATCTTCAAACCAAACCATATAATATCATCAATTTTCCAGTTAGTTTCAAAATAAAATGAACTACGTTTTAAAAATGTAAAACTAATGTATAATATGTTTTACGTTCATAAATATACTAGGCGAACTATAATATTGGTTAGGTAAATATATAATTTGTTTACTAATTGAATATTTTTTAAGTCACTATTGTTTCAATACATTTATGGAAAATTAGAAACCTTATACACTTGCCTGAAACTTTATAGATACTATTTAAATAGTTATTAATGTAAACTACACTTTCACCTTTCTGATTTTTTTTTGTTGCTATTCTAAATAATACATGTCTAGTCCTTTTGAAATTAAACTTAATTTTTTTTTGCATTATCAGACAGTGAGTCAGAGTATAAACTAATTGGCTATTTGAAATAAAATACTTCTCAGAAACGAGTACAGTAAACTTAAAATTTGGCATAGACCAGAATCATATATCTATTTTCTCATTTGCAAGAATTTTGCAGTATCTCTAGGACTAAGCTCTGAAATCGAATAAAGAATATAGTATTAGATGGTATTTAGCCCTCGGAACTTGGTGGTGCATTATCTTTCAACCGATAAGCCTGGTATGATTTACCAAAAATTGTAATAAAAACAACAAATAATTCAGAAAAAAGAAATAAACGAATAAAATTAGCAAAGAAAATATAGACTTATGATTAATGTCTATGAATGAATGATATAATTAGAAAATTTCCAATGGTAACCGTAATATCGATGACATTTTTTCCTTGAACAAAACGCAAAGATTTTTATAATAGTTACATCAAAATAGTTTAGTAATAGCTATTTCCAATAGCTTGTATAATTATATTAACGAAAATCGTGAAATGATTACATACCCGTGATATATGTTAATGAACTTATTTTTTAACTTGAGTATGGCGGATTATAATTTTCTGAGGGGAGAGGTTCTCTTGCTGCCCACTTCGTAAAATTTATTCAAGAAATATATGGATGTCATGCAATATTAGAATCAGTTTTAATTTACATTCATGTTAGAAGACTACTGGTTCTACCATACTACTCTTACGGGGCAACATTCTGCCTTTTGTACTCTCGTCTCTCAATTCAGCGGAAATACATAATTGTGAATTTAGATCTCATTTGCTGCCAATCAATTAGGGGGGAGGAGTTCGGATGAATGGCAGAACACAAGAAAAAAGCTCAGCTTGTTCGAGCCGAAATCTTAGTCCGAGCTTCCAGTAACCATATTAACGTAAAATGTTCATCAACATTTGTACAGTATTCGCTATTTTATTTGTTGACCTTACAGATAATTGAAAAAATGTGAAAAAAATGTTTGCATCAATATTTCCAAATAATTAGCATATCAGTTTCTATTAGAACAAGTGAGTTTTCTTTCTAGTGTTCTGCCATACACTGAAACTATGGTAACGACCTACTTATATTTAACAACTAAATATGCTTGAGTTAATACACATAAATAAAGTTTTTATCTAAGACCTTTAAACTTTTTTATTAGAAATTATTTTGCTTTAACTTATTGCTTACAAAATAACAAACATTTTAATAAACAAATAATTGACGTCAATACAAATTGTTTAATGTACCCAATTAGTAGATGTAAGTATTATAATTCAAGAAGTGAGGAATTAAATTGTAAATTTCGTTAAAATTCAGTTTTTCAAAACTGATAAAACCGAAAACTTACAATATAAATCAGGCAAGTTTATATCTCTCAATCTATCACATAAGTTTTTATTTAGAAATGGATTAATGAAAACTTATTATATTATGTTTATAATTTACACTCAGAAATATGTGTTAATCAATGTCTGGGGAAACAAATCAAATAATTTGTTTTTAATTTGAATAGAAAATATGATAGTAATATTTAGAGCAATTAAAAGAACTTTGAAATACTTTTTTAGAGTTTCGTGTTAGGTAGTTCTAGAAATATTATCAAAATGCTTTTTTTTCTCGGAATCATTTTGTTGTAAAATCTTAAAATGGAGTAGTAAAAAGCATATTAACCCTCGAATATTTCAATGGAGAGGGTGAATTAAATACCAATTGTTCTTGTAATTTCATATGTCTTCTGTAGTTTCAATTTAAAAAGCAATTTATAAGATTTCCAAGTTGTATTTTTTTGTATTTTAAATAAAGTAATGGTGTAGATAATATTAAAACGCCGACAGATAATAATACGATTATTTCTGCTCTACTTTAACAACTGAACTTCATTAAAAGTCACAATTACATATATATATATATATATATATATAAACAACGTCAATAGATATTTTACCCAAGGTTCTAAAGCTCATAATATTTGTGAAATTCCTATTAATTCTTTTTTACTAAGAAAGATGTGTTAGGTTACACAATTACATTGTAAAAAATTAAATTAATATTGGTAGAATTTGTTAGAAATACTATGTATGCGAGTTCAGCTTATTTTTAACAGGTTTTATAAATTAATGTGTTTGACCTTCAAACTTAAATTACGTTTAAATAATATGATTTGGAAGTGCATTAAAATCTAAATATACAAAATATACATCTTACCAAAGTAACGGATTTATCCGTTTTTAATTACGAAACTACGGAAGGGGACATGTTGTATAAAGGGTATATTTTTAAACACAATTCTTTAATTTATTTAAATTTTATTAAATATGACTAAATGTATTTAAACGAATAAACGCACGGATATGTTTAAACGTAAAAATATAAACTTTTTTATTTGACTATACATTTAACTACTCTCAGTTTTCTAAGAATTACTATATTTATAAACTTTACACACAAAACTAATCACAAGCTGTCAAATATATTTCATTCTTCTTCAAGATGAATGGAAGAAGAAATGGAGCTTGATAAATGAAATTGTCTTAGCGGGACGTAATAAAACAAATTAAACTATGTCAAGAAGCGTCAACGCAGAGGGCGCCAGCTTTAGTGCCTCCTGAAAATATCCTTTACCCCATTACACCACCTTTCTTAATTCTTCCAAATACTTTTCACGCAGTCATGACAGCAGTGATGGAAACTGTATTACAAAGTGCGAGAAAAATAGGGAAATTAAAAAAAAAACAATAAGCGAAACCGTCCTCGCTTTGCGTACACTAAACACCTGCCGTGTCAAGTTTTGTGATTGTGATTTTTCATGAAAGTGTATAAGTAGTAACGCTCCAGTAATTTAAGGTAAAGGCTAAAATGGTGAAAAATAATATGATATACTGCGCTGTGAATAACGGTCGATAATGCTTGTGTTAGTTTAGAAGCATTTGAAATTACTTTAAATTCTTGCAACTTTAATTGATTTTATATAGATTACTGCTCATGTTTTGACCTCATTTTGTTTTCCTCTTTCTTTCTCTTTATGTTAAGTGTCAGTGAGAAACGGTGGACTAACGCTGAGAAACTTATCACTAAAGTGAAGAATAAATATTCCGTGGCTCGTAGTGAAGCGAAAGAAGATCAGTACGGAAAATATTAGATAATTTATAAAACTTTCTAAATATTGAAGAAATAACCATATATGTATACTTAAAATATTTACAATCAATAAGTAGTCATAAAAACGAAACTCACATTTATCGGTATTGTCATTGGAAAATTTATATAAAAATATAAAAGACCTGTCAAGCTCGAGTAGACCTCGTACTACGAAGATTCCGAATACGTTTAGGCACTTATTAATGGGTACATAGTAACATTTATGGGTACATATTATTTCTATTAAACTATATACAAAAATTAATTTTTCACAAAGTTAGTATATCGCTTACTATATCTTTCATAGGCTTAAAAAGAAGGTACAACATTTCAAAAATCATAAGAACAAAATAATAGTTATAGTGTCTTTATAATATCCTAGCCAAACTTTACTAACGCTGTTTTCTCCATAATTCTTGACTCACTAATTTCAGAAATAAATGAAGCAATGCATTTTGAATATGCAATTTAGAATAAGCCCTTTGAAATAATATCCTATATAATATGCAAAATTTAAAAAGATCTTAAAACATTAATTTACTTCATATGTTTAAAAAGTTAACTAGTGTAAACTATGTGGATTAATAATATGTATGCTAGGATTCTTTCAAGTTCCTACGTCGCATGGATTTTGAGAAAATTGGCTATGAATATAAAAAAATTTAATGTATTGCCCACTATAATTTCGTAAAAGTAAAAATGTGACACATATTTTAAAAATTGTGAAATATAAAATCATCGGGATTGTGTACCTTTGCCCGGGTTTCTGACCAAACCCTATTAAAAGCCGATGTGTTTTTTTAATGGAGCTGATTAATAAAAGAGTTGATAGAGAAAATACTTCAAAGTAATAAAAATATTGAATATATTTGGCGTTAATTTTGTAGAAATTAATTATTCTCAATTAAATGAAACTACGTGATGTAGCATTATTTCTACTTTCTTTAAGTTCTTTACCACGACATAGGTTTCGTTGTATTACAACATCTTCAGGTGGGTTATTAGCGAAGAAGATCTTTCCTAATAACCCACCTGAAGATGTTGTAATACAACGAAACGTAGGTCGTAGTAAAGAACTAAAAGAAAGTAGAAATAATACTACATCACGTAGTTTCATTTAATTGTTGGTAATAAAAATATAAGAAAATACGATACAAGTGACAGAAAATATATTAATTTCTTAAGATTGGTTTGTAAATTTATCTATTTAGATATAAACTAAAAAGCAAGGAATCGTTATCAAATATGGCTTGTGGTTATGACGTGTAGTAACATATTGGCTATTTGTTATGTTTAGCTTCGCTCAAGTGGAGTACTAATTAGTGTCATGGAAAATATGTATTTGTGTATTTGTTAACCAATAAAGCTTTAACGGTGAATAGATTTGCATGGAAATTTATTTAGACCTAATTAATGTTTCAAATTAACTTAATTTACTTTCTAAATCAAGAAATAATCAAATTCGGACAATACAAAAAACAACTTTTTTTTATATATTACCAAAAATTTACTACTACTTCTATCTATTCATGATAAAATATGTATATAAAATTTATTGTTGACATATCTCAAGGATTCCAAACTTAATATCGTATTTACAAGGCGTAGGTTTCAATTAAACTTTCGGTATCTTCTGAATATTTGAAAGTAAACATAATAAATTTATAGCTTAAAATTAGTTAGTCAGAAGTTGGTTAATAAATAATTGGATTGATTCTCAATTTTTAGTGAAGATTGTTATTGTCAGAAATATTAAAAGAAGGCGCATATAAAAATATATTATTTCCAGTGAACCTTGCCTTTACTGAAGGTGATATAAATTCAATTTAGTATAATAATATAATAAATTCTAAGCAACTGGAGCTCCATGCCTATGTACTTACCTGTATATGCTAACCTAACTATTTAGTTTTTTATTTTCTTGCTGACGTCGTAACAAGTCAAATGGATCAAAACTCGATAAGTTTACTCCTCGTTACTGAAGAATTACTATCAATACCTTACGGTTTCTTCATTTTACCCTAATTTGCTAAAGAGTAAATTTATGCCGCCCTATCTTATTAGATTATTATTAGACCTATATCATCTAAACTTAATTATCGCACCTGGGATGTTCAGTATTTAGGAATGCTATAGTATAGATTCAATTTTAATGGACCACAATGGTAGTATATTTTTCCAAACAAAAAAGAATCATATAAATCAGTTGATAAATAAATGAATCCTTATGTGCCAATTTACAAGTGGGACTCATACTAGAAAGAACATTTATTTCAAAACAATAAAATTGCTTTCAAATAAATGAAAAAAAAAATGTATTATGATATACTGAATCTCAAATGTATTCATTTGAAATTATACTTAATATAAATAAAATATTCAGTTTTAAGTCAGAACAATATATAGAACGTATACATTTTAAACCTATAACTTATTTTGTTTGCAATTTAGCAACTTATGACTAAGGGATGGACGAATGAACGAACATTGCATCGTAACAAAAATTGAGTCGCATTTTGACCCTTTAGACTGATACTAGACCGAGTGGGATTTTTACGCCTATATTTCCTCTTCACTTTTTAGTTCTTTATTCAGCATCGATAATTGGCACTTTTTTGGAATCGCCATAGGCTGCTGTTTCTTGTTTTTGTCGTTTTCCAAAATTCTGCTTATATAAATTCATTATTTTCTTCGGTATCCTTGATATTTGCAAATGATACCTTCACTTCAATCCAAAAGATTTTTTCAACGATACCCTCAAGATTAAAATTATCTTTTGATGTTTGATCGCCGCAAAAATGACTTCGTTCAAAATTAATGTAAAATAATTCTGGAGATATTATAAAACATGCCGACAAAAATATAACTTCCCCTCGTGTATCTCGAAAAAACTCAATATCGCTGAAATAAAACAAATTCACCGAAAATTGACCTAAAGTTTACTGGAAAATAACTAACGATGATTTTATATTTCTTAATTCTTGAGGTATTCACCACATTTTAAGTCTATGAAAAATATAATAGGTAATCAATTTATATGCGTGAATAATTATATTATTATTTGTAAATAGTTTGATAGAAAATATATGTACCCTTATGCGGTTATATGTACCCAATTTTATATTGGTTCTGATCTATTAAAAAAAATTTCGGCGTTTGAATTGAAAACATCATTTACACATTATAAATTGAATTACGGTGCAAACTTGTCGGTCTCTGCAATAATTTTCATTCAAACCAAACTTAAAATAGTGCAATATCATTGGTGGAAGACATCAGATATATGTGAGTAACAAGCAAAATATGCCTGAAGCTCTTATTCTTAAATGGTCTCACGCGAGTAGAAATGACGTTTATGAAATTTGAAACTTTGAATATTGTTTATGCTGTAATATATTCGTTACAGAGTGAAAAATCTAATAAGTGTCTATTATTATATTGGTGTTTTAAGTTCTCCATATATCTTATTTTAACTATAATTACACATATACACATTTCATATTTTACCTAAGTGGGATTATATATTTATAATTAATTCGAGTGTATGCCATGTTATACATTAACATGAACTGAACAGAAAACTAAATATTTAGATCATAAAACTATGAATTTAGAATTATATTTTGATATCCACTATGTTACGAATATTAATTACTTGTTCCTTTGTACGTCAGATGTGAACTGCGTTAAATCAATTAAACTTGAATACTCCGCCCTCATTCTATATGTATGGGAAGGCATATAAAAATATTACTGCATATTGATTCATACCTTTATCTATAGTTATACTTGCACAATTTCAAGTAGGTGCATCTCAAATTGCAAAAACTGAAGTAAGACTATAAAGGAGATGGCAGATATGATTATATTATTGGGTTCCTTATTTCATTGAAAATTGTAATTAAAGTATTTTCAATTTTCCAAAGATCAGGCATAAATAGATCGTATCAGAAAATCGCGGAAATGTTTTTAATAATTTTGCAGGTTATTTAAGATTCCGGAAACGATTGAAATGAAAATGATTCGTGATGCGAGCGAAATGAAAATGATTCGTGATTGAAAGCTGAATATGAACTCAATTGAAATTATTAGAAATTTAACTGTCTTTGAGAAAAGAAATTCGAGAAGAATCTAACAAAATGTATATGTTTATTGTACATATGTAAATTTTCGGAATAAAGCATTTATTTCAATTTATAAAGTCAGTTAAAAATATGTTCCACACGAAAAATAAGTTTTCTGCGTTATATCATTTTTTAAATATTCGTTTGTAATCTGTACCAACCTTTTATTTAAATGCCAAAGCTAGAGTGATTATTTTAATATTAGTTTGGCAACTTATAAACCTGCACACAAACTTTTGAACTATATGTATTTAATCAATAAAAGCAATTGCTAATTATATAAGCAACGTCGGTATCTAGCACTTGCTGCCAAGGTGTAGGCAGAGCTAAAATTCGGTCCTTGTAGAAATATTTGGGCCTTTGACTGAAAAACCGTAAGATTCGATATTGATATGAATTTCGTCTTTAAATTTTCTATGAAGTAAATAATTAGACCGAGAACAAAACAGGTGGTAATTAGTTGGCGAAAGATCTGAAGAGTATAGTGAGTGAAGTAGCATAATCCATCCAAGTGAAAGTAATTTTTCACGCGTTACTTTTGCTGCGTGGCGTCGAGCATTTTCACGTAAAAAATAAACTTTGATTTTATTTGAAGGAAGTTTTGCGGTGACTTTACTCCATTCTTCTTAATAAATCTTGGCTGTAATTATACTATTAGTTTAAAAGAGTTCCCAACGAGTAACTCCATTTATATCCCACCATGCACTCAAAAGTATCTTTTTTCCAATATTATATTTTGGCCTAAGTACACCTTTTTCTCCAGCTCCTAGACCCTATTGTTTACACTAAAAATTAACATAACCCACTTACTTTTCATCTCCTGCGACCAGATACTTTAGCCTCTTGTTGGTATTACGGGTAGCTCCAAGCACACAATAGCTCTCCCCTGAAGTTAAATGGATGTTAACTCATGTGGTAGCCAAACGGAATATTTCCACTTTTTTCGCACATTATGAAGTTGCTTTTTCGTTGAAGTATAAGGTCATGAAAATAGCTCTGCTCTGCAGTGTAAAGCCATGAATTATATTTAATCAGAAATCTGTTTCAATAAAGCTTTTAAATGTTTCTGAACCAATTGTAGGAGGTTGCTTTGGATGAAGTTTTATGGGACAGGCAAAAATGTCTTTCTTTGAATTTTTGGAACCAGTGCTTGAATAAGAGGACATTCCTTCATCCCTCCTTGTGTATATATTGCGTGATGCTTTGCTGGTTTATTGCTCTGAACGACATTTATGAAGAAAAAGTTCTAAGTTCACTTGGAAATACTTTCATTTTTAGTTTGTTCTTTACTCGCCGATTACTCAATTGTAAACCGAACAGAAGATCGAATGCTACACTCTTTATATACCCTACAAGAAATATTCTAGAAGCTCCTATAATATTCCAGAAATCAGTCGAAAAAAGTATAGGGTTTATAAGCTGCTAACTTAATAAAACAAAAGTAGTAACTCTAAAATCACCGGTACAATATTTGACTTAAGTATAAGGCATTAAGCTCATTTATGTGACAAAAGGTCATGAGTATGATAGGTCTTGGGTATGATACGTCTTCAGGAAGATTTTTGCGTGATCACTTAGTTTTCCTAATATATATTCCATCCTCGATGACATATAAAGAGGTTTCAATCGCTTGCTTCATGTATGTTATATCGGCCGCGTGGGTAGCAACAATATGGAATTTGCGCTTAAACAGGTCTAGTAAAACTTTGTTGCCCAGACATGTTTTCGTCGTACATAGTGTGCAATTTTTTTGCTTCACCCTTAACTGACATGTTAAATATTAACTTAATCGTGTATTTATGTAAAGTCATATATTTTTTTAAACTTTCGCGATTCGAACACATATTTTATTTGAATTGAATCGGGTTTTTCGCGGTAATTATCTATTTAATGAGTGAACCTAGATATCATAAACTAAGTACTCACTATGTCCCGACGTTTCAGACTGGTTGCACAGCCTGTGGTCACGGGAAGACTGAAGATGTATAGGAGTCACCGCTGCGACGCGGGAGTGTTTTTCAAAACTACCCCCACTTGGTTGATTGTAGAAATCTAAGGCGCGTTCACACTAGACCTACACACTACACTGACGGTGTAATGACACTTGGGTTTATGTACACATCGCAAACACCTAGTTGCAATCACTGGATTCCAAGCCGCCGAGAGTTTGAATCCGTCTTCACGGTTGAAATTTGGATGTTTTTTAATTTCAATCGCTTCCTGTATAATCCTCTTGAAATAATGAGGCTCAGAAGAAATAACCTTGGGGTCATGAAGTTCGATCCAGTGATTGGGCCCCGAATCAACTAAGTGTTCTGCTATAGCAGACTTATTTATCTGGCGGTTCTTCACAGCTGCTATGTGTTCCTTCATGCTTTCGGCGATTGTCCTTTTTGTCTGACTTATGTAGGAAAGACCGCAGCTACAGTCGATTTTATAGACACCTGGCTTCTGCAATGGAATTACGTCCTTTGGTGTCCGCAGCTATCCCCAGTCTGAAACGTCGGGACATAGTGAGTACTTAGTTTATAATATCTAGGTTTACTCAGAGTGCAAATAAAATAAAGGAGATATTTTATATAATTACAAGGAGATATGTTATATATTAGTAAATATTACAATAAAATACCGCATTGATTTTTCAATAACAAACATAATAAAAAAAATTAAAACTTTGTTGTTCACCCCAAAAAATAATTATATAATAAAATTGGGTTAACGCAATGCCTGCGCCTGCACGTTCTGAACAAATGGATAAATTTCAGATTAAATTTTTGCCACAGTCACCATTACCGTGAAGATCGACGGTGTCAAAATTTCGCTCCTTAGTTTTGGTTTAAACCAATGCTAAAAACCCTGTTTCACATAAGTATTTTGAGAAAAAAGGCACAATTAATCGAAAACAAGAGAGCCAAATTTTGGATTAAGGAGGAAACGTTTAATTCAAAGCTACACAAATGGAATATTCGTTAATTTGTGATATAAATAAAGAAACAATCGTACAGTACGCATACGAGTGCGATTGTTTTCTGCGTCTGCCGTGGCCTGACTTATCTGACCGTTAGAAATGTGTGCGGGCGCGGTGGATAGAACGGAAGCGCGGGTGGAGTGCTGCAAGTTGAGACTTGTCAAAACTTGAACAATGACCGAATGAATTAATGAGTGGACTTGACACTTCAAATGAAAAGTCGATCTCTAGAATATTCGAACATATTGTGCTCCCTTTATGATTTCTACGTCTTTCTAGTGAGGCGCACTCCTTTAGCTGGGAAGTTCTGAATTCTAAAGCATTCAGTATCTATGGACGTTATATGCCGAAAAAGACTACGTGTCCGCCCAGAACCATAAAAATTAGTAAAGGTCAATATTAGTTCACAGATTATAACCAAAATAATTGCGGTCAATTCAAATTATTCTAGAACTTTTCATTATGTGGAAAATGTATCAAGATTTAATGTCAGCAAAAATGCATATTTGAGTCATGAGTTACACACCACTTAGAAAGTTCGAATATACTCATATACTCTATAAGAATAAACCTAGAGGTCTGGAAATTTACAGATTTGGGCGTCAGATTTTATTCACGTATAGATTTTCACCCCAGAAAACACACGTAAAAAAATTAAAAATTTTAGTTTCGTAATATTTAATTCTAGAAGTAACTTTGTTTCCACTATAATATAATATTTCTTTCACATTTGTTCATAATTTCATGTATTTTGAGTATCTTATGTTCTACTTCGTTGTATCAATAGAGAACGCGTTCCTTTTATAAATTTATATTTTATTTGTTAACAGGTAGAATTTTATATATAGCACTCTTTAAAGCTCACGTTATTTAAACAATTTTTTTTCTTTTTTAAAGCATGAAAGAGTTTTGACACCCCCAAAATATAAAAACATTTTCTATCGTTTATTGACGATTAATTATTATAGATTTATTAAGAAAGGTGGTCATTATTAGTTTTCAATCTGAATTTTGATATTACATTATAGAAATGTAGATATATTTTGAACCGAAATGTTTCAATAAAAGTATTTTATATAAATATTAGAGTTGATATTACTTTTAATTCGTATAATTTTTCTTAAATTTTTAACATAAACAAATTTGCAAATCATGTTTTTAACTATAAACACTCAATTAATATATAAAGCACACATGTATCGTATTATTGCAGAATTTAAAGCTATTCTTGGAAACAAGTAACAGTAATAATTCCGTATTGCTTCTCAGAAATATCCATTATATTCATAGTTTGAACACGATACGATCGATCTTTATAATAGATCTTTACGATTTTTTGAGATTGAGGTTTTTATACAATAAAAAGGTAAGGGTGGAAATATTTTAAAGTCATAAAAAGGAATGCAATTTATTACCTAAGAAAATGAATTGAGTGTTAAAAAAGAGAGAGAAATATTTTAATACGGACAACGATCCATCGTAAGTGTATAATTGTTACAGTAATTATGGAAAAAAGAGGGTCTTAGTTATCTCATAAAATTATATACTAAAAACAGTGAAAGTAACATTATTTGGAAATATTTAACTAAGAGTTTAAAAAAGTATTCATTAGCAATTTTACCTTGGGTGGGGCATAATTATGAAAATATGAAAGCAATATAATATTGTCAATAATAATATAGTCATTTAATATTACATTCAGCTTAAAATAATATTAATTAAAAAAATATATATAAAAGGGCTTTTGTTTTATTTTTTTCCTGTTAGTCGTAGTCAATACGTTTTTATAGTCACGTAAAAAATAACCGTGAATTGCCCAGACAAATTTTTAATAAAATTAGAGGGTACCCAAAAAAGCAGTTATTAGTTAGTAATTATGTGGCAGTCGACTAACAATTATCGGCAGGTACAACTCGAAGATCATAACGATGTCATTTATTATGACATAATATAAAAGGTATTTTATATCATGTTATAATAAATTATGTATTGTATATTTTAACATATTGTAACACAATTTAAAATATATTTTAACATAATACAGTGCTGTCAATATTTTTGGTCATTATGATTATAATATCGATAGTATAAATTAATAAAGTGAAAACTAGCAACGTCACTTACAAAGAATTACTATAGATGGAATGTCAGGATAGCGGAGACGAAATGTTTGTCGAAAAGTGTCTCCATCTACTTATATAAAACAAAATATATTTAAAAGGTAACATTTAGATTTCAACCGAACATTGGAGATATTTTATGAAAATCGCTTTAAAACCATTAACCCTTTGATCACTTACACTGTATTGAATTTAAGTAATACTGATTATAAATTTAATTTATTTTATTATCCGTATGTCTCCGCTTAATTTTTGATAATTATCATATTGAGCATGCCGGCGAACCTTGAATATATATTTTCTTAACAGACATAATCAAAAACGTTGCGAATTTTGAAGAAAAATAGAAAAAAAAATTATTCCCATTTTAATATTTTTTTTCAGTTATCACAACGCTTTTAGAAATAGGTGGAATATTATATAGATATAACCAATTATCCACGAATTTAATTAAGCAATTAACACATTTTGCGATGATTATTTATTGGGTTATATGAAGAAGTTATTATCACTTTTTCGTGTCAAAATTAATTTAATCTATTTTTTTTAATAATTATTAAATACCTTAAATGTACATTTTACGTTAATAAAAAAAGTAAAATATGAAAAACTTATGATTCCCTTTTAATGGCATATTAACAGCGTTAATTTAATAGATTTATAAATTGACTACAAAATGTTGCCTTAAGGACCAAATTTATTTTTTTCCCATATTAATTAAAATGATCTAAAATATTTTAAAGCCCAAATGTATTAAGGTAACCTGCTCATACCTTAGTCCTTATAAAGATATTACTTAATTTACTCTTAGCGACGGTTTCGCTTTTGACGTATTTCTAATAATATCGCAACGCTTTGGAACTGAATTAATTTAAGGTACTTTTTTTAATAGAAAAGTGATATATAATTAAGAACGGAAGTTTTTTTATGTCACATGTGGTGTTTTTCAAATGAATAAACTATGGGTAATAATAATTGATAAATAAATTATAAATTGAAAATAATTTAAGGTAGCAACATAATTTTATTAAAATTTAAATCTCTTGTAATAAAACACGCACGTAAAATTTATATATATATTTTTAAATCGTCTCTACGCTACGAATTTCTCATTGAAGAAGACGCGTATACAAATCTTAAATATGTTCAGTATAAACAAACATCTTTTTAAAATTTTTAACGATTGTATTTATTTTTATATGCTTTAATAAAATGGAGAAATATTTTAGACATGCATTTAATTAAAAGGTTTGTCATCCATGATGATGAGCTCAACGACCATACCTTTTTTAAATTTTAGGTATGTGACACGTTCAATACCTTAAAATTTTATTTTGCGTTTTGTTATCGTGTCGTATACATAATTTGTTTGTTATCACATTTTGTTATAATGCCACGTCCATAACATTTTGAAGGTCTAGCATGTTGTTAGTTTAAATTAAAATAACTGTGTACGTTTTGATGGTAGATGGTACTTAAGTTTTACCATTACTGAAACTACCTACCTTCTATATTTTTTATTTTGTTTAACAACGTTGAAATCATGACCATTAATAATTTTTTAAGCAAACTGAAATATGTATTCGAGTCTCATTTTTGAACAAAAGGAAAGATGTATAATATAAGATTTTACTAGGAATCACTGGCTTTAAAATTATTCGCCGGATGCAATAGTATGGATTAAAATAATTCTCATATCAAGCCACTTACAAAACGAGGATAGATCAGGCCTTTTGAAACCAATTTTCATGGAAGTTAGTCTTCATTTATCGGTGTGAAATAATTGTGAATAAAAATTCGGCTTCTGCTTTTAAAAGTTCTTTGGTATAACAGTTTTTTAGTGTGCACAACATTGACATGGAAATTAAAATATTTCTTTTTGAATTTGATCCTTTTAATTTTGAACAATTTAGGCCAGTTCATGGTTGCTAATGTTTTTGGTTTAGTAAAACAAATGATTTCGAATTAAGCCAATAAAAATCATATACTTCATCATTTAAGTTTTTATAAAAGAGATGATTTCTTCTCTACAAATACACCTATTTACTTAACAAATTATTTCTAACAAATTTATCAGAAAATGACAAGCATGAATAAATCGAACAGTTACGTCACAACATTTAAGAAATATAGCGTGATTTTTAATTATGTACAGACAAATACATATATTTTAATTAGATTATACTTAATTAAAATATTAATACGAAAATTTAATCATTTGACTAGCGTTGTGTTCATAAGACTAGCTAAAGAAAAGGAAAAAACAAAGACATGTTTTTAAAGATAAACAGGATATTAATAGCCGGTATTCTCTGTTTTAATAGAATCAAGATTTATTTTTAACCAAACTTATAAATATATACAGCAGTTATTATTAACTGTCTCTTAAAAGTCACAGTAAAATACATTTTATGGTTTTTTATTTAACAAATCTTAAATAGGTTTTGGTCTTCTTAATATTTTAGTCGAATCATAGCATTTTCATGAATCACGATTTGATAGAAAAAATCTGATGTGAGAAATTATATTAGAATTGGCCTCAATATTATTCTTATAAGAACTAGCTTATAAATTGATACGAAAATTAAATAAGAACAACTACTCTCTTTATACTACTACGATTTTAGTTGAAATTATCGTGAAACTGAAAGACATTAAAGTATTTAAGTTACAAGGCACAAAGTTACAACACACAGACGAATATTTTACTTCACTTATCTGCGGGACGGAAATGAGAAAAAAAACGGAAGTAGCCAAGACGTCCGTTTCAAGATGGCGTCTTTTGCGATAGGTTCCAGCATCATTTTCAACGTAATTATACAAATTTACTGTCTGTTTTTGGAAAGTTGATTAAAGTAGTACAATGATTTAAAGCGTTACCATTGCATATTATATATTGATACCTTTGGTAAATTTGCTGTATGTATGGTATGTATTAGAAAAAAATGTTTTTAAATTAAATTAAATTTAACTTTAAAGGAATATGTTATTTAAGAATGGTCTCATCTTAATTTTTCAAGTTACTGTTGAATACATGTGTTCTTCCAGCACTCATGACAAATTATTGCAGTCAATATTCGTAAAGAATTATTTCCAAACATATCTTAGGAATAAAAAAATCGATCATTTAATAGTTAAATCCATATAGATTATCCAGTATTAAAAAGGAAAAAGTATATTTTTTAAATGACACAACCTGATAACAATTAAAAAGGGTAAAAAGCTCTTAGTATTTACCCATTTATAATAGCCCGCGCTGGTGAATTGCACTTATTCATATCATTTTATATTATCTATTATTATATTGTATTTTTTAGAACAAATACAGGCTTCGCAACAGGTTTTCTATAAACACGCAAAACTTCTAATAGCTTATTGTGATGTCAATTTAATGCTGGCTGGACTCGATATTTCTGTTGCTGTATTTTTATATTTCTGTTGTTATATTTCATTAACAAAAAAGACCTCAAAACGTTTCATACTCGAAGAACATCACATTTTTCTTAGAAACAAAATACGAATTCGACTGGTCTATCTAACCTGCTGTTATCATTTATTTTTAAACAAATTGCATCAGGTAATACACAGTACGAGATAGCGATAGCTTTTATGAGTCTTATAACGATTGACAGTTAATGATGTAATTTTTATTTTTAGATTCACTTCTGCAACCATTTACCAAGAAAATAAAAGCCAGTTGTGCAATCGAGATAGCACAGAATTGTCACTGATACATTCTTATGACTTACTGTTCGTATTGATATTATAGATGAGATTAATCTAGATTCATTGCCATAGTGAACAAGTACATTAACAAACTCAATAGAAATGTGCAAAAAAAACTGCATTTTTCAATTTTTTACCATAATTATCTCATTCTAACGTAAATATTCTCGTCGTTATATTAGAAAATAAGCATTTCTTACTTTGGCACGGAGTATGCAAATGACCAATTCTAGAATTCCATAAATTATCAAGTTATTACTGGTTTAAGACATGTATTCTGATCAAGTGCATCTTTATCCTCTCTTTGTCTCCATATGCTAAATTTATTTAAATCATAGCATATTTTTTATAATGCTATCTATACGAGTAGTAAACACTGTGTGAAAAGCTTTGAATGAAATAAATATAACAATACCAAAGAAGATACCCCTTATATGTAGCATTTATTCCTATGCTAATCAACATTAAGCTTATCTCCAATAACTTGCAAGCATGAGGAATCTTGGCGCTCATCAGAAAAAAATTAGCTTTGTATAAATATTTAAAGGTTCTCTCGTTATAGACAGTAATTATTAGCTTTACACTTGACTTTGTTTGTACAATGCTTTTCACTCCAGGAGTGATAAAGTGGTCACAATTAACATTATGAATAGTGACAAGTTTCAATTTGCTAATTGTGACCATTCTTCAAATTCTGAAGAGAAAGACATTCTGTGTTATACGACAGGTGTAGAAATGATGGTAGCAATGTTTGTAAAAGCAGTAAGATATGTTCTACAAAATCACATATTTAATTATTTAAACAATTTCGGCCATACCATTTCAGATGTTTAGTATTACCGAAATCACGTCGTACTCAATTTTGAAGGAAAATGTTATGCTCATTTAAAATAGACAAGAAAGCCTGCAATGCGTGCATGCTTTGATTCTACGATCGAGTTATATTGACACTAATTGATAAGTAATTAATATTCGAATAAAATTAATATAATATTTTTTATGTATTTTAACATGAGAAATTAAAATGAACGATTTATTTCGTTATCATCAATATTTAATCGTAATTTTGACTTAAAGAATTCGATTTTTTCTAACAAGTCCATGGTAAATTTTCGAAAAATTACCATAATTTTTCATATTTTCACATTTTATAATAATTTTTCATATTTTTTCCAGTCAATATTTTAGGAGATTAAACGATGGAATAAGCAATCTCTTTAAAATTTTTAAAGTTTTATTATTTTTATTTTCACTTTATGAAAAAAAGTTCTACGTAACATCATCTATCATTAGATATAACATGCATGGGAATTAAAAAATAATTTTGTTGCGTAATTCAATTACTCTTCCTTTAAGTATATTTATTTAAAAAATTCAATTTTTTTCCGTAATACGTTTAGATTATTAAACCCTATAATTGTATAAAATTAAAAGTCTCTCTGTTACTCAGGTTTAGATTTTACATCAGCAGACTTGACAGACTTTCGCTCAAATTAAGACCGCAGAGAAAGTAAGATTGTAAATGTTCCATTTTCTCTTTCTTTTCCTTTGGTAAAGGCCACCACAAATTATAAAAGCCCACCACAAATTATAAAAGTACACCACAAATTATAAACACAATATTACTCATCCAAAATAAGCTACAATATAAAATTCCAACATCGCTTAACATCGAATAACAATATATATGGAATACCCTAGAATAATGCTTGTAGGATAAACGTATTAAGCAGAAAATTATCCCTGTCACGTAAAATTAAGGGATGTAAAATGAAACTAAAGTTGTTAATGATTGCATAAAATTCTGAAATAAGTAAATTAAAAATGCATATGAGTTGCTCTTTTTAATTATATCCCAAATATTACAAGAAATTAAATTCGTGAATTTTATTAGTCCCATTCAAAGTTGTAATATGATTTATAACCATACCAAGTACTACATCAAATAGTTTCTGATAAAAAAGATAACATATGGAAACATACGTGAGTGAACTTGTCATAGTTACAATTTCTTTACTTTTGCAAGAAAAATTCAAATAAAACACAGTGAATGGAATTTCAAGTGCGTTTTGAAAGAAATATCAAGGTGTACCCTGATTGGTGGGATCCGCGAAAAAATATTTCCCTTCTATTCTATTTGAACGCAAATGAATTTTTACCAAATATTATTAGAAATCAAATAAATCGTCTAATTCTAAAATTGTATGCGTATAAATCTACATTACAGAAACTATGAGAAAACGACCGGTTACACATAAACAAATTATAAGGGTTCTTGATTTTAGTATTGATTAATACTAGGTCATATCATATCACACATCTTAAACTTTTCGTTTATTGCTTTTAATTTGAAGTAAAGAAACACTATTGTGTTAAGTGTTGTAATAAAACAATTAGTTCAATTTCGTTGATTTTTCAGTTCACTTCACTTACTTAAAGGGAAGAGCAATTTATAAGACGCTTAAAGTGCTATCACCGAAAACTACTAGTATTGGATGGGTAACCAATCCGAACTTCGAGTATTAGATATTATAACGTAATATCGATTCTGTTAGTAAAATTTGAGCAATGGGTTTTGTTTAATAGTGACCCTGTGATGACATATTCCCCCATATTTATCCAGCTAAATTATTTTAATTAACTCATAATGCATGTGTTAATACCATTTTATTAAAGATCAACTCTGTGCCTAATATGGAAATGACTATAAACAATGCAAATGTCTATTCTTGTCATTTAGAGCATCCTAATATTTATGTGCTCAACTTATGTACCATAACGAAATAACTAATATAACTTCTTGGATTAAATTTCAACTTAAATGTAACTGCCTCTTTTAAAGTTAAAGTACTTATATCAAAAAAAGATCACGCGTATTCATGAAACTGTTGCGATTCTCGCTGATGAAAAATTGTTTAAATATTTTTAAAAAGAAAAATCAGTATTAACTTTCGAACCCCATATAATTTATGATATATTCACCCATGTTTGAACCGTTCTATTCAGTTTGAAAATGATAAAAATTTCATTAAATTTATCGTTACATGACTCGAGACTTCCCGTGTTCTCTCATATCTAATAATATCAATATATGAATTGCCACCATATTTTAATGTGGTAATTATATATCAAAGGAATGTAAAGTGACTAGTGAAAACTAATTATTTTAAAAAAATATTTGCGTATCTAGTAAGGTTATTGTATTCAACTGTATAATGTAAACTACGCATTTCACAGAGCACCAAGCCTTATTAAATACACAATTATTTATTTCTGTTGTTATTAGAAAGATTGTTCTGTAGGATTACGTCAATACGAAAGAAAGTTCAAGTTATTCGCCTTCAAAGGTAAGTGCATTGAAATAAGTTTTTGCATCCATTTACCTATAAACTTGAAATTTAAAAATTATTTTTAAGTAATTCAGGCCACACGTTTATCAATAATTCATAAACAAATTTGTGTATCACTGAAAAATGTCAAATGTCAATCTGAAAAATGTCTCTAGTACAAATAATTAAATCACATTAACACATAACTCCTCTGGTATTCCTATGAACTATATACTTTTGCTTATGCATATTTAATTACGATTTTTATTGGGATTAGTTTCTTAGTATTATTTTAAGAAGAATATTAGAAAAATGGCATTCACTTGAAATGTAATTATTACGTAATATGCACTAAAAAGTATATATGGAATTTAATTACGTTGTTGGAGATAGTTTCAATAAGAGAAATATATAATGTGATAAATTATAAGAAAATATCAAACCTAACTCGTATATATTTTCCCTTGGATGTGAAATTATGTTTAGTACTTATCTTTGTAGAATTCCATATAAATTGTTACTAAAAACAGGATAATAGTGTATTCGTATATTTTGTTTAGTATTAAGCATAATAATATAATGAAGGGGTACAACATAGTTTCCAGATTGCCATAGGCAACACTGCCTTTACATTGGTTCGATTTTTATGATATAATTAATAATATCAGAGTAGTCGCAGGAAAAGTCGCTAATCGGGGTGCTTTCCTAACTAGCACTGCAAAAGTATGACATATATATTATACAAAAATAATATATGCGGGGAAATTGTAGGTTTTAAAAGGATCTATTGTCTGTCTTTTATATACAGACCACGATAAACGTTTTTAAGTTAAAAAATGTGACAATATGTTTAGGACAATTCATTAACCCTCATTAATCATAAATTTTCAAAAGCAAAGAAATAGCCCGCTGAATATAAGCGTGATTACATTTCTCTTGGAGGAGATCCGCATGTAGGAGGACAGAAAACTGCAACTGCAGATAAAAATATCAAGAAATTGCACAATTGGATATTAGACGAACAGCAACTTAAGATGTCTGAGAGAGCTGAGACCGGAAGAATGTCAAAAGACAAAGCCCGGTATATTTTACATACGAATCAAACACGAGAAACCCTTTTACAATGTACAAGGTACAATTTGGCTGACACGTTTGTTAAATAATGAATGAAAATAAATCCAAACTAATTCATCAACAACATTTATACCGTTTAAAAATCATCAAATTGGTTCCATTCACCAGTTTACTACAATATATAAAACGTGGAATAACTATTGTTTGTCATATGTGATACCGCAATCAAAGTATGAACGGAAGACGATAACTCTGCATCAAAAAAGGAGAAGTCCCTGAAATCCACAAATAATTATTCTTGGTGATTATCTTTAAAAGTGTAAAGTGATAATTGACAAAATCTATGCAAGTGTTAACTGGATATTAAAGATTAGAACGTCCAAAACTGTGGGATTTGAATTACGAATTATTGGAATGTCCACCATATAAGGCAAATTTAATGCCTTTCGAATTCTATTTATCTCTAAATTGAAGACAATCACGATTCAGTGATGGAATATAATCATAGTAGAAATGTTAGATAAAATGTGTTGAGCTAAAATGGATTACGTAGAAAAATTAATTATTTTTGGACTTAAAATGTTGACTTCGGATTATTTATTTATAGTAAAATTTTAAACCCTTTTAAATTCCCACTTATCCACTCCATAAAGTGTGTATTACATAAAGGAATATAATAAGTTTGCAGCTCAGATAAACTCCAACTACAAAAACTACGAAAGGAGACAAAGGAAGTAAGTTTTTTTTAAATATTGTCCTTTCATTATTGAAACCGAACTTCGAAAAATAATCCTTGACGCCAGCTTGGAAACATTATCTTCCCATTTTTCCTACCCAAAAATAGATAAAATGAGATGAATTTAAGAAAGCAACGTCAATTTAACTAGTAAGTTAACTAATTTTATACCAACATTTCCTCATTTGGGTTAATTTATAGTTTGTCCGCTTTAGATACACATATGAACATGTAAGCAGGAAGTCTATCGTTCGTACATTTCTGTTAATTAGTTAATTATGATAGCTATGATTAGAATGATCGTTAAAGTATTAGATTCATTTTTTTCCCCACAATCGTAATAAATAGCGAAAATTGTATTTCTTCGGTGTTTAAGACTATGCTAATTTCATCATCAGTACATTGAATAAACTTTCGTTATTCAACACTTGTGGAACATACATTAACTCTGCTTGTACTTAGTGTTTTTTTTTCTTTAAATCACTGACTTAAATATATTCCCCATAACGTAGGTGGGTCTCCAGTCAATATTCGGTTTAAAGAAAAATATTTCATTTGTTTCTTATTTAATATCTTTTGTTGCATCTTGTTCCTAAATAATTTGCTAGCGATTCCTTATATAGTACCTTGTGTGGTAATAATATATATATATATATATATATATATATATATAAATATATATATATACACACACACGTGTGTGTGTGTGTGTGTGTGTGTGTGTATGTGTGTGTGTAGGTAGTAATTGTAAAATTTCTCCTGCATCCAGCTATATCCGCCTGCCTATATTACTTCCGCACCTTGTATTGCGATATCTGTTTGTCCACATTATTGAACGCTGAGAGCTAAATCCAGTGAGGATGGGGAACAATGAAGGAGATAACGCCACGCTAGCTCATTCATAGTTGAGAGCAATGAAAGTTTTGAATTAACCGAATCTTATTTATGTTTATTATGACATTTTCTCATGGTAGTTTCTTTTCGTTACATACTCTTCCTATATTTAGTATATTGACAATATTTGTTAGAGACCAGATATATACGTTATTTTTGAAATTACTAGCAAAATAATGGTAAAAAAAAGCGACGATGGATAGTTCCACATCAAGAAAACCATTTTAGGTTGATATTTTTACTCTTAATATTTTTTGGCAGACGCTTTAAACTTGTGCTTTCCTAAAAAATAAACATACTTTTAATATAAAATAAAAAAGTATTCACACCGATACTTCACGATTATCAATTCTGCATATTTAGTGAATTTAGCCAAAAATATTATCATGACATTAATCTAAATTTTTATACGATTACTTTAACACTGTCAACCACGTTGTGTAATAATATTTTTTTCTTTAAATATATAGTTGTGATATATTTAACTAGAACTGTATGAATCTGTTGTTCATATTATTTTAAATAGTAGTATTAGAATTTTGAGGACATTTTATTATATCTGTAAACGCTGTATGATTCAAGATTGGTAATTTTCTGTTGACATTACGCATATGCAATTATTATGGTATTAATTATTTTACGCTAATTGTGCCTTTTCAGTTAAATTCAATTTAATATAATTGTTACTGAATGTACATAATACTACCAAGTCACACAATAAAAACTTTCAGAAATGATATCAATTTTTAATTGTATTATACATGGAGCGAGCCCACATTCATCTGAAAATAAAAAACAGAATCTACTCAACGAATTAAATAGTTTCTATGTTTACCTCTTGTGGTTATAATTTCCACACTTATATTTTTAAGTGATCGTTTTCCGAGACATTTTTATATTAGATCAAGATCATTAAAATATTTCAAGTACAATCCTCGGTAATCGCTACATTTGTGCAAATAGCGCTGTCGAGACACATACTATAAAAGATAAAAAGGTGTTTAAATATTGTCAAATAAGAGAAATAGATGATATTACTCGACACGTGCATAATTTAATATAAAATCAGCAAAATGTCCTTGTAAGATATGTATTTCTCCCGTGTATGACGTCCCAAATAAAGGACATCTATTTAAATCACTACAAAGTCAATCTCTGCTGATGGAAACTTCATTTCCATGAACAATCGAATAAAGTAGAAGAATATTTAATAGAAACAAGTATCTCTTGTCTAGCAGGCTGCATTAAATGAAGGGTCGTCTTCCTTATATTCCTTTCTTATAATTTAGATAACTTTGTGAGTTTATGTAATTATGATAATTGCCAAGATAATTCTTGTTGTAAACTAGTAAAGTTTACTAACTTTATAGGGACGGGAACAGACATATTGCTTTAATTTACGTACTATCATGTTTGTCTATTTCCTAGATTTGCATGAAGTATTTATATGTGTGTTTTTTGTTAATTAATTTCTAAATTCAGTAGAAATTTTCTCTTTTTTTCTTGAGCAATAAGCTACATTTTAATGTAAGCAACTGTACAATGATGACATACTTCCACTTACGTGTCTCCCTTGTACATGGGTATGAGCTAGGTGAAACTACCTTAAAAGATTAGAGTTTCATCTGTCCGGGATCTTGGAACTCGTTTTTTTAAACTAATTGAATTAAACACAGTGTTATTTTTTATATTGCTTAAATTTCAATTCATTAGTAATATGTATATTTCGACATTCAATTCACTACTAACATTTTTAAATAATTCATGCTCAAAAAATTCAACATTAAAATCACCGCTGCCGAGATATGCTCGCATACTCCATGTGAGAGAAAACCTATTGAAATACATTAAAATATTTTTTCCGCTTCCTTGATACAGCCAATAGTAGTAACATAAATTTCATCTGCCTGAAAATATTTTCAAAAACTTTCATAAACTTTTAAAATTAAGGGCATTTTAAAAAAAAAATATCCAAAATTGCTTTTATATTTATATTTATGGTACAATTTCAAATTCTGAAATATTTAGTTTTAAATCCCTTATGAAATACCAAAGCTAGGAACTTTATAGCATTATATTATTTATTGCGTTAATTATTATTCGCGTGCTATGACGAAAAATTTACAAATTTCAAAAGAATCAAAATTATTCTACTTTGAACGAACTAATTCAACCAATAGTAATATTTCTATAAATCTTTTGATACGCTGCATCGATTAGAAAAACAAACTTGTTAAGTAATAGTATAACTAGCACTATAAGGATTCTATACACATCATCATCGATAGCCTGTCTGCGTCCATTGATGGATATAAGCCTTTTTCAATACACGTAATGCCCATAATCGTCATGCTGAATAAGCGACTTAGCAGCCGTAGTTCTTATCTCGTTGCACCAGTGACACTATCGCCCATCACTGGTATATGCCATTTTAGCTAAGCGATTATAAATTTTACTCCAACCCCGCTCACAATAAACAGTTGGGAATCGAACCTGATATTCCACGATGCGTCGCGTCATTAAAGGTCATAAATCTGTAACTAACCCAATACACCACGATGGCGTACACACTTAGGCACAAATAGCATGTATGGTATTCTCGTATTATTTCTATTAATGTATGTTTTTGCAACTTTCACTCGTTACCCATCGACGCCAATACGACGTCACCTCGTGGCGCTTTTTATTATTATTATAATTATACTATAAATATTTTTGACAATTATCATTTGTTGAACTTAATGATGTAATTATTTAAGTAGATGTTCTATGAAAAAAAAATGTCAAACAATGATAAATTTGTCACGTTTCCAGAAACAATTTCAAAATGGATAATTTATGAATTTTTTCCTTTACTTGTTCCATGAGAATTTCTTTCTCGGAAAATTTTAATATTCTAGATTAACGAAAAGTAGTCAGCCAGTATCAAAACATTGATTGGAAAGCTGCATTTTTTTGGCGCAAGTTTCTAAGTTGAATGTTGACAGGCCTATACGGATGATTATACTCACAAATCTTAGTATTTGATATCAATTTCAGCCTTTAGCCCTTCCTGAGAAAAAGAATCTAGATATCCAAGGAGTCAAACAAACGGAAAACAATATAATCAGTAAGCAAGAATTTCACTTTTTAATTTTAAGGTAGGGAACTCTTAAGCTTTGAAAAACATTTTTTAACTCAATTTTAAAATTAGGAAATAAATTAACGATATCCAATATCTACGTAAAATTAAACACATTAGTGTTAATAACACCAGTCGAGAGACAAAGTGTTATTTAAACAAAAAACTTACATTATATGGGAAATTATTTTGAGGTACGCTTGGATGACACTGAGAAATTATTTGTCTGCGTGAGAAAAGAAAATGCAGAAGACAGGAGGTATAAATAGATACGGTTAAAGAATGCTAAGAACCATGCAATCCACAAAATTATGTAATATCTTAGGAAGAAAAAGGAAACAAAGGCTATATGAAAATGGATATAATAGATATAAAAAAAGTAACTATTCGTTTTAAAAGCATCATAATTAGATTTAAAATAATTGTAATGCTTTCTAATCATTGAGCGTTAAAATTTAAATACTGACATTATTTAAAAAAAAAGGAACACTTTTCTCAAAATAAATTGTATGATATTTGAAAATTATCTTCTGTTAAATCGTAAACTTCAACATTTACTTAATTGGATGATATGATAATCCTACGAAGGCACTATGCTGCACGACCGCCATGCGATAAAGTGACTCGCGTAGTAAACTCTTTTATATACGGTCCATCAACGAATACAGCATTTCACCGCCCCGCGCACGTGGAGCGTGAACATGGTTAAAATTTCAGTTTAGGTACAAAAACTCGATTAATACGTCTGTCAACTGCAAAAGGAAAATGTGTTGTCTTGCGTAGCGACTACAAAGTTTCGTAGGCCACGTAAATAAATTATATATGTGGAGAAACTCTCTTCGGAAAGATGGGTATTTGCGTAAATATTTGGTTCATGCTCTTCAATATGTTATACTAAAGTCCTGTTTTAGGGTTGTTTCTGTTATATAATAGTTTATAAGTGAAGTAATTTATCATTGAATATATATATATATATATATATATATATATATATATGTGTGTGTATATATGTATATATATATATATATATATATCCTCTTTAATCTGGAAAATCCAACTTATATTATAAGTGTTGTATAATGAAGTATTTTTACAGATAATGTGAAAAAGGGACAAAAGATGATTGACTAATATAGAACGAAGATAGTGAATATCGGAGTTCTACTAAAAAAGTTATTGATTTAAATGTTAAGTACAAATTGATAAAATATCACATCAAGCAGCAAATGTGGGATTTAAAGAATTGTACACATAGATGACTACATATGTTTATAACTGAAATAAGGACGAAAATGCAGTTTTCAGCAAATATATTACGTCGTTGGTGTTACATTTTATCTTGAATATCTGTTACTCAATATTTTTTATTTCATATCAATAAATTATAATAAATATCCGAATACAAATATTATTGACTTCATAGTAATTCATATAAGATAATAGCATTCATATAAGGGACTTCACTATCACGCTATGGCATTCGTCTGAAACAATGCCTAATTTGCTAATAATATATAATCATTTGCAAGGAATGGATGAACGTTAAATCCAGAGGGAGTGGAAGCCGGTGTTAGAGATAATACCATCCCGGTCCATTCGATATTGACGACACGATGAATCTTCGCTTAACAGAATCCTATTTCTGAGCGACGCTTTCGCTAGATTTACTACTTGTAGTTCAATATAGTACGTCAAATATAGTAGCAACTTACATTTTGACACCATATTTAATGAAACGTGCATAATATTCTCACACTAATGTAGAATATAGATACGTAAATGTGTAGAATTATATGACCAACTGAGACATATTTGTGAAAATAATTGTTTCCCATTTCACTGTTACAATCTTTGCAATTATCTCAAACGGGAAAAGAAAACATAAAATAATAAAAAGCCTTTATGTTAACATAAAGGCTTTATTATTTTATGTTTATGTTAATATTTATACTTTCATTATACTAGTTTTTATCCTTGAATTCGCTTGAGTTTGTATTTCCATTTTTTGGTGGAATTTTTCTCTAGTAATAATGTTTTTATTTCAAAGTAACTTCTTTTTAAAAAATAACTAATATCATTTGAATCATGATGATAGTATGTTTTATCTTGAACTTTAATCACTACGATGTTCTGTGATTTCGTTCAGAGAAGCCAAATAGTAGTTCCATTATTTTATTCTCAAAAAATTCTTGAATGCACACAAAGTCACGTCTATCATAGTTTTACAATACATATTTTACAACATGCAAATTTTTATTTCTTTTATATTTTTAATTGTCTTAGGTTTTAGATTTCTTCAATTTGCATGACAATTATTTTTGACTATTCCTTTCTAAATTTTTTTAAAAGTTTATTTGCGTTCACACTCAACACGGTGATGTTTTTTATGTGGGGTATTTATATGATGACGTATACTTTTTACTTAAGAAAATAAGCTTTTGACTTTGGCTCCGGCAATCTTTTTTCTGCCAATTGTACAAAGTGAAAAGGAATTTTCTTTCCTCCTGTAATCTGAAGTTCCTTTCCTCTATTATTCTGGATTTCCTTGTGTGTGATTTTGTTGGTTCTTCGCATACATCAAATTATCTGTGATTTGAAATGATCACTAAAGATTTAAATCTGTCGGTGATAAGTAAATACCGATTTAGAATGAAACAAACCAAATACAATCTTTGAGCAATTAATTAAGGTAAACGGTATACTTTAAAACGCATAGATCACCAGAGTGACATAAATGGAACGATTACGTTATTTGATTAAGTTAAATGAAAAAAAATCATACCTGTTTGATTTAATTATGCACTCAAATTGACAATTATTATTAAATTAATATACTCTCTTGGAACAGGAAATATACAAACCAATAGCGTTGAGTCCATAAGTAGCACAGCGATGGTGAATAATTAGTATGGTGTGAGAAACCGCTGTTTTATAAATATATATATATATATATATATATATATATATATATATATATATATATGTGTGCGTGTATGTATTGAATTGAAGTGTTTATGACCAATCATAAATTCATATGTTTTTAGTCGGTCTAAAATGTTACGTATATTTTTCAAAATATTTCCGTTTTCAAAGTTATGAAAGTGGTGATTATTTAAGAATTACTATGCCCGCTACGTCATTTATGTATTACCATTTAAGATAGTTGTAGGATTAATATACGTAACACCATAAATTACAATATTATAAGAATAACTTTTCTTAAGTAATGACACTGTGTACCAAAGTGTAAAATTATCTTCTTTTTATTTGATCGTTTTCAAAAAACAATTACAAATATATTATCCCAGACTTAATATAAACCAGTAAAAACTTCATATAAATTATTTTGGCTGTTCTTGCATGCTGCACGTACAAATAAACAAACCCACAGACTAGCGAACCAACATTCCAAAAGCAATACTTTTGTATTCCATTATGTTTCCCTAAACGCTATAAATAAACTTTATAAACTAGATGCGCTCATGAATTCGTTGCAGCGGACCTTTAGAAAATATTATTATGAAATGAAAACTAAGCATTACTCCAAGTTAATCCTTACGTTTTCCAAAACTTCATTTCAATTTAATTATTAGTTTTTATTGTGTTGAAATAAACACAAAGAAACAGACAAAACCAATAATGTTCTATAATCCGTTTATTGCGTCCCCTTCACATTGAAGTTATTAAAAAAAGGAACTCTCATTATTAGACATGACTTTCCCCTTTTCACCGTATTTTTGAACCGTTTGACATAAATAAAATTGGCATTTTGTTGTATTATCATATTGATGTTTTGCAATTTTTTTTTAAATATAAAAAAATATAATGCACCTGCTAAAGACCTGAAAATACCATTTTAGAATTGTAATAGAAAAGACGGTCGTCCCAATTTTTTGATTAGTGCAAAACACTTGTTAAGTGGTATTTATTTCGTTAATATCACTCTCGACGCAAAAGTCAAAATTTAGTTACAGCATCACGTGATTTGCTACTGAGACGAAGCTGTCTTTTATAACTATCGTTCTTTCTATAGGTTACATAACTAGTTTGTCCCTACTACGTAGACGCATGTAATAAGCATCAAACATATTCAATAGGAAATGTAATCAAATGACGAATGAAATTTTTTTTTTGAAATTTGTAAGTTAAAGTGAATTGGAATACTTTCTATTGTTTTGTAAAAGTGTCCTTATTTCACAGGTTTTTTTGTATGGCAGTTGTATTGTAAAAATAAATAAAGTACTAAAAAGATGATTTGAATATTTTTATATCTAAGGAAAAATTACCATGCAAAACAAATGATTGAGAAAATAAACTTGTTGAACTATTAATAGCAGCAATTAAAGTGATCTAAAAATGGCAATAATGTCACGCAAATAAAATTGAAGGACTCATTTTAAGGCATACATGAAGGTAAAAAAAAATATTTAAACAGCGTTTCACTATATTTGAACGTTGGCGGAGAAAAACGAAAAACACTCTTTACATTGGAAATAAGTAGAACAAATTTTTAAAACTTACTTAAAAATTACTACAATGTACAAAATTGGTTTTGATTTCCATTTTCAATTCTATGACTATCGAATCATTTTGGTAGGAATTATTGACTCTAACATAGTTTATGTTAATTTTTTTAATCCCTTTCAGTTCCGTTCAATCTATTGTAATTATAATTTAAGTTAATTTAGTTTAAAGGTAGTTAAGTAACTTCAAGAAAGAAATTCATGTATTCTGTAAAAGTAATGCAACTTTTCTTAACCGATTACCACACAAATGTAGCTATTGTGTATGCAATTGTTTTATATCAAACAAACCCGAAATGAATAGAAATATACATTTAAAAACTAAGCAATAATCTAAATAGTCTTTGTATCGGTGTCGAAAAGGTCAAAATATTTTATCAGGATATTTACAGAACAATAATTACAGGAAATTCATGAATATGTTTTTACTAAAATTCATTTCAAATAATATTTTTTATAAGGTTAAACATTTTAAAATTTATTAAAACAATATTGACATGTATGTAAGCATTAATATTTACTAATATGTACTACCATATAGTTTTTTAAATTTCCAAAACATTTTTCACAATATTTTAAAGTCGTCGGAAGTCAGCAGTTTAAAACAAAATATAATAATACTCGAGCCAAAACTACTAAAGAGCAAATTCAATCTGTATCAAGAGTTTTTAATTCATATATTTTGTATGCACATGAATACACTGGACAACCAAATTAAAAAATAAAAGATTATTAGAGACACAGAGACTGTGATAACTTTAAGTTCCAAAGTTTTTGTTGATTTTATTAATTTTTGTTACTCGCGGTTGTCATTGCTTGTAAGCCTTAATATCATCGATGTCTGGACCTGCTTATCATTCTACGCTGGTAATATTCATCACTCATAGCATCATTACAAATTACTTATAGATTTAACCCAATCATTACGTATGTATAATTTACGGTTAAAAAGTTATGTTTTTTATTTTTGGATTTAATAATAACAATCTGGTAAAACTTCTATGATATAGATTTGAGAGTATATTTAGTACAACACAAAAGTTATCTGTTCCGGTGTTTTGGAGAAAGCGATGCAAATGCATAGAAAAAAATGCCACGTCCATACGCATCGAAATGAGAATTTCTTCCCTTTTTGATGTTATTTAAAAACGGGTTTCCTGATTTAAAATACACATAACCGCACTTACAGCGAATTTGTTGGATATATTACATTTAAAAATCCCTTTCATACATGAGATGCAAAAAGACAAAAAACAAGAAAAAAGAAGCGAACGGTTAGATGTCGAAAGACTGTCGAAGACTTTATTATAAGTTTAATTAGATGACCAAGCGGATGGCGACCGCCTTGTGTTTCCGTTGACAGATCAGTTGCGACACGGCCAGTGACGAGAACAGCGCGCCCCCCGCCCGTCCGAATATAATATTTTCAGAATGAATGCGGAATAACGCCAGTTAAACCTATTTTGTATTCAAGTATTGTCATTACCTTAATTAAATTATGTAGTCCTGGAGAACAAATACAAAAACAGAAAGGGATTTAAGGAGTTTTTTTTATTTGAATTATGTTATAAAATCTGGTTCATATATTCATTTTAAATAAACAAAAATCTTGCATTTCTGCAATGTCTGCATTCGAACCATTTAATCGTTTGACTGTAAGTAAATCAATATATATTTTTATTTTTTCAAATCACATTGTGACTCAAAATGATTAGATAAAGGACATAAGAAAATATATTTTTTATTAATAATTTAACGTAAATTAGTAGTATTTATTTTATATATCCTTTAACTAGCAAATAGTAAGATCTGGATATATCGATTTGCGTCTAAACGTGAGTAGATATTGGGATAGAGGAATGATAACATTTACATTAGGTCGTCGTCGTTTATTCAAAGGAAAGCTTAAAATGTACAAGTACATTGGATAGTATTGACCATCCAAAATACTATGAGATAATTAACAAAATATTCTTATACTTTCGATATTTCCAGTCTTATGCAATAAAATATATGAAAAAGAAAACTCTATAAGATGTAGCCGAGTACAGTATTCTAACCTAACTATATTAATATACACGAAATATTTGAAGAAATGAAAGTAAAGGTTTACCCCTTACTTTCATTTTCTTTTCGTTGAGATAATTTAAATTGCATTTAGTAATGTATAAGGGTTCTATTTATACTAAAACAGTATACATCAGTATATTTATATATTATTAAATACGCTGCGCTTGCATATGAGTCAGATGTTATGTCAACAAATTTTTACAGATTTTAGGAATATCAATCCAAAAAAATAGTACTCCACATGCCAACTTATTTGATAGGCTAATTGAAATAGTGTTAAAAAAGAACTCGGTATTTAACTGGGCATAATAATTGACATCTATTCATATTTTAGATACACAAACACTATATGTTTCGCTTCATGTGAAAAGATTTTGCCATGCATTTGCTACAAGGCGGCGGCTTACAGTATGTAACGTCATTTAAATATTTCCGCCTGACTAGTCCTCTTTTAATCTTAGTCCTCTTTTATTGTCATGCATCCATCCTGCAACATAACGCGTCACCGAGGAGTAATCAATAAGAGGTCCGCGTTGACTTGCTTGTATCCATATAACTATAACAGTTATGCATCGATGAGCATGAAAAGAGGGTCTCGACAATTGTCCATTATTTGGTATATTCGGTCACATTTTTGATATTTGATCGAGTGTCAAGTACCTACAAATTATTTGAAAATTGAATTGTTTGATTTGAAGTTAAACAGTTAGTGATCTTAATCATTTAACTTATTACTAAAACTAAAGCGTGGAATAAAGAAATATTAATTTTCGTGCTTTAGTAGGAAGGAGTTTTCCTTTTCTTCTTGTCAGATTCCAGTTTCAAAAATAATTTTTTTCGAATAAACATATTTCCTAAGTGCTAATAAACATTTTGCTACAAGTTGGTAAAGGCATTATGAAAACTGAACTCTAGTCGTCAAACATCTAACAAATGGTTCAAAATTTATTTTAAAATGTCGTTAGGTATTTGTGAAATAAGTATATTGGTAGTGGTGATATTCCTTGGAATTAATTTACCTACTTCATCCTATGTATTTATTTAACTGTGTTTTAAAGTAATACCAGAAAGACGTATGAGTTCTTTTGGGTGAAATTGGTCTTCACAGATTTTTATTTACTAAAACATCGTTAACTCTCAAAAACCGTTGCTTTAATAATTTATGCACATTTAGTATCATAGAATTTAACTTGCTTATAAGGTCTTTTTCACTGCTCTGTTCACTTTATAGCGGCTAATGTGCAATAATTTCTGATATGCACATGAGTGTTAAAACTGCCCGAAAATTTTATCGAATTTTAAGCAAGACTCTCGCTGAATATTTGATATTATTATTAAAGTCGAATACATTTTCGAATATTCGTTACAAATCAAGTAAAAAGTCTTCCTCACATTAAATATTTTTACACAAAATTATTTATGTCTTGTAATTTTAAACAGGAAATTGTATTTTTTTCTATTTAAGAGAAACACATATTTTCAGTCTTTGAACAAATATTTTTTTTTATTTATCCTCATTATAGCCGTCATGATGTTTATAAAATTTACACATCATATACAAATCTATACACAAAACGATATATCTACTGAGCATATCAGCAGTGATTAATTTTATTTTAATCACAATCGAGGTAATTTTGAACGCACGCTATTACTCCGGACTATATTTTCAACATGCCGTCGAATGATAGCCCCATTTATTTATTATATCTAATTCAAAAATGAAAATAAAGAAGGGCGTTAAATCTAAGTTGTACGATGGTTTCTAATAGTACCGATTTTTACCTGGGATGATAATGAGTTGAATATTGTAATTTTTTGAAAATTTTCTAACATTTTTTGCAAACATAACTTACAAGAGGATTTTGCGCATTTACTATGATTGACTGTGATATCATATTTTTTATAACTATAAAATTAATCTATTTTCCCCGCCTAACTCACTAACCTTTTATCATTTTCTTATTAGAACAGACCTAAGTTTCATCTTTTTTATCTAATTATATCTCATTTTTAATAATTATTCTTTTATCTTTCAGTAATTTGGCATAGAACTGTACACATAATACACTTTTTTGGTGTTTATGTTCCAATAAAAATATTATACTTAGGCCATGACAAATTAAGTTCATTATTAGGAGTAACGTCAATATTACGAAACTTTTACATCTCTTCACAAAACACTCTTATATAGGTTTTTTTCAGTAAATTAAATTCAAAACTAATTCGAATCGCGCAAATATTACCCTTGATGATAAGTAACGAGGAACAACAAAAATTTAGTCACGCTGATATTCTACAAATCGATGTGAAGTCATATTCAAATTAGAAGCTTTTATATCAAAAAATCTTCAGTACGGCTCTCCTATTTTATTTTTTGCTAAAATATTCTCAGCACAACTCCATTTTTTATTTTTATTCCTTTTTAATGATAATGAGGAGAAGCCCATATGTCATTTTTAAATTAATATGTATCAATAATTTTATAGTTAACAATAGTTTTCACATATTAATTTAAGCTTAACTTTAATTTATTTTAGTTTTAGTATCTTAGTGTGTTAGGAATTATATCTAGATACAATTTATTTTCAACAAATAATTATAAGACGGTTTGTAATCCTAACTAGTAATTTTACAAATGCTAAAGTGAGTGTGTTTCTCTATCTCGTTTTTAAGTCTGAATTAGAAATGTGATCTTCATAATTTTTTTTGTAAGTATAACGTGCATGATGAAGATAAATATGGAAAGTTTTATTCTGGTACTTCTTTTTTACTTTTATTTTTTCACCGTTACTCTTCCACATGTAGAAAATCGGTGGTTACAATTTTGAATCAATATATTATATGGAAACTGTATATATCACCACTAAATAATATTAATTTTTTAGACCGTACATTTAATCTCCGCAAGGTTAAAATATTTCGATTTCACAAAAAAGGAAAAGTTAAAGAAACAAATTAATAAGAATATCATACGTATAATATAACATTATTGTTATTACAAAACTTCCCACGAATCTGATTGTCAATTTACGATCTCCGTTATTTGAAAACAATAAATTTGGTAAAATCCGATATTTCCCAATTAAAATTATTAGATGAAATTAAAATTAACTGACATAACTTACCAGTTCACTTAAAAGCAATTAAAAATAAATGTAGTTATGAGATGGTTTTAATTTCTAAAAGTTCTTTCAGATCCAAATTTAAAATCGACCTTTGTCATATTTCAAACAACTTTTTGTGTAGTCTTTCACTTCATTTACAAACATACGATCATCTATGTATCCAGAAACTATATTTTATATACACCCACAATTTTTGCAACACCAAAAAACGTCAGCATAATATATAACATTTAATAGAGAGAAGTAGGTACATGTTTATTAACAAAATTTTTAAGTCGTGGGACTATCGTTTGCTCAAAGATTCTTCAGCCCTTCGTCCCTAGCAGGTAAATATATATATGAATACTTCTGCCCAAAAAATTATTTTGCATATCCAACCTTGTCCTTGATATCTCTATTTATATTTTTACCCAAAAATTAAGGATTAACTTTAAGATATTAAGGACGCAAATGACGCTATGACCTTTTTAAAGGCCGTGGAAAAGATTTAATTTAATATTTCGGCAACGATTCCAGTGAATGCAAGAGTAGATTTTAGTAAAAATTATTTCGAAAAAGCAGAGAACAGTAAAAATACATGTGTTTAAAAGCTAAATTGTGACGTTTCCTGTTGTTTTAATTAGAAAATTATAGAACAGAAAGGAAAATGTGGATTACTGAAATATACAAATTTATAACTTAAACGAAGCATGTGATCTATCACTAGAAAAAAAGACAATTCGTGTTTTATCCATCCATTTCCAGAACAATGAATGGGTAAATGTTCCTGAAATAAATTTCACATTGCTTTAAAAATCTTTTCAGGCATGTCTGTTCAGAAATTTTATGTGGAGGTAAAATTATCGAATTATACAAGACTGACCGTTTTCCATTCTGAAAATATCAGATTAAGTATATTCTCTATTTCTTATAGAGAATATAGTTGTATATTGCATTAGTTCCGAAGATGTCTTGATCTTGTAATTCAGAAGCCAATGTCGAAAATATAAAAATGCTTATAAATCATTGCAGATATAAAACTTTGAAATTTCAAAGTTTCAACCTTCACATTTTAAAACCGTCAAAGAACGCAATAAACTGCAAAAGAAAGTTAAAAAAGTAAAAAGCGAGTTAATACACCATAAATTTCTGTTATTTTGGGATTAAGCTAATAAAAGTAGATACAATTTGTAAATACGTTAAAATATTCAAGACTGTGAAATGTTTGAGGAGTCGGTTAAATTAATAAGAAACTAAAAAAAAGTAATCTAAGAATGAAAAAAAAACTGAATTCCTGAGATACAGAAAGTGGTCCATATGAGTATGTAAATAATATAGCGGGCTCTGGTAGATGCAAATTTAGTCAGTATGACGAGACCCGTGTCTATATTAGATAAAAGATGAAATCTCGATAATATGTGTTTCTACTGCAGACTGATCGTATAATGTAGTAAGTCGTGATGCGTCTTTCATACCACGGAACGTCGTTCATGTCTCTGGACGTAAGTTCTTTGAGTATTTGGTTAGTTCCGTAGTCAGATCCGTAGCATATCTCTCCCGTAACGACACCCAGTAATTGGATATTCGGTTTTTATTGTGAAATAAGATAATATTTTTTATCGTGAATAACCAAGTCTCCACATATTAATATGTGTTGAACCTTTCAATATCGCTACTATACACCTAGATTTATAAAATTGATTCACAAAGTCTTCGTCTAGTTATAAAAAGTAAAGATCTGTAATAAGTTTAGACACATTTTAGGAATATAAAGTTTATCCTTTATTTTTATCCATTTATCATGCCCACCACGCCCAAAAGCTTAATAAACGTTTACCAAAAAAGCCAAAATATTGATTAGTTGGTATTATGGAAACTGTGCGATCATCCGGACTTTTCTTTTCGAATACTAAGAAACACTCGTTCGATATATGATTCGGTCGGTTAGTTTTCTCTAATTTACTTGGTACATAAGCTTGAAAATACCTTGAGTAGTTCACGTATTTTTATATTACTTTTAGATTTTGCCTGATATAAATAACCCTTATTATTAGAAGGAAAATTATTTAGAGGACCTTTTTCATTTTTAATTTTATTTTGCACTGTTACTCACTTTATTTATTCCTAAAGGTACTAACTTGATATTATTTATAAACGTCATGACAAATCTGCATATTGAAGTTATTTACAAAAATATGATATACAAGATACAAGAAATAATCATAACAATATTGCGTTTATATAATTCAATAATTATAAAATAATCAAAATGATGCAAATTATCTACCTGACACGTGTTTTGGTCCTATAATTGGATAAGAAGGTTTATCCAACATATGATTGCGTAAATAAGAAAAAATATACACGAATTTACATCCTTAAATATTGGAAATGGAATATTTAAGTTTTTCACGTACATTAATTTTAAAGATGACAATTATATAGACTTTATTATGACATTAAGAACGTCAACAATGTCAACCTGCTTTCAAGGTGAATTTAATCTACACCAAGCAGCATTAATTTTTGCTGCCAATATTTTTAACATTGAATTTATAGTACTCCGTAATACGACCACAAAATTCCATGAAATTCCGCCCAATAACGATATGCTTATACCGTTCTTCTCCGTAAAACAACCGCCTGCATGCTTTCAGCCGCCGACGGGTTAGATGCTTGAATAGATATTGTCACAAACTGGAAATGGTTTACATAAAAAATAATAGCGTTGGCCACAAAGGCGGCGAGAGGTGGCGATATTGCAAAAGAGGAATAGAGGAGATAAAAGCAAAAAGTGCTCAAATAAAATAAGTAATCAACAAGCGCTCGAAAATTAATTAATGGACGTCCCGATTCGTTCGATCGTTCGATTCGTTAGTTCGACCTTTGTGATGATAAAAAACGATTACAATGTCTAAATGTAAATCTTTATTCCATGGAGTGGAAACTCATGGCATTCATACTAATTAAACGCAAGTATAGCGCTCAGGGGTTTCATGAAATATTGTATTTACTCCTCATTTTAATCAAGTAATAATTTATGTAGGTTAAAGACAAATTTATCCCATGTTTTCTGTTGGTATTTATAGCTGAATTTCCACTGAGCGTGTTATGTATAGGCTCTTCAAAATATATGGGGAAGCTAAGATTTCGTGAGTGAATATTATTTTTATGAAGCGTGATTACCAAAATGTTGTCTGTAGGTGCTACCACAATACGAAATTTATATACAGCAAAGCTATGGGTAAAAGGTATCTTGTTTTTAACTGTTTCTTATTGTGACACGCAAGGATAGGAACGGAGGAGAAGATATTAGTTTGAGACAAATCGAATCATTAAAAGTATAATTTATATTTCATGTTGCTTAAAATATAACATTTTATTATTTAAACAGTATTAAAATATTTGAAGATAAATATTATCGTAGCGATGATAAATCATGTAGATGAAACCATTTATAAATTCGTTTTGTTTTTAATATCACTCAATATTTTATAAAAGGACCATAAAAAGAAAGCTTTTAGAACACACGGTGAACGAATTTTCGTGTATTTTCAGCTTCATAATTGTTGTATATGCAAAACGTTTGTTGTCATAGATAATAACTTATATAAAAATAATCTATGAATTGTCGATCTGACGTAGTTTGATAATTAGAAGCCTGTTTTGTACGTAAATTTCAATACAAACAACAACTTTGACGAGATTTTGTATCTAACAGGATGGTGTTAAAAGACCATTGGTCCGTGTCAAACTAAAAGTATGCTTAATAATTTAGATTAAAAAATTGTTACAGATTTTGAAATCACTCATATACATAATATAAATTCCAATGCTGAATTTTACGTGAAAATATGCACGATATAAAAAATGAGTTATTTGGTACAAAAACATTTTCGCAACAAAATGGGCGAATTTATTCTGTCTCATGTAAAAATGATTTTTTATTATAATGTAGCGTTCCGGCAACTTACCGTTTGTTTTATATTTGATTGTTATAGCATCTTTTTATCGTTTGTCAATAATGAAAACAATCTCGTTTGAGATATATAAAGATATATTTTAATTTGATAAAAGATACCTCATGACTTTTAAATAAATATGTTGATGAATGTTAGCAGAAATAGGGTCGTAATAACAAGTCTTTGACGTTTGAAAATTATGATTTAGAAACTTAAGTAAAACATAACTATACAACAGATGAAAAGAAATTTAATGAAGAGTATTTTTCTTGTATATACAATGAAAATTTATTAGGACAGTGCAGAGAAGTGCTGATCGAGCAATAAATAAAACATTACAAGTGTAACGGGATTGCTATAATTTACACTAGATTTAAGTTAAGACAAAATTTGAGCATCCGAAGTAAAACTGGAACCGAACTATTCAGACCGAAGTGAGGAATATCGGCAAGACATGAAGTGAAGCGAGACGTCATATCCAGATCGATCGACATAATAAAGTATTGTAGGTGCCCATCGCCAATCGACATTGGTAATGGAAATGGGAAAAAGACGGAAGAGGAGCAGAACAAATAATTCAATATTCACTTAATTGAAGAGGAAATCATGTAGAACAACTTTAACATATTAACAGAGTTTTTATGTCAAAGTAATATGGTAATATTATACTATAAATAAATTTATTTGGTAGAATTGTGCAAAAAAATTATATCACGAGTTTAAATACACGACAAAAATTAAAATACTTTGTTGATATCTATCGGACATATCAAATAACTGATAAATGCAAAAAACACGTGATTGATAAAAAGACAAACGTGAGACTCTGTGAAAGTCTGTTCTAGTTAAATATATTGAATTAAATATTTTGCCATAAATAAATTTGATCTGGTATTCCAGATGGCTTCAATACTCATCACTCTGGTACATCATCTTATGGATATACGACTAAGTCGCAAAACTAATAACTGATTTAAATCTAAACAATATTTTTCAGGATCTCGGCACAGTCTTTCATAGTCTTAAACGTTCATGCGTAAAAAACATATGAAATGAACTGTTTTTCAAAAAATTGTTGATTTTTAATTTTTCACTTAAATTGAACGATATCCCTAAAGGCAACTAACTTAATCCCTCTCTCCCTATCCATTTTCTCTCTTTCAGACTTTTGCACTCTCCTAATTCGTGTTCCTATGTTTCCATGCTCTACTTTCTTCAATCTCCTATTCATTCCATATGCCATAGCCTACTGTTTATGATCACAAACACCAACTCCAAAGTCACCTTTAAATTTTATATATGGACCGTTTGAAGTGAGAAACAATTCACGAAAATGCGTGATACGATAAAAGTACCACAAAATTTTATTTCAGTCTATATGCTCGGGATACTTGTGGCAAATCCATACAGCTTCATTTTATTTACATAAATATTTCTTTAAGAGTGATACGTTTATGTTAATTTTTTGCAAATACTATTTAGCAATATCTCTCCAAAAAATTTATCAATATTTATGATTTCTAGGGTGGTTTAGGCTGGTACGCCCTTCATCTACACCTAGTATAACTATTTGACATTCTTATTTTTCCTTAGCAATATGGGTAATAAAGAACCAATAAATTTCCCTTTTCAACTGGTGCTCGCCATTGGTTTTACTTTACTTTTAAATTGTAAAACTACAAAAATTCTTAATCATTACGAATAGCCAGGTTTTAGTATGCAATGCAACGTAAAATGTTAAGAAAGTGGATAATTTTCTTTAAAGTAGTGATTATACGTTTTTATCCATTTCATTTAGTTAATACTTATTAGGTTATTATAAACATGTAAATAGGTGTAAGGATTTTTTAACAACCTAAATATTTGTGTTGTTAATTATCATCAGATAATATAATTTACTTGCTTCGCGTTTTACATATTTAATTTTTTTTAACAACGCCTAGGTACTGCATAAATGTGTATTATATACCCGATCAAGTTTGTTTGCTGTGCGTTTTTTTTTTCATATAAATGATACAACTCAAACATTTCAGATTTGAGGAATACTGATATCTGTAATTAAATATCTCTCTTAGATAAAGAACACGTAAACCTCTAAAAGTTAAGAGCAACTTAGCTCGGATGCTCATATGTTTATTGAAATAGGATATATGTAATCTTCAAAACTGTTTTCCATTAAGTGCATTCTTTCTCGAATGTAAGTTTTAAAAATTTACCAGATTTCTCTTTCATTTCATCTATTGTTTCTGAAGGATTATATGATTTCCCACCATCTTGCTCTGCATAACTTATACATTTAACACAAAGCAGGTTTAACCATCGTTATATTGCATTCCATCTAGAAAATTACACCCAGATAGTCCGTCTCCAAATATGCTATCGCAGCCAAATCGTGATCATAAACAAAAAAAAATCGTATCAGTACTGCCGAACAGCTTGTAAACAAATGTAAAATTTTAAATCATAAATCTATTTCGTATTTTGAATACATTAGAAATTAAAGTTTTAAATTTACATTATAAATTAAATTAAATTATTAATTTGCTTAAATTGGTCAAAAATGCTGGGACCGACTCCAAAAATAAGTAACTCGGTTATTTATTGCGAATAAATAAGTAGCTATTTTGAGTAAATTATTATTAATATAATGCTGGTGAAGAGCAAAGTTTTGTTCGTTTTCACTTTCTTATCAAACCCTAAATTAAGAAAGTCTAATCTATTTCTTTGGAATGTGTTATTGCCTTTGAAAATAGAAAAGAATTTTCATAATTATACTGTCTGCAAAAAAAAAATATTTCAATGGTAATATAAGACCACTGCGAAAATATACTTTAAAGGAAATAATAAAAGTCGATAGATTCATTTTACTGTTAAATGATGAACATATAGATAAAAAAGAGACTTACCTACTTATAGATCTCTTCTTTATTTAACTTAGTTTAAAAGTCAACACCTTGCCTTGGTACCGTTTAAAAGAATAAAATGAATCGATATGTAAGATAAATAATAATAGTTAAGTCTTAAGAACCGATGACTTTAGAAATATGTTCTAAGAGCATAAAGAAGATTTTAAACTTTATTTAACAGTTAAATAAAAAGTTATGTAAATCTTCGAAAAAAATCAGTCGGGGACCTTTAAAACACGGTGATTATCATCTTAATTTCAAATCTGTATTACGATACGATATACTTTGAAATCATAAACACACCCGAGTAATAGAAATTGATCTATTTAAGGATCTCTTCTTTCACATTTAAATCAAACCACGTGATGTAGTATTATTTCTACTTTCTTTAAGTTCTTTACCACGACCTAGGTTTCGTTGTATTACAACATCTTCAGGTGGGCTATTAGCAAAGATCTTTCTAATCTTTACTAATAGCCCACCTGAAGATGTTGAAATACAACGAAACCTAGGTCGTGGTAAAGAACTTAAAGAAAGTAGAAATAATACTACATCACGTGGTGTCATTTAATTGTGAATAAGGTATTTCTACAAAATTAACGCCAAATATATTCAATAGATCTCTTCTTTCCTTATTGTTAGCTGAAAAGTCAACTTCTTGCTGCAATAGTGTTCAACGAATCGGATGAATCTACTTATAGGATCAAAAATAATATTTAGGTCTCAAAACAGCATGACTTTAGTCAGTTAGTATTACATTTTAAGAGCATAAAGATGATATTAATTTAATGGTTAAATAAGGCGGTGAGGTTTTAATTTGGGCCTTTAGAACACCAAAATAATTTATATTTCAATTTTTGTCAACATTTTATTAAGCATAATTGCAATTAAATGTTGCATTATCATAAACAAAACATCCATATATGAATAAACCTGTCATATAAGGATATAAACCGTACTACTGAGTAAACTTTCCGTATATATTTAGACAATAATAAACATTTCTAATAAATGTTTAAAGGGGCAGGGTATTCTTATTAAAATTTTAATTTTACAAATATTACAACGTAAATATATTGCCTAATATATCTTTCAGAGATATAAATAATTAATGCCGATTCAAAAATTATAAGATCGAGGATAATCGCAATGGTTTTCCTCTAGTCTTATAGTGAGATTTTACTAACGCCGGCTTGATTTTGGCTCAGTAGTTACAGAAATAAAGTGGGAAATGTCTATTTTTGCATATTTCTTGAAATATCTTTCTAAATATGTAATTTACATAACAGAACAATATTTTTTTATTCCCCATAATGAGCTTTTTAAATGATGTATGAAATAAAAACACGTTTTTTAAGATTTATTTACCTTCTCTTTATGAATATTTTATTATAATTAACAGATAAAAAATATTACTAAGCCTGATTTTTATGTTGCATGATTTATGAGAAAATTTATTGTAACAATTGAAAAACGTAAATATGTTGCTTATATGACAAACACAAAAGTAATATTATAAGGTTGGGGTTTTATCCTTTTCAGGCACGGAACTTTAAAAGAACTAAAGAAAAACATAAAATTACTGGAAAAATTGAATTTTCTTTTGGCGAAATAATACTCGTATCTCTCTTTATCGTTGAATGAGGCGTTAAAGTGCCTACGAATACGCTCAATCTTTTCGCTAGACAGGCTGCGTTTTGTCGATCAAAGAGATCTGAAAGTTCTCTGCATATTAAGTTTTATTCAAGTTGCTGCAGTAGTGTTTCCGTTTCGTTATTAAAATTTATGTTTATAGCAGTTTAGGCAGCTAGTAAATTATTTTCTCTGGATCGATTAGTATATTCATTCTGAGAGATAGATAAAATACTGTATGCGAGCTTGAACTCATCTCAAACTGGGATGTAATATAATAGCCATTGGGGTAAAAATAATTGTGGTTGTTTGAGAGCAATTGATTTAAACTAAACATAAAGACGAATGGAAACGTTTAAATATTATTGCATGAAATATCATTGCTATGAAACATAAATATTGCAATTACTTTACTCGAACGCAAACTTACGTATTTATTAAGGGATACCAAGAAAGAAGAAATATTTATCAGTCAAATATTTAGCGCAGTAATATATTCCTCTTTTCAATGTTTCTCAGACATCTTTTTATATTTTTGAATTCATCCAAAAATATTTCTTTGTTTGAAAGAGTGAACGGAAAAACACTAAGTTTTTATTCGAATTTCCGTTTCGTTCCATTTTCACTCTTAGGTACATATGGCGTTAATGATTAATAACGGATTTTATCCACTTGAACATTCAAAAGTTATACTATATAGCTAATCCAATTAGGTATTGCAGTTAGGAAAACAGTCGTCATGAAGACATTTTCCTATTATGTAAGCGGTTTATAGCTTATGTAATACGATATCTCCTGTATGTAGCAGGTAGTAGTAGCTTCGCTCATTATTTGAAAAAAAATATCATGAAAGTTTACGTAAATTTGTATAAGTGAAAATATATTCATTTAGAGAAGTGTAGTAAAAAATTCATCCAGTGCGACTTTTCATTGTTTTCAAATACATGTTTGTTTCGAGGCAAATCTTAATCCTTACGAAAAAACGACAATTTCATGAACTAGAAGTCCTGAAAACCTTCAAAAATATAGTTTATTTTTAAAGATTCATGTAGCATTTTGCATGTTCGCGACAAAGAATGCTTCAAAGGAAATTAATACTACATACACCAATTTCGTTCTTGCGTATATATATTGCAAAAACCTAACTTTAGATAATAACAGATGAAACAAAACACTATTTTATCTTAAGATTATTGACAAACAGCCGATTAATTATGAACTATTTCATGATGTTGTATATAAAATGATCACTAATTTTCTATACAAGTATAAGAATATAAAAACATATTTTATATATTTATATAGTATCGGACCTCACTGTATTTATGCAACTGTCTATTCCACTGTTGATATTTGAAACGAACACTACTTCAATTTGTCATTCGATATGGCTATAATTTTGAAGACATCAAATGGTTCAAAGACATTAAGTATAATATTTTCTTTAGGTATTGCTTAATAATTTAATTTCGGGTAATATAGAAAACTTTTCAATCGTGTGCAACTTAAAACAATCCATCAATGTTCTAGGAGTTTCCTCCTTATTTAAATATATTTTCTTTCGACGCGATGAAAGTGAATACAATCTAAAATATGTCGACAGCTCTCATTTCGGCTGTAAAGAGGTGAAAGTTCTTTATTTAGCAGATTTAATAACGACAATGGTACGGATGAAGATACGCCAAGAAAGTGTATCGCGTGCCATCTCGATATGCTAAATTAGACCTACATAGGCAGTATGCGTTCACGCTTGACATACTGCCGTCAGTTGTGTTTTGATTGCAGTGTTTCACTGCATTCCAAAATGATGCCAAAATGTAGTTTATTTTTCAAAATTTAGTTTTATTTTAAGTTAGTACTCGTATGTAGAAACAATATTAAAAACAAAAAATTACAAAAAAGTGACATCACATGTCACCGATGAGTTTGAAATTTAATATGATTATCAATATTGAATATATTTGGCGTTAATTTTGTAGAAATTCATTGACTATCAATGATTATCAATTATTAAACTTTTTTCAAAATCTTGTCATTCGCTTTCGTTTTGCTTACAATTCGGCAACGCCAATGCTGTGCAGAACGGCGCGGCGCATCAACTAATATCAACATTATCGTTTAAAATATATCTAAAATTTAATGTTATATTATCGTTTTCTTTTCACTTTCCCAAATGATACCAAAATTAAGAAATTCGTGCAACAGAGGAAAAAATTATTTCCTGCGGAACATAATGTATTCAATTTGTATATATGTATTAATTTTGAAGAAAAGTTTTCCAGCTTACGAATGTAAGTAGACTTTCTTTTTTAGATGTGCTTATGTTACATATTCATGTAATACTTGGTCCGGTAAGATTAATAGCAATTTAATATTCATGAGACGATTAACCCAACTTTAGACCATGAATTGCAGTCATTCCTAAGACCATAAAATTAAAGGGAAGGCAAAAATATAGTATTTTTTTTTATTTTTTAAACTACAATTTTTGTTACTTAATATATTAGACAATTTATTTTGTTACTATTTAATTTATAGCTGTCAAAGAAAAAATAAATGAACTAGAAAGTTTAATGCAGATTCCCATACCATACAGTCTAGTTTATTTTTTTAGTTTTCCGTGCAAACTGTAAAACTTTCCTTACTGGTACATCCAGAACAACAAATTATATTGGTAGAAATTGACCTGAAAATTTTTTTTATAATTAAAAATCTGAACAAGATCCAACAAAAACGATTAGATTAAACATTATACCATTTTTCTGTAGTCTCAAAATAGCTAAAAAAATCCGAAACAAATTTTGGTAAAAATATTATGTAATATATTCGAACAATTATCTTCAACATTGCACAGAAAAAGAACTAATAAACTTTTCCTGAACTCTGTCCGATTAAGTGTTTATACCCATCAGTTCATCCATCTGTTGTGCATTATTTATTATTACATAACTACGCTATAGATAAGAAAAACTTAGATAAAATTAACTTGATACTTTTAAAAATGATTAATTTTTTTGTTTTACCGCGGGCAGCATTATTTACTTCGAGAAATTGATGAAGTACTTATCTAGCAGCTAAATAGATACCATTACTTTCACTAGCATTGCTCTCTAAGATTATTTTTCACAGAAAACTTATATTTCGTTCAATAGTTGCTATTATGAAAATAATTAAGTATATTCTACAAATTTAACTGTCTGAAAAGTATTCATCCTTAGATTACCTTTTATGAAATAAAATGATGAACTAAGTGTTGAATGGTCAAATAAAGGGGGAAAAAGAAAGCTTAAAATAAGTTAATCCACTTTTCGATCCAATCAACGATTACGTAATCGTGCCTGATAATTGCTACCCTCACCCTTACATTGAGACGCCGACATTTATTTCTTTTCCATTTCAAGTTTAATGCCCGTAATGTAAGCGGACGTTTCATACTGCTTCCAAAATAAATTATTATTTATTGCTTCCTCCCTTGCGCCTTTCAAGCGCTAAGTTCAATTTTTGCCAAGTTGTAAAATCTTATCTCGCTTGATTTATTATTTCAAATGTACCAAAAGAGCATCCATGCTCCGTAAATATAAATCATTCAATGAAAATTTCCCTGTTGAATCACAATTAAATGAAACTACGTGATGTAGTATTATTTCTACTTTCTTTAAGTTCTTTACCACGACCAAGGTATCGTTGCATTACAACATCTTCAGTTGGGCTATTACGTTGATTGGATCGAAAAGTGGTTTAACTTATTTTAAGCTTTCTTTTTCCCCCTTTATTTGACCATTCAACACTTAGTTCATCATTTTATTTTATAAAAGGTAATCTAAGGGTGAATACTTTTCAGACAGTTAAATTTGTAGAACATACTTAATTATTTTCATAATAGCAACTATTGAACGAAATATAAGTTTTCTGTGAAAAATAATCTTAGAGAGCAATGCTAGTGAAAGTAATGGTATCTATTTAGCTGTTAGACAAGTACTTCACCAATTTAGATAATACTGCCCGCGGTAAGACAAAAAAATTAATCATTTTTAAAAGTATCAAATTAATTCTATCTAAGTTTTTCTTATCTACAGAGTAGTTATGTAATAATAAATAATACACAACAGATGGATGAACTGATGGGTATAAACACTTAATCGAACAGAGTTCAGGAAAAGTTTATTAGTTCTTTTTCTCTGCAATGTTGAAGATAATTGTTCGAATATATTACATAATATTTTTACCAAAATTTGTTTCTGAATTTTTTAGCTATTTTGAGAATACAGAAAAATAGTGTAATGTTTTATCTAATCGTTTTTGTTGGATCTTGTTCTGATTTTTAATTATAAAAAAAATATTCAGGTCAATTTCTACCAATATAATTTGTTGTTCTGGATGTACCAGTAAGGAAAGTTTTACAGTTTGCACGGAAAACTAAAAAAATAAACTAGACTGTATGGTATGGGAATCTGCATTAAACTTTCTAGTTCATTTATTTTTTCTTTGACAGCTATAAATGAAATAGTAACAAAATAAATTGTCTAATATATTAAGTAACAAAAATTGTAGTTTAAAAAATAAAAAAAAATACTATATTTTTGCCTTCCCTTTAATTTTATGGTCTTAGGAATGACTGCATGATTCATGGTCTAATAGTACAAGTTGAGTGCAAGAAGTTTTGACATGATGAGTGGCATATGGCAGCTATAGATGAAATATTCAATTTAAAAAACATTGAAATCCACAAATGATACACTATGATTATGGAGAAAACGGTGTTTAGTCTCTGATGCACCTCATAATTATGTATTCCATTTGTACGGATGGCTGCTCATCGATGACTGGTAATAAAAATGGGTTGGTTGCTTTGTTGAAAAATGAGCTTCATATATATAAATATATATATGTATATATATATATATGTATATATATATGTATATATGTATATATATTTATATATATATATACATATATATTCTTAACTTTACATTGCCTACTTCACCAAGAAAACCTATGTGCAAGGGTTCTTAATGAGAAATTTAATTCAGTTATGAAAACGGTAGTAAATATTGTTAATTCCATAAAAACGTCTGTTCATTGACTAAGCCGTGGAAAAGTATTGGAGTGATTTTTGGAACTTCGTCGTGAAATCATGTTATTTTTGAACGAAAATGAAAAATGGTATACTAAAATAAATTATGACAATTGGTGGATACTATTATCTTTTCTATATGACATAACTAACAAATTCAACGATCTGAATACTCAATTACAAGGAGAAAATAAGATAATAACTCAAATAACTAATAAACTATTGGCATTTTAAAACAAGCTAAAGTAATACGCAGAAGAAATTTGTAATAATGACTTCAAAAATTTAACAACTCTGAAGAAACTTGAATTGAATACTCATATTCTACAAATACGTCTTACAGTACTTACTGAGTTCATGAATAAATTAGTTAGAGCATTTCTAGACAGATTTTCTAACATAAAATCCCTGAAGATATCTTCGTATTAATATAAAATCTACGGCATTTAAGAACTAATGCTATTCACAGTTTGAATAAATTAGGGTCTGATGAATCTCGTCTATTCAACAAGATAATCGAAATGAAAAATAATCCAAATAGGCGTGCCATTTTCAATAAAAAAAGAAATGAAAAAAATGTCTGGCGTTTTGGAAATTGTTGCCTGACATATGTAAAAGCATAAAATGTACACTTTCTATTCTGTTTCCTTGAATATATGTATGCGAAGCTTTAAACTCCAAAATGAAATGCATCAAAAACACAGGAATCGATTGAATTATTATTTACCTCCTTGATATCATTAAAATAGCATATAGCAAACAGAAGCTTCATTTAAAAAAATAATTAAGATTACTGCTCAATTTCAAGGATCTCTTTTTTTTTTTTAATTTATGTGCTTACAATAAAAGTTATAACAATGATTTCATTGGATTTCTAATTTTTATAAGAACCTGTGGTGTTTCTCCCCAACCCGGTAGCGGCGGCGCGGGCCACATCATAAATGTTCATGGGTCGCAACCGGCCAGCGAGCCATAGTGCAGGTTGAGTACCGCTGGTCTAATAAGTAAAATTCCACCTCGATATTAGTTACTCAAATTACAGTTAGAATCCATTTGTCCCTACTTAAATATGTTAAAATTAATATTAGTAAAATGTGAGATGAATATAGATTAACACATAAGGGGATAAATTTATCACTTTGGTATTAATTTATGCGTAGTATATTGTTGTGTAATAAATTATATATATATATATATATATATATATATATATATATATATATATATATATATATTATTTTCCTTCTTTACTCTAAATAATACACCAAATAAGCAAACATTATTTTCTTGTTGTGAGGAATATTCGACAATCGTTTGGTTTTCGGTATATTAGTCCATAATTTTAATATTCGACTGGTTAAAGAATACTGCGATATTATGCGATGGAATACCGAACACCTACCATTTATTAAAACAATTGGGTACTTGATACTGTTGGGTATTATCTGTAACCAAATACAAAGTTATCTTTATCATTCATTAGTTATATGTATAATTCATTAATGTCATTAATTCTTAAATACTTATTTGTTATAATTATCAAATCACAGAAACGATAAATAAATTATTATTTCAGTGTTACTGGGAAGAAATATATTACTTTACTCCTTGCTAAAGATAAATTTTGGAAAACTCCTTTCTAACTTCCGCAATTTTTTTTCGCAAGAATGTAAAAATAACGTATGAGTTATCTGTTATCATCGGTCCTATTTCGTTTGAATCAAACAAGGAACGGACTTGCACGATAGTCATATATTTTTTTACAACATGATAAATTTTTGAAGTAAAATGTACGGACCGATTTTTTTTTCTTTTCATGAAATATTATTCTAATCAAAACTTAACAAAAAAGTTGTTTTAACTTTTGTTGCATGGTTAATAAAATTATGCACACTGTGCACAATAACTGCGTATTAGATCTGATTTAGTGGTCTTGTCATGATATCACTTTATTATAACAACATATTTAAATGCTTTGAAATAGGCACATAAACGCCAAATCTGATCAAATAATTTTCTTGAATATTCCATTATTCGATCAAAGTCCTCGTCGAATATTCGTTATTCACTAGGTCGGACATGCTATTCATTGCAACTATAATAATTTCTAAACTCTTCAACTTTATTCAAGAAATTATATAATGAATTTTTCTCCCAATTTAGTATAATTTTGAAGATTTTAATTCTAATTTCTTGAATTGTTTTAACGCCAGCCGCATATAAATAAACAGACCAAAATGTGAAAAACCATCTATTTCCTCCTATGAAAAATTCTATCCTGTAGTTAATTTAGAGTCATCAAAGGTAGTTTTTTTAAAAATGTGTCATATATAGACTTTCTAGCTTTACCTTTTTATTATAAATATGATCTTAAGCATTATTTATATTCACCTACATTTAGATTACATATATTTAGATCGCATGTGATTATCTATTGCGAACAGTAACTATTTATATTTAACTAAGACTAAATTCTAGAAATCTTTTACTGGTTATATATTTTAAGTTAATAATCACATCGACATAACAAAGAAGTAAAATTTGTAAGTGTTACTCAAACGATTTTAACAATTATTTTGACGGTAAATAGGTGATATTCTGCGTTCTAACATAGACTACATATTATACAATTGCTGCTGTGCAAAAATGATTAAAATGACCAAAAATATCTGTATTTTACCAAGTATCACTCTATTAACTTAGATTTCTACAAAATCTTCAATTTCAAAGATCATTTTTTCTTAGTTCATATTGGTACAAAAGCGTACTTTTATTTTCTAACATAAGTGAAATCCATTTTAATGAACAGATATACACTTTTTCGGAAACACATTAATAAATGAAATGAAATATAATTTATGTAAAATATGCTCAGAATGGTTACTGAGAAGTAATAATGGTTTAAAATAAATTTCCGGACACAAATTTGGTTTTAAAATAATTCAATCCTTAAATTTTAATATTTTATTACCTAGGAAAGAATTATAGGCAAATAATTATGAGTTTGTTAAAAATAGATATAATCCGAAATTGCAAACATACTCGTTTATTGAAAGTTATGTGAAATAGATTTAAAACATTATTTCAATTAAGAGTTGAAATGTATCGCTCACAAAGGAACATTTAAATGAAACGAGGCTATGTGGATATGCCGCAAATATTACGAGCCTTATAGAGCGTAATATAGTTTAAGAGTACTTTTGTTGAATCTATTGAAAATGTCCGACTACAAGTTCAAGTCATGTTTTATTCTGTTTTTTATATATACACTATATATATATATATATATATATATATATATATATATATGTATATACATATATATATATATGTATATACATATATATATATACACAGATTTCATACGTAAAATTTCAAGATGACCTTGGCATTGGTATTGAAGCCATCAGGAGTACCGAATCAAATTTATTTTGGCCAAAATACATTAATCAATATATTTAACCAGACCAGGATCTGACAGACTCTCACATTTATCTCCTTAACAATCATTTGTTATTTGTATTTTTCACAGTTATTTCACATGTCCAATAAATAACAACATATTTAAAATTTTAATATTGTGAATTTAAATCCGCCGTATAATTTTTCTTGCAAATTCCTAGCAAATATATTTATTTATGGCTTGATATTACTATATAAATTTAGATAATTTAGATACTCATTTTAAGGTCATGCAGATATCTCTCATCAAATTAAAATATACCTATACATATCTAATACAAGATTGTTTAATTTTTGACAGACGATAAGACGCTATAACAATTAGATACAAAACAAGTAGTGACGTTAATTTTGTATAAATTCATTATCATTTAAATTTTATTCACAACTAAATGAAACTACGTGATAAAATAATATTTCTTTACTATACTTAGTTTAAATTTTTTACAACGGCCCAGGTTTCGTTGTATGATAATATCTTCAGGTAGGCAATTTATGGGTTATATTTACAAATTGGCCACCTGAAGATGTTGTCATATAATGAAATCTAGGTCATGGTCTATCTCAATCTAGTTTCATTTACTTGTGAATAAAAATAAAGTGAAAATCAATTCGTAGTTAAATTTATACGGTGATTTGACGAATATAGCGGGAATAGAATTTCCGAAACTTGAATTTTGATTGCGTAATGTGATGATTTTTTGTCAATATTCTTCAATTTACTGAATAAGCATTATGTAAAAGGGAAGTCATCTCAATCATTTGGAACTCACGTGAGGTTAAGTGAAATCAGGTGACATACTACATGAATACTCAAAAGATGTACCTTCGATGTGTGTTCATGTGACGATTTGAACCGATAGTTTTTTTTAAGTTTTTCTTATCAAATATTTTCTCATTATTAAGTGAGAATACTCTAAAGCCAATTTTGTTGAGGAAACTTTTTTGTACCAAATAATTGATTGTTTATATCGTTAATGTGTTCATGAAAAAATAGCATTCATAATTTACATTATTTACGTGAGTAATTTCAAAATCTGTAACAATTTTTTATACTTTATTAACACTACTTTTAAATTGACATGGATTAGTGTAGCTAGCCTCTAATATCCTGTTAGACATGGATGGCATTTATATATTTTCTTATAATTAAATTTACATCCAACGCGGGCTTCTAATTATGTAACCATATCAGTTCAATTATTGTCAAATAGATTATTTTTACGAGTTATTTTTAGTCCATAACAACAAAAAAATAACACATATAACCTTTATGCAGCAGAAAACACACGAAAATTCGTCAAGAATTTTTTTTCTAAAAGGCTTTATTGATCCTTTTTTAAAATACAGAGTGACATAATAACAAGGGGTTTATAAACGGTTTAATCTACACGGTTTAACATCGCCACGGTAGTATTTTTCTTCAAATATTATGTGCAAACTCCTAACATTATGTGAGTCAAACATTATATTTTAAGCAATATAAAATATTAGTTATACTTTAAATGATTCGATACTATCTCTATCTGATATTTTCTTATATATTCGTACGCTTTACGTGTCACAATAACGAACGGTTAAAAAGTAGATATTTTATACCCATAGTTTTGCATGTGTATAATTTTCCTATTATGGTAGGGCTAATAGGCATTATTTTGGAAATTACACTTCATAATAATGATACTCATTCATAAAATATTAGCCTCCCCATGTGTTTCTTAGGGCCTACACATGCCACACCCAATGGATACCCAGCATACAATGTGAACAAATAAAACTGGCAGAATTTGTCTTTAACCTAGAAATATCTGTATAAGTAACTCGATGAGTAAAATGAAAAAGAGATAGAATATTTTATGAAACTCGAAAGCACTATACGCGAGTCTAATTAAATATGAATGCAATGGGTTGGCATTCTAAGCAACAAAAAAGTTACATATTGTCGCTGTACTTTCTTTGTATCATTACATAAGTGCAGCGTTTAGCAAACGAACCGGAACTAATATTTGCGCGCTTGTTTAAAACTTACGTCCAACGCAAGCCTATTTGCATCAGACCCACTTTTCGCGAAGTCGCTATCTCTCGACCGCCATTGTGGCCAGCGCTATTATTTTTGATGTGAATAATGTCCAGTTCATGACAACATCTACTTAAGCATCTAGCCTCTCGGTGGCTGAAAGCGTGCGGACGGCTGTTTGACGAAGAGGAACGGTATAAGCTACCGTCACTGGGCGGGGTTTCATGGAAAGATTTTGTGGTCCTATTACGGAATACTATAACCTCAATTTCAAATATATTGGTCGAAAAATTAGCGTTGCTCGGTACGGATTAAATTCGTCTTGAAGGCAGGTCGACATTATTAACGTTCTTGATGGCACAACAAAATCTGTATAATCACGTGTAAAATATAATGAACACGAAAACCTGAATATTTAATTTTCAATATTTAAAAGTGTAAATTCGTACTTTTTTTTCTCTTTTACGCGATCATCTATTAGACAAAAAGGTAATTACACGATCACATGTCAGGTAGACTATTTGCCCCATTTCATACTTTTTCAAATGAATAAAGGGTTCGAGAATTTAAAATCAATTTTTGCACATCAAATAGTAAAACAGAAACTCCCATAATAAACTATGAATATCTTTTCAGAATACTCTGAAAGGATATTCATAGTTTATTTGAACAGTTTGACATAAATCAAATAATTTTGCTATACTACCATATGGCAGTCTTGCAATTTTATAAATATAAAAAAATAGAATGCACCTGCTATTGACGCGAAAATAACATTTTATAAGTTTAATAGAGCAAAACGATCGCCCCATTCTTTTTTAATTAAGTACAAAACCTTTTTATATCATAACTGATTTATTAATATCATTCTTTACTTATAAGTCAAAATGTATTTACAGCTTTATTTTATTTTCCATTAAGGTATGACTGTCTTATACTACAATCGTTCTTTCTATAGGTTATAGAACTCGTTTCTCGTTAGACGTGTGTAATATCTAAATAGTCTATGTATCAGTAGAGACAGCAACAAGGTCAAGATATTTTATCATTATGCTTACAAAACAATAATTACTTACAGGAACTATATAAATAAGAAATAATTAAACTTTTGAAACTTAAAAAAAAACTATTCGTATGCGAATATAGAAAAGGAAAAAATAATTTAAAACAATTTTATATTTATTTCAATTATTATTTTCGTTCCAAATAATATTTATTTTATACACAGGTTTTAAAAAGTCATTATTATAAAGTATACATATATATATGTATATATATATATATATACATATATATATATATATATATATACATATATATATATATATATATATATATATACATATATATGTATATATAAATATATATATATATATATATATATATATATATATATATATTTACTACCATATAATTCTTTAAATTCCCAAACATCTATCACAATAGTTGAAAGTCGGAATTTAAAAAATCAATTTACAACAAAACACGAGCCAAAATTGCTTAACAGCAAATTCCAGCTGTATCAAGAGCTTTCGATTCATATATCACGCACTTAATTAAGTATATTAGATAATGAAATTACAAAACAAAAATACAGAAAAGCCTGATAAATTATTAAATAAACCACTTTATGAAAAAAAAACGGAAATCCTTGTTATGGATATAGAGAATGTGATAACTTTAAATTCCATATTTTTGTTGATTTTATTTGATATATGGTCATTGCTTGTAAACCTAAATAAGTTAACTAAATTTGAATATGAGTATTGTTAACAGTTAAAAAGTACCGTCATCCACGTCCAGACTTACGCATCATTGCACACTGGTAATATTCAAAACCCGTAGCATCATTATTCTTAATAAATTACCCACAGGTTTAAGCCTCTTATGACGTATGTATAATTCACGGTTAAAAATGCTGTTTTCAGTTTTTGGATTTAATAATAAGATTCTGGTAAAAGTTATCCGATACCAATTTGAGAGCATACTTATTACAACCAAAAATAAATTGTTCAAATGTTTTGAAGAAAGCAAAATGTATACATAGGCAGAAATGCCACGCCTATGCGCATAGAAATGAGAATCATTTTTCCTGATATAAACTACATATTACCAGATTTAGTTTGTTGCTCATATTACGCACCATTTTAAAAAATCTCATTAAAATACGCACCATTAAAAAAAGACAAAAAATAATAAAAGAGAAATGAACAGCCAAATTCAAAGCTTCAAATTTAAAACGTCTCTCTAATTTTTTTCCAGTAATAAACTGAAATACGAAGAAATTTCTGTTTCCTAAATCCAGTGTCGAAGACTTTATGTTAAAATATTGTAAGTTTAATTGAATGACCAAGCGGACGGCGGCCGCATTGCGTTTCCGCCCACGGTTCAGTTGTGACACGGCCAGTACTGCGCGCCCCCGCCTATTCGATTTAATATTTCCAGAATGAATGCGAAAGAACGCCAGTTAAAAATATTTTGTATTCAAGTGTAGTCATTACTCGAATTAAACAAAGTAATCCTGGAAAACAAATACAAGAATAGATAGGGAGTTAAGAAGTTTTTTTTCATTTTATTATTCTTACGGATTTATGTACCGGTGGAAAGCATTGAAGTATATTTACACAATCTGTTTTATAATTTCGTTTAAAAAGAAATCTCAAATTTTTACAATATCTGCATTTGAACAATTTAATTGTTTGACAGTAAATAAATTTTAAAATTATATCGTGATTCAAAATTATTAAATAAAAGGAAGTAATGTATTTTTTATTTAAAATTTAACATAAGTTAGTAGTATATATACCATTTACACATTATGCTTTTATTTCATTCCGAAATTGAATACAGTTGTTTGCAAAAATGTATTTAATACATTGCAGCATAAGATCTGTTTAAAGCTAAAAATCGCCCGAATTAAATATATATCATAAAATCAATGTCAACGAACCTCTCCATAAATAAATTCTTGCGGTAAGTATAAATAGAGTAGAATAAATATTTCCATAAATTTTAGGTCAATATCATCACTGTAACTCACTGACTCGTTGTATGTTTAAAATATTAACAAAGTAATTCTATCAACCAATTTAAAAGTTGAAAAGGGTTCGAGAATTTAAAATTTGACAATATTTTTGTACGAGTTATATTTAGATAAAATAGGGTCTTTTATTTATTAATAGTTATGCCAACGACTTCGCTCATGAGTGGACCTATAGAGAATATTATTAACTGCGTGATGAATATACGCAACGCGGTCTTTTGTAATAATTTTAAAAGTAAATTTTTTAGGTAAGAATGTTTTGTGTTCAAACGTCATATTACCTTTTTAACGTTACTCCATATGAAAAGAAATTCTACCAGTAAACCTTTCATCAAAAATCATCCTTTTAGCTCTTCTTGCGTGATGTGTAAACAAATAAACATGTTCACAGACACACGGACAAAACTTTTAAATATTTTTTTGCGTAAATACGTTTAATATACATAAACAGTAATTCTACAATTGTATTATATGCATGGGTGGCTGTACAAAAATAGGCTAACTTGATGGCTTTCCATGTTTAAAATTACATGTTTATATTTTACATATACTTCAAATAAAAGAAATAATGAATAATTACGGCAAAACAGTACGAGAATAAAAAGCAGGAAATTTTCAATTGGGATACTAAAAAAGACCTCTTAACTGCTAAATCGCCAGTTCTTTGGTAAGTCCTCTTCCCAGAATTCAGATCACGTTATATTATAATTTTCATTACTATTACCTGTTGCGCAGTTTTTACTTATGTACATATTAACAAACAAGGTGTATGCCTCTTTGTCGTTATTTTTAATGACTTATAACATTTATTTAATAAATATTGAATGTAAATACTTGACCCTGAAATTTTGTATCGGTCCTGTGTTCTAAAGGATATTATGAAATTCTTGCTTAAAATGACTGAAGCTTGTATTGTGTTTAGTTAGTGTAGTTAGTTACAGTTCCATGGTATGTAACATTTTATAATAATTTTAATCTATTATCCGATTTATTACATACAACAAATGTACATTTAATGACCAACTAGGAAAAATTAGTCATTGCTATTTTGCTATTAAGTTATATCAAAAATATTAATTGCCATTGTTTTCTATTTTTCTGCAAATTCGTCAATCCTGTGTCATCAGGCCCATGTCAAGAAATGGTATCATGATACTGACGACCTAAGCATGTGATTGGTTAATTTAAATGTTTCAGTATTTACTTCTTATTATATTCTTTATTTTTATTTATCTATATTATTTTATTCTTTCATTTTAAAACAAGAAGGAAAATTACAGGAAACTAGGTTTAAAACAAATAAAGGAGAAAGGTAAGTTAATTCGTACAAGCCGATATTCATGAACAGGGTATGAAATACTGAAGGTTAAAGAATAAGTATTTAGAAAAAACTCTAACGCGCAGAAGAAAAATAGAAAGAATGATGGATTATGAAAATAGAAAAAGGAATGATTAAAAATGGTCTTTTTGGTGAAATTGTTAAAAAAGTGGTAACTGAAAACTATTCAAATATGAAGAATAAGAAAAGAAAATTTTAAGCACACTCTATGTGGAAACTTAGTAGAGAAGTATAAAGTGTGGAGATTGAAAATAAAAGGTCTTACTTATAAAAAACTAGGTTACAACAAGAGACAACCAAAAACAGCAACTTAAAGAGTAACTTTGACGAGATGTTATAAAGACGATAAAAAAGTAGGTAGTCTGATAGGAAAAAGGGTTTATTACACGTAAAAATTTGAAAGAACAGAAACGTTACTTGCGGGAATCTGTGCGGAACTTGCATAAAAAGTATTTGAAATCTGGATTTATACCCATTATTTATTCTTTGTTCTCTCGTCTTCGTCCTTTTTTGGTTGTATCACCTAAATTATCTGACTGCGACACATGCATGTGTGTGATTCATGCCAATATAGGTCTAAAGTTAACTACCCTTAAATTAAGTTATAACATTTAATAAGTATCACATTATATTACAACTTCTTTGCTACAATTGTTATTCTGAAGAATATTTAAAACGGATATGTTCTGTTTGTGTGCAAAAACCATTACTGTCTCAGAAATGTATTGACAATAAAGACATTTATATTATGTCAATATTGGATTAATGGCAAGGTAACAATACCAGATGTAAAAACAAAAAAGCAACGTGTTGTGATAAAAAAGTATTTTCATGATCTTATACTGCAACTCAAATATGACATTTAATTATTTTTAAAGCATGAGCTGAATATTATTTATCATGATAATGATATCAAAAACGTTAAGGCTTTTTTAAAGGTATCATCATACATATTGAGTTCTCTGAAAATTTTGCCATGAAATACAATAAAGAAACCCACATTTTTGCTTTCGGTGGATCATGTAGCTAAATTTTCTTTCATACCATTTTTGTCTACATACAACATTCCACAGTTTACTGTATGATTAATTATTGATCCAGTAACCTACCACATAATGCTGATGCAATTTGGACACATCTTCAGCCAGTTTCAGCCTGACTACCTAAGACTTACTACCTAAGACTTTTGAAAACAAATACTTCTTGAGTAATATTCCTGTAAATGAATATAAAAATGAATTAATGTTTTTCATTCTTGGCTGCAAACTAAAGGCATGTTATTCAAATTTAATGATTTTCTCTCGGAACTACCATGAAACAAGACATGGTAAAAGTGTCTGATCAGAGCTACGTGTAAAAGAACGGACCAAGTCATTGCACAAGGAAAGGATATATCTAATTTGGACGACTTTGTTTCTATTTTACACAAAAATTTAAGGAAATCAAACTATTTTTGATACAGGCTGAGAATAGCTTCTATTTTAACAAAATAATTCAAGACAATAAGTGGCAGTTACTTCCTCACAAAGGGACACTCGTGGTTCATCAAATAACTGGAAATATTCATTTTCCCAATCGACTAATTATAAAGACTCTGAGTTGTTTTTATGACATAAATGGCTGGGATTATTACAAGTTAAGTATTTTTCAATACAAATGCAACATCCGACCCCACGAAGTTACCTGTGTCTCTTTAGACTTTGAAGTCGAAGATACGACGATGAAGTGAAAAATACAACGACAGAAGGACGGATGAAGAAGGAGAAGGAAGGAAGAAGGAAGTAGACTCGACGATTTATACAGTAACCATGACTATTTTTAAATCAAATTTATAGTTATTGATAACGAATACCGTTATCGTGTAGATGAAGAACAGTTACCTTCATAAAAACCCATGGAGGTACCGCTAATCTGTTCAAATTAAACTGACCTTCCTATGGATCAATTAATAAACAGCTTTAATAATCAGTTAACTTTTTGATCAACGTTACTTAATTATTTCAAGATATTTTTACATTGTTTCGTGGTTTGTAGCTTTACAATTTGCACTTTCGTAAATTGTATCGTTTTTTGACTTCTGTCTTTTACTGTCTTTCTCGGTTTTTAAATATTGCACCGTTTTTACAATAAGGCTATTGTACCCATAATCTGTTGAATTAATGTTGAGTTGGTGAAACCGAGTGGATCGTGATTGAGATATCCTTTGATGAGAAATTTAGACAAATGCCCAGCACAGCACTTGATGTCTCGGAGCAGAATAAGTAAAAGAATAAGGACTGTGACGGAGCTACGGTTTATATACTCTCCATCATAGCCTAGATGGATTAAACAGTTCGGGTCACATTAATACGGACGAAATATTTTAACAAATACATTCTAATAAAAGATATGTATCTGTGATATCTACGTTTATTTTGGTAATATACTAATAATTCAAATTGATTAAGTTATCTGAAAATGCCTTAATTTCTGAACATTTCTTTGTGTAGTAAAACAATAACTATAATTACCAATACCCTAATTTAATCTACAAATGTAAGAGTAATTAGTATTAATGTTCTTACTTTTTTAATTCACAATATGCGACCTAATGTAAAGCACTAAGTTTATATAAGTGACGAAAACCTAATACGATAAGTTTCCTGGAACCAAAACCTAATACGATAAGTTTTACGGAAATTTTTAACTATTATACATTATGCCAGCGTATTTTTATATAAACTTTTGATGTCACTTCCTAACTCTCACTCAATATATATTTAATCTAATACATTCAAGGATCATGAACGTTACATGTTATTTTTTATCTAGATGTCCACTGAGAAAAACATGAAATGTAGTTATGGTTTGTACTAATTGTAAAGAGCTTTTTGCTTCACGGATAATATATCACGGTTTAATGAAAGCCATTGTATATAATTCAGAGTTATATATTAATTAGAGAGTTCGAATATCTAATCCATAAAAATATACGGAGGGGTCACTAATGATTTATAAATGTGGGTAATTAATTGTATTCAGTTTTCATAATATATCAACGTGACGGATATAACAGAAATAAATCATTTCCAAATTTTAGTTTCGTGTTATTTATTTCACGACATTATTGTCAAACATTTGACGACAATGTAATATTTCTCATTTATGTATATATACATTTTGGATATACTAAGCTTCTACTTTGTTATTCGGGAGAAATCTAGCTTTTTTATTTGAGAAATTATATTTTATTTATTCTAAAATGTGCTGTCAAACGTAACTTTTACGTAAAAGCGTGTTAAAATATCATTATGTAGTTGGATTCATTCCACTTCTGTAGTAAATATTGCCCTTCAATTTGGTTAAACGTTTCCTTAACTGCTTCCAACCTTAATAAATTTAGAATTTACGCAGATGCATCACAGCTATTCTTGGTAATCAACGAAAACGACGAGTAATAATTGCAAATTGCTTCACAGAAATATCTGATATCCATTTTGTCTAAGAGTAGGGTTTGAGTAACAAGTTTAATTTGGGGAGAGTAATTGTAATATCATAAACACCTCTCTTTTAACCGTACCCAACCATATATGGATGAATAGTTGAAGGTGTTTCTAATAGTCGCCTTAGTACGATTACTAATATACCTCTATCATTTCACTATTTTATTACTGCCCCTATGCCAACGCAATAGATTTCTTGACTTAAATAAAAATTCTCTTGAATTTTTTATGATGTGCTTTATAATAAGGCTCAGTTTAAAATTGAAAAAGATTTAGGAGACACATAATTTTATTTAAAATTGAATCTCAGCTTAGGGACTCTCAATGCGGTTTTCATTCCAAACATTCGAATGTCACAATTCTTCAGTTCTTTGTCAACTATACACCTAATGAACATTTTACAATACTTGCATGAAGAAATCTTGAAGATATTGGAAGAAATATTACACTTAGAATCATGGAAGATTAAACATTTATGGAAACAGTGCACAATATTGTACGTAATTGTGTAGGAGTACGCAATTTATTTGCAAGAACGTTATATACGTACTTTTTATATATATATATATATATATATATATGTGTGTGTGTGTGTGTGTGTGTGTGCATGCATATATACCTATATATACACAGATATATGTGTGTACTCGTTACAATTTATTGAATTGTAATTTCATTGATCTTGTACAGTACGATTTGCATTGTTTATTATTATCAAAAACGCTAGAATGCAACGAGGATTTTGCTTTCGGTCTCACTTGATTTCAATAAGTTCATCCGGCCCGTTCTTTTGTATTCCAAAATCTAGTAGTTTTAACCATAGAAGCATAGGGCTCGATATAAATAGCGCCAAGAAAAGCTCAATTTTGGAAAACTGAAAAAATATAGATGGAAAATATTCTCGTTGTTACCGTATAGTTATACCTAAATTTTAAAAAAAATTATTAAAAAGAAAAAAAATCGTGAAGACAGAATACGTCAGAGCTGGTATTAGTTGGGAAGAAATATATTCGGTAGCATATAGTAAAGCAGTTAGCAAATAGTTCTGAATATTATATAAATAGTTTAATTTGGCCAAGCGATACCTAGAAACGTCATATACAAAGAAATGTAATAAACAGAAGATGTGGATTGTGAAGACAAACTTTTGGTTGAAGAGTGTTCTAAATCATAATTGAATCGTACGCGGATAAATTCATGAGAATTGGCTAGCAGTATAATATAGTAACAGACTCTTAATTAGAATTGAAACAAAATTTATTTATTTTGTACAAAACATTTATATTTCAGTTGAACTTTGAGAACTTTTCATCAATCATGAGTGTACTTTAAAAATGTTACCTTGCCCTTTTGATGACTATTAAATATTTTTTAAATTTTTTTCTGACGTCAAACTAACGCTGAAAGCGAATGAATTTTTACACCGCTTACAAAATTTTGTCTGAAATGCCAAATTTAATTTGTTTATCTACTTAAGTAAAATTGTGTCAAATATTTTGAAACTTACGTTTATTTAGGGTAACCGTCCGAAACTTTAGGTCTAATGGCAGATACTAATAAATTTATTCTTAATGGAAATTTTGATTTCTTAGTTACAATAATGTCAAAATTTTTAAGTATAATATTGTCGAATAAGTTGTGGAAATTTACAAGTTTCAAAAACAGCAATCCGAAAATATGGAAGAGAAAAAATTGTCATTGAAATAAATACGTATTCATAAGTGAAACGTTGGAGTCTTCATGCAATCTCTCGATCTGTGTTACAGGTTCTTCTCGAATATAATCCGTGTTACCCTAACGTAGCTTAGTTTTTTTATTTTTTATTGTAAATATTTTGATGGTAAAGAATAATATAATAATGACTATTACATATACAATCTACCATGCGTATTTTTTTTGTGTCACAACGTAGAAATCGCGGCCTCGGAATAAAAATTTATGTCGTTTCTTGGAAAAGTAATGTTTTTTTTTCAATTTTTTTTTAATTAACTGAAAGATAAATTCAAGTGTTTTTTATTAAAGTAAAATGTACGTAATGATATTTTATTACGAGTCGCTGGGTATAGAGATAAAGAAATAGTTTAGAACCAACGCTCAATAAACACTTTTAGAAATTTAACAAGTGGGTTTTGTGCGATTACTGAATTGACTGTCCAGAATTATCCTTAATTTTCGCGACGACAATCCTTAGCTTTCCTTCAAAACAATTTTTTAGAAATTGATTAATTATTCTTCGATAAATAATTATGATTGAATTATTCAGTTCCGCTTTTAAAAGTTCCGTAATTTAATTATTTTATTCAGCATACTGAATACTATGTTGTAAGTTTAAAAATTGTTGTGAATTCAAAACTAATATTGAAAACATTAAGCCAGTTGATAGTTAACGTCATTGATTTATTATAACAAATATTTTTGAATTAAATAAAGAAACTACATTCCCTTTCATCATCAATTATTATATAATAGATATGTCATATTTTGACTAAAAGTATCTATTTAATGAACAAACCAATTAATCAAAACTTCAAAAAAATCGAGTATTACAGTTATAATTGAATGGGAAACATTCCAATACGAAATATTTTACTGGAATATAAATTCAATACTAATTTTGTATATAAATACTAAGAAGTCACATACAAAATGCCCAGAAAATGGAATAAAAAACCTAGTCCCTTTTACTTTTTCAGCTAAAATTATTGTGAAACTGAAAAATTGTACAGCATTATAATGACAAATTTACAAAATTTCAACATTTAAAATTACGTCTTACTTTTTATTTCACTTTTTATTAACTTCCACTCGCATAGTTGCTTTAAAAGTGATCGCTGATCTACGGGATCGAAACGCGAACGAAAAATGAAGTGGCGAAGGCGCCCGTTGGCAGGAAGGTGTTTTTTCATTAAGTTTCAACATCGTTTTCTGTGTAATCACATACTTGTTGTTTAGCAGGATTTCAAAAGCCTCTATTTGGAAAATCGCTCTTAGTTCTGTCATTACTTCTACTTAATAATGGGGTTTAAAAAAATCAAATGTATTTGATAATTTTGGAATAATTAAATTAGGATAATACACAAAAATTATTGTTACTCATAAATTCTTATACTTGTTGTTTAATATATGTGTAACTCTACTTAATTATTAATGCCATATATAGGGCATATAAAAAATAAATACAATGATACGGTTTTATAAAATACTTTATAGAAAGGCTAATAATGATCCAAACACACAAGGACTAAATTTTTAGTGTAAAAATTGTACAGCAATTTAGCACTTTACAATAATAAACAGATTTATGCTAATATTTTGACATTTTTGGTAATTTTTTGCATATAATTATTCAAAAAACTTATTAGCTTTAAAGAAAATACGTAATTTAAGAAACGGTTTTGCCTTAATTTTTTGAGACACAATTAAATACACGTTGTCTTCGGGTATACAATCTGGATTAATGTAATGATCCCATACACAATCTGAGTTATTGCAATTTTTGTAATGAATTGTTCTATGTTATAAGTAAATGTTTTATTTAAAGGTAAAATATCAGCGCTCAATATGAAGATGAAAAGTTTTCATTTTGTAAAGTTCACATTTTTTTACACTTAAAATTAATGAAAAAGCTCTGAAAATGTATAAATTTAGAGCAATTCGCACTGCTAAATTGCACTTACATATATCGTTTGGTATCCACATATAGTTGATTTAGAAAATCGGTTTTAAAAAAACAAACGAATATATGTTATTGATTCAATGCTAGCTAGACTCATCATTTCTATTGTGACATGTCATTAACCTAAAAACTTCAAAAGGGTTTCGCATTCAATGATTTTTCTAAAAAGAGACGAATTTTAGTAGTCAATCTAGTATTTATAAGTTTTTAGTTTATGACAACCTACTCCTAGTGGTTTAAACTGGAAGAAGTAACAGACAGTACGGGATAGCAACGCATTATGGGTCTTATGAGCATTGACAATTTATGACAGTGTAACTGTCATTTCTAATTTTACGTCTACATAAACTTATTAATAAAATAAATGTTACTTTTGCAATCAATTTAGTGTAGGTGTTGTACCTTCTAGTGACTGATTATTTGTATTGGTGTTATTGGTGAGACTTTATCCTGATCTCATAGCCATATTGAATAACACATCTCGTCGTTAATTTCTGATTTAACCATAATTTGTTGATCATTATATTATAAAATGAAGATTTGATAAAAAAATATTCTAAAATATTCCACAAAGTAGTAAATATTGTGCGGGATATGCTAATGATCACTTGTTAAAAGTACTTTAAGAATCTTGAAAATTAGAATTGATATTCTGATCAAGAGCATCTTAAATTTCTACTAGATTTCGTATGATAATTTGTTTTGATTTACATATAACACGATCTATAATAAGCATTATGTAAAAACACTTGAATGAAATAAATATAAGACGAACAATGGAGGTACCCCTTAATTATGACCACTACTACTTTAATGGATATTAAACTTTTCTGCAATTTCATAAATGAGTAAGCATATTACTTGCGAGTACAAGGTATCTTGAGGCCTATCCGATAACTTTTATATAAAAATTGAAAAGTTTTGTCATTATAGATAATTATTATTAGCTGTGCACTTCCCTTCATTTGTTCATCACACAGTATCTATTTCAGTCCAAAATTATATATTTTGGTACCAAATTACAAACTGGAAAGTGCTCGATAGGGGAGTATCATGAGGTTCATAATATTTTTAAAAGTGGTAAATCTTCATAAATTTACAATTAATGACTGAGTGTATTCTACCAATCTCGCATAACTAACGAATAAAATGATGATAAAAGGAGACTATGGAACAGGATGAACAAGGAAAATTTAACGATGATGACTCAATATTAGTTCTAATCATTGTGAGCGAGTCCTACTCTCTCTTCTGAGTCAGAATCTCTCTTAGATCACTTACATAACTATTTAAATAAAATTCTAAATTATTTAGGTTTTTGGAATTTCTGAATCCGAATTTCCCAAGGAATATTGTAATAGCTACAAACCCCGTACGCGTGCAGCCAGTGAGTTTACAATTAAATCATGTTATCTGGACACTAATAATTTGATAAACAATTAAAATACTAATAAAATTACTAATTTTTTTATATATTTTAAATAGAAAAATTTAAACCAATTATTGAATTTAATTTCAAAATTTAAACCAATTTTTGTTGCTATCGTCTATATTTGTAATTTTGATACAAATAATTATATTATTTATAACAGATATATTGTAAATTTTGTTTCCATAAATTCTTTTTTAAGTCTTTTTCATGATACGCTTATAAGAATTTTTTTATATTTAATATTTGGAGTTTTCTGAAATATTCAATGACCAATATTTTAATTTTGCTTATTTGCGCTGTAAATATGTTTTATATTCACTATGCTACACATGCAAGATTTCAAAAATTATTTTATTTTTATTTTCTGTTACGTAAACACATTTTACAAGAAGGGTTCCGTTATCTGGTCAGTATGGCAAAATAGCATGAAAGATATAGAATGTAACAAAAATTATTCCACTGCGTAATATGTATCATGTTACAAAATCACTTTTTTTATATACCACACACTGTTAACACATTACCATTTTAAAACTGTATTACTCAGCCCAAAATAAGCCCTTAAAAAATTAATAGAAGTTTTACGGCACATCGTTCACAAATTACTGCCGGTTTTTACTGGGACAATCAAATGAAAAAAAAATATATATATATGTATATATATATACATATATATATATATGTATATACATACATATATATATATATAATATATATATATATATATATATATATATATGTATATATATGTATATATATATATATATAAATATATATCTTTGAATATTACTACCAGGATGTAATTATTAAACAGACAATTAACCCAGACAGTCATATAAAATGGAGGGGTACAAAACGATACTAAACCATTATCGATTACATAACATTCTAAAATAAATAATGTGAAAATTCATATAAATTTTTGTTTTAAATACACAGGGTTGAAGTTACACACAAAAATTCGTTTAACTCCTTACACAGTGTAGAATATCATTTACAAGAGAAACTTATATGAATTTTTAAACTACTTTTTTTCCCTACCTTTGTCTCTTTGGAAATTATTCCGAGTGTATAAATATTTTTAGTGTTAACTATTGAGATATATGCTGGTCATTACACTTTATTAACTACGTTAAGTTTTATGTCGAATTGTTTCTAAGAAAAACGGCAGACAAATGGAGAAACACAAGAACTTATATTATTCCGCGAAATGCGAATTCCATCATCAGTTCAGTGTATCCAGTCGAAGTAAAGCCAGGATAGACTGAGCCAAAAATGTTATTTAATGTTTAATTAAGATTCAATTTTCAGAAAATATTTCATTCCTTTAAAATATCTTGCTACATCTCGGATATGAAATATAGACTCATTTATAGTTTTATTCATATTTTACATTATAAATTTGACGTGAATTTCTTAATTTTACAATTTTATAAGTACTTTAATATTTTATCGATAATCATATTTTACAAAATATTTTCTAAAATTTTTCAGATGTTTTATTTTTATTTTCTAGTTAATCGTTTTTCAAATGATTTTATTTATTTATCTAATCAAACAGGGTTTGACACTAGAGCAAAATTCTACTTAGATACTTGATCAAAAACAATATATCCATTAGCACATGTGATATGCAAGGCAAAAATAGATATTTATTTTTGGAACGTATAAAACCTTATCACTCCATACACATAAAGGGATCAATTGATGTATTAAAAATATCCTGTAAATATAACGAGTTTGGAATAATCTTTATAATAAAGTTGAACCGCCATTAGCCTTTCGCTTTCAAAAAAAGATCTATTGATTTTTTTATTACAAACCTTTTTATATTTTAGCTTAGAGTGACAATATTGATTTACAAAGCATTTTTGTTATTGTTTGCTTTCGAGAGTAACTCCTTTCAATAGTGAAAAAAATTCTCTTTTTTTTTACTTTTGTGAAGTGAAAAATAGCAGAAATAGCCTATTCACATCTCGTGAGTTTATCTCCCATATAAAACTTGACAAAATATTCGAGTTTATTCTGCGAGGCCGAGCGTGCTGCGAAATACACGATGCTGCACTGACACGAGTCCACAGAAATGAATATTTTATAAGCTTAAGAATAAATACAAGTGCGAAAGCTTATCAAGTGGCATTTATATTAGCCTACATACTTATTTCAAAAAGTTCCATATAATCTTGCTTAAATATCCAGTTATAAAAGCAATACCACGTTACCTTTTGTTGTAGGTATATATGCATATTTAATCATAATAAGCATTCTGCATTCACTATTACTCTTGCACTTTATATTTCCGTATTTGTTCATTGAACTTGTTAGAAGGCTGAAAGAAAAATGGTAAGTATATTTTGACTTTACTGAATCCGATTTAGGTATATTATGGAGATGTCTCATGATAGTTTCCTATTGGTGCACATTTGTATAATATTTAGTATATTAATGATTTAAATTGATGATGATTGATCATTTTGAGCTAATGCATTAACCATACTTGTATATTATTGTATTTATTAGTTCATGCAACTTCTGCGTTTTTTGTTAAAATTATTTGAAAAAACTCTCAATGAACGTATCTAACGTTCATTGAGAGTTATATCAAATAATTTTACTACTGCTTAGTCAAACTGCTTAGTCATACTATAAAAAATATTGAAGATGTTAAATATTGGCTATCCACCAATTTGTATTCGTATTGTATGTGGAACGAGCCGACTTTTGAGTGAAATTGGAAAACTTAATTTGGAAACTTTGTTATATAGAAGATATTAATCTTCTATATAACAACATCATCATTTCCACGAAAAATTCGTGAAAATGAGGAATTTAAACATTTTACACCTTTTGAGCTTACGATTCTTACTGCCATTCGGAATTATTGTAAACTAATAGTTTGTTCACCTAGTATTAAAACAAAAAATTAAAATTAAAACTTTCTTGCCACATTTTAATTATCGGTCCTCCTCCATTATAATTTACCAACACATGATATTGGTATTCGGCCAAGAAAAATTACCTAGTGTTTTGTACATGTTTCTAAATATAATCCATTCCACTCTTTTCCTTCCATCCAGGAAAAGTTTGGACAGTCATATTTATGACTGGCCTTAATTTTTCTTTTTTTTTAGAAAAAATTAATTAAGCGAACGTTGCTACGGCATACCAGATATAAATTTTAATATCTTTAGCAATCCTAAATTCTAGATTTCAAGAAAGTATCCGCCATTATATTACATCTCTGCTCTGTTAGCAACAATGCCGAGTAGCAATTAGTTTTAGGGAAGTTGTACATTGCTATTTGAATTGGGCAAAGCTGGTTATGACCAATGGTTTTCGAGAAATCAGCGAGCAAATCGTGCGCCGATTGCAAAATAATACTATACGTATCAATAGTAGGGAGTATACCTATCAATCGTATCAAGTATACCTATCAATAGTAGGGAGTACTATGTGTGGAGCTACGATTGCGCAGGAAAATGAAAATTCGCTAGTCCAGCGGTTCCGCATCCAGCTTTTTAGGTTTCCGTAGCCAAATGGCAAAAACGTAACCCTTATAATTTCGTCCTATCCGTCTGTCCGTATGTCAGCTATTTTACTCGTTACTTCAACCATTTTATTTTTGGCCTTACATAAAATAAATTGGCATGGCAGATATTTTCTATGAATCGCTATATAATGAAATAGTAGAACTATGAAAAAAATAATATTGTGGGTGCCTTCAATAAAATAAACTTCTAAATAAAATGAACTTTCTAAATAAATTAATTGCTTGGAATAAGACCTATTGTGTAGTTTTTGATATATAGTATATTTTTTGTACCGACCATAGCAATAACTTTTATTTTTCATGGTGTCTTTGAAAAATACAAACTTAGAAGCTTAATATTGTTTAGTGCTACATACCCTTCGTACACAAGTCTGTTTCGCACTTGGCCGGTTTTTCAGTAGCTCAAACTGGCGATCAGACGATTTTTAGGCGATATACATATATATATGTATATATATATATATATATATATATATACATATCATTACAAAAACTGAGCACTTACTCCATGAATTACATAATTTAAATACTTGCTCTTCTCACGTCAACGCATATATTTTAAAGTGAGCTTTTTGATAGATCGAGTTCTTAACATTTTTAATAGTATTAAAAAGTAATCATAAGATTTGTGCAGGTAACGCTCTCGAGATTATCATTCAAGAGGTAAAAATAAAAATAAATATTGTTAAAGGAGGAAAAGTCAACAATTTAACTCGACCTATACATAATTGAAAATCCATTTTTATTCGAACCACAATCCATCAAGGAAGAAATAAACCATTGTGTGGTTTGTATTTTTCGTATATATGGCCTAATATCATTACAAAACCAATCTCTACCAATGAAAACTCAATGAAGGAATATTCAATAGAAGCAAAGTTCTCTTGCTTACCAGGCTACATAAAGTGAGAGGTCGCCTAGATTAGATTATATTAAGTTAGACTACTTAATGTACCTTACTTTAGACACCTATGTAATTATAACTGCAATAATAATTCCAGATGTAAATTAATGAAGTTTAATAACTTTAAATGGGATAGGAATGGGTATTATATTTTAATTTATAAACATTCATCTTTGACTATTTATTATATAGCTCTACATGAAGCGGTTTTATTTATATAGCTCTGCATGAAGCGGTTATATTATTTATTGCTTTTCACAATTAATTTCGAAAAATATGGGAAATGTGTAATTTCTTATTTATATTAATCGATCAAGATTAGACAATAATAACATTCGCTTATGTCATGAGGTAATAAATATTTTCTATCTCTCCTATAGTTTTAGAGGGTTTAATACTTCAATTAAAACTAATTTTTTATCACATCGAAGTCAGAAAAAAACGAATTATTCATCGTATGCTCCCAATTTTTTATTTATGATTGACACGAAAGTTTTGATATTTGAAATAAATCGAGTGTCGTTAAATCAACATTACCTAGAAGAGTATATGAGAGAAAAACTTGTGTACGATATACGATACAGAAATAACTTTTCCGTTTTACTAATTCAACCTATGACAGTGACTTGATTTTAGTCTCAGTGATAAAGAGTGATATATTTCATGAAAAGCTTTCATAAGCCATATATATTTCAGAAACAAATTGTAACATTACGTTTCACGTTTATATATATATATATATATATATATATATATGTGACACAATTTCAAATTCAAAAATATTAAGTTGAAAATCGTTTGTAATATATACAGAGATAATATTTTTAGCGTTATTCAGCTATATATATTGTACTAGTAATATATTATAAGTTTCATCAGTAATCAACAATATTAACAATATTATATTTTAAGTGAACTACTTGAAACGAGTCGTATCGTTTAGAAAAAAATCCTGCTAAGTACGAGTAGAACAAGTAATATGTACGTTCTATACACATCATCATCGATAAACATCATAACTTTCGTCCAATACTGGACATAGGCCTCTTTTAAAGCTATAATCGAACCTAATGCTCCAATAGTAACCAAGCTAGACAGGCGGTTTAGCGTCTGTGTACTTAGATTCATGCACCAGTGGCGCTGCTACCCTTCACCGGCCTGTGATCACATTACGTAATTTATAACTAACGCACAGCTACAGAATTTATAACTAACGCATATTTAAGAAGAAAAGCTTACATCGCTCCAATCCAACTCGACAATTGACTGGGAAACAGTCGGGGACCCCGCGATGTGTTGTCAAAAGATATGCTCGATCCTAACTCGCGCGCCAATGCGATATTACTACGTGGCCCCTGTTAATATTATTATAATTGTATTTTCAATATTATGGACGTTTTCATAATTATTTTGTCGAACCTAATTATGTAAATATTTGGAAAATAATCTGTAAAAAATAGAAAACAAAAATAACTTTATCATGTGATAATTCAAGAAAAATTATTTTCGAAGTTTCACTTTAGCTATGAAAACGAAAAGTAGCCTGTAGGTTTCTCTGAGTAAGTCAGTAAGTCTGGGTCGAAATTATAATTCAAAAGCTACATCTACCATGAAAGGCCACTCATGTCGTCTTTCGGCGCCCCGTTGAGCGTGGCTGAACTGGTTTTCTGGTTGGCTATAAGAAATTGCTCTCGTAGCAATCAGTCCGTCATATGTATCACTTGTATTCATTAAAGCGCATAAATAAATAAAAAATTCATCTTTTTGTGCAAGCTTCAAGCCAAAATTGTATACAAGACTATGGGTGTAGGTATACACAAAAATCTCGTATTTGAATTTAATTTCAACTTAATATTTCCAGCCGTTCTTGAGAAAAAGGTTCTCAACAGAGAGATATATTTAGTAATCGTAAAAGGATTCAACGTTTTCATTTTGACGTAAAGGAAGGTAAAAACCTAAAAATCAGATTTCTTTTTAATTCAGTTTGCCGATTACGTTAGATATGTGAGAAAATTAATGTAAAAAACGAAATCTGTTTTCAACCGATATAGTTAAGGAATATTTATAAATGAGCGTTTAAAGAAACCAAGTTAAGAAAGAAAAGTAAGAGTAGTAGAATCTATATAAAAATGGACTTACATGTCGAGTAATATGAAAGTAGACATCAAAAACAAGCAATCGTTTTAAAAGTGTCCTTATAAGACTCGAAAAAAATCTAATTATTCCAAATTATCGAGCATAAACGCGTCAACTTACCAGTTGACGCGTTCATGCTCGATAATTTGGTCGCTGCTTAAATAGGAGTAAAACCTTTGTCAAATTGGTTTACATGACAGATAGTTGAAAATACTCCGTTGTATAAAATCTCCTACAATTTTTATAACTACACTCTCTTGATTATTCACATATTATTACTATTTGATAATGATCAGACAATGGGATGATGCTATGTGACCATCGTGCAATAGAGTGTCTTGCGAGATGAGCGTATTTGCACATGGTCCACCCATCAACATAATGTTTCACCGCTCCGCATACGCTAAGATTGGTTGTAAATTAAGTATGGGTAAAAGAAGTCGATTAATTTGTCTGTCAAATACAGAAAGGAAACGTTTCTTATTACGTAGCGACTACAAACTTTTGTAGTACAAACTTTCGTATGGTGTATGTATGCAAAAATATTTATTTTCGCAAAGACGGGAAATCACCTAAAATTTATTTTATGTTTTTCAATACATTAAACCCGTATTTAAATTTTCAGGGTTGTTTTTTCTTTGTATATTGATTTACAAATGAAGTTAATATTTATCTATTTTCATATGGGTCATTCTTAAGAAAAATGTAAAATTTTTCCCCTAGAAATTGTATTGTGTGTGTATGTATATATATATATATATATATATATATATATATATATATATATATATATATATATATATATATATATATATATATATATGTATATATATATATATATATATATATATATATATGTATATAATCTAGGAAATCTGGGCTATGTTATACTTGTCTTATAATCCTATATTCCTTCATATTTTGTATGTAGAAAAAAGGTAGGCTTAGAAAACCTTTATGGCATGGCTCAGATTTCTTGTCAATTTTTTTTTTATTTTATATGTTAAAGTATGTTACTTTACACATTACGCGCCCGCATTGGCCAATTGCACTTGCGGCTCCGCAGTACCGCAATTGTGAAGAGTCATAACAAGTAAGTAAACGGCAAATACCTCCATATACTTAATAAAACCCTGGGATCCAAAACAAATCCAACAACATCTCACAAATCAATCAAGCTATTCAGTTTACAGGAGGAAAATAAGACCCTTACATATGTACGTAAGACAACATACATACATCCGAAAATTATTGCCTTCTTTTTCGCTTTGTATGTTAACGTAAAAATAAGACTATCATAATTAAAATTTACGTTATTTTTGGCCTCAAAAATGGTCGTAGAAAAGACCACTATCTTATATTGAGAGATGGTCCGAATATCAATATTTGAAAATAAAAAAACAACATTCGAAAGTAATTTTCACCAGAGGTTCAAAAATATGAAGTTACAATAATCTAAAATAGGAAACATGCAAAGCATTTGATAGACTGTTATCTATTTACTTGAATAATACGAAAAACTGCCAGATTTACTTAAATTACATTTTTACTAGAATAACACTTGAGTATTTCAAATTCAAATTAAACTGCCTCTTAAATATTATCTAAGAAATGTTATGTCTGTACATTTAAAATTATTAATAAAACCCTGCCATATTTCAGAAAGTGAGACGTAGTTTGAGGATTTAAAATGTATGAATAGGAATCGTCAAAGCTATTACAGCGTTTCGATTTAAAGTTCAAGGTAAAAGCTACTTTCTTCGCGGCCAAGGTTACTATGAAAAAAATACATTATCAGAGCAGTGAAATTCCTCCTCAAAAATATAAATATAAGCATGAACGCAATCGATGACAAAAGTTGGTATAAATAATAAAATCATAAATGTTAACATAAACTACAAGACTGGATTATTTGGTACTTTCTTTTGTGGTTACAGATGATATTTTAAGAGTGAAATGAGAAATGATTATATTCATCAACATGTCTTAGTTGATCCTATGATTCTACAATTTGTGTGTCCGTAATTCTACATTAGTAAGTGAATATTATGCACACTTAATAATTATAGTATCAATTTGGAATACAATATCCGAACTACGGGTAGTAAATCTAATGGCAGCATCACTCATAAATAGGATTCTGATAAACACGATTTATTGTACTATCAGTATGGAACGAAGCGGGATAGTATTATCTCTAAGGCCAGCACTTTGGATCTAACGTTCATATCTACCCTGCAAATAAGCATAGTAAACATATAAATGTATGAAGATAATACAGCTGATAATAAGAAATTAGAAATTGTATCAGACGTTAGAATGCCGTCCATGAAAATGACGTGACTTGAATAGACAATATAAACATTCAAGGTTTAAGCTTTAAAGTTTAATATTTACAATATTTTACGAACAATTTTAAATCTTCAAAGTTTTATCCTAAATTTTAGAGTTGAGACATTTTGGAAAGAAAAGGAATATATCGCATAAATTGACGTAGAGTGAGAGAGCTTGCGGTGATATTTTTAAATGGAAGAAAGTCCAGGATTATGTTACTCTGTTGTTTTAACTCAATTTACATTTAAAAAAAAGCATTCATGAAAAGGTTTTATTATCACAACGTGTAATTTATGTCAGAATTATTTGTCGTTTGAATTATTTGTGATTGTACTAGAAATAGATGGAGATGAGTATTTTAAAGATAGATTATGTATTTTGTTAAAATTATTTATTAATATATTTTAGTTTAACTTTATATTTTTTACTTTCTTATGGAAACGACATGAAAGGGCTAAATTGAGCTTTTAAATACACACGTAAAAATTTTACATATGTATGTTTAGAATCAACACTCTTATCTGAAAAACAACAGAAAAGTAATATTCTGTTTTCTTTCCAATTTCGGTAGCTTCCTTCGAAATTACTGAATAAAGAATTGAATCGAATCTATTCGGTGGCTCTTAGAAACTAGTCTTAGCTTTTTTTTCGCGCGCTATTAACACCTTGAACTTTGTGACCTTAGCTTTTTTAGTAAGAATAATGTTAGAGGAATCAAAGACGGCGTGAGGAATGCACAATGGATTTCTTATTTTGAAGATAATTGCAGGCTCATTTGTTTGCTTGGAGTAAAAAGATGGAGAATTGTTGGGTTAATGATAGTTCGAGGAAAGTTAATCGTTTGGTTGAATATTTGCCGAAACCAGAGGTAAACGGATGAAGATTCACGCACAAGTCTCTATTAATTGTTCTATTATGCTAAGGAAAATATAAGAAAAACCTAAGTAGTAGTATAATGATACAATTTTCCAAACAAAGGCGCTACTATATTTTTCTTGCGTTTTCTCTTTCCTTTATTATTGCCCCCAATTTCTTAAAAGAAACATCCATTCTACAAACAGTACTTTTAGTTTACATTTAAAATTGTATGTTCTGGTTCCATTATCTCTTACTACAACATATGACGTTTGGCTACTCTCCTTGAGATATATGTAAAATTTCTCCAGAGTAGTCAACAAGGTGGTGCATTTGGGCGTTGCATAAATTTTTGAGCTACTAGCACATAGTTTCTGGATGTGTAGAAATTTGAGGGAGATGATTTGTTCTTGAACAAACCAATCTAATATTCTGAGAAATATAAGACAAATATTATCAGAAATCCTACATATACTGTACACGGCTTACAACATTTCCTTCTATGCTCTCTTCTTTAATTTTTAATCTATCATATACTTTATTGATGATACTTAGCCCGAAGAGTAAATAACATCAGTGAAATATGTAAGGAAAGGATTTGGAATAGGTTATTAGGTGTACAATATTTTCATACAAAAAAATCTGATTTTCAATGAAGGTTACATTGCTAAAATCTTTAAAAAATAACTGCAATTGTCTTGTAGCTTATGTATTATGCTTACCTATTATTTATTATTTCAGTTTGTATTTAATAATCTAAACATGGGATTCAATAAATTATGTGAGATAGAAAATTCAATCAAACTAAAAATAATTTTGTTATGAAAGCTACAGCAAAACTTAATCAAGTTTTAGTTTAAAGTCCCAGTCAATAGTAGTAAGATAATTTTTACGACTTTATATTGAAGTGATCTTCTACATCAATTTCTACGCTTTTCAGATTACAAATTCTTTTTAGTATATTGCCGTCATGTTATATATATATATATATATATATATATATATATATGTGTGTGTGTGTATATATATATATATATATATATATATATACATATATATATTAAATGATATAATTTTCTTATAAATTTCAATGTAAATAAAAAGGAAACTACATATTTTTGACATTTCTAATTTTCAAACGGAAGTTAATACTCAGAAGTAATAAAAAACCAATTGATTAAAAGTATAGTGTAAAACGAAAATTTCCTAAGTTGTGGAAATGAAAAGGATATTCAAATTGTTATCCAAAATATAGCATTGGTTAATTTATAAAATTCTAAAAATTAAATTGTACCTCTTTGCTTTCTAGAAAATTATTCCTTTAAATTATAAGGTGATTGAACGGAAGGACACAAAAAAATAAGGAGCAGCATTATCAAAAAATTTAAGAATTTACTTTGTAGGTGAAATATGGCAGCATGGACGTAAAAAAACAATGCGCAAAATATCTTTAATGCTAAGATTTGCAAAAAAAATTTGAAAGTTATGTAACAATAACCAGTAAATATCAAATGCATTATGATCCTAGTAAAATACGATATTATGAAAAATTATTAAAACTATCATTCAACGCCATGAATATATAACTCCATAAAATAGCATGCGTTCAAAACTGTCTCAATCGTAATTAAAGTAAATTCTAACGCAGCTGATATGCTCACCTGATATATATGTTGATCATAGAAATTTCATGGATACCAAAATAGCTCTAAAAACATAAAGAGCAAAATACACTTTCAATGGTTTTTTTTTTAAATAAGAAACCAACTTCTACTTTTGGGGTAAAAATAAATTTATATAAAATAAGATCTTATCAGATGCAGTGAAATATTTATAATGATTTTAAAATATTAATTAGAGGAAAAATTAAACGAAAAAAGCCGTACAACTTAGATAATTTAAATTGAATTTAGTATTATTTTAAACTTGAAGGAATATATTAACAAATATGTCACTTCAAATCTCCCACAATCGTGCTTAAGTATATTGTGTTCTGGTTTATAAATTTCGTAGATATATATTATATAATATATCATTTAATGAGAAAAAAACTTTTACCGAATATTCGGTAAAATCCCTGGCGAGTATTCGTTAAAACTGTTCGACCGCTTTGGGCACCCATATATATACCAGATGTTTCACATTTGCTACTATAAAGAGGTGCTGTCACAAGAGTAGTAAACTAAATGAGAATAAATAAATTTTGTGAACAAAGAAACCCACCAATTAATTTTACTCGAAGAGTTTTATATGCTACAAAATACACAGTCAAGTGAAAGCTCTTCTCTAAAGAATCCGTAGGTGTGCTTGGTTTAATTTTTTGTCATCTAAAATCGTTATAATTGTGTACAATGGTAGTAGTTTGAAAATAATTGCTTATAAAAGAGAGAAGCTTAAATAAATATAAACCATGAGCCAAATAAATAAAATTCGGTGGAACTTCATTCTCATTTCACACATACCTAGCAACGTTTTAAAATAAACGAAAGTCCATTTATTTGGTTGGCAATAACCAGAGTACAATTTTTATAATATCTGATAAAGTTTGTAGCACGTTTATTTGCATCTAGAAGCTGAATTTATTTAATAAAATACAATTTTCGGTATCGAAATCTTCTAAGATGAAAAGAAAAACTGCTTCCTAATAATGTAGAAAAATTAATATTTTTGCAACTCATACTTTCATATAATATTAAATTAAAATATTAAGATAGCAAGAGTATATGTTTAATTTCGTAGCAAACAATTCAACTTCCAAATAAATTGTAGATACTTGATATTCAGTTGAATAATTCCCCAACATTTGATATTCGGAAGAAAACTAAAAATGTAGCCGAATATGTCTAATAATAAACGAGCTTTTTATGTAAAAAAGCCAGCAGGCGGCGAAGATCCTATTCTCATGTTCATCGATGCATAACAATAATAAATGTATGGATATATATATATGATGGAAAAGCCCTTGTTGATTCTTGTCGCTCTCTGTAGAGCGTTATATTTCAGGGTCGACGCATGAAAATAGAGAAGGACTATTGTTAAGTGGAGATACTTAAGTTATAAAGTGTTGTAAGTCTTCATCTCGCAGCAAATGAGTTACTATATGACAAGACCTCTCTTACGAAGCAAAAATACAGTCTCCGAGGTTTGTGTGTAAAATATAAACCTATATTTAGTTATTATACTTGCTGTATAATACCAAGTATTGAATTAATAATATCATCTCCTCAACGTGTAACATGTAGAGAGCAGTTTTGTGACTAATCCTCAAAACATGCGGCAATTCCGTGACTTAAAATCTGATACATATCGGTTGTGCTATTTAAGGTTTAATATGGACGGAATATATATGGACGGAATTGGTACTATAGCTATTAATTTTAAATATTCATTTATTATATCCTTTTTTGCTTTCCAATAATATACATATGGAATAAATATTAATTGGAGTAAATTTTAGTAAAAACCAATATCAAAATTTAAATTATTCTGTCTTCTCTTTAGTTTTACACGAATTACTTAAAAAGTTCAATTATTCTTTTTCCTCGTAGTTTCAAGGAGCAGTTATAGTTTTAACTTTCAGACAAGATGACTTGACATTTTAACTTTAGCTTTCTCTACCGATACAAGAATTATTCAGGTGATTGTCCAGTATCTAAATAAATAAATCCATTTGCTTCAAGTTTTTGACATCCAAAACAGTTATAATTATGTAAAAAGGTAGTCGTTTGAAAATAAGATATACATTACTTTTCAATTTCTATAAAAATTCTTTTTATCAATCTTACTCAACTGATTTTCCCTTAAATACAATTTATTTAAATAAAAATTTCAATAAACTGAACGTTTGGGACATATTTATAATTTAAGCTAAATTCTCGTAGATTAAAGATTTTAATCCAAGACAATTTTGAAAATTATAGTAATTTTTAAGGAAATGGTATGCATCAATTTACTAATATTAAATAAAAGTACCAAATGAATAGACCAAAACATGGATTTATTTAAGCATACCTGTGAAATTCGACTTTTTAATACTATTCCAAATTTATAAAATTTTTATTTAAACCAGTTTAAATTACCTAAATTATATCCCTTTCTTAAGGTTCTTTATAAATTACGTGTGTATTAATATTTTAAAACTACGCTACAGTATTTGACGACATCTCATGGCATCTGAATTTTTAATTTTTTTATTGTATAACAACAGAAATTATCGAAAGATACACTCTTTATTAAATAGCTTATAGTATTTTGAATGAATGAAACTATCCAATTATCGTTACTTCTACCTTTTAAGCCTTTTTTTTAAATAAATGACAATGACTTAAAGTAAATGTTGCCATATCATCTAATGACATTTAAATTAAATCGGTATCTCCAGCTTTTAATTTCTACTAGTTAAAAGATATATAAAATACATTCTTCTAACCTACCTTAAATGATATAAAGAAAAAGATGTCGGTTGAAGTTGAATCTTTATATTTCAGAATTTTAATTTATAGGGAACCTATAACCCCGTTCCCAGGTGTCTGATTGGGGTATGCCACTATTGGATTTTCCTTTGGGTGGTAGAGGGGAAATAAAACTGCGTGCAGGGTAGCCAACGCACCATGAGCTGATGTCCGGGCCCATGGTGGGAAGTATGCAATGAGAACCTTGAATATTCTACAGTTAAATAAAAACGGTACCCAGAAAAAGACTCACGAACTTTGAGAAATCCTTAGAGAAAACAATGTTTATGTTGCATGTCTGCGAGATAAAATCCGAGATAAAAGTTGCAAGTTTAAATCCAAATTTAAAGCTACCAATCAAGGGCTACACTACTCTGCAAATGGGGAGGAAGGATCGGTGGGGTTTCGGGGGTCGACCTTGCTTTTCTCATCAAAACTGCTGACGTCAAGTTCGGTGAAGTACCATTTCCAACAAATCTAGATAGCATCAGTGAAATATGTACTGAAGTGCAAGCAATCAACTTCACATTGCTTCAACATGAAGTTACAATAGTAAATGCCTGCCACCCAGATAATTCAGCCATCAACACTGATCTCCTTAACTTGTTAGTGGATATTTCCAGCTCTAAAAACAGAATTATCCTCAGCGATTTCAATGCTAAAGCCCCTCTTGGAAAACATTGACGTTACATTCAAAAGCTCATAGATTGAGAACCTTCTCTGGGACATTAAATTCACAGTCCTTAACGATAAGACAGTAACATAAATTTCAAAAATCAAAGACACGACATTTGTCCTTGATATTCCTGCCATTAACCATCAATCGGCAAGAAAAACAACTTGGAAAGTTCTTAAAAATGCTATCAACGACCACTTTTCATTTCTAACCAAAGAATGGATGGTATAGACCAAAAGATCTTTGAAATTTTTGTGAAGCTTATTGTAGCAAATTCACTTCAGACCTTGAAAAACACTGTCTCAGTTGTCTCAAATCACCACACAGTCGATGATAGACTCAAGATCTTTACTTTACACATCAATTCAGCTGCAAAAAGCTTCATCCCTAGGTTCAAAAGAAGAGATGACTGGGTCTCTCATTAAGAAGATTACCTCACCAGCGCTCTCTGCAGCTCATGGAACGGGATATTCGCCAGAGACTCATGGAAAGAACAACAAACTCCACTTCTATCAAACAACATACCAAGCCCATCATAGTAGTATTGACCAACTCTTTTACATCTGTCAGACAATCATCGATGGCTTTCAGGAAAAGCCCCACAGAAAAACTGTGGCTGTAGCTTTAATCTTTCAGCAGCATTCAACCGAGTTTGGCGACTAAAACTAATCCATATCATTCATGATATAGGAATAAGGAGAAATGCGCTCATATGGACAAATGATTTCCTTAGAGTCCGAAAATTCTCAGTAAGATTAAATGAAGCTTCTTATGTGTTACACAGAATGTAAGCAGGTGTACTACAGGACTCAGTCTTGAGTCCACTCCTCTTCCTCATTTTTATGAACACTATCCATCGTCATATTTATCTGACGACATCGCATTCTGAAATTCTCACAAGGACATTAAAACATCTGAAAGAACTCTTAACACAACCCTCGAACGTATTGCTGCATGGAAAAATGTCATTAAATTATCCATCAATGCAGACAAAACAAATTACATCATTTTCTCTACTGACAGGCGAAATAGAAGCACCTTTAACGCCAACATCAAAATCAAGGAGTTTCAAATCAAAAAGATCGATCTCTTAAAGTATCGTAGAGTTTCCCTCGATCCTGAGCTCCGCTTTATAAAACATATCAAAGAAACTGCCAACAAAGCTTTGAGAAAGTTAAATATTCTCAGAAAGCTTTGTGAAACCACATGGGGCTCACGACCTCAAACATGAAAAAAACATATATAGCACGGTCATTAGACCAGTTCTGAAATATGCTGCTCCCATCTGGACTTCAACCTCTGCCACAGCCAAGTAGGAACTTGTTTCCATACAACATCGAGCGTTCAAAGTAATTATTGACGTAGTTTCGTCAACAAATGAGAAAACTGGCTAGGAGTGTGGTCTGCCTCCCCTTGAAAGCAGACGTAATCTTGCTACTATAAAATTTAGAAATAAACTTTGAAACAACAACACTGAACACATCTCTACTAGAGTTTTTAACAACTTGAAACAAGCAAAAGCAATCAGGCTCAAAAATCATCGACTCTTCAGCTTGATAGTAAGATCAGAAAAGAAGATAATTTGGAACACTCCTTCTTTGATCTTCATAAAGTATCTCTCACTCCAAGAAAATCACCAGAGAATGCTGAACCTAAATTTACTGCTGCCCATCTCCAAAAAAGATAATCCTAAAGCCCTAAAACAAAAAGAACTTCCCAATGAAATCTACTCTGAAAGGATTCTCCAATAAAATCTTAGCAGTGGCCTATACAGACGATTTCTCAGGCAGAAACAAAGAAGGAGCCGGCATTCACCTCCATTAGTTAACATTGTGATTAATCTTCCTGCTAGACGGTAGAAAAATTAATCACAATGTTACCACAGGCATCATTGCATCTAACTTCACCAGTAAACTCTTAGCAATTAAAGAAGCCTACATTTTATACCTAATTGACTCACAAGCCATGAATTTAACAGAGGGAGCACTTATTCTCTTAGGTTCTAAATCTACCTTGGAAATACATAAATTATATATTCATCTTATATTTATTGACACTTTAGTGATTATGAATATTTTTTAAAGAACTTTTAATTTTCGACTTCGTAAAATTTGCTTTTACTAATAATTTCAAAATAAATTATAATAAAAAACAGTATTAACTAAAAATGATTTTTCCTAACTTGGCAATAAGGTGATCCGAACTTGTAGCAGTCTCTACAGATACAAAACAATTCAAATGATAGTCTAGGATTTAACAATTCTTGCTTGTTGCCATATTCTCTAAAACACTTATAATTTTGTACGATGACAGTCGCTTGAAAAAAAAAACGCATTACTTCGGAATTTCGACATAAATGTCTCTCAAAAATCCTGCTCAGCTGACTTTATCTTACATAAAATTAATTTAAAGTTCAATTTCAATAAGCTGAACGTTTATGTTATATGTATAATTTCTACTAAATAGATTCGATATCCACTTAATGAAGGACGATAATCGAAACCTATATTGGTAGTTATAGTAATTTTTAAGCAAATGGTAGATATAGATTTATTAGTATTAAATAAGAGTAGATGCCAATATCTTTTTCCACTTATTTTTAATATAATTACTTCGTTTTTTTTACGCTAACGTCTAAACGATGAAGATGAAATGCATCTTCTTTTTGCTTTGTTTGCTTCCTATAAACCTCCAAATATTTTCATCTACTGTATTTGCATGATTTGATTGTTATTTTAAGACCTATTCAAATTTCTTTTATTCCGAATGTATATTTTTTAGGTATTAAAATATTTGGATCATCTCTACAGTTTTTTTTTATTTTTACATTCACATTCCTGCTATTCTACAAAATAAACCAACTTTTTCAAAAAGGTCGAAATCTGTTCCTATCCACTTTAACAAACAAATTTAAAGTAAATATTTTATTCATCACTTAACTACCTTTCCTATGAAATATATTTGATGCATGCATCCTGCATGCAATGTGTATCGAATATATTAACAGTAGTAATATATAACAGTAGGAAGAGACTGGTTATCACATACAGAAAGAGCGATTGTTATACGACAGCTTCATCTCAGTGTTAAATTACGTAATGGCGTAAATCAGTTTTGAATATTAAGTTGGAAGTTATATTGAGAAAACAGAAACCACTTAAAAGTATTTCGGCATTTAATTTTAAAATTACAGTAGATTTTTTACTAAATTTTTTAAATATTATTTTCGGATATATTAAAGGTGCATTAGGATCTTTTAAATTTATAAAAGCTTAAAACTGTGATACGATCTTACAATAAAATGCTTTTTAAAAAGTTTTTTTAAAAAGTTTGACATGAAGAATTAATTGTTCATACATTTAATTCTTCATATCACACCATTCAAGCGCATACTAAAAATTATGTCTCACGATAAGGGGTTCTTTTTACCTTTTGACGAGTAAAAATTAAGCATGAAAATATTTAATTTACGTATTTTAATAATAACAAAAGAATGGGAAGTGTATAAATAGTTTTTAATTACCATTATAACTCTTTAATTAAAATTTTGTCTAACAAATGATCACGTTAAACGAATATCTAAACATACATTTTCACCATTAATTATTGAAAAATGGAACGTTTTGTTTCTTTATACACATTACATTATGCAGGTGACACTATTATATACATTTCATTATAATATCAAAAATCTCAATAATGTCGATCTCTCTTCAAGATGAACCGAAACCAATTCAACTGTGTTAATTTTTTGCCAATATATTTGACATTGGTTTTGTAGTATTTTGTAATATGACCACAAACGCTCTTAGTAAAACTCCGCCCAATAATAATACAATTATACTGTTCCTATCCATGAAATGACTGACCACACCCTTTCAAAGACACGCTTTCAGTGACTGACGGGTTAGATACTTAAGTAAATATTGTCATGAACTGAAAATTTTTCGCGTCAAAAATAATAGCGTCGGTCACAATAGCGATTGAGAGATGTGGATATCGCAAAAATGTGTCTGATGTAAATAAACGTTTATAGAACGTTTACGTTAACTGCATGTCAATAAAACTAGATGGCTAGCATTTCATAAATATTACTTGTAGAAATTTGTGACTTAACACTTGGATATAAAAAGTAGTTAATTTTCTCCTTTGTTTTAGGCACAATATATTTTCGCAAAATCCCTTCGATATTCAGCAATCATTCCAAATTCATTACAATTTTGGACATTTGGGACACAAAAAATACAAATTTAGTTTTATACATCAATTTAGACTACGATATTTTTACTAAAATAAAAAACGCTAAATATAGTAGGGAATAAAACTAAATTGAATCCCAAACGTACTCCAATGTTTGGAGTAAAAGATTATATATACCATCGCAATTTTATGACAAATAGAAATCATTTTTCTTATTATCTTAAATATACGAAATTTTATCTGTTTAAAAAAATAAAATATTAAAAATCTGCCTATCGCTTTAAATATTATAATAGGCAGTTGATAGATTCCATAAAATATTAGAAACGTAATCTCTCTTATCTTAGGACATCAAAAGCTGTTGGTTACAATTAAATTAAACTACGTGATGCAGCGTTATTTTTACTTTCTTTAAATTCTTTACCACGACCTAGGTTTCGTTGTACTACAACATCTTTAGGTGGGCTATTAGCTAATAGCCCTATATTAGCTAATATCATCTTTGCTAATAGCCCACCTGAAGATGTTGTAATACAACGAAACCTAGGTCACGGTAAAGAACTTAAAGAAAGTAGAAATAATACTATATCACGTAGTTTCATTTAATTATGAATAATACATTTCTACAAAAATAACGCCAAGTATATACAATAGCTGTTGTTTAAATTAAAATGCATTGGATAAGAATTAGGGATGAGTAGGAAATAGAAGTAAATTTTAGCATTATAAACTTTTGTAAAACAGTATTTAAAATGGATCATTTAAACATTTCAACTAAATGATGCAGGACATAATTTTTCGGTCTAATCATATTTAAATCTTTATTCTTTAGAATGACAATTCATGACATTCAAATTAATAGAATCACGTACAGAACTTAAGGATTTGGTAAATATCATATTTATTAATCATTCTAATCAGTTAAGTACTTATATAAATATTTCTAGGTTTAAGATACATTGTTTTTTATTTGTGTTTATTGTACCCATGTTTTTATCTGCGCTGGTTCCTTGTTGGTCGAGTTGCTACTAAGTATAGCACGGATAGGCCTTAAGAAATACATATTTGAGGTTAATACTTCGGGTGTGAATATAATTTTTATGAGGCGTAAATTCCGAAATATTTTCTTTCACTTCTTCTATAATATGAAATTTACATATATGCGAAGCTATGAGTATAAAGTATTTAATTTTTAACTGTTTCATATTGTGACAATTAAAAGAGTATGGGATGTGTAAGTTCGAGCCGACATCAAAACTGTCGAGTGAATGTTTTTTTTATATTCACGATTTTCCAGCTCAGTCATAATTTTTTTCTTTAAATATCTCATCATTACTTGCAGAAACATTGCTTTTTAACCTATAAAAAACATCAATATATAAACATCAATTAATGATTACTGATTCGATATCGGCTCGAACTTATATCTTACTACACGTGTGAGGATGTATTTTAATTTAATCAGAGATATATACAGAACCTTTTGAATAGTGCCAATTGCAAGTAATTGACGTTTGAAGATGATGATTTAGAAACTTTAGCCAAATACATAACTATAAGCGAGACGACATATCCCATATATTTATATATATGTATATATATATATATATATATATATATATATATATATATATATATATATATATATATATATATATATATATAATAAGATAAACAAATGCTCTATTACTGATAACTATATACTTACCACCAGCTTTTGACTTATGAAACTGTATAAAAATTTAACAACATTACTAAAAGTCAGGTGATATAATGCAGCGTCAATTCAGGAACGGATGACGTACTTTAAAGTAAAGACACCGTTTTGCCTATTTCATATAGGTAAGACATATAATGTTATTATTATAAACAAATTAATACGTATATGGATTGTTGAATAAAGTAAATTATTAGTTATTCCATGAGGCATAAAATGGAAATTGTGAATATAAATACAACAATATCAGCACTCTCTTACAGAAAACGACTGTCGAAGATTATTATGAAATAATACGAAGCTAATAAATGTTGCTATATCCGGAAAACAAGTAACATTGCACTCTTAATAAAAATAATATAATATAATTTCCTTCTAGTCATCCATATCCTTCTTCCAAGGTCTACATGTACATTGATTCTCGCTTAAAATTTATTTCGTATTCCATGCCATTTTATGTAGGAGTTTTTATTAAAAATCCTACATAAAATGGCGTGGAATACCAAATAAATTTTACTTGCTCTGCGTATTTTTTCAGATGTACCATATAATACCACACCGACGTTTTATTATTGATAACTGTAATTAAGTCATATCTGTTTTTGAATTAAGAACACTTAAAGCTCTAAAAGTTGTGAGGAATTAAGCTCAAGAATGATCCTCCTACATAAATTTAAATACAAAATATTCAGTTTTCAAAACTTTTCTGCATTAAGTGCATCTTTAACAAACAAGAATTAAAAAAAATATATGATTTCTTTTTCTCTCGGTGCATTTGTTTTGAACGATAATGTAATTTCGCACAACATTTAACCATTAATATCGTATTCAACAGATAATCTACGTCGACATATCCTGCCACGACCAAATTGTGGTTATAAACGAGATGCAATCGGAATTTTTAATGATATCAGTGGGGTTATAATCTGAAGTTACGAATGGATTTTATTTAGACGAAATTTAAATGCTTGAATTATCAATACATTAAACACATTAGAATCAAACTTAATCTAGAATTTGGCAGCATGAGAAGGGGAGGTATATTTAAATAGAAATATCAAGTTTAGGAGTATCATATTTGGGGGGAGGTGAAATCAGAAAATGTTTAGTAAAAAGTAGGATATATGCTTCTCGTTTACTGTACGTGCTACCGTCATTATACCTTCCGAAGTGTAACTTCAATTGATGAATGAAACGCGAAAGGGTAAGAACACATTGTTTGCCCAACTTAACACTGGTTTAACACCATATATTATTTAGTTACCTACCTTATATGTCTTTCGCAAGTTTGCAAAACATTTTTGATCTAAAAATACAAACATATTCATGTTATATCGATTTTTTCCACCTTTTTTTACAGGTAATGTACATACGATATTTATTTAAAATTGTATTGTTTTTTGTGTTTGGTTACACTCTCATCAATAGTAAAAATAGTGATGGCTAAAAAAAACTGATGATGAAATCAACCTGAACCTATATCAAAAAGCAGTTATTTTGCATAGACTACTCAAAGTAACAAAGTCAACTGTTAAAATAATAATAACTGTAGTCGAAATTCGACCGTAGTTCATTAAATTTTTTGTTTAAACGTTATTCGTTTACGTGAAACTCATTCAGTCAATCTGATATTTTAAAATTCCGTAGCAAAAATCTACTCTTTGTGCCTGTTAGACCTCAGACTATTATTTGTTTGACATTTATATATATATATATATATATATATATATTAGGACAAAAAATCATCGCGCAAGTTTCAGAGTAATTAAATCAACTGAGTGCTGTTTTTTATATAATAACGAAAATCCAACTGCGGTGGCCTGAAACTTTTATAACATGTTTTTTGCAAAGATATTCTCGAAAAATATTAAATATATTACACCTATCCAGATATTTCATACATCAGATCACAAAAGCCCGTCATGCATACAAGTTTTGTAAAATATCTGCTTCTTCTGGCATCAGATAAAAAATGTTATAATTATCTTCTGTCGACACGTAAAACTACACTTCATTCATATTAGTAATAGAAATACCCTTTACAGATTTAAATGTAATTTTCCTTTTTATCCTAGGTTAATATATATCATTAAAAATACACTCGGGTATGTTGAGAGTGAAATTTTCAAGATTGTTATTTACGGTACTTGTTACACGGCAACTATTCAAATACCCATTCTAGCAATTACCTTGTTTTCGTAATTTGTTATTCAAATGGGTAGTGTAACTTATTTCTGATTATTATTGAATAAAATATACGATCATGTCTTATTTAAACATTTGATGTAAATTCAACGTATCCATGTCGTATCTAGTTTATCACTTTCAAAAACGAATTCGCTGGAAATTTAGAGTTATATCTAATTTTAGTAAACTAAACTATTGGTCTATAATTGTTCCCTAGGTGATAAGAAAATATGTAAATTAAGGGTTGAATTGTTTTAGATCTAAATTTATGTTCAGAAGTTTATTTGAAAGCATTATGAGTTGTCGGTAAGCATTCTCAGTTTATTTTGAATAAATTAATTTATTATGATTTATTGACGCGTTCCCGACTAAGTTTATGTATATTCGTTACAATGGCTTTCATTATAAATTAGATCTTGCCACTGACGTGACTTAGTTTACCTATATACCAGTAGCGTTTAAGAAAAAATAGAAAAGCAATATTTCAGCTCATTTTGATTACAAAAGCGAGGTTTTAGACAATTAGTTTTCTAGAATTTGTTTAAAAAAGAATTTGGAGAGAAATAACCACTTGCCTTTTAAACTTATTTTATTTCACTTGGTTGATATAATCGCATATTTTATAAAACTACAAATAGTGAGTCTTAATTATCTCTACAGTGAACGTACTCATTTCATTATTTCTAAGAATGTTATCTCAATTTTCAATTGGTTTCAAGATTTTACCTCGTACCACATTTATAAAATTAGCCTTACCTGAAATAAATTTTTATGCGTACCAATTGCCGGCTTGACGTTTACAACCAGCTGATAATAGTTTGGGTTACTATGATGCTATAAGTGAAATACATGCATGTATGAAATTATAAAGTTAAAATGTATTAAACAATTGTAATGTATAACATATATTACGACTTTTTCATATACATATATAAATTCGAATTAATCAATATGAAGCATCAATTTAGAATGAAATCAATGTCTGATGTACGATCCTGAACCAATACACATATATAACAAAAATTGCTTAATTATTTCATGCATTTACTCTTCGTCTAAAAAAATAATAAATATTTTTTGTCTCATTTTATGTTTACTTACATATTTTTCGTCACGTTTTGTATTTTTCCATATTCTTCTTCAGTCTATTTATCATTAATAAGAGTTCTTCTATACATTATATTCATTGTTTCGTTAGTTCCACACTGAACAACCTGACATACAGTTGCTCACGAAAAAAGGACTATGGTTCATATCGGTTCCAGTCATACTAAAAGGGATTTATTTCTTTGGGTTTTATTTATTTACAAAAGCAAATAATTCTTTTTTCATTGTGAAGGGCAAGAGCTTGAAAGTATATGGTGTATCTGTCGGAATCATTGGCATGCACATAATAAGTTTTTCGGCAACGTCCGCCAGCACACCATCACTCTTAGAAGTCATCTGCCGCGGCTAATCTAGCTGCGGCGGCGGCCGAGGATATGCGACGCACAAGTGTAAGTGAATCGATTGTATAGATAGAAAGGAAGGGAGACGGGTAGATGAAGGCTCAATTCCTGTATGATATAGTCGAAGGATTGCTTTAATTTAGTCTACGGAGTACCGTAAGTCAACAAGAAAAACAGTACACTTTTAAGATAATCACGTTCCCGGCTGTCCGTCCGTTAATTTTCTCAGAGACCTCTTGATATAAAAACTTAAAACTTGGCACAATAAGCCCCATATATCAAAATAAAGCGTATCAAAGCGCACACATTTCAGTACAAAACATTCAATAATTTTCATAGGGAAATGTTAAGTGGGAAAATTTAGTACTCAATTTTTTTTCATTCTTTATATAGTGTTGAAATATTTTAATTACATTTATGGAATATAAACTAGAATTTTAATAAATATAACAAATTTAAGAAAAAAATCGAAGTGGTTAATTAGATTTGGGCGTTAGTAATGTTGCAAAGTACCGCTTAAATACACTTAATTTTTTTAAATTTTAATTACTATTTTCGAATATTAACTAATATGGTTATAACTAAAACAAATTAAATATAAAATGTTTGTAATCACTTAAATTGGCTGAACTGATTTATATGTGATCGGTGTATTTGAACCGAGTTCGAATCCTGGCGATAAATAATTTTACTACACAATATTTTTGAATTTATGACCCATTGCACTACAAAAAGGAACCAAGGCAAAAATAGAATATTTCTTTACCTAGAGCAAGCAGGAGTTCTGAGCGGGTTTTTACGATTGACTGTATCCAGACAGAAGAGCAATTAATAGAAAAATATGAAGAATTTAAAAAGCTAGTTTACGTGACATCTGTTGACTAAAAAAAGCATTTGTTACTATAGAACATGAATCGCTTAGGAAATATTTAATAGCAGCCAAGGTTAATCAAAAGTAAAGAAAAATAAAAAAACTATCTTCTCTTATTGTATACGCAGAGTCAGACATGAGAAAAACGGAAAGTTTATGAAAATTGAAAAAGGAGTCAGACAAGGAGACCCGCTCTCACGAACTTTATTAATAAAGATACTATAATACATCATGAAGGATCTTTGCTGAAATAACAAAGGAATTTTCATAAATTAAAATTATATCTCATCAAAAAATCTCGATGAAAAAAAACATCTCATCCACCTTGCATTTGTGGATGACATTTTGTTACTGTCAGGAAAACCAAAAGGCGTACAACGCATGCTTGATTGTCAACGTTTTACTAGCGAAGAAAATGATCTGGAAGTGAAGGTAGAAGAGACTTTTATTACAAATAGCATGCAGAACAATATTTTAATAGAAAACGTAGAGATTGAGAAGTTCTTTTTAAGAGAAAGAAGAGAGAAATCTTTTTTAAGAGAAGTTCTTAAAACTTTATAGCCGCTCAATCTAAGAAAGAAGGTAATAGATTCTTGTCTTCTTCCAATGCTACGGCATGAATGTCCGACTTGAAAATACAACAAATAAGTAGGAAACAAAATAACTACATGCCAGAGAGAATTCTCAGGATGAAACATGGATAAGACAGAAAGCAAGAGAGAAGATTGAAGAATTCTAAGAGTATTCTAAGGGTGAAACATGGAAAGGACAGAAATCAAGAAAGAATAGAGAAGACAAAATTAATAGGTAAAATTGAACTTGGAGCTTGAAAGGCACGCGGGAGGAGGAGATAAACAGTAAATTATTTGTGGAAGTAATATAAAGCGACGCCTCCGTTGCGGGAATTAAACTTGAAGAGGGAAAGAGGTAAGTATCGGCGTATCGATGAAAGGGTGAGCGAGCATTTATTAGGCTCGATTACGTGATCATCCATTGAGTCGAAAAGTGAGTAATTTAAATTTTTAATATTTGTTTTAAGCATTTATTTGGCCATTCTGGGATCAAAGATGTAACTTTTCTAACAGTTTGAAAATGTAGACTACATCCAATTATTTTTCAACTCTTTCAAAAAGTACGAAAATATAGGTTTTACGTGAAAAATAGCTTTATCGAATAATACTAATGATTGTTGGTATTCCTCTTTACTTATCTACAGCTACTATTCAAGTAATTTATACGTTATGAGCAAATTGCTTTTAGTGAAAATGAATAATATGGGTGTTTTTGAAAACATCAAATTAATGTTATCTCATTTTACCACATCTATTGTGCGGTCGGATAATTAATAAATATTGTAGGACAAATACTCTATAAGTATAATAAATATTTAATCGGAAATTGTTTAGGAAAAATTCATTAGTCTCTTTTCTTTCTCTATAATTAAAAACACCGTTGTTGATTAGAGGAATATGTATTGTTATTGTCAAAATTTTGTTGCAATTAATATTATAGATATTATGAGCTTATAAAATAGAGTAAAACCTAATGAAATCGATAATTCGATCTTTTTGTGATTATATAACCAAACAATGCAAAAAAAATCACTCATCGATTTGAGATTACATTTTCATAAGCTTATGTTTTTACCATCTTTGCATTTATATACAAAGGAATCCCAATTTTGTCATATCTTTCGAATGTAGTAAATTTTATATTCCATTCTTTTATAATTTACAACATATTTTTAAAGTTCATGTCTGGTGTAGTGTTCCGAAATAAGATTAGTTGTTTTACTACTCTTATATTATCCGCACAATTCAATGCCAAATTATTCAAGATCTTCGTCTCCAGGATTACTTCATAACTGTTCTAAATGTTGGAAGCCAGCATTACATCTGATTCAAATATATTTCAATCTCACTCACAAGGCAAACTTTCAAAAAGAGGGCTTCTTCACGATAAGTTCTCATATCAAAATGATGGCATGTATTTGTTGCATGCGGATAGGGCTAACTTTATAAACGTCACAGTCGCTTTCAAACATTTCTCGTAATGTTTTGTTTTTATTAATTAAAAAAACAATGATGTGATGATGACATGCAATATATATATATATATATATATATATATATATATATATATATATTATATAGATATATATTGCATGTCATCATCACATCATTGAGATGTCCTAAACAATCAACAGTGCATTGAGTTTTTTCACGCAATATACCTACTATATTCACGAGATTAAACGTTTTTTTTTATTAAAGTCTTTTTTGTAGTATTATTGTTTCAAATAAAGTCATTGTTTGAAGTACTGCAAAATGTATAATTACTATCCCTTCATTTATTACTCTTAATTCTAGTAATATTTACGATAGAATGCAATTAATTGCATTCAACTTTTACGAGAGCTACATTTAATCTGTATTTTAAAAATTACTTGGTGATTACGATTACAATCTTTCATTTGGGTTTATTGATGCAGTATGCTTTTGACCATACTCGGAAATATATATTTTATTTTGCTTTAACTGTGTACGAATATTTTAAATTTACATATATTGATTTCGCCGTATTGGAAACCATCACGTATATTATTTACTCTATCACACAGTATTTTAAAAGGAATTGAAATAGGTCTACTTTTTATTATATTCAATTACTTACTACTACTACTTCTAGCGTTTTTAGTAGGAGATAAATTTCTATGTAGAATTTAATTTTTATTGTTAGTTCGTTATTATGGCTAGACGCACTTACAACCTGTGATCTGTTCATTCTAATGTTAAATACAATCATTTTAAAGCAATTGAGACTTTTCCTGATGTTTATTTTAAATGACCGAATAATTCTTGAATTTGATAAACTTAAAGTATTTTATTAAAAGGTATTACGGTATTAATGTATTGCATGTTCTTAAATACCATCATCTAATATTGAATTTCCCCAGAAACTCATTTGCCACAAACTTGTCGGCAGTTCCCTTACAGGAGATGATTCCTATGGAATAAGGCGTGCCCTTAATATGGCCCACAGCATAGTAGTTTCGTATAAAAATGTTTGATTAAAAAGTCTTAAATATTTTATTTGACCTTTGGTTTTCTTTTAATTTCTTTAGATTTTGTTTCAGTTTAGAAGATAAATTAATTGACGCAACAGCCGTATGTTTGAGGGCAAGACAGATTCCATTGTCTTTACCTTTTCGATTCACGCCTATCTTATTTCCTGAATGACATATTTTTTCTAGATATAATTATTCTTTCTTCGTTTATTTCAAATAAACAATTCTCTCTATTTCTTTTAGTTGCACGAATTTAAAATGTTCAGTCTTAAAGTGACACACCGCAATATTTCTAAAATAGGTTTCTTTTCTAGTTTTCGTCTTTTTTGCCATATTTTTATACTTTCAATTCACACGAAATAACTTGAAGGCAGATTGGAACGTGAACATATGCCATATTATTATAAAATTTGCAGAACATAATTTGTAAGTAGTTCTAAAGCCATAAAATAGTTAATAAAAACAAATTTTCTACTCATTATACTCATACTACATAATGTATGCACGTAATAAAATAGTACATTTTCAGATATGTCTTTTTTTAAGCCAGGATGTCTCCCCTCTGGTATAATAATTGTCATAAGAAAGACACCAGAGATGTAATATATTTACCATAATTTATAAAAAAATATAAAATTTAAAATTTAATTAAAAGATACGTGGAATTTCTATTATTGAGGTTTATGCTTTTCACAATTAATTTTCAAACTACGTGCGACTATTAAATATCTTTAGATGTTTATTTCATATAAAGTTTTGAACACAAAAAAGAAAATACCATAAAAACTTGTCAGATATAAATGGAATTCGCACTATAAGAGTTACTTATATATTTAGGCACTTACAATCGTTTAAGGGTACATAGCATTCTTATTTAACTGCTTACAAATAGTCATTTTTCAAAATGTAAGTATATTGCCTACTCTTTGTACCACGAGGCTAAAAGTATGGTTCATATTTAAATAATAATATATCTCACGATATAAATGCATAGATTTTTCGTCGAGTATTTATTTTAGACATAATAAATATTTATTTTAAAATTCAAGGTTATTTTGCAATTGATTTCTATCATTTGTACGGAACTCTTTTGAACTTTTATAGACCCATGTCATAAGTTAGTCACAACTATTACTCGTAAGCTAGTAGAACCTAATAAGTTGTAATAATTTTACCTTTATTTGTGTATATATACTATTATGAATACTTTCTAGGTATTCAAAAATAGCGGTTTAACTGAAAGGGGTAGAGACACGTAACTCTAACAAAAATTAATATTTAAAAATTTAATATTTAAAAACTGTATTAAAAAAGTATTCTTGGCGTACTCCAAATATTTTTGAAAAGCCTATTCCCTTCAGAACGTTTATTAAAGGTATTAAAACTGAATAATATATAAATACGAACCTTAAATATAAACCAAACGATACCGACTGTTATATTTATAATTAGCGTGTGTGCAAACAATATTCAAAAGATTTCTCAGATGTTTCTTGTTGTCTCGGTTCTCTATTTAGTTATGTGAGTTTAAATATTCCTGGCCTTCCGATTTTATCATTAATAAGTTGTAATAGTGTCTATAACAATAAATAATAATACAGGATGTTGCAAGTATACATATAAAGGTAATTATGTTATTAGTATATCTATAAAGGTATATATGTAAAGGTATAGGTAAGGTATATATATAAAGGTATTAATGTTATAATGATTATTAGTCGAAACTTGTATATAAGAACGATTTAGGAGCCGTTTTGAACTTCAACGGGTACGAACTTTGTTCGTATGAAGTTAATTCCAAGTTTTGCATTACTATCATCGAAAACGACTTTGTAATACAGTTCCGTAAACCGCTCGCTTGAATGCGATGATTAATAAAATGATCTTTTCTTTTTTTAATGGAAATATCTTTGATACATAAAGGCAAAATTATTTCAAAATAAGCAAACTCAAACGGAAACAACAGTAGAAATAAGATATTTTGTGTGTATGAAAAGTTGACTGGAATATTAATTGTATTAAGTTAAACTAGCGTGACCCGTGCGAAGTCTTCGCATTATTTATTCCATTATGAAGCTCAGATGACAGATCAAACAAATATTTTACTAAAATTGACATATAGAGGCGCAAGTATCAAAAGCATTGAGCTAAAGCGCCACTTTATTTATACGTGAGTAGATTTGAAATTAAACAAAAATTTTACCGACCGTCAATCATATTGACGTTGAGCCGTTAGATGGCAGCATTGCTGTTTTGTGTATATAATTTTAATAATTAATTAATTTGCAAAAACAATAGCAATAATAAATTTGTTAGTTGTGGATGCCGGTAGAACAAGCAATTATCTATAAAGTGATATATAATTTATGTGGATTAGTTGTGAGGTTTTTTCTAAAAAGGGAGAGTAACATCTTAACCTTAGCGTATTAATATATATGATTATTTTTCCAAAATTAATATTTGTAAAGAACTACTATCACCTTTTGCTTGCTAGATACAAAATATTATAGTTATTTACTCTAATATCTATTAGTAAATATCGTAACAGTAAAAGATTAAATTTCGTTACAGTATATTTTTGTTCTTATCTTTTAATGTTACGCTCTCGAATTTTACAGGAGATGAAATGACAAAGCAAATTATCGCTTAAGTACAGATCGATGGCGTTGTAAATCAAACTTCTAGTAGACTGTGCCGTATAACCACTTTCGTTTGATATGGCCAACCGTTGCATGTGATATTTCAATTTGCAGCTACTCTTCGAATGTTTAATGCTTCACGCGACAATTTTTCCTTTGAGAAGAAATTGGCTGTGACAGTGATCGTACATTGCGAAAGGAGGTTTTGGCAATGTACGAGGTAAGACAAGTTATGTAATCGCATGTACAAACGTATATATATATATATATATATATATATATATATTAATATTTTTTTTTTCATGTGTGTATATATATATATATATATATATATATGTATATGTATATACATATATTTTTGTTTGTGTATTATTCAAAGTACTATTTTAGGTTTAAATTTCTGTAAAATTTTGCATTAGCTACTTTGCTTTTCCCATGTGAATTCAAAAATACTTTTCACAAAGTTTCGCTCAAATCGCTTTGATATTTTCTGAGATTCAAGTCTGTATGCGAATAATAAAGAAAATGCGTGTAATAGAGAACCTGTCAAGCACGAGTGAAACTCACAAAACACAGATACCGTATATATTTAGGTTATTAAGACATTTATGAACATTTAAGTGTACGTAGTATTCCTATAAGTATTAAATATTTATGACAATAATATTAAATTTTTACAAAGCAAATATATTAATACATATAGCCTAATACATATTTCGCAGGTGTTAAAGGTTGTTGCACATTTTTCCAGTAATATTTCAGTCAGATTTTAGAGACCCTATTTTTCTCACGATTTAGCTTTATTTTTGGGTCAGCAGTTTCGGAAAAAAAAGCAGAAATTCTATATTTTCGGGGATTCAATTTTTAAATATGCAATTTAAATAATGAGGAAAATTTATTTATTTTCTTTCTTCATTTCTTTTTATTCTTAGTAAATTAGAAAATATTTGTTTAAAACTTATTTTGTCCACCTTTTTAATTCTTATAGAAATATTTTTAAAAAGTTATCCAGTGCAAAACATTTCGCAAAGTTTTTGAGAAAATTGATTGTAAATATAGAAAACGTAAATATGTTACCTGCCGTATCTTTCATAGACGGAAAAACATGCTACATATTTCGACAACCATTACATCTAGAATCATCGTCAGAGTTTACCTTTTAAGGTACCCATTTTTTCAATATTTTTGGTTGAGTAGTTTGGGCAATAGGGGGGAACAGGTTTTCTTCGCATATGTTTAAGTATATATCTAAAAAGGCCCTACTAAAAATTGTAAAAAATGTTTTTGAGACCCTTTTTATAACTAGCTTTTTCAAACGACTCCTCGCACTATGCGTAGAATTAAATTACTTTTTTTCATATACTTAACTTATCCCCCCTAAAATTTACAGGTGGATATTTTTGTGTTTTAGCTATTTAGGTATATGCGGGTTAAGATATTTTATTATTATATCAAATTTCAAGTTTCTACGTCAGGCTGTTTCTAAGAAAAACACCTGTGACGGATGGATGCACAGACACAGTAAGTGATCTTTTTAGGGTTCCGTTTTTCCCTTTAAGATACAGAACTTTTATAAATGAGTTTTGTGCTTTAGAATAAGATTAGAATTAACGATTTCTTAATCCTTATCTAATTCGAATATATTTATATCCCCAAATAAATAAGTATGTTCGAATAAGATTTACTTATATCAGTGTGCCTGAAATTGTAGTTCATTACATGTTTCAGTAAAATGACTATGATCGAGTGTTACGGCCCTCATGATTTATTATTCATTTAACTTTCAGTTTATTTTATTTTATATTTCAGGATAAATTAATTTCTTCCAAATCTGTTTATTCTTTGAACAATATGTATACAAAGTAAGCGGAACACAAAGTATGGACTAAAATAAATGATGGCTTTATTTGAAATTAATATCTACTGGTTGTGTATGAAAGTGTATGACCATATGATATACAATGTGTGCTTTTGAAAAAAATAATCGAATTTCATATATTAGTTTTAAAATATACATTTGATGTATACCACATATGTTCAGAAGAAGTAATGAGCTATGACAGTGGCGAGGTATAACTACATATATCGAACGTTAGGCTTACTCGACGTGAAAAAATTTCCAATGTGGGCATCTGGAATGTAAAAAATATAAATGGATTTTTTGATATCGCAAATAAAGGACTTCACAATTGAATTTTATTGGTTCAGAATCTGTTAAAAGGAAACAATGTGACCAAAAGTATATCAGCAAGATAAATACGTGAAATCTGATGATATCGTAAGTTCCGGCGCTTTATTATTGCCACTAATCTCAATTTGATGAACGATTATGCAATGAGAGATTAGGGGCGTTATTAGGGGCAAGTAAGTTGGAATAACTTGAGAGTCTAGTTATATTTTACTTTTCAAGAAATATTTAATGGCTACGTGAAGGAATCTTTAAAATAATACTTGATAACTACTGAATTCACTGAGTTATTTTGTAATATTCCCATGAAGTACTATTTAGAAAAAAGTCTTTCGATTTCTTTTTATGAAAATGCTGCCGGTGAAAGATAAAGCTAGACTTATTTGCTCTTCCTTTACAATTTTAAGTTATTGTACCTAATAAACTAATTATCAAATCTTTTATGAAAGTCACGTTATTTAATGTATTTTGTGGTCTAAGAAAATAATAATTGATTACATTTTGAACATGACAATTTGACTTGACGTTTATTAAGCAGGGATAACGAATATCCTTCAAAAGAAAAAAATCGATGGACCTATTTTAATTTTGTTCATTTATAGACATCTTAAAACATAAGTTCATTTAATTAGAATCTTTTTTTATTTAAAGTCAGTTAAGCAGTTAACATACATGTATATAAACTTTCAAAAATACGGTGGGTATGATCTAAAACTCTTGCGCGTAATAAATCAATTCATATTGATGTATAGAGTAATAAATCAGTTATATTCATGTGTGGAGTGTAGAATAATTAATAAAATGAGATATTTTTCCGGATTTAGAGTAAAATGTGTGACGTTTTTTCTTTGGGTTTTTGTTACGCAATAATAGTTTATTTTTCGATGACAATATACCTTTATTTCAACCTGTTCTCAATCGTAATTATATTTAAACGTCTCTTTATCGTAGACAGAACCTACAGAAAAATAAATTAATAAAAACCCCGAATTACGAGTATAGTCTATTTTTATTTTGTGAAATAATACTCGTATCGCTCACCGTTCAAGGTTAAACAAGGTGTTAGATGCGTCGCATCATATATCGCTTTGATGATGCCGTGTGGTACTAGGTAAGCATACGCTGAACATTTAACCTTTGTGGTAAATGTATTTCAAGAACGGTATAGGATACAATATACAATTATTAATTATAATCGTCTAACTTTTTACTCAGTAATCCCAAATTCTCGAGGCTTGGTATATAATTTAACAAAATAAATAAATAAAAACTTGTAACTGCCATATTAGAGCTATAAAGTGAGCTATACCTAAACTTTATTTTTTATTTTGTTTTACGATATTTAGTTATAACTTCTAAGAGGTAAAATAAAAAGTAGCATGAACATAGGTAAAACTAAAATATTTATTTTAACATTTTTGAGTGATTGTAGTCAAAAATTACTATAAAATAATTGCTGATAACAGTATAGACATTGTCTATTTAATTTCATTAATGAATTAAATGAAATTTTATATTATCGAATACAAACAAATATACCCATGTACATATCACGAAATTGATTTAAAATAAATTTCGCTCTAGATGTAGATCAGCGACAGCAAAATTAACAAATCATCAAATTTTTTTCCTTGTATATATGTTTTTAATACTTCCTTATATCAACGCCCACTTATAGTGCCTACTATAGTCTGAGTCATTACATTTTAAAAGTTTAAGATTTGAGAGCTATATGTCCATTTTATAATAGTTAGAACTAATAGTCTATTTTATTGTCACATATTTAAAAATATTTAGTATAAAATCTTTAACTTTTATTGATTTTCCAAAATATATTTTTAAAAATTATTCAATATTTATTTACTACATTTCGAAGTAGATCAGCTTTCAATATATTCGTTAATTTAACGTAATATTTAAGGTGTCGTTTTAACAATTATGCTTTGTCTATTTAATTCATATTTCCGCTTTGCTTATATTAAGAAACATAAAAAAAAATCTTAAATAAAAGAAGTTCCAGATTTCCTTTTATTATATTATTGTACAAATTGAGAATTTTTTTAAATGTTGGTAATTAATTATTAAATTTGCGAAACTATGATAAGATATTGGTCTAGGAAAATTTAGTACTCTTAATAACAAACTAATTGCAAAAATGTCCAAATCAGTGTCCATTATCTAAAGCTTAAAAAGCAAAAAGATTCTAAAATGTACTTAGTATGGAATATTATTTTATTTTCTTCATTTTTTTTATTCAAATTTCAATAGCATTTAAATATTAGGCTAAGCTGAATAAAACGGTTTCATGAAGATATTTTAATAGGCTTTTTATATATTTTAATAAGCTTTTTAGATGTCAGGGTTCGCACATTTTATAGCTAATACTCTTACATACGTTATATAGAGTTCAGGTTACGTGTGTACCATATCAACAAATGCGGTACTGGTCTATATCAACACAATAATATGATAAAACCGTTGTTTTTCTCTAATCAAATTTACCACAAAAAGTGCCCGTTTACATACGATGCCATCACATTATAAAATTGAATATCTAGAATATTATGCAGTTTCCATTTGGCTGCTCTCAATGTTGTCTTCACTGACGCTGATTAACAATTTACGCTTCTAATATATATATATATATATATATATATATTTTTATATTAATATGCTCGTATCAAAACCTATATATATATATATATATATATATATATATATATATATATATATATATATATATATAGGTTTTGATACGAGCATATTAATATAAAAATACAGTCAGCCTATATTTACAAGGTTAAGTGAAAGTATTTGTTATTAATGAGTTAACGTGCAATAAAAAGATTAAAAAATCGTTTATATTCCACATCTATCTGTGTATGTAAAACGTCGCCATAAAATGTGTTTAGTTTCTTTAAATTCGTGGCAACTTTTTACAATAGCTAACAAATTAAATCACGAGAATCTATATCAAACTTATGGATTTCTGTAATAGACGTGAAAAGAAGAAATTACCAAAATTTATTTCTTTAAATTAAATGTTTCGAAAAAATCATGTTATATGTAAATATGTTTTGTATGTTCATATAAAATTGAAGAATTTCAAGCATTGAATTCTGGCTTCGATTAATCATTCTCAGTTTATTTTTACTTTTCATGAAATCCAATAATTGTTGGTTGGTTTCTTACAGAGAAAGGAGAAAGACTATCAAGAAACGATTCACAAACATACATTCGTAATGTTTATACAAATGTAATAATTATCATTATTTTGCAATGATGTGTTATCAATTATTTTTCAAAACATACTGCTATAATTATCTTTGGAACCTACATTAAATCGCATATTTGTTCCAATTTTCGCACTCTCCGACAGATGGGCAATTACTATATGGAAACAATTGTTGAACGGTTTTTAAACCAAATTTATAAATTATTTATCATCTCCCGAGAAAACGTTATACCATTGCTTTATATGATGTTACACTCCTGTTAAAAGAATATTCTAGAAAAAACGTTTAAACAATTTAAAACAGAAATTTCGTGCACTATCTTACCATATTGTCATTTACAAATCGACGAATAAGAAAGACCATTAATCTCAACTATCGGGTTGGTTTAGATGGCTTGAAATACATTTTAAATATCGATTTGATGTTCCCATGACACGTTTACTATACGAGAATGATATTACCAACTCTTAGTAATTAATTCGTAGAGGAAGAAAAGGTATTTACCTATAAAAACCTATAAAAAATAAACTATTTAGATAAATAAAAATGTTTTACACCCCATGATGTCATCTGTATATTTTAACAAAACTAATTTAAGAATGTGGGCGTAATAGGGTATAAATGTGATTAAAGACTATTTTTCTTGTACTTTTAACGCCGTTTTACTCCGATCATACAACCGATGTGCCAACAGAACAAAGCGCTACTAATTTATGGTCATGTAAAATATGCTATCATCATATATTTATTTGACGAAAAACATATTAATTTATATTTAATCCATTAACTTGCAACTAACAATTACAAAACTAAGAAAACTCTTGGCTATACCATTATTTTACATATACGTTTTGTAGTTCTTCCCTCTTATCAATAATTAGTTCGTCAGTCTTTATTGAATTATATTTTTATTGAGCTATTTCTAAACTAATTTTGATCAAGTAAAAGATGAGCCATAGAACAAATTAAAACATTTTGAATTCTTTCAGTTAGATCCAAAAGCAACATTGAAAGTTAGTAGACTGAAAATCAATAATTGGATCACGGGTATCCAAATACAATAAAATATCTATATAATTACGCTTAATCACCAAAATTTACCATGAAAGCTAACTTTTGCTTATCTAAAAACAGCAATTTTTATTAATGTTCTTAAAATATTTGTATCTCTGTCAACCCATTTATTCTAAATGGGAAGGGCCAACCTTCTACAGTTTTATTGTACACAATAAATTATTATAAGAATATTAGCATGATTCTTTACCAGGATTTTTTAAATTACTTTGATCATAAAGGTTCCTTTATTCTGTTTACTTTTAACCACTACCACGATTTACTGTTAGACACTTTTATTCTATTTCTATTTACTCTTTAATATTTCCTTAATTTCAAATACAAAACAAGACGAGTGAAATATTTTATTATAAACGCAACTCCCGGCAACTTCAAGTAATTCGACTCATTTATCGTATAAATTGCTACGAAAATTCCGTATTTCGTAGCTTCAACCTACTTTTCTCAGTTATGATAATATTTTCCAATAAAATATGAATTGTAAAATCCGACCTGAATGGCCTAGTCTTCGAAGCAACATTCATTCATTGCCATTTTAACCATCTACGACGGAACTACACATTCAAAATAATAAACTATCTGATATTAGATTTAATGCAAACAGAAAACGTGTAACGTAACGAATTCAATAACAAAATATATAGTTATTTTGTGTTTGTTTGATATTTAAACCCATATGAGTATGGGTTTAAATATCAAACAAACACAAAATAACTATATATAAAGCATCTGTATAATGTGTACATAATGTATACAAATCAGGTATCTTTAATGAGGTAACCAATTTTTTTCAATTTCAATACTTAAAATGTTTGGATAAAACGTGCAACAAACGATAAGCAACTAATTTACCGTTTGTTGTACGTTTCATCCAAATATCTTAAGTACTGGTAGAAGTCACATAAATACCATAACGTTCTGCATGCTTGATTGCAAGGCACTGCATGCCACTCGCTTTTTTCAACAATGAAAATTAGCGGCGCATTTCATTTTTTAAATAACTGTAATTTCTTTATGACCCAGCCATATTTTAAAATTATTATTGTCATAAATTAAAAAAAGTATTTAATTGCACAACTTTGTCGCTAAACTGCAAAGCTGAACAATTAAAAATGGCCAAGAAAAAACTTTGTCTCTAAAACTTATTCCGATAAATTAAAGTATCCATTGCCTATTTTAATATACTGAAGAGCCGAGGGGAACCTATTAAGAGGGATCGAAAACAATTCTTACGACTTTCAAAGATCGAAGCGAACGAATTTACGGCATTAGACCGGATGTAAATAAAAAAGAAAACAATATCATAGTTTTGGTGGGGATAAATAAAGGACATTAGACACTGTTTGGAGTTGTTTGCAAAAATAATTTTCAGTATTATTGAGGCGGCTGGGATTATGTTTATTTGTGGACAAATACTAGAAGGATAACAGTTACGGGCAACATCAACATCAATATTTTCCGGTTCTTCTAATGAACTTGTGTAAATAGACTGTATTTCCACCAAAATAAATGGATTTAGTTGAATTTTAATCTGATATTTTAACGAATGACATTTTGAGCGAAGCGAATTTGTATTTAAAAACCAATATTTTTAAGTATAATAAAATTGACTGCGACTGTATGCATGTTAAAAAATTGTTTAACATTATGTTCGTCAAACCTACATATAATATTTTTTCTATATTTCATTGTACCTACTCATATTATAATTAAAAAAAACACTATATTGCAGCTTGAAGATTTTTCCTAAATAGAGAAATATACGAGTATATAAATGTTCTTATAAATGTGTTGACTTTTAATTTTAAGGAAAAGCAGAAAGATTTGCCATAGGTATGACGAGTGATGTTTCTTCACTCTTTATTTTTTTACATTGGATACATATCCGAGCATGATATCTCCCTAACATTCGTTTCAATTTGGTGATTTGATATAAATAGTTATCAAGTACAAAAACCTAATTTCAATTTAGTATTGAAACTAGGAATAATGATCTGTCGTTCTGATTGTCATTTCGTTCGTAGTAGTGAACGTGATTTGAAAAATGATATTGTTTTAAAATATAGCGTCTATTAACATTATTCTTCAAAAAGTGTGGCAATGAGAAATAGGAAATTGTTCTCCCTCAAGCCTTAATAGGAAATTGCTCTCCCTCAAGTATCTTAAAAATTTGCTAGACTTTCAAACCAAAGCTTACCCTGTCAAACACTCTTACTGCCATTGCTTGGCTACGAAGATATATACAGACCTTGGTGAGTTACTCATTTCACATAAATTTTAAATCCTAAGTTTCGTTTTTTTATTAATATCTTTTACAGTCATCCACATGACAAAATGCTTATATTTAATCAATGTGGTTGACTGGAAGATATTGGTCACGTAGCAATAAATCCGCCAAATGTATGTATTATATGTACGTTAAAGTATGAACGAAATATATTTCTTTTCTTATAGAAGACGTGTATGTCTAAAAGACGGATATTAGAAACCGTATTTTGTCGTCGCCGTATTGAGTTGGGCTGATCACAAGACATATGGCCTTGGACGGTGACAAATCGAACCGGGGTTCCCCCGGTGCACCGTCCGCGGGGACCCGGATTCGATTATCGGCCGCTTATTGATCGGGGCTGGACTGTTGTTCTGGTTGGCTTTGAAAGATTGCTCTTGTAGCAAACACTCCGCTATTTTTATCAATTACACACATTAAAGTAGGTAAATAAATCAATTTCTGACGACATTCATGAAAGCAAGCGTGAAATATTGATTGATTTATATTTTTGGCCGCACTTTGAATTAAACACATTCGAAATTAGAGGTAACATTCGATAAGGAAATAAACCAAAGAAAAAGAGCAACTTCATTGCAAGAATGAAAGATACGCTTTACGGACAAATTCTATACCAAATAATTTAAATGAAGCGAATGAATCTTTCTCGTAATTGTAAGCTATTCCGCATAAATTTCTGATGAATTACTTAAATACGTATAATATATAAGTGAGTAAAATTACTTGTGCTTACAAGCAATTGTACTCAGACGTTTAGACTATTACAATTTATGTGCCTTGGATTGTTCAAGCGACTGTGGAATTCAAGCGGATTTAAGATGCAGCTGGAAACAAAATTAATTTGGAAGCTTACTTAGTGTGGTTAAATTTTACTTACTGAGCAGAAGCAATACAAATTTTACCTTTGAGTTGAGGAAAATAGTTATGTGCTCATTTTAAATCTAATATAACACAATCTTAAATCATTAATAACCTGCAGCTCAAAAGTAAATTATAGTCATTTTCCTTATAAAATTTATTTAAATATATAACATATGTCCTTGGCCCAAAAGCGCTATTTCTATCTGGCTTACATCATGTAAAGTTCCACTGTAAGGAGAATATTCTTAAAGCAAAATAAAAATAAAAATTTACGACGATAATATTTTGTAACAATTAGAATGTTACTATATAGGCATTTTTACGTGACTTGAGTAATATTTTTAATTAACATCCCTCGTTTTTTAATTAACCTGTGACAATGAAAATTATCTTCGCAATGAAATATGAACTAAACGCACATGAAAAATTACTAACAATCAATATATAGTTTTTATTCTGATAACTGTATTTTATATGATGTTATCTGATGTATTAGTGGTTGTTGTTGCAGTGGATGAAGGTTTTTTTGGAGTGTATAGGCATTTTAGAAGAAATTTTAACAGAGAGTATTAACAGGATGTATCCCATGTGCAACCATTTAGCTACGCTAATTATTGTTATTACCAAAAAGTTAAATAATTAAAGGAATCAACATCGGTTGTCATTCCTTGAACAGGATAGAAGTAACATAGAAAATAATTTGCAGAACAATAATCAGGAAAAGGTTTAAAATTTTGTTTTGTCATGCTGGAAATTAAAACAAATATTATTAAAAAATATTTTTGTTTTCAAATTTCAAATAACATAGCACTACAACATTTATTTCAATTTTACATCATATTCACAATTAAATGAAACTACGTGATGTAGTATTATTTCGTTGTATTACAACATCTTCAGGTAGGCTATCAGAAAAGATCTTTGCTAATAGCCCACCTGAAGATGTCATAATACAACGAAACCTATGTCTTGGTAAAGAACTTAAAGAAAGTAGAAATAATACTACATCACGTAGTTACATTTAATTGTGAATAATGAATTTCTACAAAATTAACGTCAAATATATTCAATATTTATATATGTGTGTACGTATATATATACATATATATATATATATATATATATATGTATATATTTTTATATATATATATATATATATATATATATATATATATATATATATATATATATTAATCATATATAAAGGTACAATGTTTACGTTTTTCTTAAGCGAAAGAATATGCAAAGCCAAAAGTCGGAAACTAAGAGAAACCATTCTAACAGGTAGATGATTAAGAAAGATCCTTTTATGAGCAAAAAATGTAAAAAAAAGTTGAGTATGACGTGCCTTTTTATATTCAAGGCACGGTTTTATTTTACATACTAAGGTAAAATTTCGAACAATTATCCTAACCAATTTCATACAACTTATTGCGGAGATTTTGCGGATTGCGGAGATTATAATACCAAATAAAGACACACAATTACAAAATATTAATCAAGTGATTTGACAAAAACACTGAATTAATTACCATAGTAACTGATTTTCCTTTTTGGAAATAAATACTCATATCGGTTACTATTCAAGGTCAGACAGAGTATGCGAGGCGTCATGTAATACATCGCTTTTCATGAAGGTATAAAGTATTCCAACAATTGCAACAGCAACTCACGACCGTGACGGGCGACAGCGACGTGCGGGCTTGATTAACTGCTCCCTAGAAAATGCATGGAGCACCGTCCGATTTTTATAACCGCAACAAGCGATATTGATTGCGTGACGGTACGTATCTCAAAACTGTGTGAAAGGAAAATAACATAGAAAAACAAGCTCAGGTCAAGGCTCTTACAGACCAGAAAATCGATTTTTGTCGAAAAAATTCCACTTTGATTTTTTGTAGATAAATTTGTCGTTGAATTTACAACAAAGCTTGTTCCAGCGTCAAATTAAAATAAAACAATCAAATTAAAAACTAGAATCCATCGCTGTTGCCAGATTACAAATTAAAATATCTTAATCCCATATATCGTAGCTGCATCTAACGAGGTATATTATTCAGAATCGTACCCATATTTTACTGTTGCTGAGACTTCATCACCTATTCAAACAATTGATATAACAACTTCAATAAAACACCGACAACTATCAGTCGATAATGCTGCAGATTACATTTCTTGAACAGAATACCAAGAGATATCAATTGAAATAGATTTAGAAAGAATTGTAATTTAAACCCTATTTTAAGAATATATTGAAACATCCCTCATCTAGATTTCATTTGTATATTTTATTATTCTTTTTTCTTTGGTGCTAATAATGGTGCTATGATTATTTTATCGTCACGTATTTCACATTTTCTAACAATTACAGCGATTGTTTATTATTGGTATTCTATTGCTCAACAAAACAGTATTGAGAAGACGAAACAAATATCGCCGCCCTCGCTAGAATCCGTATATCAGTTGCCGCCGCGAAACTGCCCGCGTTCATAAACTGCACTTACATAAAGAGCTACTTCTTCCAGTGCGAAGTGACGGATACACACATTACTAAGAATTGCTTGTAAAATCGCTATTCATAAACGACACTTGTTTCAAACTTGGTTAAACGAACGCACTGTATTTGTTCCGCGCACACGACTGGCGTCAATTAGCGTTGGTGACTATTATAACTAACTTCATTTATAAGCGAAACGTCAGCTGGCATTCAATTATCGTGTTGTTTAATGTTTAAGAGGTTATCAATGAAATATTACTTTTAAGTTTTCATTTTATTTTTACTTAAGTATACAATTTTAATATCATGAACAATAATACAAATTATACAAATGAAGCTACTCCTAAGGTATGTAAGCATAGTCATTTTGAAATTTAGTGTTATATCTATGAAATCATGTATATTAAAAATATAATTTTATAAATAAAAATTTTTCAGGCAACATGAATTGCATTCACCTCGGCCGAAAAAGGGTTCCTTGTGAAATTTGTCGGAAAAAATCCAATTATTTAGAACAAGACCTCGAATTCCCACAATAAAATGAAAAAGAGGCTGTTTTAGCCTATATCTGAGGTACTAAACTATGAGGGAGGTGCTTAACTATCGGAGAATCGATTTATACTGAACCGGCCAATAAACACAGGTCAATTTAAATAACATAAAAGGAACTAACAATTTTATTTGATACTTCATTTGGACCACGGCTTCGCTTACCTGAAAGTCTTATTTATTAGAAAATCGAACTTACACAGAACCATATCATTTGAAATTTGTGACAAATAAGCTCCCTCGTTATGGAAAGAGGATTCAAAAAGTTTTCACTGTACAGTTATAACTTTTTAATAAATAACACAATGATTTGTACCATTATATATTTATTGATATTAAATGACACCGATTAATCACTTTAAGTTCCTACTTGGGAAAAGCATTTTTACTTAAACAATATAATCTATTTTTCATTTTTCAAGTTAATTAATAATCCGTATCATCTAAAAACTATTGCAGACTTTCACCTCATTCCACTTATCAAATTGTGGCCGGCATTCATATATTCCATTGATTTAAAAACTATATTACAAAATTATATTTTGGCAAAAAAATACAAATCTAAACTAAACTTGAGATTTACAATTATCTCAAAGTGTAAGTAAAATTATAACAAAAGATATATCAGCAAAATTATGACAATATAAAATTATCAAATAATAAACTTAACATGTTGTGTGTAAAATTCTATCTTTTAAATAATTAATGTTCATTGCATTATTAGTTTAAGCGATCCTCAATTTTAAAATTGTACAGTTACTATTATTTTAAGATTACTTTTCTTTCTAGATACCAGTAAACTGAAACCACTAACATAGCTCAAGATCATAATGAATGAAAATGAAGTTAAAAGAAAAATAAATTACAAAATATAAAAGATGAGAAAGAATTACACATATTGCGATTAAAAAGAAAAAAAGTGTTAATGGAAGTCAGAAGAAGTTGCCCTCCTCAAACAAAAATAAGCTTTGGATTTTCGAAGAAAAACTGAATAAAATTAAATAAGATCAATTAGAGCATAACAAATAAAATAAGTAATTTTAAAAACAATGTCAAATAATATATTTAGAAAGATTTCTGGATTTTTAGAGTTCATTTTAAGAATCGATTTTCGTATATAGCGCCAATATAAAGTTTTGTGAATAGTAAAATCAGAAGTTCAGCGCGTACATAGTACAGAGCGTTAAAAAAAAGTGTATCAGCTAATTACAGGCATATCTTTAATTGACACACCCAATTATTTACTAACAGTTGTAAGGGTCGTCGCTTAACAAAAATAGTTAAATAAATACAAGAAAAAGAAACTACACGGAAACAGAGTGAAAATATTCATCTCTCACAAATATGTAATTGAAAATAAACCCACAGACGGAGCAAATGTGAAGATGAGAAAAATGCCGAGGTACATATATAATGCTAGTTGTATTATTAACGAAAGGGTAAGTAGAGTCAAATGTTCACGTTTATAATGAAAATAGAATTAATTAATTTAAAGAAAGGCTCACAAAAAAAAATAATTTAAAGTCACGTAGATGCGTAATAAAAATAACACAGTGTATAACTCTAACTATTTGTAAAGAAAATGGTTAGAATGTTTATGCACACATTTTCAAGGGTCACTCGTGTTATGAAAAATATTACAAAATGGATTGCAAATCAATTGTTAAAGTTAGTATTCATTTTGAATTATATTATTCTCTACATACTGAACATAACATTAATTCCATCATAGATGGTTTTAATTTATAAATAATATATTTGCATTTCCTTTTTAAATATTAATAATTTCGGTACAAAAATTCAAGGACGGATGTTAGGAAAAAATATCGTTATGCAATCGGCACATTAAAATTATGGGATTATCAAAAGGAGTATCATTATAAACTTGTAGTACGAATAATCTCTGTAATGGTATACGGAATCTGAATCGAATTCGAGTGTTGAAGTTGAGTAGAGAGAAGAGATAGGGATAATCAACATGCGAATGTATGTTTTCATGGAAATATAATTAATCAGCTCTTGTTCTCCGTGCAGCTAGTGCTGACAAATAAAGTTCCGTAGTTGGATTTCATGGGATCTATACTCTCGTCCAAGATGAAGTAAGAATTAATTTGATTCATGAATAGAGAATTAATTTTTTTGCACGAATGTAATTTTTTTAAATAATGGGCTTAAAAATCGTGTACTTTATTTATTTCTTTAGGCAAAAGGAAGTCGACTGTGCCAACTTGGCCTAATCTAAAAGCCAAACAGAAAAGAAAGTTGGCAAATGGAAGGCAGCTGCGGATGGCCACCGACGGAGGAACGCGATTAGCGACATCCAAGTTGACTCCGTTGTTTCCTTAATAGCGCCAGGGCTAATTGTGGAGACCCATCAAACGATTTTGCGCAGAAATTAAATCGAGGTAAACAACATGTATAGTATAATCGAGGTAAATGAGTGTACAATTAATATTTTATTTATAGTGTTTTTTTTAGAAACTGATTGAGATAGTAAAGGGGCACCGAAAGTTTTTAAATTGATTTATTTGAAGTGAATTTTATTCTAATTTAAATTTAATTACGAATTAAAGTATTATAAACGAAAGTAGTTTGTAATTTAATCACCTCTCAAATTACAAATGTTAAATTAATTTAAGAGCCTTTCTTCTATATTCAAAAATACATTGAAATAAAATTTGTAAATTTATGACATTCATGAATTGACTTTGATATAATTAGAGTCAATTATCTACAGATCCCTCTGAGTAACATGAAGTGAAGTTTTTGCTGAAGCCGCGGAAACTTTTCCAACATTGTCCAGGGCAACAGAAGATGTTCCTGCGGGTCAGCCTAGGGATGAGGTATAGGAAACCATGTTGGACGTGCACACGAATGTACTGATACGCAGGAGACGTACCAGCAACCAGCATTCGGATATCCGGTTCACTTTCAGCCAACGTCAATTACTTCAGACGGAAGATTTAATAGAAATTGCATGAGGCATGAGTGAAGCAGAGGCAACGAAGAAAATGCGAGCTCCATGAAATCCGCAACGAAATTTTAAAAAGTTGCAGATGAGGATTAAATGAAATACATTTTTAGGTTCTTAACTTTTTTAATTATGCGTTTTTATTCTATTATGTGTTTTTAAATGTTGTTTTTTTCTCATTTCGTTTTTTTTTACTTTTCGTACTATTTTTATTTTCATTACTTTTATTTTTATAAATTTTTCTGCTTCTATTGTGTTTTATTTTATAGTTTTTAAATTTCACAACAGGCAGTTAAATTTTCAATAATAAATTATAAAGTAATTAGTTTATTTTGTTTGGAAAGGCAGTATAGCACGTTGTTTAAAACATTTAAAGCCTAAATTAATGTTAATGTTTATATCTTTTATCTTACACAAAAATGGTAGGTATTATTTACTTATTGTTAAAGTCGCATTTATTTTGTCAAGCTATATTAATAAGGGTCTATAAGTATACATTACAATTTGCTAAGAAATTGATAGAACAAGAATTCAATGAAATTGTATATTAACCAATGAAATATGATTTACATATTGAAACCCCGTGAAAGAATGGTTTATATTATCAGGTTTAAACTAATTTAATTAACGTTTTTGTTTTAGTTTTAAGCGAATTGAACCAAACATTGTATTTCAATACCAGAATTTTTACTTAATGTAGCTTCTGTTATCATTTGTACTCAAACTCAATTTGTCAGAATACGATATGTTTTTACAAGTATTTATTAAATTGCCTCATATTAAGAATAAATATGCATTGGTAACTTCCGGACTTAAAGTAGTCACTGGCTTATATCATCTGGTCCAAACTAATTTAATGCATATTTTATCATTCTGGCTACAGGTAAAGTGAAACATCCGGTGTAAAAAAAATTTAATGTACATTTTAATATTCTAGCTATGGATAAAGGGAATCATGTCTCTAGCATATTGAATTTCAGTAATAAAATTTTTGAGTTGTAATTACTAAACGTTATTATATGTGAATGTTTAGTGACTTCTATCCTACAAAATTAAAAGTACTCTAAATTTTAATTTCTTAATCTCACGTTACTAAATATTTTTAATTTTATTTTATAAATTTGATCTCGTTCATTTGTGTTTTACTTAAAAATAATTATATTTTCAGCATTTTTTTATTAAAGAATTTTCCATTTACATTTAATGATATTGATATTTATATTCATATACAGTGTTATCTATTTTATACATTCCAAGACAATCGTACTTAAGGAGTAAAATCTAGTCACGCGTCGGGGCTGATACGCACAATATGTACTGGTGCGTTGTCTTGGTGATACAGTACTCCAGCTTGGAGTTTTCCCCGCTTCTTTTCCTTGGAAGATTCCCGCACATTTCTGATTTCATCTGCATAATAAGAGACTTTGAATTTCTTTGGTGTCGGTGGAGATTATCTTTTCCAGGTTATAGTCTATTGCTTCGTCTCAGTATCAAAGTGATGGATACAGGTCTCATCCGTGGTTATAAATTGCCTCAAAAATCTATCCGTATCAGCTTGGTAGTTCTCAGGATTTGCTATTAAAGTACCGACTCGTTTCATTCTTTATCCGGCGGTTAACATTTTGACACCCAACGCAATGACACCTTGTTCATGTGAAGCGCGTTATGAAGGACCACTTGAATGCTACCCTATGAGATCCCAGTGATGTCAATTAAATGTCTGATGATATTCTTTGGCCATATAACACAAGATCTTTGATTTTGTTCACATTTTCTTCAGTGCAGGACTTGAATGGCCGTCTTTCACGATGCTAGTCTTCTATGGATGTTCTGCCTAAATTAAACTCCTTGTACCAACGTGCTGCTGTAAAATATGGAAGATCAGACGTCCATAATGTTTCCTCCAAGTCGTCGTGGAACTATTTCTTAGATATTTTTTTCAGGCACAGATACTTGATGACGGCTGTGACACAAATGAATGTAATTTCCAATTCCATATATCATATATATATATATATATATATATATATATATATATATATATATATATATATGTACATACATATATATACATATATATATATATACACAACTAATAGGACCCTATGTAATAACTTTATTCATGAAAATAAAAATATGTATAATAAAAAGCAAAAATTTCTCTCCTAGAACAAGACGAAACGAAACATGTTAAGTGCACAAATCGTCGCAAACAGATGTCGGTAAATATAATAAATCGGTAAAAAAGAGGCTAATCTCAACATATGGTTACAATTATAACCTTTTAACATTTTCCGTTTTTTCTAAAATGACGATTTAAATTGCCTCGAATGGAGACCAAATAACGGTACTCGTATCCAAATTGATATGAAGGAGGATGTAATTATAAAGCCTCAATACAGTTGATGTCTTACAATGATCGTTATTGTTCGAGCGTTATAAATGCAATTCTTACACTTATCAGTTATGTGATGATAAAATGAGAGCCAACTGTCAATAAATAAATCAAGGTCGTTGCGTCCTATTTATGCATAATTCATACTACCGTAGAGATATCGAACTTTACTTTGACAGAACATTTTGATGGTAACGGGTGTTTTAATCTTTGTCATTTTTATTTTAAAACAATTCTCACGATGAATTATTAATTCTTTTTAGCTGTAAAAATTTCGAAGAAATCGAGAAAATCCTTAACAAAGATTTAGAGTGAATACAGATAACTGTAAAATAATAATTGGGAACGGTACATAATGATTCATAAAAGAACTGAAAATGTGATTTTTTGTATTTAACTATTTATATTTCATGAAGTTTATTCACGGCTAATGAAATGTTTGTGGCACTGTTATAAAATATTTGCAGGTATAAAGTATTATAATTTGGACTGAATATATTTCCGTAAACTTTGAATGGATATTTTTGCGGAAATATTATGTGACAAAATATTAAAATAAGTATATCAACGAAGAATTTAAGTACAGAAGAAATAATGATCAAGATAAAAGCTAAAATAACTAAAATATTTTGCTAGTTTAATCTCAAAGATTGTTAATGATTATAATAATATAGTTTTGGTGAAAATGAGTAAAAAAGGACACATGGAATATAATAAAATTTATCGAATTAGCTTCAAATGGTTGTAATGCGTCTTTTTCACATTATTACCATTTTTATCAAAAACAGCAATAAATAACACTACCATAAATAACTCTACCATTTTTATCAAAAACAGTTTTACGTAAAAACTTAAAATATGGCACAGTAATAAATCATATCAACCCACACCTATCTCACTAACTAGCAATGAAAAATATTTACACGTAAATTTTAGGAAGGGGAGGGGACAAATTAAGTGCTAGGAAAATCAGTTTTTAATCCTGTATATAGTGTGAAATATCGTTTACTTTTCCTAATTTTAGGTATTTCCCCTCCCCCTTATTTTTGAAACCAGTCAGCCTAAAATTATGCTGCAGTGATTTATTGCCAATAAACTGCAGTGATTTACTTAACTCTTATAGTTATTGAAATATGCACCATGTTTTAATGCCTTTGAAAGATACAGTAAGCAATCAATTTACGCTGTGAAAAATTAATATTCGTAAGTAGTTTAACAAAAATACTACGTAACTATTCATAATTGTCGTAAAATCATTTCCGTTGTAAACATAGCAAATTATATATAAACATGATCAGTTCTTATTAAACATCACTGTAGCGAAAAAGTAGAGTAAAAGAGAAATAATTTTATTATCTTTAACTTAGTTTCAAATAAGGAGCTTAATATGTCTTTCCAAATATACATTAATTATCTTCACACCCTAATGGATCCAAGTAATATTAAGATTTTATAGAAAAGAAATCAAGCGTGCCCATTATTGTTCAGATATTTAATATTTTTATTTTAGAGAAAGTAAACACATGTATTTTAATCCCTGATGAAATGACCATTGTTACATAATACACAAATTCTTATATGTTATAGGTAACGCTGCTTATATATATATATATATATATATATATATATATATATATATATATATATATATATAATAAAATTTAGTATATAACCTCTGTGCTCGCATTAACGTCTCTTACCCTACAACAGATCGTATGGTCTATGAGTCTAATATAATTGAACAAAGAATCATTTTGCCGTAAAAATGAAAAAAAATGAGCTGTTTTTCCAAATCTTTCATGTTTAAAATCTTATAAGTAACGTGACTGTGAACATTATATAAGACTTTTTCATCGATAAGAGCACTACCACTCTTTCATCCTTGACAATTTCTTTTCATTTGAAAAAGTCATTCCATTTCACTTTTTTTATTTTTATTTTAGAGGGAATTTTATAGGTCCTTTTTATTGACTAAATATCAAGGACGAATATACTACACTGCAAGATTTAAAACATTGATCGACTTCTTAATTATTTCCAGCTTTAGTAACTTTAGCATCGGAATAGAATCGTTTTTTGTGACCACATTGTTTCCAGTAATAAATATTTTTTGTGCGTTAAATAATATTATTTAGCATTAAAGTTTTTCTATGAACTTTTCTTGCCCAAAGCACTAAAATGGGACTCTATTGCTCATGCTCGGTAGTTCGTTCGTCTATCCGTTTGTCACCGTATATCACGGGTGTAAATTGCAAAAATGATTCAAAATAAGAGGAAGTTCTTATTTTCAAGAAAAAATAGGAAAAACAATAACAAAAAAATTTCTGACAGGTATCTGAAAGTCAGCATTCAGGTCGATTTGAAGAATATTTCTTTTTAATTTTGAAATTGTAATTTGAACTTGTAGTAACAGAAAATATGTGTAAAATATCATCGGTATTTCTTATCTAAAAAAATTGCGTAATAATGTGAAGAGTACATAAATAATTAGTCTATTATAACAACAAAAAAATTTTGCTTTTATATTTAAATGATTTTGATCAATGTGCAAATACTTTTAAAATAAAATTTATACACAGGTATATCAAAAAATTAAGTCAAGTGGAAACCCGTCAAGTGGAGAATATCAAGGCCTATCCAAAATAAACCTATGTACATTCAGTGATTTTTTATAAGTTCAGAATTATTATTTTTATACGTTTTTTTAGCCAAACTCATAGATTTAAGACAAAATGTTTTTTATGGAATGAAAATTTGTCATAGAAGTATGATTTTTTTACTAATTAGTTGACTTAGTAACCTACTTGCGATAAAACCATTCAATTACATACATTTTAACGTGCCATCAAAAAATTTACAAAAACCCAACATATTCTTAATACTAGATTTTGATAAATATTTTTGATGTAATTTAAAGAATTTCTTCAAAAACTCTCTTATCTAATCAACTTTTTTTTCAAGAAATTTTGCATTGCTATCTATAAGGAATAACCCTATAATGAACTCAAAGTCTGATAAGTAGAAAATTATAAACTTTGTGTAAAGAAATGATTAAAACTAAATCAAAATTGTTATAAATGTATTCATTTGAAAAACCATATAAATTTTTCAAAATGAATACTATGTTATTAAAAAAAATACATCACTGCAAAAAAATACTCTTTTAAAAATTTTACTGCCTTTATATTGTTTTTAGTTATTTCTTCAGTTTCCCCCAGATTTCTGCTGAATCCTTCCAAACTGCGACTTTTTTTGAGTATGTTAACTGCTTGTAATAACCCTGTATTTAAAAATCAAACTAGAATTAAATCGGGAAACCACGAACATGAAGTTTAAGACTTACGGTTACTCGTAGATATCTCTCAACATTCATTTAAATAAAAATATAGTAGAATTAAATACTTTCAAAGATGATGTAAAAATGGGCATGTGCCCTTTTTTTCATAATCATTCCTCTAATATTAATTACAATCATGAATAATAAATGTAAGCCTAAAGCATCTTTCCCGTGAATATTTTAACGCAAAATTTAAAAAGAAATTAAACAGCTATTCATAATAGAGAAAAGATTACATATTTCATCAATTACTGAGTTTAAAAATGTTCCTACTGAAAGAAAATTATTTTTGCTTTTTAGTTATGGCTCAATACTTTGAATCTTATATTAATTCCATAATCATTCCTCTAATTTCATCTAAAGGTAGCGCAATTTATTTTGATAATAATATTAAAACATTTATTTCTTTCTTCATCCAACTGACGCAAATAATAAATAATAACCCTACACATGCATTTCTTTAAAAATCATAAAGTTACACACATTATGGAAAGCAATGTAATCTTATTTTTTTGTAAATTTCATATGCAAATTGTAGTTGATTTACATGTGAAATGTGTAAACAAAATAGTATCTCAAATTACACGGAATATTTTTACAAAATGGAGCTTTGAAGAAGAAAAGTAACTGGGGGAAATGTTTATCACTAAAGAATTATTAAGAAAATTATAAAGTAGTAAGAGTATAATTACATATAAAACGCGTTAATTTTAATTTTTTTAATTACACTTCGTTTTATTCGAAACCTCACTTTATAAACATTCCACAACACTAAATGAGTTTTTTTCTGTCTTCCTTTGAAAAGTACATTTTACGAAACACTGTACTCGTGAGAAGTTTATGCAATGCCCACATTATTGAGATTTAAGAAGATTAAGTTATTAGCTGCTTTTACTCGATTTTATTACGATCTCATAGTCCCTAATCCATAACACTTTAATGAAAAATGTTTATCTCATCCGCAAGCAATAGAAAACGTACCATATTTTGTTTCCTTAAACCTGAATATAAACATGAAAATATAAAAAAAACAAATTTCATAAGGCGAATAACACTAAAAATTGAAATTGATATTTTAAAACAAAATTTCATTCCATGAAAAATTATCGATCACATTCCCTTTGATTAAAATAGCTTACGTATTTGTTGAAAGTATGACAGTATGCAACTTCTAAGTTTCCGTAAGTGTTTTTGTGTACTCTACTTTCTTCCTTAAATGCAGTATCAATGCTGCTTCAGTGCTCCCAACCTCGTTTTGAAAAGTATAATAGTATGAAGATCTAAATATAGATATTCACAGGTTTTTTACTACATAAAACAAAATTAGTCTTATCACAACCACTCATAACGTATGTTTACACAAACGATTCATCGTTACATTATCCGTATTCCTCGCAATTGTCATGCTTGCGCTTTGTGACTGAGCGAAATAAAACCCAAATATAAATTGATATTAATTTGTGGGCCGCCCAAAAGAAGTCGATATTACACAAGTTATATGCAATCAAACTTGTAGCAATATGTCGAATACTGCATATTTTCTTGATAAATAAACGTAGACTTATAATTAATGGATAGAAATAGCCGAATTACCAAGATTTTTTTTTCTGATAGTTCTATTATTAAGAGGAGAAATCTTATTCCTTATTGGGTACCAATATAGATTTGTCACCTAACTGCGAATCATATTTTCTGGTCAAATTATACACATCATCGTAGATGATACTTAATAAAGGATTTGCATTTCTTAGAATTTGATACAAATCAGTCAGTATTTTTATACCGTAATTATCGTTTACTTCTTAAATTTATTTTTTAAATTTATTGATTTGTAGCATCTTTACCTCCATTCACAACAGACTGAGTTTTTAATAACATCTGAAAAAAAAATTTACCCCCCGAAGGAATTATTAATATTTCTCAGATCTTGCATCCTCTTATTGACAGCTTTTATTAACATTTCATTAGCCATTGTACATTCATCCTAGACTTCACGTACGAGTATATATATGTACGCTGTCCTGTAATACTTTACTTCTGTGATTGTTTTTGACCCTCTAGATTATGCACGTGTTCCTCTTCAATCGCTACCTTGAATATGAAGTGTGTTATTTTTTTTCTCCGAATAACAGTGTCGTTTCGATACATATAGTTTTTTCAGCCCGCAATTTTGTCAATAACGCATAAATTATAATCAATTTAAAGAATAATATAGAAGGAAGATTATCTAGCGATTATCTTTTGCCATTGAACTACCTGGTAAATTCAATCTTTGCACTTTTTTTGGCATATATTGGAGATTCTCGTCTATAAAATGGATAGCTATCTTTCGACCTGTTTTTGCAGAAAAATGATTAGAATTTTTTTACAACAGATACTATTTTTATGCAAAGAATGTTAATTAAATAATAACAATTGCATCTTTTATATACCATATACATGCATTTTTATGCCTAAAAATAACTCTGGATTATCCTCTTCTTTTGATAATTCAACTCAATGACAGGATTGATATGATTTGGAATTTTAGCCACAATAAAATATGAGCGTGTGATGAGCCAAGAATGACCATTCTCTGCTTTACATGAAGAATAATACCGATAAAAATAGCTTTCCATTAACCAAAAGAGCCATAGTTGTCGTTATTTTTTGTTTGAAAACTATTGTAACTAAATCAGGGCTGTCGAAGGCTGAATGACCTGGATATGTCCTCAATAGTTTTTTTACGCTTTCTTGTTGATTGTTCGCGTCCAGTAAATGTATAATATTTCTTTAAGCTTTTTTTATTTGTTTCTTTAAAAATAATTCTTCACTTTTCGATTTTTGTGTAAACGTCGATTAATGGTGATGATATAATTATTTATGATGATATAATTATCGTATAATTAATGTGATTTCAAAATTCACGGTTATCTTTTACGATATTTTGACGGTTATTCTATTTAGCATTACATCTCTTTTATTTCAAGTGTAATGGACTAACATTAGTGATAATACTAATACTTCATTTATTGTATGTTCATTGTATCGACCTCAATATTCGATTAACAGTCTCTAATTAACTTTGACTATGTTTTAATAATTTCGCTGGGAATATTTTGGAAGATTCTAGGATAGATTTAAATTCTTGAATATGCATACATTCGTTTTATTTAGCAATAAATTACTCACTAAGAAGTATTATATTATGAAAATGTGCTGCTCAACTGTATCTGTGTTGTACTTGTCACTTATAAAAATAAATTTTCAAAAATGATTCCCTTACATTACCATCAGGGAGCAAAGACCCACTAAAATAGCAAACTTACACCTCTACTTTAAATGTAGGCATATCGTTTATTTCTTTTTATCTAAAAGAATTCGTCTACAGAGCGGAATTATAAGGTCTTAGTTTATCTAAAACGGCTACCATCCAACAAAAACTTTAAAGGCTCTGACGGTTGTATGCGTTTATTCAACTCCTTTTGACGTCAGAGCTCTATTGCAACCTGCACTATTAATTCCTATAATTGGTGGTGTGGAATAATGAATGTTAAAATTCTAAATCACTATTATATGAATCTAAATTACTATTATCCGTTTTACACTATACCATGTTACTTTTATGTGTTTAATCATAAGTCAGCCTTTACGTTAATTTTGAAGATATTCTTGATCTACTTGTATGCATAAATTACATTAATGATATACATCCAAGATCTAGAAACTTTGCGCATTATACGATTATCCTTCAATTTTGCTTTCCCGTCTTTTTAAGATTTCAGGTTTCTCAGGGGTGCGCGCTTTATCGTTTTCCAAACCACGTTCTTTCAATTTATTATTTTCAGTAGTTCTAAAAAAATTTACTTAATGCGATCTTCTCCTAAACTTTTACTATTAATTTCTTCTAAACGTAGGGTTCTTAAATTCTCTTTTTCCACAGATGTAAAAATTTCGTGTCCTATCGCTCATCATCTTCAGGTGAGATACTAGCAAAGATCTTTGCTAATATCCCACCTGAAGATATTGTAATACAACGAAACCTAGGTCGTGGTAAAGAAATTAAAGAAAGTAGAAATAATACTACATCACGTAGTTTAATTTAATTGTGAATAATGAATTTCTACAAAATTAACGCCAAATATATTCAATATTTAATAATATTGTTTATACTTATACCATTTATATTATTTTGGAATAACATAAATTTTTTTCCAAATCCTATGTTTCGTGTAGCCTCTTCCATCAGTGGAACTGCCAAATAAGGCTTCTAAATATATACTGTATATTTTAAATTCTAAACACAATTCGTCTACAAACTGTAATTTTAAACTTAATGGAAACATTTCACATTGGTAAAATATGCACGATTCGTTAGCTTTTATTCTAAACGAACAAATGACAGTCAACAACGCAATAAAACTATAGTGCCATTACTTGCTCAGCGTAATTGTCATCGATCGAGCGCCGTGTCAGCAGCAGCTCGGCGAGCAGAGTAAAAAACAAAGACTCTCTAACGTTTTATTGCAGGAAACGCCATTCGATAAATAAAAAAAATCATGTAACAAAAATGAATGTTCGCAGTTGAAACTAGAATTCAGACTTTCTATCTACCGATATTTTTGTGAATTGTAATTTAAAGTGACATTTAAAACGTCAAACACCGTTTTTAATATTTGTGATGTACAAATATATTAATGGATGAATTTATTGAAAAAATTTAAGCAGTACCTTAGTTTTCCATCCATTTTTACTATACGCGTTTCGCCAACGGTAGAGTCAATGTTTCCTACATTCTCTTCCGCTTTTCCAAAAAAACTTCTATTTTATTAGCGATAAGGAGAGTAGAGTAATTTAATGAAATATAGTCATATGATTCAATTTAATTTCTCAATTATTTGCATAAACATGTAAATTTACGGATACATATTTTCAAAAACCAATCAATCAAACAATAAATCTTGTTATCAAAGATTCTATCGTCAAAAAAATCTATCAACTTTATGGCGTTTCAAAACGTAAGCATGATGTTGATATTTGGTAATGGGTTTAATTGTTGTCACGACTTTTACAAATTAACAAATTTAATAAATTAATAGGTGTAAGAAGAATATTTTCTCGGTATCAAATTGAGCAGAAAATGTTAAGAAAACAAAAAAAATCCCTGTAAGCGTACGGAAATTCTCAACTATTTCTGAAATGCTGTTGCTAAAATGAAACTTTAAATAAAGTAAATTGTACGTTTTTCACCAAAAAAATATACCTTAATTGTATTTACACATTGAATCAAATGAGTTTTGAAAAAAGCGGGATATTCTTGGCTACTTTACACAAATCTTCAACCAAATTAAATTGAAAAAAAGCAGAACGAAATTGAAAAGAAAATACTAAGAAAGCGTGCGAAATTTTTCAACAGCTACTTAAAAAATCTTTGCTCTTTCAAACACAAAAAAAAAATAAACTTTTAGTGAGAATATGTGTCAAATATTAGATACTGTTCAAGCAAATTGCCTTACATGTTATTTTACGATACCTATTCTTAAGAAATTAATCGCAGGCAAGGTAGACTTGTTATATGTTTAGCTAAAGCCTCTTACTTCAAGTTAGACATCGTTAGTTGAAGCCTCACATTCTAATGGTACGTAACCATAATTACAGATAACAAAATAGTTAGGCTTGCAGAGATTTTTTAATCATAGCAAGTACCAATGCTATAAACTTTAACGTTGGCTTCATTTTAAGCGTGATAAATTTCGATGAGATTTACATCCCATTTGTACATAGTCTCCATTTCTTCAGGCTTCTCATCAACTCTAGCGCAGAGATATGGAAGATTCGAAAGTACGCAGAGTTGTTTCTAGTAAAGAACAATATCCGCGCGTACGCGCGAGCGTGCGTGAGTGTGTGCGTGCGTGCGTGTGTGAGTGCGTGCGCGCGTGCAGGCGCGCGTGCATACGTACGTGCGTGCGTGCGTGCATGCCATATAAATAGCCCGGCATGCTGTCACTGATGCAATAATAACTAATACACTGCACTGTTCACACACATAAAATATGGACACATTAAGACGCCAACACGTAGCTCCTGAAGTAATATCTGAAGCTATTGCAAAACAATGGTTCCAACGATTGTGCAGCGGCAATTATTTCAGTGAGTGATCTAGTCGACCGGTGGAAGTGGATAGCAATTATTAATTGAAGAAAGTAACCGATTAACGACACGCTGGCTAGCAATTGATCTCGAGTACTCCCAAGGAACTATAAAGAATCATTTACACAGCTTGGCAAAATAGTGCAAAATAATGGTGATTATTATTTTGCCATCTAGCAAACTTTTGAAAGCGATATTATTTTTACTTGCGTAAGCTGACTTATTAACGGTTCAAAAAGGTTTCTTTAGCTGTCTACTCTGATTTGGATTTTTCGAGTAGATTGTTTTTTATTGACGATTCTGGTGAAATATCTTGCAGGAACTTTTATTTATAAAATTAAACGTTTTATTTCATAAGATTTATTATTAATATAAAATAAAATGTAATTTAATTTTTAAAATATATTGAGGACATCTTAAATATTTAAATTGGAACATTTTTTTTTTCTTTTTTTTTTCGTATTACAATCTGTCCAATAGACATTCAGCAATATTTGTGTCAATATTATAGGTTTTGCAAGGTAAACATCCTATGACATTTCCTTAATTAATTTAATATAAGTCCTGTGGTACTCTTCTTTTCAGTCTCCGAACACTTGGAAATATGTCATCCATAAGATGGTGTGCCAGTTCATTTGGGTGTATCTGTAGTCTCTCTTTGTAAGTTTTAATGGTGTCTCTTATTACTTCCTTCACAGATTTTATACCAAGGTCGTGGTGAAGTCTCTCGTTTGTAACATACCATGGTGCATCAACTATCATTCTTAATATTTTTGATTGGAATCTTTGTAAGACTTCCAGGTTTGAGTTCGCAGTTGTGCCCCACAGCTGTATGCCGTATGTCCATATTGGCTTTATTATTGCTTTATATATTAGGAGTTTATTTTCCATTGACAGTGGACTGTTTTTATTAATTAACCAGTACAGCTTGCGTACTTGTTGACCCATTGCAAGGCGTTTAGTAAAAATGTGTTTCCTCCATGCCAAACGACGGTCTAGATACATTCCAAGGTATTTGGCCTCTCCTGCTTGTGGGATCGGTATACCATTTAGTGTTACAGGCGGGCACGTTTGTCTTCGGGTAGTAAATGTGACTTGAACAGATTTGGCTTCGTTCGCCTTAAGCTGGCCTGCAGTTTGTAAGATGCCCGATTTGGTGTATCGTCAGAAGCCATAATAGCTGTATCGTCTGCAAATGTCCCCATAACGACATCATCTGATATTGGTAAATCTGCTGTGTACAGAAGGTACAGAGTAGGTCCCATTATACTTCCTTGCGGCACTCCTGCTAGGATTTCTTTTAGCTCTGTTGTTGCTTCTCCTTGGTTGACAAGGAAGTGTCTACCAATCAGATATGATCTAATAAAGTTGTAGCATCTTATTGGCAATGTCATTTTTATTTTATATAACAGGCCGTCATGCCAAACTAGATCAAACGCCTGGGATATGTCAAGGAATGAGGCTGTGCAGTAACCTTTCTGTTCAAATGTTTTGGCGATTCCCTCAACTAGCCTGTGAATTTGCTCGATTGTACTGTGGTGTCTTCTAAAGCCAAACTGATGGTCAGGTATCAATTTGGACTTTTTGATTATAGGATTAAGCCTCTTCAGGAACAAGATCTCCATGACTTTGGAGAGAATTGGAAGTAAACTAATTGGTCTATATGATTTAGCTTCTTGCGGACTTTTACCTGGCTTAGGAACCATGATAATTTTTGCCACTTTCCATTGTGGTCGCACAAATTCTCTCCTTATAATGGCATTATACAACTGTGTTAGGACTCTAATACCGTCATCAGACAATTCTCTTAAAACAGCCGCTGTTATGAGGTCATAGCCTGGTGCTTTCCCTACGTCTAGTTTTCGGATTGCTGATTTTATTTTGGGTTTGTTGAATTTTTTAATTGGTGGCTCTAGTTGGTGTATTGTATCTAGAAATTCGCAGACCATTTCAATTTTTGTGGAACCGACATCTGGATTGGGCTTGAAAACTTCTTGTAGATGTTCTATAAATACTTGAGCTTTCTCTGCATCGTTAGTGGCCCAAGAGTTATTTGCCTTACGAAGGGGTGGCTGGTGACTTATAGGACGTTTGATATATTTGGTTGCTTTCCACAGTGAGTAATCAGTCGAGGGTTTACTATCCAGCTCTTGTAAATACGTCGTAAGGCTTTGGTTACGGTCATCACCTAGCAGTTGTTTAAGTTGTGCCGTCAATTTGTTATATTTTGTTTTATCACCTGGATATCTTGTAGTCTGCCATTTTTTTCTAGCCTTACGCTTCTCAGCCAACAGTTCCCTGATAGTTAGAGAACAATGAAGACCGTCGTTAGTGGTGGGAGGAGGCTGAGGTGTAGCTTCCTATGCAGCCTGTTGGATACTATTGGTAATGTTTTCCACTGCCTGTGTGATGTCCTCATCCGACTCTAAAGGTATCGTTGTATTAATGGAGTTTGTTATTAATTCCCTGAAGTAATTCCAATTTGTTCTACGGGTATGAAGTCTACACGGTTTTTCCCTTCTAAGAATTGTACGACTTAATTTTATCTCAACAGGTGAGTGATCAGAAGAGAGATCTGTACTGGAATTTCAGCTAAAACATACGCTGTTGATACCTTTAGTCACACAGAAGTCTATTAAATCTGGTTTCTTCTTTGTGTCAGTAGGCCAGTATGTTGGCTCACCAGTAGAAACGACTCCAAGATGCAGTTTTTTAATAGTCAATAATAATTGCCGTCCCTTAAGTGAGATTATCCGAGAACCCCAGTGCGTGTGTTTAGCATTAAAGTCACCACCTGCAACGAATTTTGGCCCCAATATTGCAAAGTACTCCCCATAGTCCTCTTGTTTTATATTATGTTTAGGGGGACTATAAACAGCTGATAAGGTCACAGGCCCAGACCAGTCTTCCATCACTATGTTAGTAGCCTGCAGTTTTTCTGTGCAATAGTGGTTAACCAAGTAGTGTCTAATATTATTCTTAATTAAAATTGCACTTCCTCCGTGAACTTTACCTTCAGGATGCGTTGTGTGATAGAATTTGTGTCCTAGTATACTGAAATGATTCTTCCTAGTAAAGTGCGTCTCTGATATTAACATTATGTCAATGTTATTTAAATACATATATTGTTTAACAGCAAGGGTATGTTTTGACAGTCCATTTGCATTCCAAAGAGATATTTTTATGGAGTCCAGTTTGGAGTTAATTTGGACGTGAGATTTAGAATAAGATTTGTCATAGCTGTTAACTGTTGCATCATTTGTTTCATTAATGTCATTAATTCTCTTATGTCATTGTTATTACCTATTCTTTTCTTTTTTTTTGTTCTTTAGGTTGTATTTTGTTCTTTAGGTTGCTGTTTGTCAGTTGCATTTTTTGTAATTTCTGCATATGTAAAGCCTGTTATTGTCATGTTAGATAATTGTTTTGTCTTATCGATTTGTGGAGGTCTCTTAATTCTTTCTGGTGGCTGTGCGAATTTAATATTTTGTGGCTCTCTGTAGACTTTGCAACCCTTATAATTTGCTGGATGGTTACCTTCACACAGTATACACTTTACTTGGTCAGATCTGTTTTTACGGGGGCAGTCAGCTGACAAGTGATCTCCTTCACATTTTATGCATTTTGGGCTTCTCCTACAGTAAGCTTTTGTATGTCCATATTGAAGACACCTTCCACATTGAGGAATTTTCCTCTTAGGTCTAGGAGGTTCAAATACTACTTTGCAGTGCAGTAGATGTTTTATGTCATAAATGGACTTATTATTTTCTTTCTGCTTTATTTCCACTATGAACATTGGTAGTGGTTTTTTAGTCGCATGTTGTTTTTGGTGCTTTCATGATCAAGTTCTGCTAATGCTTCTTTTCTTTCGTTAATGTTTGTGGAGGGATGCATATTTTTTAAGACCACTTTGAAGCTCCTATCTTGTTTTGGTTTGTATGTATAAAATTCACTTTCTTTTTTCTCCAGCTCTTTGACGACTTTGGTGTACATTTTTGACGTTTTGGGTTGAATCTTTACCTGTTTCTTATGAAGTATCTTAATCTCATATTTATTGAGAACATGAACTTCTAATAGGTCTATTAGTGGTTGGATATTGCTCACTCTGTCAACGAAAATTGGAGGTGGCTTACTTGTTTTTACAATTTTAGTGTCATTATTCGTATTAAGATGTTAGGGGGTAAGGGGAAAACGGTTCATAGCATCTTAACCAACCCAACTGTCAACCTCACTTGCACGCGCCGAATGGCGGCGGCGGCCAACTGGCCTCCGTGGTGCTCCCTGCTAGACAACAGACGAGGCTCTGGCGACCGAGTCAATAGCGGTATAATTATATTAATAGGCTACCACAAGCCCTGGGGGACTAAATACCTCTCAAAAAGAGTGGCTACAGGTTACTGAGACAGTACCAAATTAATTATGGAAGCGGAACATAAAACGAAACTACCCCAGGAGGGTACCGGTATTACCGGAGAATCCCTCCCCAGGATCTGGGGGGGGGCAAAATTTTGCTCTCTATAGAAGATGGATATATTGGGAAGGCGACTACAAATAGTAAGGCAAAAGAAAGTATAGACTTGACGGAGACAACGAAAAAATCAAATTCTGAAAAACACAATCAACGACAATTTAATCAGATTGAGACAAAAAAAACGCTGACACAACAATTATTCCACACAAGCATGTTCCACAGGCCAAGATCTTCATCGACCAGTGACATTCGGACAGAACCCCAACAAACCACAGAAATGGTAATGGACTGGGCTCAAGTTACAAATAAAAAACGACTACGGTCTAGCCCTGAACCACTAAGATCCCAGAAACAAAGCAAACTTGATTCTTACTGGCTATCTCAACCCTCACATATACCTACATCAAACAGCTTTGCTCTCTTTGAAGATTGGAAAATATAACGAAATTTCAAGCACTGGGTCACTAAAACATAACTAAAAATAATTGTAATAATATATGTTGGCTGGAAACACCCATAGATATATTTAAAATTTTTATCAAACATTTTTTATATGAAAAACCTTTTTTACCTTTTCAGAAAAGGTAATATTAACATTTTTAATGCATCGCTCCTAAATACGAAAAACCATTGTTTTTTTTAATTCCTGAGTACTAATTATATAAAATAAGACACATCAGTAAAAATTATTACATGGGCAAGCTAATCGCTTGTTTCATCGACGAAAAACCTAACTATCATATTACAATTTCTTCAACCTGCTTTATATTAATAATAAAATATTACATATATTTTCTATTAATTTTGGACAGTACTAAAAAGAAATTTAAATACGATTCCTACTAAAAGACGTATATTTATGTATAAATAAATGTATATATATATATATATTTATATATATATATATATATATATATATATATATATATATATTTATATATATATATATATATATGAGTTAATTACGATATTCTTACGGTTGTGAAAGCTATGATGGGCAATATATTTATGTAGTGAAAAATAATATTTTTCCTATTTATACATAGTTTGATAGAAACACTACTTAACCATATATATTTATACGTGCCTAAAATGTACAGAACTCGTGATGATGATGAATGATTTCTACTTGTACTTAAAGGTTTATTTTTAAACATTTTGATTGTTATAGTTCCAGGACATCCTTTATTGCATCGATGGCTCCTTTGATGTCAACCGATGCAGTTTGCAGGAAACGGCTCAGCGAATCTGTATTTCCTAAAATATAAAAAATAAGCATTTTATTTACCTGCCTTAAAGTAAAACAACTTTGAAATGTTTTGTTTCTTACTTAGAATATCGCTAGGTATATCGATGATATAATAAAATCAGAGCTACGTAGTGTTTGTAAGAGACAGTGAGCGTCACTTGAAGTGTTATTACCTTGCCAAGTCGATATTCTCTCCATTGCGTTACAAATTTTAACCAGATTACCGACCTGGAAATGAAAATAACCGTCATGTCTTTCAATCCAACGTGCCTTGCATATACTTTGAATTGCCGTACCATCAAATTCTTCTAAGAATACTCTATGGCGTTTTCCAGAAGCTTTAGCAAACGCTCCGATTTTTTCCATGGTCCCATTTGTGTTTCTTCACGAAGCGACGTTTGATGACTTCGCCAAGGAGTTATTTAAAGCATGATTGCTACAAGGACAAAGATTTGCATGAATGGCTTTTCAGAAAATTCCTGAACAGCCCCTTTTATGTCGGATGCCATTACTGAACAGCTGTCAGTTCCTATCTTCATACAGAAAGCTAAATCTACATCAAATTTGTAGCAAATATTTTCCACGATTTTCGCTAATGCGTTAATCGTAATTATTTTATGCCGTTTACCTTCTTCTTCACATTGAAGCATTTCAGAAATTAATAATACCATCGTTAAAATATCCGAATGACATACTCATCTATTCGGTATAAGCAATATCTGTAGTTTCGTTAAAAAGAATAGCGAATAACTTAGTTTTTTCACGTTTTGTAAAATAGTTTCCTGAATCTTTTCTTCACAAATATCGTTTTATACGTTTTTTGCTTATGTAAGTCGCTGTAGAACTTGTTGATGATAAACGGCGTAGAACTGAGTCGCCTGCATCTATTGTAAATTTCAACAGAACGCCAAAATTTCCTACGATGGCTGTGTCACTCACATGTTAACATGTGACATGTGTCACTCACATGTTAACGTTTAATTTTCGATGGATAGCAACAATTATTCAAATCTCTGCCGGATATGTATTCAGATCTATTTTATGAGGGTGAAGACCGTGAGCAATGATACTGTTCAAAAATTCTACTTGGTAATGTACTATTTAATTTGCATGGAATGTTGTTTTTATGAGAAGGTTATAGGTTTTCCAACATGCTACTATTAATAGATTATTTCTTGGCACCAAAACAGACACCCTCCACAGACACTTCCCTGATCACCGTGAATCGTCTTTTGTATTAACATTATGAATATCGTCATCAATGTTATGTGTTAAAGCTTCGGTGTCCCCTACCATATCATGATTGTTAATAATTTCTCAATATTTTCCTCCCTCAATATCTAAGGAAATTTTACAAATATCGATTCATCAGATTGTAATCTCATGTTCTTCTTTTCAAACGCTAACAGCTTTAGTAGTAACTTTGTTTGCAATAGTCCATTCGACGATACTCCTTCGATCGGTATCCAAAATATAGCATGGGCTCTTGTTCCTGCAAGAAGTAGAGTTACAATAATTCCTGACGATGCCACAGCTATGGCAATCTATTTACTTCTTCATATTTTGATCAACGAGAGGTCAATCAAAAAGTTCTGCCAGCGCCATCCGAAGCGAATATAAATATATCCAATCGGCACTCTGATTCACTCTATCAAAGAGATTTCTGTAAATTTGATTTTGTTCGTTGTTTAATATTGGTTTATTATGTTTCACAGTACGTTAAAGTTCGACTGAATGGAAATATATTTGTTTAATATATTCTCTACTTAAATTATTGGCAGATACAAGTGATAAACCATAATATATAATAATATTTTCGCCTATTAAAAGACTATGTTTTTTAAAGAAATCAGTGCACCATTACGTTTTCGTTGAGAGTCTCTAATAAAATCTTCTATAAAGTGGCTTTTTCATTTCTTCCATAAACCTAATGAACTAGAAACACTCCATAAAACCAATATATGGTAATAGCAAATGGCTCCAACATTTTGGAGCGAAGCTGCTCACACTGGCGTCTGCTGACATGTCGTGCTAGTGACTTTCATTTTCCATTAAACCTTAAGTTTTAAATTATGTTTATAATTTACCAATGTTGAGTTCTATTTTGATTATTAAATGTAAACAAGCTAGTGCTTCTTGGTACAGTGAGGTGGTTTAAATTTTAAAAATGTCATCAATGTCGTATTGCTCGGATCTTTTACTGCTCCTTGGGAATTTTTTGGATTTTATGATGTTGCAAAATTCTATGTTGACACGTACTTGAAAGTTTCGCAACAATACCGATAAGAATGGAACAATCAAGCGATTTTCGATATCAGTAAATTTAGTGCGTTATCAGGTTGTCGTCTCTATCGTATAATGAATAACTACCCTCGCTGGTAAGAGTTTCTGTAATATACGAGTATGACTTAGAGAACCTTTTACACAAAAGTCATTCTTCATACAAGGAGATTCAGGATATTTAACGTCACATGGAGCATGCACCAATAGAAATTGTGTAAGTAATTTCATTCTATTTAGTCGTGAAAATTATGAATATATATTTCCTGCCATAACAAAACGCATACGTCCGTGTATGTATTGAAATCCTCCTGTAAAAAGTGAAGACAAAATTATTAATCGTCCTAAATTCTCTAAGTTTTCATTAAGATGGGTCTTCTTGAGGGAATCTTTTTTCTCTAAGCTTTTTTCATAGGTTCGCATTAAAATTAGTTTTTAATATATATATATATATATTTATATATATATATATATATACACACACATATATATATATATATATATATATATATATATATATATATATATATATATATATGTATACATATACATATATATATGTATGTATATTTATATATTTCTAAAAACTATTTTCTTACCTTTTACATATGAATAAATCCCCACCAATAAAACCTACCTATTTAATGTTAAAGAAAACTAAAACTACTACTTAAATAAACTAAAAGATACTAAATTTATTAAAATTATATCTACAGAATTTGCAACAAAATTAAAAATACGTAAGTAATTAAATTTTTCTTCATATCAATTATACAATAATTACTTACACCGCCTACTACTCCGTTAATTGTTACCGCTTATACAACAAAATTAACAGAAAGTGCAACCCGTCCATCAGCATTAAACCGCTCGTGAATTCTGAGCCTGCGGGATCGGAAGCCCTTGTAACATAACCTTCATTCGTCATGGTACTTCGAGGGTAGCGAGGATAGGATAGGGGCTGTTAGAAGGGATTAGGGCAAATCGGTGATACTCTTTAGAATTAATTCTATTGCCAATATTTAGAATTGAGTTAAGTTTGTCTTAGCCTACATAAATTTGACTGTTACACACTTTATTGTCAATACAATTGTAAAATTGTATTATAACTTATCTGTACATTGAACATATTTACAAAGAAAATATTCATAGAAAGACGAAAAAATAAAAGAATACAATTTTTATAGTATTAATTAGCATGTTTGTTAGTGAACCGGTTGATTCATTCGTGTGTCACTCAAAACGACTAAAATGCTTTCGATTAAGTTTTTATTGGTAGAATGTTGTTGGATCTGGAAAAACATGGATTATGTTTTATCGCAATTGAAGAAATTAAAAAAAATATGATAAATTGACGTTTCAATGCAACGTGTATTTACTCAAAAAAAAGTTTACTTTATTATTATTATCATAGATGATATTAGTGTATTAATTTTACAGTTGACTTAATAATATTCCCTAAAACTTCATATGCAAGCGAATTCGCGAGCGCAGCTAGTAAAATATAAAATAGTTTGACTGCGAAATGTGTAGTACTAAAATATTTAATTTGACCTAAAACATAAAATTCCGTGATACATTTTCAAATTAGATATGAAAGTTGTTAAGATCTCAGAAACGATTTTACTTATTTATATTATTTTCAGTTGAATAAGCAAAGAAGCAATATATTTAGATCGTGAGTGAAAAAGTCTTCATATTGAAAAAGTTTTGCTTTGAAAGAGCTTCGTTACTATCAAGCTTTCTTTTACTTTGAACAATATATTATTTTTGAGTGGTAATTCAAGGGTATTTATTACATAATACTTAATCTTATTTATTTTTTCATAACGTATATCCAGATATATTGCTCTATTGTTACGTGATCCGCATACCATGTATACTCTCGCCTCACGAAAGCAGATTCGTTATTAATGATTATGGATCTTAGCGGTTTTAAATGAAGTTTCATATACAGTTCGATGTTTTACTCGAAATAAATCGATATTCCACCAATCACAAACCTTTATACATTTTATGGTCCAAATAAAAATTAGTTTTGAAATAAGTTAAGAATACGAAAATTAAAATATTTAGATTAGTATGTTAGGAAGGAAATTATAATACTATTTCGTTTTTTAGGATCCGTGCCTTAGAATGAAAAAAACATGATCTTCGAAGTATCGCCTTGATGTATGTCTGTCTGTCTTTGCCCGTCTGGACCTCTTTTCCCACGAATTAGGTCCTATAGAAAGTGTAAACTTCCAACTCAATGCAATAAAAATATACGGCCTTTCAAATGTTATGTATTTTGACACTGATTTCAATCAATACCTATGTGTGACTTGCGGTTGAACTAGCATCTTTAAATGTGGCACAAAGGAAGGTTTCGTGATGCAAGTAAATGGAAAAAGAAAATATTATTTTTTTTATTTATAATTCTGCAATGATTTGTTGCGGAATTATTGATTTTATATCCTATTTAGAATTGTAAATTACATTAAGCAGTATATTCACATGGTGCACTAAAAAATTAAATTTTGCAAATAGCTTAAAAGGAATATTATGTACCGTCAAATGTTTAAAGTTTTGTAAGTTTCTGAATGTTTGTGGAACAAGCATAGAGGGATTTCTGTTTAATAGATGTTTTAATATATATTGTGATTTTTTACGATTAATTATTACTATTGTTAGCATATTAAATTTAATCTACTACTAAGAATAAATACGTGATAAGAAAGCTACGGCACGATATGAAACTGTGGAATCAGGCAATTCAAAATGAAAATTAATTTGTGTTCATAGCACATACTTACTACTTTCAGTTCTCGGCGAGAATAAGAAAATTTGGTTTATGAGTTTAAATGTATGCTCCCTATTTATATATTACCGTTACAAAAATCACTCTCTGCTAACATAAATCACCTTAATTATCTCTGGTTCGCAGACGATATCTTTCCGATAGCATGGTAATTTAATTTCATGAAGTTTCTAAAAGATGACCTATGGATATAGATGGATATGGTAGCCAATGATATGTAAATCTGTGTGGATAAAATAGTTATCGATAGTATAAATGAGCACATTAGGCATAAAAACTGTAGAAATGAACAAAAAAATCAATTTGGCTCTCTTTCCTAAATTATCCGAAGTATTGAAAAAAAGAACAATACGAATGAACTTAAAAAGAAAACTATGAAACTTATATATTGCCAGTCAAGATGAAATTAAGCTTATGGTAACATAGTCATGGAGTGAAACATGCTCGGCATCAGTATAAGGGACAAATTATAAAAAAGTGGCATTATTTGAGGTATATTTCCAGAAACTCAAACTGAACAATGGAAAAACGATATTTTGAGTGGGAGACACGTACATCGATGAATGATCGGATACAAGCTGAAGAAGAAGAATATATAAATTAATTTGAATCATCTTGTTCTTTTTGTGTGGAAACTTTAATTTTGAAAAAAATTCCGAAATGAACCTTCATTTTCAAAACGCAATAACCCTTAAACACGCTTTGAAAAAAAAAATTATGTTAATACTTGGTAAAATTGACTGATAACAAACAAAGGACTTGACGAAACAAAGGTACATCGCAGTGTAACGACTGATAGGTACGACTGGATATATCGGTGTGTAGTTAGTTGTTAATCGGGTTAAAATAATTCAACGTTAAATAAACAATCAATTTCAATAATATTTTATTTCGATCCATACTAAATATTAATAGATCAGGTATGAGTAGAAAGTATCCGTTCAAGGTGTCAGATCCGTTCTGTACATATCTTGCATATTTTAATAAGAGACACTTAATAAATTAAGATCTTTATTTTCTGATAAAGAAAGAAAGTTGTACATAATAAACAGCTTAATGTGTATGATATTTACTTTCGTATTTCTTTTATATATTGCCACTAACTGCTTTCCCATATTGTTTTTATCATAATAATTAAATTTTTTTCATTAAAGGGATCGATCAGTTTGATGATTACATGACTAAACGGATGGTGGCAATCTAAGTATATGTATTGAAGTAGTCATCTCGATATGTATGTTATCAATAATGGTTTTATATTTGCGATGTTCACTTATTTTTTATTAATTTATGTATATTTATATTTGCTTGCCGTCTATAAGACATACATTTGAATAGTAATATTTTTTTCCAAGAAGCACCGAATTGATCGGTTATATTTTATAAAGGCATGTCCCCCGTGATTCTAAATGATATTACTGCTCCAAAATAAGACGATTAAATGTTACAAATAAATCGACATATATAGGTAACTGAAAAAGAAATTGGAAATATTTGATAATATTTCATATTCTTTAACTGAAAGGTTATTGATTAAGTTTTTGACTAGTTTTCTTCCATTATTTTCTTCCTCCAATACAATTTAATTCGATGAATTGATTTTTTTATTTCGGGGCATTAATTTTATATTTATTGGTTATAACTTTTTTAGCAATTATATTTCTGTTTTTTCTATTTCATTATTTGCTGGTTATTAAAAAAAATTAACTTTAAAAGAGTGTAACAATATTAAAATAATGGTACGAAAGAATTCATTACTAGAAAAAACAGTAAACTTAAGAACGTAATGTAAACTGCAAGTAAAAGATAGCTTTATACCACATGATTTCTTAATAATTAAACAGTTTAATATTGGGTATAATTAGAATGTCATAATTTAAGAACAATTTTAAACTATTAGAGATTTCAGAAACATATCAGAAGTCTACTAGAAATAGAGAAGGAATAGGCGGTTTTAATTTTAGTAATGAGTCACTTCTGTAAAAGCAAAATTAAGAGACTAATTTTACAATGGAAGCAGTTAAACGTCAAACTAAACTTGAATGAATAGGAAAATTAAAGATTTTCTACCAATTAATTTACATTACAAAAAATTTAGTTAATTTTCATTTTTCATATTTAATTAATGTTAGATTATTTTAAATAAATTGGCAAGGTAAAGATTACAAGTTATTAACTTAAATGCGATAATTAGGTGTATAAAATAAATCGTCTCAGACATTGCTTTTTTCTCCTATTACAAAATTTATGCGTGCTGTTTTTATTCGTCAACTTTCGGAGTGACGACACAAGTGATATATTTATATAGACTAAAACTACAGCTCAATATAAAAAAAGTTGAAATTTGGAAGTTTTAGTCGCTGCTTTTCATGAAATGTTCTTACAGAGTCGTTCTAAAATATTTGTAATCGCCAGGCACCTAAGTACGGGCCCAAAAATAATTTTTCGATGTATTTATCTAATCTGATTCCCGAACTTTAGGAGGCCTTAAAATGCCAAAATTGTTACGTATCAATAAATATATTCGTACCAATATTTGAAGTCCTTAATTGTAAAATACTGTATAAGTATAAGTAAGTCCCTTACGTACAGTAACAATTTCAACTTGAACGAAAGATTTTATGTCAATTTTATATTCCGTGGAATATGCTATCATTTACATTGTCATTTTTGGGCGTGGTTTATTTTGGCCTAATTGAAGATCGAATAAACAAAGTATTTAAAATTTATGGCTATATCGATATTTGGTCTATATCGGCTATATCGATATTTTGTGCACCCTTTTTTAAATTTAACTAAATACAATAACGGTTTCATGATATATTGCCTTATTTTCACATAGATGTGTAATTCTTCACAATCTAATACATCAATAGAGAAATTCTGTTATTAATCATTACTGATACGAGCGGGCTTATGGCCCATAGCGGAGCAAATGAAATTCCAAATACAGATTGATATTAACTCAAGCTCAACGCCTGATATTAATCAATATCATACGACTGACCGATCTTCACGCATTTTTTGGGTTAAGTGATCTCGAACAATGAGTAAACGTGATTATGAAAATACATTATATAGATAGCGAAAGTGAATAACTTATAATTTCTTTACAGCTGGTTTGGTTAATGTTCATGTACGGATGGTCCGCAAAAATAAGTTTGATAATAGAAATTAAGTTATTTATTTTACATTTGGAATATATAGAAAAATATTGCGAGTTCAATGTTCAACATTTAGTCGAACAAAGTATGTACAATTTTGGAAAAAATATGTTAGGTTATTAATATATATGGAGTATATAAACAATAACAAAAATCAACAAATATAGATATACGAGAGAAGTAAATAATTCATGCAAGGAGGGGAGAATAAAAAGATCTTGGTAGATTGGATTAAAATAGAAGAAAGCTTGTAATGGCACGCACTTAAAAAAAGTTTCAACAGGGTGAAGTCCTTTACCCTAAATAGGTTTTATGTAGCATATTTACACCTTGTTCCTGTTCACAATATTACTAGTTTATCGCGATATGCTGATTTGAATAATTTCCGATCTATGAGAGTATTTTATAATGCTTAATATTTTGGCCGTTAAGTTCGTCAAATGAGGAGTGACGTTATTAGAGAGGAAAAGTATAGACCTTCGATAGAAACTTACTATTGCGCTTAAATTGAAAATGTAATAGTTTATGAAATAGATAACTTCATAGCTTGGAGTGAGTAGAAACAGTCAACATTTTGCGGTATACATATGTTTCTTATATCATTTCCAAAACCATAGTACAACAAATATTTACGGCCACTTGGTATCGATTATTATGTCACAAAAATAAATAAACCTTTTAAATAGAGTAGGGCGGGACTAGTTGAGCAATTTTTTACTCAAGTGATTATAGCTCCTCCACAATAAGTCTCAACAGCTTGTGTGGCATACCGATGGATTCCTTATTTATTCTCCTACAAAAAAACCTATAGTAATTTATTTCTGACTGATCAAGTTCAAAAGTTACAGCTGTATAAACGAAGAAAGTCAAGTATGCTCAACTTACCCCATAGGTGAGGTAAGTTGAGGAAGGGTATGGGGCAAATTAAGCAGTTAGAGATTCTAGTCTAACTAAGGTTTCTAGACATGAAATAAAAATTGTATTTGATAATCAACTGTTACTTTATTAATTCTAAGTTAAAAAATAAAACAAAACATAATATTCTTCTAGATATTAAACATAAAAATAGAATCAACAAAAACGCAACATATTTAAAGATTAATTTTTGGAATAAATTCAGCCTTTCCACTTAAAATCAGACTTTATCAATTTCAATAAAGATTAAATTAAGAAAAAATATCCATAATGACTAAAACTAATCATCATCGTCATCGGAATTGCAATTGATGCAAATAAAATGAAGGCCAGTAACTTGGACACATTTTTTATGTGCCCACTCTTTACAATCTTCGCATTGGATCCACTTCTCTCCTGGTTTGCTGTCAGACCAGACTTCGCTACAAACCAGGCAGATACATTCATCTTTGTCACTTTCATCACTAGACTGAAGTATTTTTTTACTAACACTCTTCTTTCTTTTGTTTTCAATTTTCTTCTTTTGCTTCTTAACTTTTTTACTAGATTTACTCTGTTCTTCTTGCAACGCGTTCTTCTCGGGTGTATCTGTGAGAATTGCAGCTTTTCTCTTTCTTCGAATACTTGTACTTATCTTTCTTGGAGCTGCCTTTGGGTATGGCCGAACATTTTCTAGGGAGAATGCCCGTGGTGAATCAAACTGTTCATTTTCTTTATTGCTCGTACTGGGCTCAGGTTCACATTGACTGGCAGAGGTAGACGGAACAGGATCAGGTTGAATAGGTTGAGTTGTGGACATTGCTTGTTCCTGACGATCTCTTTCTAGGAAAATAGATGCTGGATCTGGACGGTCGGTCACAAACGATGGTGAAAACTCATCGTCGCTAAAAATATTGGGGTTATATGGGAAGATGCCAGTCTTCTTAAACCATTCATAATATTCATACTCATCTGAGCAAAAGGCAGTGAATCAGCGACTATTTTTGGGATATCGTAAATGGTTATAGTCTTCCCTGGGTTGTTTCGTAGCCATGAATCTTATGCAGTGGCGCAATATTTTTTGAACGGCCCGAATACTGAGACGTCCAAAGGCTGCAGCTTATGGCTACAGTGCGGGGGAAAGATAACATAACGATGCCATTGTATTTAGCCAAATTCAATGTCTCCACGTGTAAATGAGATGAGTGATTGTCTAATACAAGCATAATGCGGTGATCAATAGACGGTTTAACATATTTGATAAAGTGTTGCATAAACTGAAAGAACTCCTGGTCTGTAACCCATCCACTGGAATTACCTGCTGCTATACAGTCAGGGGGGTCGCCATTAATGAAGTGACTCTTGAAGTTTTTTCTGGGAAATACGAACAAAGGAGGCACTGTGTTTCCAGAAGCAGACACAGCTGTTACGACTGTAACATTTGTTCCTCTTTCCCCTGACGTCATAGCGCCAACGCTACGTTTACCCTTGGCAGCTACAATTTTTGACGGCTTCAGGACTGTGGACACTCCAGTTTCATCCACATTCCATATTTGTGAAGCAGTGAATCCATATTTGTCCATAACTTCCGCTAATTTGTCAAAAAAAACTTTAACGTTGTGAACATTAAATGCTGTCGCCCTACCGAGGCTGGTTGGTTCTGGCTTACGAATGGACAACTCGGAGTGACGTTTCAAAAACATGGTAAGCCATTCTTTCCCCGCCATTTTATTGGCAGTCCAGGAGACTGGGATTTTTATTCCGAATTTCACAGCACACTCGTAGGCAAGGCGACGAACATCTTTAGGGGAGTATCCATAAAAGATTGACGCCATTTGTAGCAAATAGTTTTTTAAAGAATCTTCTAACTCTGGAGAAAATACCTGCCTTGGTGTTGCATTACCAATTGAGGGAACAACTCTTTCAGACTCCTATTTCTTAACAAATCTGGTCAATGTCATTCTTTTGATGCCAAATTCCTTGGCGGCGGCATTCACACTTTTTCCGTCCTTGACAGCATTAGCAGCATCATTTAACTGTTGAGTTGAGTATGCACCTCTTGACGTTTTCCTTTTATGCGTCCGCAATCTAAAACGAGAGAAAAATATAAGTCACTATCATTTTAAATCACGGGGTAATTTGAGCAACAGTTGCTCAACATACCCCGACCCGAGTATTTGAATTTAAAATGAGGTTATGAAAAAATTGTATTAGTTTAAACAAAATCCATAATAGATATAGAAAATACATAAAATTAATGAAACTTTAACACTTACTTGATTGAAAATGAATAACATTTAACCTGTACAGAAGAAATATAGACAGACACGATTTTTTTACTTTTCGTTCGCAAAATAAACAAAGCGCACGCGTGCCTTACTCGATCGTCAATTCGCCACTAGCGATCGCGTGATGTGTTCCCCTCCCGCGCCCCCGCCTTTCCTTCATTTGACGTGTTAGCGTCCGGTGTATAGTTTCGGAGATATTTCGATTGCTCAACTTACCCCTATGCTCAACTAGCCCCGCTCTACCCTACGAGTAAAATTGGCAATACGAGGGTTCCGTACATTTTAAATATATAGGTTGGAATGAAAATAATTTTTTTCTGACAGAAACATAGTCAGGTATGGAAATGGTGGCACTAATGAAAATATACCAGTATTATAAAAACTTGGTAAAATTTTTATACACAATTTTTTAAATGTACCGCTTTAATTTTTTCAAGAGCACTAATTTTCAGTATGCGTACTGGCAAAATTGACGCGATGCAAAACTCCGGGCACATTTAATAAATTGTTTGCAAACATTAATATCATTTAGACTAAATAAATATATTGCCTGTCATGTCTTTCGTAACCCTAAAAATACCGCAAATACCTCAAAAAATATTAACTTCAGAATTACCAACATACTAGAAGAAACACTCAAACTTTTTAAAATTTCAGAAATTAAACCAGATAAAAATGTTGTGGTTATTTATTTAATATTTTTTTCAGAAAAGGCTCCACAGCACTCTACGTATCGTTTTATTTTAAAGAACCCCCTAAGAGCAGAAATTGAGTTCACTTCCTTGGATATCTCTTCCGCAGCCTTTTGGAAGGCAGTCACCACTTCTTCGGCATCCCGGAATCTGATTCCTCGTAATTTAATTGTTATGTTTGAAAATAAATAAAAATCGTATGATGTAAGATCGGAGTTATGTGGTAATTGATACATAATATTCACGGTCGATGTAATAACATGTAATGCCTTCCGACGAAGTAATCGGCTTTCTTTTGACTTAATGTAGACGCGTTGTCTTGAAGTGAGAAAATTCCCCTATGAGGGCATTGCTCACAAACTTTTTGCAAAACAACAGGCAAATTATTACTGATATATTCCCATGCTTGTACTTTGATGTTCAGTTCAAAGTCGTTGCACAACAACGACTATGAACCACCTGTTGACACACCTTTGGACCACCTGTCCGATCGAAGAACGTTTCGACTATATTTTTTTCAGCACTTCGTACTTTTTTTATCTTTGTAGGAAAGTAATCAAAAGGAAGCATCCGCTGCGCAGACTATCTCTTAATTTCGCGTTTCCAACAGTATTTTCAACTTTTATTGCTCATGATAATTCCAATTACAGTATTTTAATAAAGTCTAAACCTCTATTAAGCCCTTTTGATATTTTTAACATTTTTCGACACCAATCAACGCGACGGTGTTTTTGAGCTTTGGTCAAATCATAGTTTATCCACTAAGTGCACAGCTTCCACACACCTACAATGTGGAATCTATTGATAGCAAGTTAGTTTTTATCCTGAGTCAAATAGCATGTTATCTTCAGGTCCCGCTGTCGCATACATCATCCCTGAGATTGGTATGGACATGCTTTAACTCGTTAAACCGGTTGTAAATACAGTCATATATGATTATATGACTGTATTACTGTATTCCTTTGTAGTTTTCGAATAAATTTTAGGTAAAATTTCAGTAAAGGTTTTTTTTCATAATTTTGACTTTAGCCATTTTGAAGATGAGGGGGATGTAAATAATTTTTAAATGAACGATTTTAAAAATATATCTGGATCTATATCACATCTTAATAAAAAAAATAGTTTAGGAATCATTGTTACATAATATTCGACATGAAAAAGAACGAGTTATTATTTCAAACGTTCCACATAAATTTTTTTAGTGTTAATTAACGATACAGGTATATGTGTAGATTAATAGTAATACATAAATTTCAAGTTTTAAATCCAACGATTTCTGGGAAAACGTTTGTAGTTTTAGCAATATCTCTAAAATTATCTCTGGTAAAACAATAAAATAAACAATTTTGGAATAAATATAATTATCTCTTTCGGATAAATTTTATTTGTTACCTTTCAAAATCTTTGACTATTGCTGAGATTTATGCACGTCAGTCTGTTGTATCACTGTGCCATATTTCTACAGTCGTTAACAGATGAAGAAATACAAAGGGTCTTATGAGGGCAATGATGCAGTCTTTTTTTCCTTTTGAATTACGGAACCCTAAAAACAAAGTTTCTCAGTATATGTAATAAAAATATCTTTGGATGCTCGAAAAGTGTTAAGTAATAAATTTTCCGATAGCTGCATTTATAACTAGTTACAATGGCTAGTATATTTATTCCTAACACTTCATAAGCCAATATTTTATGTTGATAAACATTCGAACGAAATAAAAAAACATACAAACATTATAAATACTGGTTGGTGAAATTCGTTTTCTTTTGTCGCAAAACCCATTCAGTACTATTGGTAATTTTTTTGCATTTATCCACATATATCTGCATGTGATTTGTTAAAAACGTGAAGCGTACCTCAACTGCGATGCTTAAAGAACTCATTGCACATGAGTTGTATAATTTAAAAACAAACATATCGTGCCTTAATAATTATTTCCGGTATCCCCAAATTGTAATTGTGTATTTTTGATTACCTTTACATGTGTAATATTTTCGATTTGACACTATGCAAATGACTCCATAAAAATGTCGAAAATATTACAATATTAACTATATTAATGATGATACTTTTTAGAAGATGCAGACGCTTTTGCACCTTCTTAAATTTATGTGAACATATACGAAGTATGGCAGGATTGTACGTCATGAGTACGTGTCTCTTCGTTGTTACATTTTAAATGTAATTGAAGTTATACTTATTGCCAATGAAATGAAATATTGCTTCAGCTAGCAATTCGAACTGCTTTTAATTTCTGACATTTTTTCCATAATTATGGAATTATAATATAATAATATTTAAGCGATTATACTTTCGATTTATATGATTATGAACTTTAAACCTTAACCAAATATAGTTATAATAAATACATAATATAAAACAAATCCCCCGCCCCATTATTTTGTCTGTTAGTGCCAACCTTAGAAACTGCTAAACGCATTTTATTATGGTTCTCGCCAATAGATAAAATAATTTCCTAGGAAGAGTTAAATTTATAAATTATGAACGTGGTGAGTAAAGTATTTTTCTCAAGAAAATCACAAAAAATCACCTTTGAAAGTGTTCTCTTTGGCATGCGTTTGGGAAACCGTTACAGATATATGAATATTATGTGTGACAATATTGTTCTTTTTATATAATCTTATAAAAAATCCCAATAATTTAGGCCTTTCATTTATGAGTAGATCGTAATAACGAAATTTACTGTTTCTCAAAACTTTAAAATCGCTGTTGCAATTCCCATGCATTTTGGAAAATCAAATATGCATCTGTTCATTTCAGTATTTGTGTTGCATTTGGGATGTACAGAAAATAAATATTGTTCTCTGTATCAATTTATTTCCTCCATTATACATACACAGTAATTATAAATAGTGATGAAAATGTCTGATAAATAATTTAGATTTTACATCTCTATATCTTTGAGTTAGGGTAATAAATTCGCACCGCTGCTTTATTGTTCATAAGGTTGGATTTCTCGGATCGTTGTCGCGGGGAAGTCAGTCGCACTCGCCGCTATAATACTGTTTGCTATAATGACAGTATGTGTGTGATCAGATTCGCAAGAGAGAACTCCCTAGCGAAATAGCAATATTTTTTATTCAAGCAAAAATACGCTTTTCGGCGTAATTACATATATGACACATATAAATAATAATTAAGCAGACGATAGTAATATGTATAAAATAATTGAATAAGTTAAAATTTCGATATTCTATCGAAAACGGAAATCTTAACCTTGTCCGTAAATATGGCCAGTTGTAAGTTCGTGCGACCACAATTTCTTATTCATTATCTTACGTATAGACAACATGTGACTCTAAATTTATAAACACACAGACTGCGAACACCTTGTTGCGAAAGTACAACATGCATTAAACATTTGCACCATGCTATATAAACCATACGAGTTCAAATAATCTTATTCCTGGGTAATCCCTTCACCCACTTGATTCACTAACATTGTATAAATTCTACTTTAACAGATTTGTGCTCATTTAGTCACTAAGAATATCTTTGCATTCATCCATGAGCCGCTTATTGGGCTTTAATCATCGACAGTATTGATAAAATTCTACAAAAACTCACAATCGTTTGTATTGCTGACGGGTACAAAACTCCATACGATTTGCGAATAATGCATGGAACAGTAAATAGCAAAGACTTTTAAAGACGATTTCAAAAAAAGAGAAGAATTTCCTTTCGATCCTTTTTTATTTAGTTTTCACGAGCGATTTTTTTTGTACACATAGAGTTTTAAATAACAAATGAAAGGAATAAGACAAAACATATAATGTTACGCAAAATGTATGCAATAATGCAATATTATAAACTTTGAAGTATTGATATTTATAGTTCAAAAGACAAACTTGCAAAAAATCTAATCCGCTTATTTATTAGCACATTTATTTTATATAATGTTTTTAAATTACTTGATTTTGATGACATTAAAAAATGTTTAGCAAGAAACTCCAAAAAAACCAGCATATTATTTCACGTTTGAACAATTGAAGTTAAGCGGCAGAAATGCACTTTATTTTCTTTTGAAACGCTAAGCAACATGGCGACACAAAAATATGCGTATATTCTTCCAATTTTTACATGGTAGCATCATTTTCAGAACGACAAAAATATTTTCGTTTTTGTATAACTTTTGGAAATATCTACGATCTATGAAGGCTAAGATACATGAGAAAAAATTTTAAAAGTCCCCTACTACCTATCCCTCAGGAAACCAACACGTACGCGCATTATCGTTTACAAGTCAGCCAACACATGATCGTACATGATTATTCCTGTGCCATTAAAATATGCCAGTTATATTTTCATTTGATATGTTGTATGCAGTTTAATAAAATTGTACTTTATCTTCACGATTTCTTTAATTATTTTTTTTTAACAATGTTTTAACAGGAAACATATTTTTGTAAATTTTAACGTGGCGAGTCACGTAGACATGAAGAAAATTACTCAACAATAATTAATTTAATTATTTTGACCATATTTGCAACGGTTCACGAGATATTGAATTTCACATCACGCCAGTTTGATAAATTCCTCAATACGTGATGTGACCCACAAAAATATTGCAAAAATACCTATATTTCTGTATAATTTACTGGGCCAATAGTGAAATTATTTCATTACAAATCTACGTTGTTACATAAAATAGAATGTTTAAATCGTTAAAGTGATCAGGTTGTTGGTCTCTTAAACAATAATGCAATTTCTTGTATAGATAGCTTCATATAAACCATATAAAACAACTGATCAAGTCGCACGGTCTTGCACTGAAATTCGGTGCTTTGCTTTGTTGAAAGAAGATATGGTGATTTTAAAAGCGGCTATTTGGACTGACAATTGAACAAACTCCTAATTAATATAAAAGTCTGAAAATTAAATGAAATTGGTAATAAACAAATAGTATTATAAAAGAAAACTGACTTTTGTATTTAAATTATTATGTAGCGAATTACTTCCATGTATATTAATATGGAAATTTTAACCAAAAAATATCTGATTTTGTATTTTATATTCAAGTAATTACCTCTGTTTATAAAAATATTTCATTATACAAAATGATGTAGACATGTAGGCATTCCGTAGAAAAGATGACGCGTTACTTAATTTATGTATTTATAGCTTTACACATCTTTTCACTTTTATCGAGACGAAAACTGGCGTGTTAGTATTAATTAGTGTTTTAAAATAGGTTTAATCTTTGAATATTACTTCAATTTTGTTAGTATGGTCAGTTGTTATATGCATATACATAATATAGTAGTATGGTTAGTGTTCTCATATTGTTGTCGATCTCGCTATCCTATTCTACGTTCTTTCACTATGTTGTCGATCAATCTCATGTACATTTTGTATCTAAAAGATACCAATTTACTCTTTAAATTAGACCATGGTACGTCTATAATTCTTAGTATACATCCACCGCATTTAACTTTTAATATTTGGGTTAATGCATTGCTTGCTTTTGCTTAGCTTCTTATGGCGATATTTTTTCATGCGGCCTTAGACCAATGTAATTTCTTTCTTATAGCTCTCTGACATAAATGTATTTAACAGAGTCCTTTTCGTAAGTAACTTGGTTTGGCATACAAACGGCAACACTGCATTAAAGAATAATATCTGACTATTATTGTTAGGATTGCTGATAGTTTAGTTTTAAATACTTCCTTCGGTAACCTGTATTTATACTACGTATTTTTCACTTTTTAGTCTATTTCTTCCTTCATAAAAATTTTGATGAAACTTTTGATACATGATACAAGATATATATAATCTTCCACATATTTTAAAATTGCGGCCTAGTGTTGAGTTGATTTTTTGATCATTTATCATACCTAATTATTTTTTGGGTTATTTCTAAACCTTGTTTTAATTTATCGATATAATGACTCTATTATTGCAAATTTCTTTGTCTTCTGAGAATAATAATATATTATCCACAAATTTTAAATGTGACAGATATCTTTTGTGTATTCTCAAACTAATATTTCCCTAGTCTGTTGTTCGGAATATCTGTTCCAAAATAGTTCTAATTAATTTTGTTGAAAACAAACCTACTAGTTTTAACTTAACGCTCTGTACCGAACGGTGGCCCTTGTTTTTATAGATCTTTCTTTGTGGTGGTATTTTTGTAAATTTATTTAAAGATAAAATGAAACATTTTGCCAAGAACGAGCAAAACTAAATTTAACCTTATCATAAATTCCACCGTCCATTTTAATTTCTTCCAAAAACAAGTTCTTCAAGCACGTCGCGAAAACTTTTTGATAACTCTTCCGTCGATAAGACACCCCACTGCGTCCTCCCATAAACGAACCCGCGGGTATAATTTAGAGCTCACTGGTTATCTAGACATGGCTTTGAAAATAATTCAACTTGCTAAGTATATAATGAATGATTCTTATTTCGATGAAAAAATATAAGAAAATCATAAAAATGAGTTAAAAAAGCATACAAAATCATGCGGATTGCAGATACGACGTAAACAAATCATATACGGTGATGCGGTAGATGACATAAAAATATTAAGCAGACAGGACATAGGTGGGTCGTATCGAGTAATTGATAATAATTGTAATAAGCTAATCAAAATATCTATATAATGAGACCACATAAATACATTAACTTTCAGTTTTATTTTATTACCAGAGCAAAATTTTAAATATTTACATCGAGGCAATGCAAGAAAGAATTCAGAGAATACAAAAAAAGACAAATATAGGAACAGAACTTGTTTCAAACTCTTTGAATCTTTTCAATACAAATAAAATAAAATTACATAAAAATGTTATTATATCTGCTACTAATAAATTTGACAGCGGAAGAATAAAACATAAATAGAGTAATTTTTATTTATTTGTAGATATAATAACAAAATTATTATTAAATATGTTATCTGAAAACTATTGAAAACTTAAAGTATCGTGCAATTAATTTTTTCTTTTGTAAAATTTTATTTATGGAGCAGAATTAATGAAAAAGTTTTAACTTTTGTTTGTTTTTCTTGTTGTGAAAATGAAAATTCATTGTTTTCCTAGCGCGAAAGGTATTAATCGAAAATCAGAAAATACTTTTATTGTACGTTTAATCTTCCGTAGGACCCGCGCGGTCTGGGATACCACAGCGAATTAATTTCAGTCGTATTCAATAAATTATACACTACAGCGCGTTGTATTTCTATGATTGCTTCGAGGTGATGGAGTAGTACCACTCAGTAGTCATTTGATGTTTGTCGCTAGTCCATGTGTCAAGTTATTTGTTTTTGCAGTCTCAGGTTCTGGGCTCGACCATTACTGTAATAAAAAAATCATACGTAATGGAATTGAAACGTGGTTGAGTATTTCATGTTATTTTATTTTATTGATTAGAAAATGATTATATTTTGATAAAAGATGCCATAAATGTTTAATTATTCACTACATTGTTTTGTAGATAATGGTTTATATGTTCAACATTGAGGTTTATGTGGGTACTCAATCAGATGGTTCGTTTCAATACAGCAGCAAGCCTGCTGAAGTTGTCACTCGTTTTTGTAAATCAATTTAGGAATCAGGACGAAACGTGACAATAGACAATTGGTACACTAATTATCAATTGACAACTAGTGTTTCAATTGCCTGTTGTAACGTTTCATCTTGATTCTGAAATTTGTTTACATTTTTCGCTGAACGTAATTTGACATCTATCGGTACTATGAGAAAAAAATACAACACAAATACCCATGCCTTTTTCTACCAAAAGAGAACGCGAAAAGTAATCATGTTTATTTGACTTCCAAAGTAAAATGAGTTTATTATCCTGTGTACCAAAAAAGGTAAAAATGTGCTTTTGCTTTCCAATATACATAAAAATAATAAAGTCGATGAATTATCAGAGAAACCTGATATTATACTTCATTGGAACGTCACAAAGTCTGAAGTTGGCATAGTAGACAAACTTTGTAGCATATACAACAGTCAGCGAAAAACTAGAAGGTAGTCTATACCCGGCATTCCCGGCATTCCTCGGGTCAAAATATATTGCACGCTTAATGGTTTCAGTTTCTCATCTTACGTATACGGATGTTTATTTCATTAAACGTACTATATATATATATATATATATATATATATATATATATATATATATATATATATATATATATATATATATATATATATGTATATATATATATATATATATATGTATATATGTATATATATATATATATATATATATATATATATATATATATAATATATGTGAAATTAATAAATTATTTAAATAATTGAATTGAAACACAGGTTAGAATTAAAAAAACTTATTTCAATAAAAAATTTATGTTTTATTGTGTATATTAAGATTTACACTTTTTACAGTTATGTTTTATTAATTTTTACTCACAACACGACATACATGATATTAGGGTTTTATGGTCTAAGTTGCGACCTACAATTGGCGGTGAGAAAAGCGTTTTTCCTTTAAATTAACACTGCAATATTGGAATGTTTGAACCTGTGCTTTGTTGATGGTCATAGTGTAAGCTAACTATACTGGGAACTGTATTCGCTTAAAAGTGTAGGGCAATCCAGTTGATATTTATTTGCGGTATAAATACCGTCTATACCGAGTATAAATACCGTCAATTGCTTAATGCGGGGTCTTGTACCATTACACAGTTTTGGTGAGTTTAAATTCCAGAATAAAATAATTGGTGAGCCTACGTTCAATTTGAGGCAATGTAATGGCATTCCTGAAACATTCAGTGAATTTAAAAACTCAGTAGGAAAGTTGCTACTCTCATCTTCATCTATCATTGCATCTATCGACATGTAAGTTTTCTCTTCGCCCGGAATAAGCTCTTGTACAGTCCTGTTGATGTCGTTAACAATATCATTTTTCGTCTCTAGAATAACTCGCTTGCATATATTTCCGTTATGAGTTGTTCAGGTGTTTCAATAATGTTACACAATTCATTTATCAGTACGATTTGGCAGGAATTCGCATTTATAGGATAGGTACCTTCTCCTATTTGTAAAAACTTTTCAGAAAATTCTTGAGCTTTTCCGTCTCTTGAAATTTGTGCTCTCATATTTGTTTTTCATTTAATTGTTATTAAGTGTTGCCATATTACCGACTTTTTCAAGCAAGCATTAATTTCATTCGCTGGTGTCGATTTTGGAATGACAGGCGGCGTTTGACGAAAATCACCTGACATTAACAATACATTTCCCATTAAACTCGTGCTATTTCATAGATTTTGAAGTATTCTTTCATCCCATGTAATGGCCCTGCAATCATCAATTTAATGTTTGTCCACTTACTGATTGATTTTGTAATATCATATATTGGAAATCCATGATCAGCTACATTAACAGTAATTTTAATGCAGAATGTGCAGTTCGTCCGCCATCCATAAGTGTAGCCGCTCTTCCCGATGATGCCAGGGAGAGTACTATACCAATTTCAGCCAGAATCAGATTAATTCAAAATGTCTTCCTAGTACCGCCAAGTGCATCCAGAAACATTATGCCTCCTTCCTGTTTTTTTTATAATAAACCACTATCATATCATACGTCTGCTTTCGATTTTTATTTAATAAGGGTTTATTGTGTCACATATAGCTCTACAATTCATCAATGTTAAAACTTGTTTCCTTTGATAATTCACTGTTCATAGCATCAAATTCACTTTGTTGAGGTGGTTGGTATCAGTTTTTGACTGGATATCTCCAGACATCTATCTTCCGGCAATATAAGAATTTTGTTAAAAATTTCCTTATTAAAATTGATTTCTAAGTCCGGGTTTTGTCATCGTAGTTCAGCCAGGATATCGTCGCTCATACTTTCTTGATATTTCAGCCATAGTCGATTTGGATTTGATGGATTACATGTAGTTAATATAATGGCAAACAGTTCACGAATCTGATTTAGTGTTGCCACTTGTACTGCTTCGTTCATAGCTAATTCCCAGTTATTGTCGTTTTCTAACAAACTTAATCGTTGATACGCCTCTCGATATGTTTCACAAATATAATTATTAACTGTTTTTACGTCTTTCAAACATGTTGTGCCACAAATATAGCGCAGCAATAAACCCAAATAGAAATATTCAGCATTTTTTGGATGCACTGTATAGACTCACCCTATCGCGGTACTTTTGAATACTTCGTCATATCCCTGCACTGGCGTTCTTCGTTTTCGTCGGTAAATTTTTTTATTTAATGTATCCCATGAATAGTAACTTAATATTTCTGAGTAATGCAAAGTCTTTTCAAAGGGACCTTCTTGGCATATCTCAAAAAAGATGTTAAAATTGTTCGTGCTGGAGGTATGACGAGGAGGTGGTGCAACTTATTCTCCTGTTTCTCTGATAAAGAACACGATAATGAACAACTGCTGGCTCTCGATCGTATATCAGGAAACTCAAAATTCGCCAAATTACTTATTTGGTATTAATATAACAACTCATTAGATACTGTATTATTTCATCGTACTCATTTTCTTTAGTCACAGCAAAGACGGCCATATTATTACTCTTGTTGATATACTTGCATACGTATTTGATGGATTTAGCAGAACTACAGTATTCGACATTGTTATGGGCTTTGAACATTTTAGACAGAAGTGGATTGTGCGGAACTACCCATTGATTACTAACTTCAATTTCTTCATTATCTCATCATTTTTGCCGTAAATCCACCTTGTTTTGATGATCGACGTCTGTACTTTGAATATCAATCTTCGCTTGTTATTGTTCCGTTTCGCAATAGTTTCACATAACGTTTCGTTCGCTTGTTATCTCTCATACATAAAGAATTTCTATTTAATTTGCCACAAGGACCATGAACCATATTTTTCACTATTACATTGTTAAGCTCCGAATCTTCTTCCGGATTTGAAAATTCAGCTTTGATGATTTTGTCTATTTGATCCAGTTGAATTTTGTTTCTAATACCAAATTAAGTTGTGAGAATGTGGCAGTCCTAATTTCTGCTATTCAATCGAATACATCCAACAGATGACAGCACCGTGTATTTAATTTTTAACTATTACATCATTTAACTATTACATCATCGCCTATTCATACTGTAATTCTTCTTTGTTTTCCAGCCAAGAAGATTAACATATAAATGTTATAAAAAATCTGGTAGACCGTGTTTTATAATGTGGGTCCTGACCATATTCATGCATATGATGTGGACTTTCAGTAAATGTAGATGGCAAGATGATCAATTTTCCCACGTTATCGACGTTTACATCATTCATTATTGCATCTCTTAAATGGATATATTCTTCTGAATGCAGCTTCCGTTGATTATTCCGTTGATTATGTCTTCCCATATCAATTTTAACATACGTATTGGTTTTTTATCAGCCCGAGCGATGATCTCATAATTGTCTGCACTGCAACCATTTGTTCTGATGCAGTTTTGAACACGTTAATTGATTATGGTTATGGAGTAAACGTTGTAACCCTTCAACAATTTCTAGCCCCTGAATACCAACAAAGTATACCTGATGGGATTTTGGTTCTTCATTCGGTAACTGCATTAGTGAGCCTGTTTGGTGATAAATTTGCCCTTAAATCTTAAAAACTGAATTGAAATTTTCTTCATTGCATATTGATGAAGCCCCGAATGAAGTCATTTGAAAGTAAGAATTGTATGAACGTACATTGTTTAGAAAATGTTTTGATTCCGGTGTCGTTCCAAACATATAAACAAATAGTTCTGGTGAATTTGACTTTAATACTCAAACACTACATATTTTTAGTTTCTCCTTTTAATATTTGGCATTGCAATACTTGCATAGTTTGCGCATTTTTCCGATAATGATATTCGGATGTTCATCGTATTGTTTCATAGGATCATAATTGAAAGCTTGTAATTCTAAATTGAAGTTCTTACGTTTTTGGCGTAGATTTAATTTGTTTATTTCGTTCATTTAATATTTGATGTTGATTAACTGATTGACGATTTCTAATTTATCGTACTCTAATTCGCATTTCTTCGTTAATATTTGCTCTTTATTCTTCACGCTGTACACTATTTTAGAACACACTGTACACTATTTTAGAGATTCATATTTTGCGAAAAAGAAATCGCACCGAAGATACTATAACACAAACGTAAAGTGAAATTTAATATTCTCTAAAATAAATTGCAAATTTTCTAAATACAATCGAAAATAAAATATTGGGGGTATAGCAGTCATCGAAAAATAATTTAAAATTTAAAACCGATGCACGTGAAAAAATTATAAAGTTTGTTTTTGCTCTTCTCCTGCAGTAAACTAAAAGCATCCGTGCGATAATTTAACGTATATTGCAACAAAACCTAAAATAACCTTTTATGAATGTAATAATCAATTAAATAGTTTATTCTGAATTAAAAATTAGGAAAATAGAATTTAACGTTAATATTTATCTTAAATAAAACCGATATTGTTCGTAAGAAAAAAAATTCATAATGCATTGCGTTTGATTAAAAATTTCATTTTCGTGAAAGGTATAGACCGTTCAGTGACTATAACCGGGAGAGATGCCGCTGGAATATATATAATGAAGTTGCCTGCAGCGCTAACTTTTGTACGTTTTCATAATTAACGTTTTTATAAAGAGGAATTGAAACAATTTTCGTATCCACCCGAGAAATTAAATTTAAACATTTCTTTAATGAATTTGCTTAATAAAATTTGACAAATTAAATTTAATTGAATCCATCACAGCAAAAAGCGTAAAATATTATATTAATGCTATGTTCTTAAATGCGAAAAAAAAATAAAACCGGCTATAAACATGGCTTAACAGAGGAAAACAAAACAAAAACATATTGTCATGTTATTTTATTATTATACTGTTGGTTACGTAAAAACTGAATATTGTGTTGTTATTTTGTTGTATGACAACTTACGACATTCTATGAACATTTACATTGAAATAATGATTCCTCTGTATTTTATTCCCCATGTAATATAGAAGTTGCAATACTTTTTGACAATAATTGAAATATATCTGGAAAAAATATTTTGTCATGGAGATTTATTTAATGATATTATTGATTTTACATCAAAATAAGTTAGTATACTAGTAACAACATCCGTAGACAACTGGTTTATTTAGCTATGTTTATATTTACGTTTATATTAGATATGGTTTAACAAATTTCAGTCCGTTGAGAAAAATATAAGTATGCGTTTAAATTAATTATATAATGATGATGTTTATTGTGTACCAAAATTGACAACAAATCTCATTTCAGTAAGCAAATTAATAGAAAAAGGCAACTAGGTGTCTTTCACGAGTGATGTTTGTCAAATACGTGAAAATATGATGTATTAATTGCCACTGCTTCTTCGTCTCATGACTTTTATCTATTTTTTTAAGAAATAAAATGAAACATTTAAATATTTTAAAGAATTTTAGGTAATAGCAGAAAACTAAACAGATAGAAAAGTGAAAATGTTTAGGAGTGAGAACGGGAAGGAATTTTGTAATTTAGTTTTGATGAATACTTAAAGCGATGTGGAACAATACACCAAAAAACCAACCCCTATACACTTCAACAAAACGGGTTGCGTGAGAGGATGAATAGAACGAAGGCAAAATGTATTTTTTATGATGCCGAGCTATAGAAAAAAGTTGGCCGAGTCTTGTAATATAGCTGTGTATTTATATAATCGTACTGTATCATCGGTTCTAAATGATATAATACATATGAGCTACGGGCTGGTGTTTAGCCAGATATAAGAAATTTGAGAATATTCGGATCTCCTGTTATGGTTCATGTTAATAAATAAACAAAGTCAAAATGGGCCAAGAAGTCTGCTGAATGTATACTACTTGGATTTACCGATAATATTAAAGGATATAGATAATATGATACATTCAGAAAACAAATATTTACTGTAGAGATGTGGTTATTATGGAAAAGCGGTCAACCACGATAGAAGTTGCTGAAAAAGCACCGGAAGAGCTAACACTAAGTAAGTTAAAACCAATAGTTACAGGTAGTGCAAGACGAGTTAAGTGTAAGTGGGTGCTTAAAAAAAGTTAGAATTGATTGTCATAAAGTGCGTTTTCGGGCAAGGTTAGTAGCGAAAGGCTTTACGCAATAAACTGGGATGAACTTTGGAGTCATTTTTTACTAGTAGTTAGACATAGTACTTTAAGATTATTTTTTTCTTTGTCAGTAAAATTTGGACTTTATATTACATACTTACATGTGATAACCGCATTTTTGAATGGAGACCTTAATGAAACAATTTATATGCAAATACCTGACGGACTTAATTTTTCATTTTCTAAAAAAATTCTAAATTAAATGAAACTACGTGATGTTGTATTATTTCTACATTCTATAAGTTCTTTAACATAATCTAAGTTTCATTGTATTACACATCTTTAGGTGGAAGTTCTATTACAGTCTCGTTTTATTACATCTTCCACCTGAAGATGTTGTATCACTCGTACAACAAAACCTAGGTCGTGGTAAAAAACTTAAAGAAAGTAGAAATAATACTATGTAATGTAGTTTCATTTAATTGTGAATAATGAATTTCTACAAAATTAACGTAAAATTTATTCAAAACTCTAAAATTGAAGAAGGCTATTTATAGATTGAAGGAGGCATCAAGAATGTGGTACAATCAATTTGTTTACCTAAGAATGGATATTCCAAATCCAAATGTGAAGTTTGTGTATATGTAAAGAATGAAGGTAAAAGTAAGACTATAATTGAATTTTATGTCGACGATTTTTTCTGTTTTTTTCAAATAATAGTAAAGAAACTGATAAATTAAAATTAGTATTAGAATCTCAATTCAAAATTAAATATCTAGACCAAATAAGGCAATGTCTTGGAATATCAGTTTGTTATGATAAAAAGAATAAAGTTTTCACTTTAGACTTTAGATTAAAGTAACTGTATTGATCAGTTGTTTTTTAAATTTAATTTATTAAATTGTAAAACCATAGAAACACCTACGGAGAGTGGATTTAGATTAGCCAAAGATTAGAGTGGTGATAAACATTTACTTTACCAGCAATTAATTGGCAGCTTAATGTATCTAGCAATACTTACTCGTCCTGATATGGCTTTTTCAGTAAACTACTTAAGCCAATTTAATAATTATTATAACAAGGATCACTGGGCTCATGCTAAACTCATCTTTAAATATCTATAGCGAATCAAAGATTATTGTGTTAAATATTGTGAGTCGGAAAATAAAGAGATAGTGGGCTATGTAGATGCAGATTGGGGCAGTGGTACCTAGGATATGAAATCTAACACAGGATTTTTCTTTAAACTCTCAAGTAGTGTAATTTCAGGGGGTAGTAAAAAAACAAAAGAATGTTGCATTATCTAACACAGAGGCCGAGTATATAGGAATATAAGAATGTTGTAAACAAGCCGTTTATGATTGTGATTCACATTGTATTGTAATTTTTACCGATGATCAAAGTGCACAGAAGTTATTGTATAACCTTGTATTTCATAATAGGCCTAACATGTTGATATCCGATATCACTTTAGTAGAAAATGTATTAATAATAAAATTGTTAAAGTTGAATATCAGCAAACATCTAATATACCTGCAGACATACTTACAAAGTCTTTGACTTGTATAAAACATTATAATTTTTTGGAGTTAATTTATAAAAAATAACATGATTCGATTTATTTTAATATAGTAGGGAGGGTATTCATTTTGTATCAAAATAAGTTAATATACCAATAGCAAACTCTGTAGACAACTAATTTAACTGTTTAATGGTTAATAAATGTCAGCCTCTTGAGAAAATTGTAAGTGTGCGTTTCAATTAATTCTATCCATAAATATAAAGTAAATAGTCTAAAAATAAATTACGTCGTTTCCGAATTTTCTTTCATTCGTGAAATCAAAGCCCAAATTTACGTTCTTTTAATTTTTAATTTCTTACATGAATATTTTAAAACTGATATCGTATTCATAACATTAAAATATATGTTATACTTACTGTCAAATATTTATTTCTATTCTAAGTGGAAATAATTTTTAATGCCATTAAATAGGAGATATTTTTAAAATTTTTCAACTGCCTAAATCTAAAATGGCTGGTAATATCGTTATTTAAAAAGTTGATTTTTAATTAATATTACTTTATGCTAACTGTACACACTCTTTTTTACTATAACACAAACGAGTTTTATTATAATTTAAATTATTAAAAATTATGTCCTACTGAATAGTAAGGTAACTCACATCGAAAATACCAGCCACGGAGCCTCACAGTAAATTTATTCGAAATACTACAGATAAAAGTGAATAAACTACTTTTCTCCAAATTCTGCTTTCACCTGTAATATTGAACTGAATTCATTCATTGTACGGTAACATAGAAGAGCGGCAATTCATTATACTGTTGTTTTACATTATCTCTCAATAAGAGCCTAAAGCAAAAAAAACAAAAAATACCTAACAACCACCTAAAAAATAAAGTAAAAGTACAGCTAAAAACTTAAGAGCGATAAAAAAGATTTATATTTAACTTAGAAAAGTTAAGTGTTAATTAATAATTTTCAATGCTTTTGGTATATATTGATCTGATCGTGTTTTAGATTACGAAAATTTTTGGACATTAATTTCCATCTATTTGTGAACTTCAAGGAAAATTATTTTATGTTTTCGTTGGCTTTAATTAGACTTAAAAAGTGACAAATATTTTTCCAACAACAGAAATTATATGTACAAATTTTTAATAAAGATTTTCATTATCCTGATTTCATAATCTTTTAAATATATACCTGTTATGTTTACATATCTTCTTGGTATAATATTTTTGGTTCTATATATTTTTCGATAGCTAACAGGACCAAATTGTATAACTCATTTTGATAACAGAAGTAAAAAATTATTTACATGCTTTTATATAAATTACTCTTAGTGGTATATAAATTAGTGTTATAAGTCAAAAAATGAATATATAGTATGGTTCCTCAAGTAACACGTGTGAAGTAACATTACAAAAAAATCACCATAATATACACACACACACACAAATATATATATATATATATATATATATATATATATATATACATTTCTATAATTCCTTAAAAATTAATCTAGCTCTTTAATGATCTCATTCATATAACTGTTTAATTACAAAATATATTTAGCGAACCACTTTTTCGTACTCTCACTTTTGTCCTAATATTAATAAACTTATCCTATTACAGTACGTCGGAATATCTAATTCATTTATCGCTATTCCTCTAACAAAAATAATACGTTTGATCTATTTAGAAAAAACCTTCCCGTAACCTAACTTGTTATGGTTTGCAGGATATTATTTCGTAGAGGACGATGGAGCTTAAAATAATTATGAAGTTTGAAAGCGTGGCAATATTTGATATGCCTCTGTATATATTTTCCTAAAAAAGTTTTAAAAAACTCACGTAATAGCTATAATTGGGATTATGTATTTCACATAATAAATATTACTTTAAACTTAATGAATTTAACAGACTGACAAGTAAGATTTTGAAGTAAAGTGATAGCTCTTCCTTCTAAAATAAGTAACACGTATCTATTGACTTTGAAGACGCCGTAACTTCCCAGGCTGCACTTGCAACAAAATGGGCGGAAAAAATATACTATTGATGGGAAAGTCTACAAAAAAATCAAAGATACACATTATGGTCAAAATATTATACTTGTAGCGTGTCTCTAGAGTATTCAAAATCTGACATTTTTGACATTTTTAAGTATCTGTATGTGTAAGCAAGCAGATAGTGATCAAGTTACTCAGAGAAATTTAACCAAAATTGATGGTACGCGTCTTCCGTGGAAGATTCTGCTCCTACTCTTTTCTTTTTTATATCATTCTTGTGGGTCATGATTTATCGAATTTAAGGAACAAACAGTATTAACTGATTTGTTGTGAGATTAAAAATGGGTAATGGACTATTAAATAATATATTATATTTTTAGAATACATGAAAAATATATCAATATAGCAACTCGTAATTAGTTATAATTTCAAGCTTTTTTTGATCTTTTATTTATCTTTTCTATTCAGCTTTTTTTGATCTTTTATTGATATCATTTTACTTTATTCTTTATTCTAACCTTTCTTTCTCTTTTTAACCAAATATTTTCATTCAGAACTTGTAATAAATTATGCGATACAGTTTTAAGAAAGATACATGGGTCTCAATGGGAATGGTACGATGTTACTTACAATTAATAAAAAAATAATGAATGATATTAAAACATGTTCTAATTATTATGGTTATTATAGATATATAGACATTTTTGGTGTTAGTATTTGCATGTTACGACTAATAATAACATTTTCAGTAGGAGAGTAATGTAATGAAAACGTAAAAAAAATAAACGTATAGTGCAAAATTACTTAATAAATACTGGTTATAAAATATTTAACTTTAACCGCATTGTGTTAGGAGATCGGGTGGTGAAAAATCAATCAATCAGAAAATCAATGTTTCTAAATCTGAAAAACTGCGATGTAAATATTTAAAATATTTTACGAATTTATGTAATATAAACTAAATTAAAAAGATGCACGTTTTCCATTTAAAATATTTAGTTCATACCAGTGTTATACATTTTTCATTCATTCAAAACAGAAAATGTATATAATATGATTATATACCTTTTACATTTGGACACATATTTTAGCAATTGTCTCTGTTTTATAGAAAATATTGTATATAAGTAGATTACTGAAAATTCCTAATTCAATAAATAATTTTTGAACATGAAGAGAGTGGGAGTATCGATTTTCAATGACGTATTCGTGATAACAATTGTCTATTCTAAAAAAATTTAAATTATAATTTTGATACAATCATAGGAGCCTGTAAATTGTATACAGTGGAGAGTCGAGGAAAATTGAAAAAAATAAACATTGTTCAAAATTTGACACATTTAGCAAAAATAGAACCGAACAAAGATGTCAGTAAAAATGTATGTCTAATATTTTTTCAACACTAAGACTTATATAACTCGCCCCTGTTTGGCGGTATGAAACTATTTATATATCTAACTGTGATAGATAGAATGGTGACTAATTAATTTAGAATTCCATTAATATATAATTAGTATTGATTTATTATTAGTAATAACTACCTCATCTTATATGAAACTATATGCTAAATCGTAACTTATATTTACATGCCTTTAAGTTTGTGAATATGTGTAAATACATCATGACATCACACAGATATCATGACACAACACGGATATCATGACATCGCACGGAAAAGCTAAATATAATAAAATTCCACGAAAAGGGTATCTTTACCTAAATTTAATTTTTTCCACGGTCATCCATTATCTACTAAAGTACGAATATATTTGTATCACGATGTTTACGTATCTCTGAATATTTTTATTCATCTCAATTTTTTCTGAAATTAGCCCAACTGAATATATCAACCACTGTCTTTCATTTCTTCTCCCTTTTTTAATAGACTCAAAAAAAGGAAGAGGTTCTCAATTCGTCGGAATCTTTTTTTTATGTATGTTCAGCGATAATTCTTTGCCGAGTGGACCTATTTTGATGATTCTTTTTTTATTTGAAAGAGAATAGTATAGTCCCAAATAAGTATGATTCGAAAATGAACCATGGAATTCCTTAACAAATGGCAGTATTTCAACTATGATTCTAGATATTTGCTACAGGTAGTTGTTATTTTGCAAAATAACTACACCGCTTACCAGATCAGAGTCTGATGATAAATTCTGGATATTAAGAATAGAAATCCATAACGGATATTAGTAAATCAACCGTGATTAAATATATTTGCCATTAGTAGTTGTTACTTTGCAAAATAACTTCACCGTCGACCAGGTCTGGGCCTGATGATGAGTTCTGGAGATGGACAATGGAACTCCATAATGGATGATAGTAAATTGAAAGTGATTCAACATATTTGCAACATACTGATAGTTGTTATTTACACTATCGATCATGTCATAATCTACGACGAGTTCTGGAGATGAATGGTGGAACTTCTTATCGGATGGTAGTAAATCAAATGTAATTCAAGATATTTACTACTGGTAGTTTTTACTTTGTAAAGTAACTGCACCATCTACCAAGTCAGTGTGTGATAATGAGTTCTGAAGATGAATCTACTACCATCCATTAAGAAGTTACATAAGTAACTCCTTAATGGATGGTAGTAGATCGATCGTGATTCAATATAATTGCTACTGATTAGTTTTTACTTTAGTTATTACTTTGCAAAATCTGATATTGGACTTCGAATATAAACAACCGAACTCCTCAAAAGCTAACAACTGACCATTGGCGGCTACATCTACCACTTCATTTCTATTACTTCATGGATATATTTAATATTGTAAGTACATTAAAAGTCAAAGTTTTATATTTACATTCTATATTAAATTAAATTATAAATTTGTTTAAGTTAGTGAGAGCACTATCGATCAACAGTACTCTCATCAACTTCAAAAATAAGTAACTTAATTATGTATTGCAAATAAGTGGAAACTTATTTTGAGTTAATTATTTTTTACTTTTTAGTACCTACCTTTTTTGAAGTCGGTGTTTTTAAAGATATTTTTTTTATATTGATCCTTCATGCCATATTTTTTTAGGCACATTTTGATTTTACCATTCAATTACTTTTAAATAAATTATTGCAGTTATTCATAATATATTGCTGAAATAGTGCGTCATAAATTAAGTCATGAGTGATGACTAAATTTGTATAATATTCTTTTAATAAGAAAGTTTGGTTTATATGTAAACGACCGATAACTGTCAGTTTCAGTTGTCTTTTAATTTAACTCTTTATTATTTTACATCCTAATTATAGTAAATATTGTATCCCAAGCCACAATATGTCGTACACAATAAATTCAGTTCACACATTATACAAATACCTTGCATTTGTATAATTTGATCAAGAAAATTATTTCCTTATAGATCTGTCTTCTGTGCGTTTTACGATCTTTGAGTGTGTAATAAAAACATAGATTTTAATGTATAATCATATTTCTCCTAATTTTAAAGGAAAAATTAGCAATGTCGTCAAAAAAGTATATAGGCGGAGTACACTTCTTTCATTTCATAGCATAAAAGCATAGAAGTCTAAATAATATTTTTAAGCAAAAGTAAGCTTATTAACAGACAGTTATGGTTTCGTTAAAAGCACTTGGCATCGTCTCTGACCTACAAAGCGCAAAAACACGAGGGCATTAAATTTAATGGCAGCGGTACCGGACTTTGCAGAGGTGCAAAGGAAAATAAATGGAGTGGAAATGAAAACATTATGGGTTGCTTTTTATGCAGAAAGTTACTGATTTTCTTTACGTTTATAGTCATTGGAACTGTAGACAAGAATATTATTATAGTACTATTGCTTTTATTTTCTCTGATTCTATATGCCTTCGAACGAACACCTGAGTAATATTACAAGGCTTTAGTTCTTTATTTTTGAGGTACGAAACCGTAAATGGTAATTCTTATATCATGTTAATATAATTTTGTGGTTCCGTAATATATAAAAGATGGACTAACGGACGGATATTACGAAATTAACATCATCCGTTCGTCCATAATAACTCACAATTTTTACGCATTAATAATATATATATATATATATATATATATATATATATATATATATATGTATATATATATATATACACACACATATATATATATATATATATATATATACATATATATATATATATATATATATATATATATATATATATATGAGTTCCCTGAAAGTCTCTGAAAATAATTCAGTGTTGAAACTAAATATCAATGTCATTGATGAAAGTAAATCAAGATCGTACAATGTGACGTCTCATATACGGCTCATATAACAACTTTTTGTACCGACGAGAGTAAAATTTGTACCATTGATATTATATCTAATGAAAACTAACACAAGAAGTTTGTTACAACCATGACAGTAGTCCGCCCTCCATCATTTGCATTACGTTTATGCAGCTCTGTAGGCGGGTGTGTTGGCGGGACTCAGGAAGCGCCATGCACTAATTGCTAGTGATATTATGCCACAAGGATCTCGTAACGGTAGCCTTACCTCAGGTTCATAGAGTGTCTCTTTTAGACTACAGTTAAATCCAATTCTTTAGACTGGATGAAATTTAGATCCAATAATAAAGATAATGGTTATGTTATTATGAAACCCAGCATCGTAACAAATGTGGTTTTACCACAATGAATACCTACTTGGTTTTTTGTATTTAGTCAAAAAATGTACATCCATAATATAATAATTAAATATACTTATTATAAGACACAGTATACTTAATTTAAAATTTTTATTTTTGGAGATTTTTTTAATAGCATTCTTGCTTATATTCTTTCGACTATATATTTTTAGGCACGTAGAATGAGTTTCATGCAATACTGGCTACACTTTACACCAAATTATAATACTCAGAACTGAGTAACAAAACTACAAGGGTAACTTTATATAATACTCGGTAGCCATAATAACTAAACAAAAAATGAAGGGTTCAGCAATTGTTTATATCTTCTGAAATTGTAGACATAAGTTAACCGAAACCATTTCATTTAAGTTCTGACCGAATGCCAAGGTATCTATTACTATCTAGTATTATTTCACATTTTTCAACCAAATCTAGTAGTATTATAGGTATCTAGTATTATTTCACATTTTTCAACTAGATATTTGAAAAATAAAAGAGGAACCATAACATGACATTGTGAAGCTTAACATGAAAATGATACCTCACATTTTTTTTGCAACGGGATATACCTTAAAAAAGTCTCTTTTATAATATTATGCTGTGTATTCATTAAGAACAACCAGATACTCTTTATATTTAATTTACACAGGCTTAAAGTTGCAAAGAAAAAAAGTGTGACAGACAAGAACGGGTAGATGACGGACGATAAAATGAATGTTCAAAAACATGCTTTTCAACATTTATTAAAAGGCGACCTAAGTTGGAAATATTTGACAGTAATTTCTAAAGAAAGACACTTGGAGATTATTCGAAAATATTGTAATACGATATAGTCGTAGTAATTAAACTCTCCCGCAAACATTTGCCCCCATAACCTGGAGTTTATCATAATAATTTAAAACTTAATTGATAATTATTTGATAGCGGCACAAGTTATAAGTATCTTTACCTCTGATGAGCATTATTCTTTACATTTTTAACAAACTTCAAAAAAAATTGTCAATCCGTTGTACACGTTATTTTATAAAAATTCTTCCGAATAGCAAAATTAAAACAATTTGGTTAAATAGAATACATTTTATTCTAACCATTAGATATATATATATATATATATATATATATATATATATATATATATACATATAATGTTTTAAAAAATACACCAGTACACTTCTGTAAAGAGATATTGCAGTATAGACAAATGATGGGTGGGGAATTACAATAACATTTATCGCAACACGTGCTAATTGCTGATTGTTAATAAATAATGGAAAGCCAGGAAATTGATTAAGATAGTAAAGTATAAACAGCGTGAAATAGTCGTTTATACAAATTGTTGTTAAACTCGGAGCAATGTATTATATAGAATACTTCGTATTTTTACTCATATGAACCTAAACAATATTAATTTTAAAACAGCAGACTCTCAAGTCCCATAGTTCAAATAGGCAGTACACCTGCATTCCCAGAACTAAAGAGTTGGAACGGGGAGTATAATGGCATGGACTCGGCTTAAGATTCAAAATGGAAACTTAAAAAGCATAAATCCTCAGATCTCACGATTTAAGCAGGCGGAGTCTCTACAGCTTCGAGATCAAGGAGTAAATACCCAAAGTTTATTGGCAGAGTTTTTACTTGAGAGTAACATTACTGATTTAAAAACCATAGATCTTCAAAAACCGTGAGACTTGAGTCTCATAGTTTAGGCAAGTAGTATTTCCACAGTATCAGGAATAAGGAGTCGGAATACGAAGTTCGATGGCAGAGCCTCTACTTAAAACCACGACACTATTTTATAAAAAAAGGAATCCTCAAATCATGGTTTAGGCGTGCATTTCACCTGCCGTATCAGAGCTGTGGAGTTCGAAATTCAATTATAGAGTCTTTACTTAACATCCAAAACACTAACCTAGAAACATCAGATTTTTAAATCTTAGGATTTAAACAAGCAGTACCATCGGGACATTAATTTAAAAGCAGCAGATCTTCGTGACTTATGGTTTTGGTAGGCAGTACTCCTGCAGCATCGGGATTAAAGAGTTGCAATCCGGAGCTTAATGCCAGAGTTTTTACTTGAGACTCAAAACATTATTTTAAAAACAGCAGATCGTTAAGTCTGGCAATTTAGACAGGCAATACCTCTGCAATATCAGGACTGAGGAAATATAACCAGGAATTCAATGACAGAGTCTCTGCTTGAAACCTGTAATACTAATTTGAAAACAACAGTTCTTCGAATTTGGCGATTTAAGAAGGCAGTACACCCGCAACATCAAAGTTTATTGATAAATGTCGAAATCTTATTTTATGTACTCTTATATAATTACCCTATAACTTTTTGCTATAAAGCAAGCGAGTCCAAACTCTATTTGTTTATTCCTCATCAATGAAGAGTTTTTTCCGGTTTCTTTATTGCACACGATTTTATTATGAATCAAATTTATGTAGCCCTTAATCGTGTCTTTATGGATTACCATTAAACCTATACAATCTAAACTCTATCACAATATGTAATAGTATACAACGTTAACCTAAAAACAGCAACTGAAATTCATAGATAACTTTCAAACATCTTTTTATTTATACATGAATAATTATATTACCCATGTAAAGGCTTAGGTTTTATGATGTTAGGTTTTCTGTCGTAGTATAATAATATTAAGATATTTTTACATAAGAATGTTAGTTTTTATGATAAAATCGGATGATTTTTATGATGTAGGTATCCTTCGTCATAGAAACCTTCGCACCTTGTAACACATCTACAGTAACTTTCTCAAATCTAAAGAGAGTTCTTAAAATGACTTCCTTGAATTTAATTGCCTATAAAAAAACAATTGTTAATACGACACAGGTGTAAAAAGTACGTCAGACTAACAATCCCATGTTTTTATTTCTCGTGCATTTTATTTGAACTTATTTTGAAATAAATTAAAATTTGGTAAGAATCTGATTATGGAAATTGAAGACACCCCCAAAATTTAACAACGCAGATGTCACGATATCTGCATTGATAGCACTAATGGGCTAACTAATAACTCTATGTTTTAGGTGATTAATTAATCAAACGATACGTTCAATAATTTTAATTATTTCACGGTCTATATTACGAAAGAGAATACAAGACCACAGAATTTCAACTAGTGGATAAGTTGTGCTTGCATATGTCCATTATCGATATTCATTTTGTGATATATACATAGATCAAAATATTTCAGATAATAATAAAAAATACATAATAAAAACTGTTTCCAAATCACATTAAAATTAAACGCTACAATGTTCTTCTGGTAATTCATAATTCCCATCAAAATAATGGACGAAGAACAAAAGCATCGGATCGTAAGTCAAACGTGTTTTGCACTTCTTTATCGTATTAAAAAAGATAGCCTTATAAGCTATAAAATTTAAAAAGCATTTTAAATACTATTTATTTTTACTTAAAAATTACTTTAGGAGTATATAATAAGGTGCGTCTACTTTTATGACTTCTAGGTTAAACAAATTATTAGATATACCCCCTCGCTTCTAATTTCCAATTGATGATTTAAAAACTTTTAAGTATTTTATAAAATATATACCTTTAATATGCATAAATACTCTTATGTAAATATTCTTATATTAACATTCTATAACAAAAATATGAACACTATTTTCAAAAGTTCGCGTTTATGTAATTAAATTATTAAGGATGTTTAAAAGTTATCTGTGAATTTGACATGTGTGGATGTGCGAAAAAAGTACTAAACTACGTTTGTTTTAAACACAACAACGATGGATCTAACGATTTTGCGTCAGAAATTGAATAATCGCGTGCAGCTGATTATTATTATTTATTTATTTACCATAAATTCATAGCTATAAAGAGACAAACAAAAATCATGGAAAAAATGTATAAATATAAAAAGAAATCTAAGGGGATGACAAAGATTCGATAAAATTATAACAGATTCTCATATTCTCATTCAACACAAATAGTCACATTCAGGTATACTCGCGTTGACACAGTTAACAAGTTATATATTACGACACTGCAGTACCAAGATATAGGTCAGTGCGAGATGGAGGCACTTTGAACCATTTGCGCTCGCGAGCGCTCATATATTTGTATGGATTAAAAAATCGTTTGTGATTTCCTAGTATAGAAAGAAGTCCCTTAGCCATACATTTGCGCATAAACGTAAACATGTCGATAGTATTTACTTCCATCTCATTTAAATTGTCACGCCCAAATCCGAATAGTGGTAGCGTTGAATGGCTGTTGAGAAAAAACTATTTACTGCTGGTCGCTTCCTGTTAAGCGAATTTTAAATGGACCGTGAAATATTGTCCTCTCAATTTTATGCGAATGTTCGCAAGGCGCAATTTTATTTCGTGATTTATTACTTCGACCAATAGATTTTTGTACGATAAAATTTCCCCACATATATGAATTCTTCCCACATATATGAAGGGTAACTCACTCAGTTGCAACCTCGAACACTGCTGTTATACTATACATTTATTTTAATTCTGAAGAAAGTTCATACTCTTTGATTTTATGTTTGTTTTCGATATTAAGTTTGTTTCATGAAACAAATATCTATCAATGTAGGAACATTTCTCAGTGTTTCTAGCTTTTGTTGTTGATGATTTATCAATTGACTACTTCATTACTTATATTTCTGCAGCTTTTTTAAGTCTACATTCAAAAAAAGAAGTAAAAGCTGGGAAGGTAAATCCTATTGTTACATTTGAGGTTTAGTGTTTCTAAGGCTATTTGATATTAAAAATTTGTCTTAAATTTTTATTATGCTCACCGTCTAGATTTTTAATTAGGCTACCATCATAAAATAGAGTCCAATAATTATCGGACTCACTATATTTTATAATGGTATTATTATGGTATATTTTATAAAGATTAACGTAGGTGATATTTTCAACCGTATTTCTACGTACATATCGGACATTCCTAAAGTTTTCGCAATTTGAAATATAAGATCGTAAAGTAAAATATCCAATTTATAAAGTTTAGAAAAGTTAACGTTAAAACGATTAGCGTTATTTCTTTAAACATAAATTAATATTTTCAAAAAGTTAACTACGCTTTTTTCAAAACTTAACAAAACGTTTCTTAATGCAAAATTAAGTGGTAGGTGATAACTATATGTCTATCTTATGAGGAAGAAGTGGGTTTAATTTCAATTCAATAAAAAATTATAGGTTTACTTTCAGAAACTTAAATTTGGGCAGTTTCATCCTAATGCAAAGAATAACCAGTAAGAAACTATTGATTATTTTTCTATTGATTTTTGGATATTTAAAGCGTCTACATAAAGAAAAGCGAGACGATTAGGATCGCTATTTGTGGTCAGCGGATTTTACTTTTAAGTCAACTGACAATACCGTGGTAATCATTCTTATCTCTTTAATGTCAAACATTTCAAAATATTTAATTATTTTTTTTACAAATATTATTCACGGTCATAAATAAAATCAGGGTGAAAAAGTAATTGTCTCTGATAAATATATGGAGATACATTACGTTTTAAAAACCATCTGTAAAGTAATTTGTACTAGTAGGCGCCATCTACTTAAATTATAGTCTCAGCCAAACGTAATTTTCCTTTAGATATATAATTTATTAATGTTCAAACTCTCGCCGGAAATCAAACCCATGATTACTTAATTAGACGTTAATGCCTTGGCCACCGTACTACAGGTCGGATGAATCATAAAAACATTATATTCTGTACGAAATCTTACCACTTACCTGTCGTTCCATTGTGTCCATGCCATGATGAATGGCCTGAGCACTGATGTTGGCTGGTTTGCCTGTAACTTACAAACCAATGTTTAGAGAGCTCAGGCATCAAGATTAATGCCGATTCAATTAAAACAAAACTTCTGCAGGAAGTTCATTGCTCTGACAGCTCATGGCTCTTCACAGAAAAAAGGGCCAGTCAATCTAACTATAACAAAAGCCAATAAAGGACCTTGATGTTATAACCGCAATAAGCATGGACATTATGCTAAGAACTGCTGAGTTTGGAAAAAGAAGAACTTGCTCTTAACTTAGTTATTTCGGAATGCATGTTCTATTATTTATGTATACAATAGTTTTTTTCTCTATCCATTAGGTCGAAATATACGTACAAAGTTTTCTACAAATATTAATAGTTTTTATTTCGAACCAAATCACCTACACCATGATTTAAATAGGCAGTAGATATGGATAATGTTTTGAAAATATTAATAACATACCTGAGAAAATCATATTTTCAATTTGAATTCAAGTATATGAACGTTCATTTAATTGAATTATGGTAACGGTCAGCAGAATATTGTTATATTCGTATTTGGTGAAAAGTAAGTTCTGGATAATTGAGGGAAAAATCAAATTCTTCAAATATGTTAATCCTTTAAATACAAATAGGGGAAAGTCGGGTATATCGCACCACTTTTCACTTTAACTCAAATATTTAGTTACTAATTAGGTTTACAGTAATAATTGTACATTTTAAGTAAAGTTTAACATTTTGGCTACCACGTAAATCGAAATAAATTCTATTTCTGTTCCTTGACAACCTATAAAACTACTTTTTTCGGATAGGCTGCCATTAGTACGATTTAGTCGACCAGTTGTTTTGATCGTACCATTAGTATTTAAATCGTACCATCGGTGTTTAAATCGTACCGTTGGATAAAACAACAAAAAAAATCTTGAAGAAAGTATTTATTAAAGATACTTTAATGAACATTTTACAATTAATAAGAAAAACATGATTAATAAAATACTAAATCAACAAAACAAAATCATGTTTACATATAAACAAGGGTAAATGGTTATAAACATATTTATCTTTAATAATAAACTTAGAAAACAGGAATAATATCTTTAACTAACAGTTATATTATATACTAAATGACAAGCAATAGGTATATCTTAATGATTTGAGTATGAGATCAATCAAATAAGTAGATAGGTACTTATAGGATTACCTATACCTACATTTACATTAACCAAATAAAAATCTAATAATGATAAGTGAAATATTTGTAATGACTGTCTCAGATAATTTATACAGTAACTTTATTGGAGACAACCATCACAGATATCTGGATTAGAGGTACATGTCTCATGAACCCATCTATGGCAGCAAACACATTGGATCCATTCTACTTTTTGGACCCTTTTTATCGTAATAAGAACGATTGCACTTTGCACATATATTTTCGAGATCAGAATCAATATCGGCATCGTCATCCGATTCCAGGATAATTTTATCATCGCTGTCGTCGCTGGTGGTTGTGGAAGATGATCGCTTCCTTTTTCCACTTTTGTTTCGTCCTTTGGTCTTCTTTAATACCTTATTTTCTTTGTCTATTGTTTGGTCTTTCTTAGGTTTACAAATCTTTTCTTTTTTGACATTTATTTTCTTTTTTTTTGATGTCTTTTCTTCTAGTTGATTTTTATATGGACTTGATGTGATTTCGGCAGCTTTTTGATTAGTGGTTTTTCTCTTCAATGTATTTTTAGATAGTGGCGACAACATTTTATTGTTTTTGTTATAGATGTAGTGTCCAATTCTGTATTTTTTGACGTAGATGGTTGTACATGTATTTCAGCTGCGGTAGAAATGGAAGGTTTATTTTCGTCATTTGCCTTTTGTACAACAGATTTCTTTTTTGTTTGGGTTCATCTATTTTCTCTAAATCTGCAACCCTGATTCGCTTTCGTTGCTAGAATTCAACGTATTAGCATTTATAAATTATCAGCTGCCTCAAACATATGCCCAGGAAAAGTGTGTCTATTAATTAACCAAACTCCGCTTGTCTTAAACCCAATCACAATATTGCTAATTACTGCTGCCCTTTCATAAGCATCACCAAACAATTTAGCTACTTGATATTGCGTTACTTGTCACCCAGGATTTGTCCTTAACCATTTTTCTGAACTTTGGATATAATAAGTACTTAGTGGTTTGAAAAAGGAAACGTTGAGAGGTTGGAGTCGATTTTTAGTATGGCCTGGAAGTTGTAACATAAATATTCCGTGAGCTTCCGCCAAATACAAAGCTTCAATATTTTTTGAATGCGTTGTATGGCCATCGAGAAGCAGAAGAACTTTGTTCTCCAGTGAGGGTTTTAAAGTTTTTATAAAGTGCTTCAACCATTCGACGAAAAGAGTTGTATTAATGTAACCACTTTCAGACACAGTAACGATACTGCCTAAAGGAGCACCATCTGCCAGTTCAGGATTTTGTCTCATTCTTTTAAATATAAGCATTGATGGAACAAACTGGCCTGATACGCTAGCGCAGCATACAGCGGTGGTATTCACACCTCGTTCTCCACTAGTGGTCGCACCGATTTGCTTTTTTCCCTTTAACCCAACAATTTTTTGAGCTTTTTTTTGAACTGTGGAAAACCCACTTTCATTTACATTGAATATGTTAGTGGGTGCTATATTATTTTCACCAACAATATTTTCTAACAAATCAAACAATTGAAAACATTTTCTTTGTTAAATCCTTTTAATCTGTTTAGTGATGTGTTTTCTGGTTGTCTAACACTAAGCTCTGGGTGTCTTTTCATAAATTTGTAGAACCATCCCTTACCAGCTGTGCGCTTCTCTTTGTTAAAGTTGTTCGGAATATTGTGGATTTCCTCAATTTCGTATGCAAGATGACGAATGTTATTTATCGTTAGACCAAACATGTGTCTTTCTAGTTCTAGAATGTGTTGAGCTAACTTATTTTCAATATCAAGATCAAAAACGGCAGGTCCACCGTTTTGAATTGTATCGTCAACCGCAATCTTATTTCTTTTCTTAACGTGTCGCAAAATTGTGGGTTTTGGAATAGAATAAGTTTTTAAAATTTTGTTTAACCCCATTTCTCTTTTTTCGTATGCCACAAGAGTCCTTTCTAAATTTTCTTGACTCCACTGATACTATTTCCTTTTGGCATTAGGATCCGTCATCTAAAACAATAAAAAAAACTTTTCATTTTCAACGACTCATATACAATTTTAGACAAGGGTACTAAGTTGGATTCGGTAAACCGTACCAGTACGATTTAATGAACACAATAATTTAAGAAAAAAAGTAATATTACAATATAACCTCAAAACTAAGACATGCCAACCAAAAATACGAATAATCGAACTTAGATTTGTAATCAAATAATGTAGACCATACAGTCCTTAGTTACCTTTATCATTAGTTATATATATCCTTACAAATCACCACGATAATTTACATCAAATATCATAAAAAATATTTTTTTCGCTCACACACGCACTTTCCTACAGACGCCATTTGCGACTGGTTGATTGGTAGTTGGCGGCACCGGAGCTCAGTTTAGTGGTACCAGCATTGAAGTAATTACTTATTTTGTGAGAAATTTAGAAGTAGTACGATTTAAACGACGGTACGATATAGCCGACTCTCCCGTATATTTACATGTATTACTGCTTACTTGATTTATAATAAAACGAAATGAAAAATTTACTAGAAATGGAATAAAAAAATTACTCAGGTATACGAATTTCATGAAGAAGAATTATTTCATAGAGTTCTATAACATTTGACACAGATATTTATTTATTACGCATTTTGATTCCTCCGTTAAACTTTGAATACTCCAAAAATTTAATAATTATTCCTTTAAGTAAATAATAAAATAAAGATATTTAAGGGAACTAGTAACCTATTTCAGAAATAAAAAGGCTAAATATTCAGCTCTAATAAACTGTTTTACGAAATCAAAATTTTTCGTGTAATTTCGTTAAATCAAATGAAATAATATCAATAATTACTATACGGAATAAATTTGTGTCGTATTTCAAATAGATAAATACACTTAGGCTTGTTTGTATATGTAACTAAAAAAAATACGGAGACATTTTGAAGCACGAGTCGATGTGATAAAATATGAATAGTGTCAGGAAGCCATCATTTTAATCGATGTTAGCATCTTATTTAACTGTGTTAGGTTATTCTTGCTTTAACACAAAATATAAGGCAATTCAAAATATTGTAATAATATTATTTACCTGTAAAAGTAATAAAATAACTTGAGCTAAAACTAATTTTTTTAATGGCCACTTTAATTAATTTGAAAGCCGTTGGATTGGAGGATTTGAAAAAGAAAATTAAAAAAAAAGTATATATATATATATATATATATAAATATATTTATATATATATATTATATATATATATATATATATATATATATAACATGGAAACTTTACAAGCTAAAGCTATTTCTTAAACAAATAAATATTACTTTTCTAACGTTACCTTAGCGAACATACTCTAAAAACACATAAAACAACATATATAAGTAACATTGACAACTACAGCATTGGCGGTCAAAACAATATTTGTACAAGGAAAATAGGTATAAATTGTAAAACATACATATATAATAAAAAAGCAATGAAAATGGTAATAAAAGGAAACCTTTTTTTTAACTTTATAAGAAAGAGCTTTTCCTATACCATAACCATGCAATAATAAAGAAAATGTTAATTTGGGTTATGAGCAATTTTCTCTACTTTAAATTTTTAAATCTGATGAGTATGTTCTTAATAATATTGTTTTGACCGCCAATGCTGTAGTTGTCAATACTATTTAATGATCCATAACACAATTTCAGATGATTTCAACTTCCTTTTATTGTTTTTTTAATAGATTCTTGGCTTATTTTGTGATTTGTATATGATCCCCCAAAAGTGAGATCTGCATTAGCTTTTGGTAGAAATAGATATTTAAATTTTTTCAAACCAATTTTCTGACTTAAATTCTCATTTCTTTTTAGGAGCATTATTTTTTTTATTATTTCATAAGTAATTTTTTGAGTGAATGATCCATATTAAAAATGTAGATCTGCATTTTTTGACTGAATAGCAATATTATTTTGAAAAGTACTATTTTATATCAAAAGATTCCTTAAATTAAGCATACCCTTATACTTTTGTTTTTATTTTTTATTAATTTTAGGTGGAAAATTATGATAATTAAAATCAACAGTCAAATTTAAACTAAAGTATGATTTATTGATTTCAAAATTTCAAATATGATAATTCTTTTAGTTGTAGGAGGGATATGTAAATGTAACAAATTTCTACATTAATAAAATTTGTGATAGAATATATCAAGTATTCTTCCAGTCTAGTTAAAAATGGTTCGCATATTTTTCCATGTTGACATTCTACTAGTATGCACCACTGCCAATATAATATGTATTTTATTGATTATGTATTTATTATCAACTTCCTTCAATGTCCAACTACGCGAAAACTTGGAACATTCATGGAAATAATACTCGTATGTAAAAACTTTTTTAGAACTTATTGAGGACTATGTGTTTATTTAGACAAAATAGTAGGAAGAAATATGGAAATCTAAGATTGATTCTGACTACCAAATATACGCATAGGATTCTTTCACGTAAATATTATTCGAGTAAGTAAAGTAATGTAAAAAATGCACGGTAAAGTATTTATTTATTTATTTATCTACTTGAATGTACATAATTGATACACGTGGAAACTTATTGCTACAAAAGCAATCTCTTACAATCAACCATGACATCTGTCCAGCCCCACTCGACGAACGGCGCCGCGTTGTCAAAGGCCGTATGCCTTGTTATCAACCCAACACACCACGGTGACGACATCGCAAAAAGACATGGCAGCAATAATGTGTTAACAGGAGTTAAGACAAACGAGAAAGTAATTTACAATGACAAGATTCCATTGTAGTTTTAAAATACTTAGCTCCATTTTTATTTTCATTTTTTGACAAAGCAGGCTATAATTTCATATTCACGTTTAGGTAACATTTTATATCAAAAACTTTAGCAATAATAACATCAAAATTACTTATTCCATTTTTTAAGTCTCTTTACAGTTTACACAGGCAAATCTTATTTTTCAGCATCATATATGCTCTCGCCACTGGTAATATCATGTGCGAGAAAGGTTAAAATCACTATTATCAGAAAGCTAAAATCAAGATTTTTATTAGAAATTCTAAGTAAGTTTTGAGAAAATACAGCGTTGTAGCTTACAAGTTCGCTTGAGTTTCACCAAATAATACAAGATTGATGTAAAGTAAGTATATGAATAAATTTTATTTACTAAAAGATAACAGGAAGACTTTTATCTTTTCACCAATAAAAACAAATTATTGAGCACTCAAGATACATGGCGTGGATTACATAAGTTAAATGATATTGTCCACCTTAATACAGCGACTTGGCGGAATGATGGCAGATTATATTTTTTTTGTGAAAGCTTATGTCTGTTAATTAAATTTCTAAAAAATAGTTAGTTTTTCATAATAATAATATACACATATAATAAAAGTGTAGAAGTGAAGACATTTGGGAAAAAAATATTAAGGGTTACATGATCAAAGTAATAGAGCACGAAAATATCGTTTTTTGGATTTGTTCGTTTGTATCGTTTTTGGATATCGGAATGGTGCACTCAACTCAATTCACGCATCACGAAAGAATAATTATAACTATTTTGATAAAGTTTTTGCTGGTCGATATGGATGGAGCTAGGGTCACATTTATTAGGAGCAAATAGTTTAGAAATAAAATAAAATTTGCATGACGAAACGTCTACATATATATATATATATATATATATATATATATATATATATATATATATATATATTTATATATATATATATAGACACACATATATATATATATATATATATATATATATTATATTAAAAATTAAGTTGTAACGAATACGAAATTGTAGCTTGCTTTGTCCAAAAATGAACGAAAATCGACTAATTTCATGCTCCATATCTTCCATACCCTTATAGTTGTCGACACGCAACCACCATGGGAGGGTTGGGACTTTTGTCATGCCCAAAAACCATTCCTCTGTGATATGTAGTTTTGGTTACATGGTGGAATATAAGCACACACCATTCAAGATAAAGGTAAGCCAAACCATTTCAGATAAAAAATAAAATGACTGTACTTAAAATTTTCAAAGAGGACAAAAGTAAAGTAGAACACGACCTTGAAATAAAGATAAAATCTTTTTGCTCTGATAGTAGAAATGAATATTTTAACAAACAGTTTGAAAACTTCAGAACTGTGGAAAATGCTGCAAGAAAACTTTTACTTTCTTCTTTATTCTCTAAGTTCTTCTTTTTCAAAACTCGGCAGTTCTTAAACAGTCTGAGTTCTCTAACCCCTTTGGTAAAGGCATTGTTAAACCTATTATCAGGAAAAATATATCAACTTAGTTTTGAGTCGATGTGGCGTGTCGGAATGCAAACTAGTTAACATTCCTATAGAGGTAAATGCAAAATTTAACAAGGATCCTGTAGACTAAAATAATAATATTCCATACAGGGAATCAGTGGATTGTCTTATATACCTGACACATGTTACGTGACCTGATATCACCTACGCAGTCAATAAGTTAAGTCAAATCTGTATAATCGAGGAAAGAGCCTATAACTACGCTATGTCAAAGAAGACTCTAAAGAAATTATTGGTTATTGTGATGTTGTCTGGGTCAGTGATTCATTGGACAGAAGGTCCTGCACGGGTTACACTTTTTTATTTCAGAATGCGGCTATATCTTGGAATTCCAAATAACCAACTGTGGAGCTTTCTAGTGCAGAAACTGAATACATGGCGATAGTGTTAGTGACTCAGTAAACTCTGTGGCTTCGACAACTACAAGGTGAACTTGGCCAAGATGTGGACGATGCGTTAACCATGCACTGTGACAACCAAAGTATAAATATTTTATTATATTGAAAATGAAGTGGTAACGAATACGAAATGCTTTGTCAAAAAATTAAAATAAAAATGAAGCCAAGTGTGTTGTATCTTCCTTACTACTAAAAGAATTATCATATTTAAACTTTTGAAATCTATAAATCATACCTTAGTTTAAATTTGATTGTTGATTTAAATTATAATAATTTTCTATATAAAATCAATAAAAACATAACAACAGAATTATAAGGGTATGCTTAATTCAAAGAATACCTTAAAATAAAATAGTATTTTTCAAAATAATATTTGTATTCAGTCAAGAAATGCAGATCTACATTTTGAATATAAATCATTCACTCAAAAAAGTACTTATGAAAAATAAAAAAAAGTTTTTAAAAAGAAATGAGAATTTATGTCAGAAAATTGGTTTGAATAAATGTAAATATCGATTACTACTTAAAGCTAATGCAGGTTCCACTTTTGAGGGATCATAAATAATTCACAAAATAAGCAGCGGATAAAAAATAAAAATAAAAGGACGTTCAAATCATCTGGAATTGTACTATGGACCTTTAAAAAGTAATATTAACAACTACAGCATTGACGGCCAAAACAATATTACCAAAAACATACTCATCGGATTTAAAGTAGAGAAAATGACTCATGAGCCAAATTAATCTTTCCTTTATTACTGAGCCGTTGTAGTATATAAAAAGCTCTTTATTATAAAGTTAAAAAACAGGTTTCCTTTTATTACCTTTTTCATTGTTTTTTTTATTATATGCGTATGTTTTAGAATTTATGTATATTTTCCTTGTACAAATATTGTTTTGCCCGCCAATGCTATAGTTGTCAATATTACTTTTTATATGTACGATCATTTGCTTTTATGTGTTTTTAGAGTATGTTCGCTGTCCAACGATTTCACAACGCAGTTGCATAACTATGTGTTCACTTTTTCAAATTAATTAAAGCGAACATTCAAAAAAAAATACTTTTCGCTCAAGTTTAATTTTATTATTTTACAGGTAAATAATATTATCACAATATTTTTAATTCCCTTACATTTCGTGTTCAAGCAAGGATAACCTAACACAGTTAAAATAAGGCACTAACATGGATTAAAATGATGACTTCTTGAGACCGTTTACATTTTATCACATGGTCTCGTGCTTCAGAATATCTCCATATTTTTTTCAGTTACATATTTAAACAAGCCTCAGTGTATTTATCTATGTAAAATACGGCACAAATTTATTCTGTAAAAGAAATACTGATATTATTTCAATAATTTAACAAATTTAAACAAACAATTTTGATTCCGTAAAACAATTTAATAGAGCTGAATATTTAGCATTTGATTTCTCAAATAAATTACTAGTTCCCTTAAATATCTTTATTTTATTATTTACTTAAAGGAATAATTACTAAGTTTTGGGAGTATTCAAAGTTTAACGGAGGAAACAAAATGCATTACAAATAAATATCTGTGTCAAATGTTATAGAACTCTATGAAATAATTCTTCTTCCTGAAATTCGTGTATCTGAGTAATTTTTTTTATTTCATTTCTGGTAAATTTTTAATTTTTTGCTCTTATAAATCTAGTAATCAAGAATAAATGCAAATATATTTATATTTAAACAATTAACATACTACAAGAATTTGATTTTGCCCTCATTCACCAAGAACTTACTTTTCACCAAATACGAATATAACAATACCCTGCTGACCGATACCATAATTCCATTAAATGAAAGTTCACGTACTTCAATTCAAATTCACAATATGATTTTCTCACGCATGTTATTTTAATTTTCAAAACATTATATCCACTGCCTATTTATATCATGGTATTGGTTATTTAGTTCGAAATAAAAGCTATTGAGATTTGTAGAAAAACTTCGTACATATATTTCAATACGTCACACAAGTTTATGGAAAAAAAACTAGCGTACCAACATACATAACCAATAGAACATACGTTCCGAAATACTACGACAATTGATGTGGCTGCATTCTGTATCTACGTATTATACAAGTGTAGTGCCCTTAATTAGGTTATCAACCACCATATTACAACCATTCACAAATAAAAACTTTAATTTAGATTTAATTGTGCTTTCCCTGTGAAAATGTAAACGAATGTCTATATGTTTAGTTTTTGGTGTGTAACAGTCTGTTGATGCCAGTCTGATTACACTTTGGTTGTCACAGTGGATGGTTAACACATCGTCCACATCTTGGCCAAGTTCACCTTGTAGTTTTCGAAGCCACAGAGGAGTGAGTCCTGAGTCACTAACACCGTTGCCATGTATTCAGTTTCTGCACTAGAAAGCTCCACAGTTAGTTATTTGGAATTCCAAGATATAGCCGCATTTTGCTATATCATATAAATAAAAAAGTGTAACCCATGCACGACCTTCGGTCCAATGAATCACTGACCCAGTCAGCATCACAATAACCAGTAATTTCTTTAGAGTCTTCTTTGACATAGCATAGCATAGTCATAGTTAGGCTCTTTTCCCGATTATACAGATTTGACTTAACTTATTGACTGCTTAGTTGATATCAGATCACGTAACATGTGCCAGGTATATAAAACAATTAACTGGTTCCCTGTATGGAATATTATTATTTTAGTCTTCAGGGTCCTTGTTAAAATATTCGTTTCTATTTTTGTTTGTTACAATATTCGTTTCTATTATCAGAGCGAAAAGCTTTTATCTTTCTTTCAAGTTCGTGTTCTACTTTACTTTTGTACTCTTTGAAAATTTTAAATACACTCATTTATCTTTTATCGTCAAATGGTTTGGCTTACTTTTATCTTGAATGGTGTGTGCTTATATTCCACTATGTAACCAAAACTACATATCACAGAGGAATGGTTTTTGTGCATGATAATAGCCTCAACCCTCCCATCGTGCAGTATGGTGGTTGCGTGTCGACAATTATAAGGGTGTGGAAGATATGGGGCTTGAAATTAGTCGACCTCGAAAATGTGTAACTTGCAATATGAACGTTCCAGTTTTTTATTATAAAGTTCTAGAAATTTGCAAAAATTTGTACAATATTATGGAACATTGTCGAATTCTCACACATATTCATTATCCTCACACTTTCACTTTACCAGCAACCCATCCCTTCTCATTACTTTTAACATCAATAATATATTACAGTTTTAAGAACGTATTTGAATAAAATTATAATATATAAATATATATATATATATACATATATATATATATATATAAATATATATATATATATATATATATATATATACATATATATATATGTATATATATATATATATATATATATATATATACATATATATATATATATATATATATATATATATATATATATATGAAGCTTTTTAACACATATTTTTATATAAAAATATATGAGACATAATTAAACGTACGACCAAAAAAATCATCCAGCAAAGCGGGTATATCCTGCTAGTAATAAAGCTACTAGACATTTAGAATTGTTGACTTCGTGGATAGTTTTTTTTGTACATTCAGCTTAACGCATAACAGTGAATGAAAAAGAAAAACAATCGTCGTAGACAAAAACACTTCCTTAATTCTAACGAACGAGTTTATTATTCAAATTCAAGTGAGGTAATTTCAGGTTGTGCCCACGAAAATTCGCTGGAATTCACGTCCTACGTTAATAAGACATTCTCCGAAGCGACACAATTCGTTTTTTTTTCTTCCACTTATGAAATCGGCCGCGATTTAAAGTATATTTAATTTATAGTTACGTTTATTATTAAGCTGGCATCCCATTAGAGTTTAGTTCTCACATTTTATTCATTACATTTATTTTACAAACTCATATTCTAGTGTAAAATTTGCTTCACGATAAAACTCAATATTAAGAGTATGACAGTACTTAAATTTTAAAATATTTTGAAATTTTTCCTTATGGAATCATTTTTTTAATTTATTGTTAATTTTTTTCGAAATTCCGAAAAATACTAAAATTAATAATTATTTTAAAAATAATAATTCGGAATTATTATTTTAAAAATAATAATACAATATATGACCTATACACACATATAGTTCGTTTTGTAATAAGTTAGGCAAAGATATGCATTGGCCAAAAGAACTAGAGTTGAATGGGAAAAGGGTAGTGATAACGATTAGAAATAAAAAGAAATAACTCTCTCAGATGAACTACAATGCAATCATTTTATATTTTTAAGATTTGCTTTATTGTATTTCACCATTTCTCATTAAACAGAGTCGTGTATTATTGAATAATGTTAAACGATTTACATGCGTATTGTATTGGTTAGTCCAATTACATAATCTGAAGTCAAAATTAGCCTACTGTAGTAAATGACCTAGTAAAAATAAAAACGCAAAAGTTTGCCTAACCATAGTATTCTATCTGCTGGTACAAAATTGGAATATTCCGTAAGAAATAAATTTATATAGTTTTACTTAAAATATCTATCAAGCACGGGTATTCCGTACAGATTTAGGCATTTATAAATATTTAAGAATAAACATTTATTCGCTAATATTAATTTTTCACAACGCAAATATATACCTTTCACGAGCATTAAAACGTAGAGTATAATTTAAAAATTATAACATTAATGACACAGTTTTGGCCTACAACTTTTCCATGGGTTTTAAAACCCTAATTGTTTTTTAAATTTTCATGTCTGGTAATTTCGGAAATAATGAAGGATATACTTATTTGCATAATTTTCAATATATCCGTGAAGATGTACTAAACATTATAAAAAAAATAATTTGGGGCCCTTATCCTTTAGCCTTTTCAAACGATACTCTATACTATATGGAATTAAAAAAAAATTTTTTTTAATATTCTCCCCTCAAAAATTTCAAACTTAAAATAAAAATATTTCAAATTTTTTAAAATGTTAAATATTTAGGTACGCGCGGGATTATTGTATTTAGTTACGCGATTATTATTCAAATGTCGATTTTTGGGCTGAAATGTCAAAACTTTAATGTTTACCAATCGAACTGTTTTACGCTATCAACGGTATATGCGTATTTCTACCAAACTATAAGTATCTAATGTTAAACGCGAGACATACCGATAGATAATGCGAGATAATAGGTACACTTTGTGAAGATTTTTAAGATTTAGTATTTAAAAGAGAAAAAAATTGCATCATTTGTAAAATTACTTACTTGTCCGTTTTTCGGTCCCTGTGTTACAAATGTTTTTCTCAGACACCATTTAATGTGGAAACTTGAAATTTAAAATATTGATAAAAATAATAACATCTATTCACACTTCATACAAAATAATTAACACTTCAACAGTTTATATGAATATCACAAACAATTTTTTTCTTTATTTTATGAAGATTCAGAAGCGATTTTTTTTTATTTCATTAAACTCTTCTCTAGAGGTATTGATGAAAATTTTCACAACTAAAAAAAATAGTGCGAAGTTAATTTAAAATATAACGTAAAATAATGGCAATAACCCTAATCTGTATAGATTTGGGCCACTTGTGATATTTTTACGCCTATGGAGGATACATTAAGCATTATGTTAAAATGGTTAAAATATCTGCAAACAGTTTAGTAAAGACACTTTGTATCCGATCCCGATTCCTTTGGTTGGATACGACAATTTGTAAGTGCATATGCACATATATAAATATATATATGTATATATATATATATATATATATATATATATATATATAAATATGTGTATATATATATATATATATATATATATATGAGTCAACTTTTTTTCAAGCTGTGTTTTAAGACCATGTTAATGTATATTTTCTCTCATTGTGTTTGTGTAGTGGATCTCCATGAAGTTCTAATTTTAAGAAGAAACAGTGACCATTTCGGGGTTTATTATAATTTTTTTGAGATAAATAGTGAGCATATTATTACCTCTGGTGAAACCAATAAATAAAGTAACAAGATATTATGTTGCGATATTTTTGATTTTATTAAGTTCACTTATATTTGTTCCGCATATTTAGACATTATACTACAGCCAATATTTTTTTTGAAAAATCACTATATTTAATATCTCCTGGCTCACTAAGAGAATTTTGTAGCATATTATTTTAATTAATGACGCCAAACATAACTTAAAAAATTTAAAAAAACATTACTGTGAACTTCTCTAACGACAACAATAAACAAGTGACCAGTTTTTAAAATATTTAGTTAATTATACATGACATATAAATTATAATCGATAAGGATTACTAGGGACAACTAAGTGAGTTAAGAGACAAATTAGTGACTCAAGACATAAAATCAACATTTGACAAAATTATATTATGTTATAAAAGCAAGGACTTGTGAATATTTTTTATTAATGAGGAAATTAAATTTATACTTATATCAGTCGTTAATATGAGACCATTAAAGTTTCTTAAAATTAAATTAAATGCGAAATCACTTTTCAAATATGTCTCTTAGATTTTTGAAATCATAGTACGATTGGCCACGCTTACTTATAATTGCCGGCATTTGAAGAATGTTAACAATGTATGTGGGTAGAATATAAGGTATGTCATTGCAATCTAACGATTGTGCCTTTTTTTACACATCGTAAAAATATGACTTTAATTTCACCATCATCATCTAAAACATCAACGACGCAATCATATCTGTATATTCCTTTGTAGCACCTACATTTACTACCAAGTAATTTCCTTCCGAAATTAAAGTATTTTCCTTGCCATTATTGGCAGTATTTAGATCAGAAAGCCCTAGTTCTGGCTCTTTGTCTGAAGAACGTTAATAATTACATAAATATGTTTTTTTTAATCTGACATTATTCGGACTGACATCTTCCAACAGCAATTTCTCTGGACTTTTTCATGCAGATTATAAGCAAGTCATCGTCAGAATCAAAACGTAGGTTTTGATCTTCAGAAAAAAACGATCTAAAAACATTCAGAACTATTGGCCTATAGTATTTCAGCAGCAAACATTGATAAAAAACACGCTTGCAAAAGCAGCTTAAATTTTGGTATCGCATACCTTTATAAATGTTTGAAAATATTTGGTGTACATCTATTGTACCAACAAGTGGTGTAATTTTAGGAGGAAATTGCCTTGAAATAGTTTTAATATCTTCCGTAAAAATGACGTAAAGTTCAATCTTATTCCGATCGTTTAGCACCTCATAGAACTATTCAACAGATGCAATATCCACTCTTGCAGTAACTATATTGTCGGCTGTTCTTTTAAGGTAGCCACCAATTCCACTAGCATAACCTTTGCCGTATCCTGCTTAGAAGAAAAACTATGTCATTGTCGTAAATCCGAAGCCAAATAATTTTATTTTTATCTATGCTGACTGAAAAGTTCACCAGTAAAAATTTGTTGTTTTGACTTACGGATGTTTCCTACGTATTTCGTTTAGAATTGGGTGCAAATGAGCCCGAATATCAACTGGCTGATGGCTGGTACTCGATGATATAGTGGAGTAGGATTCAGTTTTTTATTTAATCTTACCAAACTCAAGAGAAATATAAACCACTCCAGTATGTAGCGAAATCTGATTTCTAGATCTATCAAAATGATGAGCTTGTATTTATATGTACGCTTCGTAATGTATGCTTCTTTAAAATGTTAAGCTCTCTATTAAAAATTTTCATTAGGTCTTTGACTGTCCCTGTTTTTACTTGTTTTACATTTTTAATAGCTTTCATTTTTTCCAACTTTCTCACAAAATTCTTCTAGTCTTCCCAATTCGCACCATTTTATAGATTTTTTATCTCTAATTACATAATAGATTATTTCTTTGTTACAACATATAGGGCTAGCAAGTTTGATTCCCTGAATCACAAACTAATGACAAAATAAGATTATTTGGAATGCCTCTTTCGACAACGGGCTTCCTTTTAAAACTTTGTACTTTGTAAATCGAATTGACATAGACTTTACACAAGCATATTTTACGGCCATCTACAGTAGGTCTCACAATGAATATTGGAAAGTTTTGTATAAAATAATAGTAAGAGCATTTAGTTGTAGGGTTTTCTTGTTAAAAGGGTTTCTTGTTTAAAAATATTTGAAAGAACATTTAGTTGGAAGGTTTTCTTTCAATTATAAAATTATGAATATATCTACGCAATTAAAAAAGTATCTATTTTTCTATCAAATATAATTTTCCTACAAAGCAAGAAAAAGCTCAATTCCAGTGACATTTTCATAAATGAGAGCAAGGAGAATAGGCCTTCCATTTGAATGTAACAAATAAAAACAATTCAGCATTAGGCAATCAGGAAAGGGCCGTAAATAAAATATAATTCATAATCACAATACAAAATAAACAAAGCTATCTTCACAAATGTCCGGATAGTTTAATTATAATATTTTAATGACTGTTAAAAGTTCATAACTTTTAAGGCACACGGTACAATAAATGTTTAAATCGAAAGCCATTGTCTAATAAGTCTAAAAATAATCTATTAAATTACATTTATCTTTGTTTATTGTCGTCAAAATAAACGTCTTCTTCGCTCCTTAAGAATTTTTTGTGGTTTCTTTAGACATAGCTGCTAGGCGTCTGAGCTTCGTTGGTTAGTATATTTTATCTATGAATGGAAGATGTAAAAGGACACACTCTGCATTTTATTAATCACGCTGGTTCAAAAAATTCAGCAGAAAAAGTATTTAAAAGATTTTATAAAAAATGATCAGATTTTATAATTAAATTATAAGATTTTTTATTTATCTGAATGACAATATAAATAAAACTTTTAAGGAGCTTATACATTTGTTTTTTTTTTCTACGTAAGTTGTTAAGCGAGTGTAGCATCTAGGCAAATACTATACCAACATTTTCTCGTCTCCTAAATATTTTTTTGCTTCCAGCAATTTATCTACCCTAAACCCTTTTGACTTGTAATAGCATTATTAACCAAAATCGTATATATAAATACATCGATAGTTAAATATCGATAGTTTTGAATAATCGATTAACATTGCGTTAGTTTTAGAAATTATACAAATATGATGTAAATAGGGATAAGTTTATTATACAGAGTATACAGCAATGGTTTTATTACCAGACACATTGTGAATAAACTTAGAATAGAATTACATTACATATCATAATAGGTAACATCCAGGTAACATACACTATCCAACTGTTAAGATTGCGTACAGATACTTTTTTCTCATAATTGGATTTTAAATTCCTAACTTTTTTTAACTTGAAATAAAATTTTGCATGTGTAACTGTAAACTGATGTTGTCGGCTTTACAAACATTCCTTTTTAATTAATTACTCACACTTATTTTAGAAGAAAACATCTTTGATTGTATTAAACTATCTTGATGATAATTATATTATGTATAGACAATAATTTTATTTTTCTAAAAAAATAAAAATTTTAAATTTATTAAATGTTTGGGAATATCAAAAATGATGTAAACCATATATTTCTTAACCCCTCCAACAAGCAAAAATGCTATTGCAGATAGCCTACTCAAGTATCATTCTAAAATATATTGCAAGAATAAATGCTACAACACACCTCAATGGCTTCACCGCTTTCCTTTCTACTTTAAATATCTTTTCAGGAAAGGACCTTATATTTCACAAAGGAATGTCGTCAGGAACCAATTATATGCATAGGTCCTCATCTTCTCTTTTACGAAATGTTCTCATGAATGTGAACTACATCAGCTTAGAGTGCAGGTTCGCTACGAGAATCTTTTCAAGAAACTGCGTTCATCACTAATCCACGCACATGAAAATAGCCTCCTTGTGATTTATGTCTACTTAATTACCGTAACTTAACAACCAAGATGTTTATAACGTCACGTTTTGTAATAAATTATTCTGTAGTAAGAAATCTTCGGGAAATTTTAATATTGTAACTAACTTCAAATAAAGTTGTCTGTCTGCATACCTATCCTCCAAGATCTTAGAAAATTTTAATATACGTAAATTATTAATGAAATAAAAGATACATTTTATTATATTTTGTTGCGAACTAAGATCAAAAACCGACGTAATATGAAAGATAATATTAACAATTATTATTTGGGAATAAGCTTTATTATGTATGAAATAAAATAATTTTCAAGACAAACGACAATTAAATTATAAATTTGGTTATTATTATTTTCTTTGGTCTATAGAGGGTAGCGAACATTTAGGACGGAAGCAGACAAAATAATATGATTACAAAAGTATCTTAGCTTATTATTTTCCTTGTAAGCAAATAGGTTCGTCTTAATAATCGATGTAATAAACATATCGCTATATTAGTTAGGGGTGATTATTAATAAAACAAATTATTACCACTTGATTTTAAGATATACTGACATAGGCGAAGAATGATTTCAAAGTGCAACCACAAGCTATATAAACAAAGATTGTCAGTCTTAAAATGTATTATTCTGCTAAAGTAGTTTTCATGAATTATCGCAAAGACAATAAGTTAAAAACTAAATATTCCTGAAAAGAGAGATTATAAATGTATTACGTGTTAAGGTAAAGTATCGTTACATGTTATTATACTGTATTGTTGGAATTATTTATTTATACTTTATTATTTCTATAGTCATTTTATTTGTTTATGCTACATGACTCTTTAAAATAGTCTAAATGACTAAAGAGGAAAATTTAGTTTTTTGGAAAACTGGAAACAATATTCGCAATATTAGACTAAATATTTCAGAATTTCCAAAACTATAGTTTAAATAAAATATTCTTATGTATATTAAATAATTTTTCAGATATTACAAACCCAAGTGAAGTTTAAAAAAGCCATTATAGTGAAAATAAATAGTAGTAAATTAATTTGTTTCACATCTCTAGTAAAATCTTATTTAAGGTTTCTCCATTACGCAAGGAAGTATGTAGGACATTTATACAGTTTATTCATATACTTTGTAAGTTTTTTAATACGTGAAATTCCTTTGATATGACTAAAAAAAATGTAATATCCGTTTTTGTTCGAAACAGGAAATAACAAATTTCTTCATCCATACAACCCATAAATTATTTAGAATATTGAAATTACTTACCATCTTTATACTGATGACTGGAAAAATTGAATTCCTTGCTAATATGTACTTGTTAATCTCAATGGAAAATTTATTTTAATCCATTTACGATTATATAAAATGAGTTATCAAATTTGCTGTATCTGCACAAGGTGACAGACCGGGCTTGGCTAATCGAACCAATTTTTTGATGATAAATTTATGTAAATGATGTTTGGCTCGTCATTAAAAAAAACTCGGAAACATATATTTATAAAAAACTGCTAAATGCCAAATATCCATATCAATCCATTAGATTAGACACTAGAGACGTACAGACAAATATTTTTAACTTATGTTAAATTATAGATAGAAGATTTGCTGTAATATCGATAATAATGTAAAGGTTATACCGATACGAGTATAAATAAATATATCAGACAAAAGTGTATCGTAGCCCACTGAGGAATATGTAAAAAAGTAACAAAAATAATTTTTCTTACAGAACGTTAATATCTCAGACATATTCCTTTAAAATTAATGACTCATTAATTCCACCTTTAAAGGTAATAACGCTTAGAATGAAATCGTCCCCAGTTACAAAGAAAATATTGAGCGTACAGCTTCTATCAAATTTACAAGCGGCTACACGCCGCGCATCTAAAAACGCTCCGACTTTAATGCAAATTTTTTCCGTCGAATAACTTGTTGAAGCGACTTCACTCAGCCCTGTATCAATATGGTGAAAACGATTCTTAATAATCCTGGTTTATATATATCAAGAAATAATTATTTTATATATAAAAACCAGGATTTACATTTACAACATACAATTAAAATTTCAAAAGCTATTGTAATAAATGGGATGTGAAGTATCAAAATATAAGATACAGAAAGTTTAGAATTATTTAGACTTTCTGCTGATATTTTAAGATTCGGGTATATATTTTTAAACTTTTCGTCCCAAAAAAAAATTTCGTATCCTCCATTTCATTATTTTGCCTTTAAAAATTTCTATGTAAAATGTTTCTAGGTTTAAATAAACAAACGTAAAAATTATTATTTTTTTATTAAAACTAGCTTCGCAGAAATATTTTTTATAAATTTTCTTCAGGTCAAAGTGACAGTGTTAAAATTTTTTAAACTATTTATATTCCACTAAATATAATATAAATAATATATACATAGTTTAATACATAGAATATTATATTTACTCATTCTAATTTATTAAAACTATAATTTCTGGATGAACGTTAAATTTTGGTTCAAATTTTTAAAAACTCAATACGTGATTTCGAAATCTTAGATCAAAATGTTTTATATTTTTATGATTTTTATTTATAATTGATTCAAAAACTTACCCCGACTTCTAAAAATGAATATGAGACATCTATTTTATTTCACAGCAATCACTTCAGAGAAAGGAAAGAAATAATAGTTTTATCACTAGTTTAAGCTAATTACATTTATTCACCATTCAGCTCGTTTATGACCTGCCCCCAATTGATGCAGATGATTTGTTTGGTTACGTTCCGTAAATATGATGGTAATCTATGTAATCTATTATTTTGTACCTTTAACCTATTACTAGCTAAAGACATCTATTCAATTCGATGGAAACTGATGCAGTCGACTTCGATACCGAAAAGCGAAATTATAAAATATTTTAAACTGTATACTTGATGCTATTTTCCATATATTGGTAGTCCCGTTGATGAATAAAATGTATTATTGTTTAGATCTTGTCAGGACTTCGATGGAGTCTGAGCAATAAGCTACATTTTAATTTGAGTAAATATGCAATGATCACGTATTCCTCCTTACATGTACTCTGGTCGCGTAGTTTCGAGTTATATGGAATAGCGATCACAAGGATAACATCGGTACGGAATCTTGGAATATTAGTATTATATATGACCATTTCATACTTTACAGCTCTCAGAACACCTATGATAACTTCAATTCTAGCGATAATTGCTTTTTTCAAAATTTGTTTATCGTAGTCGCAGGTACTCATGGTATCACTTTATGCTCTTATCTGTTAGGTGAAAGATCGGAGTCATATTTAATTTCATCTGCATAGAGCACACACGAACATGATGCAGCTCTCACTTTTTTTTTCCACAATATTGCAATTTTTCTGCTCTATTGACTGCTTTAGGAATGCCAGTTGATTGATAGTTCATAATTTATTATTAGTTTTATGTCTAATTTGAATTGATATGCATTTTACTTATGACTACCGCTTCGGGTTAAACTGTAACCTATAGACATGGGGACATTTTTTCAGTAATATATTGTTTACTAAACCTTGCAGTAATTAAATAATATCTATTTTGATACCAAAAGACTATAAATTTTATGTATTTACTGGATAATAGGGGCCGTAATTAAATTAAGTTACCCAAGGAGATATAGCATCATTGAGTGAAAATCAAGAATTTGGTTGTGTAACTTAATCTATAGCTCATCTTTCATAATTACGACGCTAATAAATTGGTCTAAAATAGTCTATGTAGTAATACGTGAACATCGAAAGTTATCGTAGCTTTTGTGGTATTTATTTATTATAAAAGAAGGGGAATGAAACTTACATAATTCGAAAGGTACTGTTGTATGGATGTACAAAAAAAATAAGTTACTTAAAAGGTGAAACAATGGCATTTACATCGCATTGTCAAAAAGGAAAATTCTATTTGCCGCCGTTAACACAGAATATATATATATATATATATATATATATATATATATATATATATATATATATATATATATATATACTGTATCGGAGACTCACTCCAAATGATCAAACTATAAGAATTATTTCAATAATATTCGTAGCTACATCGTTGGCTATGGTTAGTTCTGAATATAATATATCAGATGCACTTTTACATGAAGTACATTTTAAAATGCACGAATTCACTTTGCCATGCGCAGTTATATTTTTATGACATTGACACTCCTTTTAACTATAGACTGCGTTAACGTTAATCGTTTTGTTATTTCTTTTATTGGAACGAAAGATTATTGTGTAATAACTGAAGATGCAAATATAGAAATTTGTATGCTTACCACAGTTATTAAAAATTTGGACTATTAATTTTACAATAATTTAACTTAAACTGATGTGGCCATTATTATCAGCATAGTTGATGGCATGCTACCATTCATAATACACCGATACGTCCAATGCGAGAGAGCCCAGAAATAAAGTTACCATATTACGGCATGCATGTTGCATGCATGACTTTCTATTGAAAACAATTTTAGCCATTTACATCTATCTATTCTAGGGGTCAGAAATGTACCATAACTTATCATTTAGAATCGAACTCAAATTATTCTATAATTATTGGAAGAAGAACTATTTTTCCATCTTTATTTAATGATTCCCCAAGATATATATATCAAAATTATATGGACGCAACATCCATCGTACAACACTTCGGGAAATCTTCTCTATTTGTTACAATGACTTGCAATGGAAATTGTTAACTATATTAATGACAATGAATCCGCTAATTTTCATCCAGAAAGCTAAATTGACAGTATTAATTCACGCGATAGTAAAAAAACGTATTTATGGTAAAGTTGAGGCAATCGTCTATATGACAGAGTTTCAATAAAAGGATTGCTATATGTCCACGTTATAATAATTCGATGTGAAAATAATAAAATAGTAGGAATTGTTGATATTGATTAAGTCGTATGTGCAGAAATTCCAGATATTGAAACACATTCTAAATTAAAACATATGATGCAAAGACCATGTGGTGCAATTAATTAAAATTCTGTTTGAATGAAAGATGCACAAAATATTTTCTGAAAAATTTAATCTAATCGTGCCACACGATAATCATTAATGGATATCAATTGTGTAGACGACGTAATAATGATATTAGCATTGATATTTTACTTGCTAAATTACATCGCCATTTAAATTTTGAAGTGGGCACTGCAGATAGAAGTGATGATAGTTATAAGTACGAGTATAAAGATATATGATAGCGCAACTATTGAATTAGGCAATGAACGATGATGGGAATCAAGAAATTCAGAGTGATGAAGTGAGAATTTTTTTAAATGGTCTTCTTATATCGGATTAACTGAAGCAGTATGACATATTTATGAATTTCCAATGCATGTCCAATAGCAAATTATAATTAGGCTAGATATTCGTATGTTACGTTGACAGAAAGTTTACTTTATAATGGGACAAGGACGAGATGCAGTTGATAATGTTAAACAAACCAAATGATTATCATTCTTTACATTAGATGAAGACATCGAATATTTCATTAAAATTTCACAACATACTGAAATTTCTTTGCACTATGGTTAGATTGTTAATAAGACAAAATGGGAGAAACCGTGGAAATCCTAAAACATAGATGTAATAAGCCATGGAAATATAAGTAACGAACATCATAAGCGAGAGAAGTCATATGTCATATAAACCATAAGATATTGACAATGTAAATCACTTAAGTCATAAGCTACAGACGTCTTCAGGCAATGATAAATTAGGCCATAGGCTTTATAAGCCATAGACATCATTAATCTAAATATTATAAGCTATACACTTCATATTCCATAAAAATCATAAAATACAGAGAGCATAAGAAATAGGTTTCATAAGTCATAAATATAATAAGCCATAAAAAACATAAGCTAAATATAGAATAAGATAAATTAAGCCACAAGCAGCATAATCAATAAGCTGTAAAAATGATGAAGCGTGTACAATATAAACCATAGAAATCATAAGCCATAGACGTCATGCGCCATAGAAATCATAGGCATTGACGTTATAAACCACAAATAAATATGGCAGAAGAAGTATAAGCCATACGCATTATAAGCCATAGATATGACAAACAATTAAATAAAATATATACTTTATAAGCCGTAGATAGAGACGTTATAATCCGTAAATATCATAATCCGTATAAATCGTAAACCATGAAAATCATAAATCATAGATATCTCAATCCATAAACATAGTAAGACCTATAAAAAGTAGATAGAGTAGAAAGAGTAAGACAACGAAAATGATGGAAATCATAAGCCAGAGATGTCATAATCCATAAAAATTATAAACATAAAAATATTAAGCCATAGATGTCGTAATCCATAAATGTTATACAATCTAGACATCATAAACGTTGGTAATCATAAGCTATAGAAATCATTATGATATAAATAATAAGACACAGCTATTTTAAGTCACAGGAATTGTAAGCTAATGATATAACGAATCATGGAAATATTAAATCGCAGACGCCAAAGGAATCACAAGCCATAGATATCACAAACCAGCCATAGACATTGTAAAACATAAAGATCATACTATTGAAAGTATGAGCCATAAAAAAGTCGTAGATATCATAAAGCATAGGAATCATAAGCCATAATGATAATAAGCTATAGAAAATATAAGCAATATACTTCATAAGCCAAAGAAACCATAAGCCAAGATTGACATAATAATCCACAGAAATGATAAGCCATAGAGTCATTATTCACAAAAAACGTGAGCCATGGAAGACACAATCCTTTGCCATGATAAGCAGGGTAATAATAGTCCACAGACAAGTAAAGCCGTAGAAATCCGTCTGGTATAGAAATTATATGAAGTAGAAATCCTATGCCCTAAACAGTATAAGCCGAAAAAAGAAAACCATAAGAATCATAAACATGTACATAATAAGCCATACAAATCACATATCATTTACATCATAAGCCAAATAAATCACGTGCCAAGTAAATCGTGAGCCAAATACATCATAAGCCATAGAAATCCTAAGCCATAGACTTCGTAAGTCATAGAAAGCATCACCTGTTATAAGATGATGAGTTGGTACGGCTGGGTTACATGAGGTGCGCCCTACGACGAGGACCGAAGTTAAAGTCTTGATATGTATTATGTTACTTGTATTCTGATATCAATAAATACGAATTAAAAAATTAAACAATTAAAAAAAGGAACATGGTGTCAGAATAAAAACGATTGACATAATTGATCAGGTTTAAGGATTATTAGAGTATTGAATAAAATTTACAGCTGAAGACGTGACCATGCTCTAAGCAAAAATAGCGGAAACAGATCAAAATACACAGACCAATCAAGGTAAGACATTAGTACAATGTCAAGGACATGATTTATGTACTATGGGAGAAATAAACTTCACAACTCATAATAATGTACTGCTTTGGATAGTATGATGTCAACAATTTATATTTTTTATAATTGCAGGAGACTGAAAAAGATTCTGATTGAAATTTGATTGATTGAATTTTGAAAAATTCATTAATTTTGGGAATGAAGCAATTATTTGACGATATCAAAACAAATTTTAACTACTTTGTTCCTAAGAAATCTATCACAATAGATAATTTACCAAAAAGGGAGGTTAAACTATGTTTTAAATATGGGAATTATCGTGTAAGTTGCAACTATTGTAAAGGTAAAATTAATTTTGCGAAAATGTGCCGGAAGAAAAATAATGCTAATGCAAAACAATCGGCTTAATTATTTGCTTAAGTAGATGAATATGAAGAAAGCTTTTTCATCGGTAATATAATCACAGTTAATACAAGTGAGTAGAGTAAAAATATTTACATGAATAATAAAACAATTAGAGTAAAATTTTACATGGGTGCCCAAGTGAATTGTTTGTCTTTTAGCTCATACAATATATAGGCTTAAATTCTAAGCATTTTATTAAGAAACCAATAAAATTAAATACATTGGAGTTGATATCTGTTAAAGGTACTTCAATTATTGTTATTTATCAAATGAAAAATATTGAATTTGTGATTATAAACACTGATTGCATTACAATATTAGGTTTAAAATCATGCGTTGCTTTTATTCTTATATCTAAAAATTATGTTAAAAAGTTCTAAGTATAGACGACGGTATTTATAAGTGTTTCATAGGATTGGATGTTTTAATAAACGGTATGATATTAAATTACAGAATAATGCTAGTTTTAGTTGTATTCCATTATGTTATATTCCACTAGCTTTAGTTGAAGTAGAGGTCATTCAAAAAAAACCTTAATTTAATGGTAGCACAAGACATAATAGAAAAAGTGAATGAACCAGCAGAATGGATTAACTCAATTGTGATAACTAAAAAAGGTAATGGAAAGTTAAAAATATGTCTGAATCCATAGCATCTAAGTCAATTCATTGTATGTCAACATACATATTTATATACGATTGAAGACATCACACATAAACTATCAAAGTCTAAATATTTTACAAAACTGTATTGTAATACCGGATTTTGGACATTTAAATTACCCTAAAAATAGTTCCAAACTTTTTGTACATTTTCAACTATTTTGGAAATTATCGTTTTAAGCGACCTTTTCGATTGTATGTATTATCAAAAGTGTTTCAACAATCTACGGAAGAAATTTTTAAGAATTTTGAGAGTGTGGAATTTTATATCGATGATTTAATTATATTTGGTAAGACTATTTTTAAACAGAATGAGATTTTATTAAAAGTACTCGAGCTATCAAGTTTAGATAATGTTACAAAATCAGTTTTTCTTATAAAGGAAATTAGTTTTTTAGGTATGTTAATTAATGGTAAAGGAATGAAACTTGATCCCGTTAATATAGCTTCAATAAATAATATAAAAAACATAAAAGACAAAAAAGATGTTAAAAGGTTTCTGAGTATGAAAAATTATTTAAGTAAATATATAAAAATACCATATCAGCACTTTTTGGAGAATTATCAAGAAAGAATATTTCATTTTAATGGAATATTTACCACAAAGATGTGTTTAACAACAATGAAAAATGGTAACTTTTTTGCTGGAAATACAGGCACAATACAAGGATATTTATTTTAACTGTTAAACGTACCAAATTTATAGTAAGTATGTTAGAAAACATAAGTTCTCTCAATGTAATTAAACATACTAAAGTAGCGAGATATGGAATTACTTTAGAATTCTTAACGGAAAATGGGTCTCAATTTCTAATTGATTAATTTAAGAAGTGTGCAAAAGAATACAGATTTAATCAAATTACTTCATCGCCCTACTATCTAAAATCTAATAGCTTAGCAGAAGTAACTGTTAAAATAAGAAACAATATTTTCAAAAACGTTTTCATGGTAATTCTAACTTATACTAGCTACGTTAAACTTAAAACATAGTCCAAAGGAAGGAAATCCATCTCCCGCTTATTTATTAAAATAATCTGATCTGATCAAAATAATAAATTTAAAAAGAGACCTGAAACCACCTATAATTATATAACATAATAATACATTTATAACATAAGATAATATAAGAATTATGTTTAATAAAACGTAGGAAACATACGCCATAAACGTTGAAGCCATATAACAAATGAGATATATTAATTTTAAGCTATAGACGACATATGCCATATAAATTGTTAGCCACTATGTCATTAACCATAGCAATTATATACCATATAAATCATAAGCCACACACATCATATGCCAAATATGTCTTAAGCTATACGCATCATAAAATACAGATATATACTAAAATAACTAAAATACTAAGACATAGACGTTATCAACCATGAAATGCATAAGCCTTAAACGACATGGAAGTCATAGAAGTCGTAAGTCATTTAAATAAAGCATAAGACATAACATAATAAAGCATAACAAAAATAAGCCATAGGCAACATAATTACGAGCCATAGACGTCACAAGCCATATATAACTTAACTGTCATTAGCCACATTCATCATCATTAACCATATACTCCAAAAACCATAGAAATCATAAGCCATACGCATCATAACTATTGGAAATCATAATTAATAAATATCACAATTCATATACACCGTAAGCCATGATAATCACAATTCCATAATAGCTTAAACTATAAACAACTTAAGTCATAGAAACCACAAGACTTAGAAATTGTAAGCCATAGACGTCATTAGCAATAGACATCATAAGCCATAGAGTCCATACAAAATAGACAACGTTGTAATCATAAGATATTTTAAGGCAAAGAATAATAACCAACCTATCTCATAAACCATACAAATCCTAGACCACCGAAATCAGAGCACTAGACACCATAAGCAATTGAATTCGTAATCCATAGACATCATTAGATGTAGATAACTTGAACAATTTGCACTATAAACCACAGGCAACATAAAACATAGAAACCATAACTCACAAATATTTTAAGCCTTAAATACCATAAACCATAGACAAAACAAACAATAGAAATATCAAGCCGCGCACATCATGAACCATAGAAATCATATTCATCGCAATGATAAGCAATAGATATCTTAAAATCATTGGCGCAATGATAAGCAATAGATATCTTAAACTGTACGACACCATTTATGTGAGAAATAAGACACAGAGATCGTAAATCTTAGATGTCATAAGCCATTGAATAAGTCGCGGAAAACATAAGCTTTGGACATCATAAGCCATCGACATAGTAAGTCAAAGAAATCGTAAAAAATAAATATGATTTCTACGTGATACATAGAAATTATAAGTCATAAACATTATGATATAAGCCATAGTTGTCATATACCACAGCAACGATAAACCGTAGAAATAATACACCATAGACGTCATAAGACATAGAAATCGTCAGTCACAAAATCGAAAGCCATAGGCAGTATAATATATATAAATGAAAAGCAATAGGTGTAAAAATTTTATATTTAACAAACAATTGAAGTCATCAGCCGTAGATAAAAAGGCGTATCAATGATAAGCAATAATATTATAGGAAAAATAAATTAAAAACTGTATACATAACAAACCATAGAAATCGTAACCAACACACATTTCAAACTATGGAAATCTTTAGACTTAGGAAACGTAAGCAATAGACATAATTAGCTACAGAAATAATATGTCACTAACGTCATAAGCAATAGAGATCATAAGCCTTGGATATTATAATTCGTTAAGAGGGAAGGTGACAATAATCCATATATATGTTAAGCCAGAAGCATCATAAGACGTAGGCATCATTAACAATAGAAATCATGGAGGAGTCATAAGCAATGGACATTTCAGGCCCAGGAACTCATTAGCCGTACATCATAAACCATAGAAATGGAGAGACATAAAAATCATAAGCATCCCAAACCATAAACATAGTAAGCATAGAATTAATAAACATTCGATATTTTAAGACAGAGTCATCACAGGCAATAGAAAATATAAGCCCTATAAAATATAAGACATAGACCTCACGAGTCATAGAAATTATAAGCCACAGGAATCATAACAAATGGAAAGGAGAAGCCGTAGAAAAAACAAGCATTGACATTATAAGCCATAGATATAGACGTCGTAATCAGCAAAAAATCTAAGCGATAGAAATCATTTTCACTGACGTCACAAGACATGGAAAACATAAACAATAGATATAATAAGCTGGAAATATCAATATCAACCACATAAATTATAAGCGAAAGAAAATAAAGCCATAGAAAATATAATTCATGAACGTTATAAGTCAATGATATAGTAACCTATAGATATCATAAGATATATAATTCTTATATCACAGGCAACTTAAGTCATAGGAACCATAAGCCATGGAAAACGTAAGCCGCAGAAACTAAATGTGGTAGAAACCATAAGCAGTAAAAATGAGTTGGATATATAAAATAGGAATCATAAGCCATAGACGTAATAAGGCATAGAAATCATAAGCCATACTTATCTTAAAGCATAAGCGTAATAAGCCATAGAAAATACGAACCATATTTGTCAAATGTATCGTAAACCATTGAAATCATAAGCCACAAAAATCATAAGATATAGAAAGAAAAAGCAATAAACATCATGAACAATATAAATCACAGGCAATAAACAACAGGTATATATATATATATATATATATATATATATACATATATATATATATATATATATATATATATATATATATATATATATATATACCTGTTGTTTATTGCCTATGATTTTATATATATACATATATGTAATAAGCCGCACGTAATGTAAGCCACAAGAATCATAAACCATAGACTTAATAAACCTTTCAAATCATAAGCTAAAGACATCATAATCTCTAGAAATCGTAAGTTATCGAAATCACAAATCAAAGACCTTTTAAAAGCATAAGTGATAGATACAATAAACCATAGAAATAATATGTCATGAGACATAAAAGTCATAATCATATAAATAATAAGCAAATTATTTGATAAGCTACAGGCATCATAAGCCTCAGACATAAAAGAAAATATAAATCATAAGGCGCAGACGTTGTACGCCAAAACAAAATCCATAGTCATAATAAGCCATGGGTATCATATGCCATAGATATAATAAACCATAGTAAAGGTAAGCCATAGACGTCATAAGCCCCACAAATCGTAAGCCATTGAAATAACAAGTTTAAACATCATAATCTATAAAAATTAAAAGCCATAGACATTTTAAACCATGGCAATGAAGACATCATGTTTAGAAATTATAAGCCATAGTTGCTATAAACCGTAGAAGCGTTTAGCCATAAACCTCATAAATGATAGAAATCACTGGTTACAGTAATATTAAAACTATGGGCGTAATAAGCTATAGAAAGCCTAAGCCGTAGAGGTTACAAGCCAACGAAATCGTGAACCATAGAAGTTACAAATTATTCATATCATAATCCATGGAAATCTTAAATCACAGAAATCTTTTAGTTATGAAAATTGTAAACCATGTAAATCATAAAGTTAAATAATGTGTTGAAAATTGTAGACAAAAGACGTCATAAGCTATAGATAGCATAAACCATAGACATAATAAGTAATATTCATTATAAGTTGTGGAAATCATAAATCATATGAATTATAAGCCATACATACGATAACTCATAGGAAACGTAAACCATAGACGTAATAAGCCAAAGACACCATAAGCCATAGCAACATAAGCAATGTACAACATAGGTCGTAGAAATCATAAATTATAGACATCGTAATATATAAAAATAATAAACCATACAATCCGTAAGTCATAGACCAGAGAATCTAAAACCATAGACGTCATGAGCACGAATAAGTAGCCACACATATACATTAGTAGATTGTCGCAGTTAAATCCTAGAATATTAATAATTGTTTTTTAAATTGTTGAATGGGATTATTTTAAATACGCATTAACAATATAAACGGATGCCTCGCAGAGGAACTTACTATAAACAATAACACTATATTTGAGTCGTTTGTGATTCACGCCTACTAATACTGAGAGTGATTAGTGAACATAAAATCTCTTCGTTCGTGCATAATAATTGAACAATAATAACAGATGTGTATGATAGCAATTGCATTCATAAACTTTCTCTGAGTAAATTTGTTTAAAAGAATTTTGGTAAGTATGGCAGGTGAGTTATAAAACAAGTTATAAAACAAGTCAAGGTTTATTTAATAGTAAAAGGAATTCCACATCTATGGTATAAATTTGACATCTAAATTAGAAATTTTATTATTGTTCATACGTTTTAATTTGAAAATATGTACAAACACATATAAACTAAATTAGGTTTCACAGTCGTTGAAGATTATTTTATTATTTAGCTATTTATAAACCATACGAGTCATAAACCATAGAAGTCGTAAGGGATATAAATAAAAATCCAAAACATCTTGAGCCATAGAAAATATAAGCCAAACACGCCATAAGTCAGTATATCATAGTAATCCTAAGTAATGCAAATCATAAACCATAGGAATCATAATTCATAGGTTTCATAAATCTTGAAAAACATAAGCTTAAAATAATCAGCTATGGATATCCCAAGTCATAGAAATAATAAGCCATGGAAATATAAATCATACATAATCATAAACCATAGAAAGCAGAAGCCTCATACGTCATAAGCCACAGAAATCAGAAAAAAGGTATAAACCTCATAAGTCATGGACATTATACGAAATAGAAATCATAGACCACAAGCATCATAAGACATCTATGTCTTATGATGATCATAAACAATATACGTAATTAGACAGTGATATCATAAGCCTTAAGGTCGTAACTCATAAGAATCATTAGCCATAAACATCTTAAGCCGTATATACCATCAGTCTTAGAAGTAATAAATCATAAAAATCATAAGCCATAGCCGTCATTCGCCATAGAACTCATAAGCTAAAGACATCCTAAGCCTTATAAACCAAAGCCATAAGAATAATCAGACATAGAAACCATAAGCCATAGAACACATGGGCCATAAACGTCTTCAGCCACAGAAACCATAGTACATAGAAATCATTAAATATAAAAATCAAAATACGAAGCTATATACGTCTTAAGTCATAGAAATCACAGGCCATAGACACGATTAGCCATAAAAATCTTAAGCCATAGGCGTCTTAATCCATAGAAATTATAAGTCACATCATAAGCTACGATTGAAATTCATAGAGACCATTGACTGTAAAAAAAGATATATCATAGATCTTATATAGCACAGATAACGTAAATAAGATAAATCGTAAGCCTCACACGTCATAAGCCGTAAACGTAAGCCACAATAATGATATCACATATACAACTTGCTTATGTGTCCAACATACATAGAAATCATAACGCTGTGAACGAGATAAGCCGTAGATGATAAACCATAGGTTTTGTGAGCCAAACTCATTATAAACCATAGATATCATAAGTAATTTAAGGCATAAGCCATAAAACACATGGGTCATAGACGTCTTAGACTACAAAAACCATAGGCCGTAGAAATCACTAGACATAGACATCAAAATAAGAAGCCATAAGCTAAAGACATCCTACACGTTAAGCCATAGACACCAAAAGCTACAGAAATCACAGGCCATAGACACCTTAAACAATAAAAAGTTTAAGCCATAGACCGCTTAAGCCATAGAATTAGTAATTCACGCCATAAGCTACAACTGAAATCCATGGACACCATTAGTTATAAAAACATACGCCACAGGTAATACAAACAAGAAAAATCTTAAGATTTACACGTCATAAGCCATAGAAATCATAAGCCGTAAACGTCATAAGTTAAAGAAATTATAAGCTACAGTAATGATATGCCATGTACAATATGCTTGTGTATCCAACATCCATGAAATCATAACGCCATGAAAGCGATAAGCCGTAGGTGACTTAAACAATAGGTATCATAAGCCAAAGACATTATAAATCATAGAAATCATAAGCCATATAAGGCATAAGCCATAGACGTCTTGAGTATTATACAGATGTAACAGAATAATAGATTAATACGACAATTAGCGCCATCGGTAGAATTTGTGTTTTTTCCTTCTGGAAACGTAGGTTGCAATATTACCTACTATTTGTAGGTGAGTTCAACAGAATGTACTTTGTGTATTTTTGACAGCCCAAACATGAAAACTTCAAATGTTTCATACAATATAAAGAGCTTGTTGTGAACTAGTAGTTTAAAAAGATCAAAATATTAAGATTAAACTGTGGTGGATAGTTTTGTTATGAGGTGGATAGTTTTGTTTATGAGGTAAATTATTTAAGTTAATGTATTTATAGTCCAACAGAAAAAATTCTCACCACGGAACAAAATAAACTCTGTGAGAGGAACAATATATCAATTGTTGAGAAAGCTCATTGTATACTATTTCATGCAAAATTTGACAATTTTTTTAAACGTAAACACAGCTGTACATGCGGCAGGCATTGATCAGAATACCACTCCCTATAAAATATGGACAGACGGAAAGCGAAATCATTAACGAAACTTTGTCAACCCAGTTATAATTTATATTCTGAAAGAGAAGCGCAGAAAATAGGATAGGGAAGCAAAAAATTGATACCTAGTTAGATATTCCGAGAACGTCAAGGGCTGTCCCTTACATCATCCTACGTCATGTGAAGTAATTATATACAGAGTTGTGGTGATCGTGAAGGAAATGGATGTCAATTTAACAACGACGATTACGGTGAAGCTAATCGCGCTGCAACCTGATCGTACAGCGGAAGAGGTATTTTCTGTAAGCAAAAGCAGTTTAGATACATAATAAAGAGTCGCCATATGACATAGATGAGGATTTTTCCGATCCCTTGTTCCCAGAAGACAAGAATCTCAACTTCAGGCAGTGTGAATTTACCCGGGAAAAATTAAATGCAAACTAGTCTATTATAAACTAGCGAAAATGCATGTAGAAGAGGAGTTTGGTAAATAAACTACTGTCAATAATACAATAATTGGCAGTGCATGATGGAGGAAGAAAAAATCTCTGCAAAAATAACACGTGGGAGCTAGTGAATATATCGAAAAATAAATAAGTGTCCAAAAAGTAATATAACAGTGAAAATGGGATGCATTACAAGGCTTGTCGCTAAGGGTTTTATCAGAAGATAGGGATAGATTTTAATGAAACATTCTCACCTGTTTTAAGATACTCAACTTTGAGTTTATTGATTGCTTTGAGTGTTTCTGAACAGTTTTCTTGATGGAACCGTGTATATGGAAATACCAGAATATTCAGAGATGGATAATTGCAATAATAATTTTTTAAAGCTAAACAAAGCAATTTACGGACTCAAGAAGTAGCCAGAGCTTGATACGCTAGAGTAGAAGACTGATTGTTAGAGTCGTGGTATGAAAAATCGAACTACGGAATTTATCTTTTGCAAAATGTGATAACGATATAAAAGTTTAAATAGCTTTATTCTGATATGATTCCTTTGTTTTGTATACTTGTCAGTGTACATATGAAGAACTGAAAAACGAGCTAATAGCAAAATTTAGAGTAAATGACTTAGGTCAGATCAAACAGTATCTGGGCATGCGTATTAATATTTATAAAGACTGTTGACCAAAAGCAATTACCAGATACTATTCTAAAAAAATTCAATATATTCACATATATTCATATTCAGGTCGAAAAAGTATGTTATAAAAAGATATAATAATTATAAGAAATATTGCTGTCAGCATTTAAATAGAAATTTATTGCATTTATTAATACTTACCATAGAAACATTTGTCATTGTGTAAAAGTTTATAGAAAAACTGCACGTAATTTTCGTGGTTTTTTTATGCTGATTTGGCATCTTATTCTTTGAGTAAAAGGCCATATACTGGGGTTTGTTTTATCACGTTAAGACCAGTAATTTCTTATGAAAAAAATATTAATATAATGCAGTACAGAAGCGTGGAACATAGCCTTATCCGTATTATGTAAGAAAGCTATTTAATTAAAAAAAATAATAAGAGAGTTAATTTTGTCAAATAAAAATGTCACTGAGTTTGTGTAATGATAACCACATTTAACCAAATCAGCATCTAATCCATTGTTTCATAATAAGTATACCAAACATATTGATATATAATAGCAGATAAAGAAAATAAAATTGAATAAATATTAATTTCTGAAATTTCGGCAATATATTAATTAAAATTTTAATTGCAAATTAAGTTTATAAATTATTCAATTTAATGACCATCTTTGAAGTTTAAATTACATTTGAAATTAAAAATTGTTGGTGAGTGTATTATTTCGTTAGGACACTATATTACAAAGATGTAGCAAAATAATAGACTGATATGTCAACTAACACCCTTTATATAATTAGTTACATTAGCTAATAAAATTCAGTTGATAACAGAAATCACGCTATGCGTTAATAAGAAGCCACAGAAATTATAAACCTTATAAGTCCTTAAAAATCAACAGCCACAGAAACTGGAAGTCCTAAACACCATATGCCGTAGAAACCCTTTTCCTTTGACATCAAAAGCTATAGGTATATGAAACCATGAGCATCATAAATCATATAAATAAAAAATAATACAAAAAATAAGCCCTTGGCATTATAACCCATATAAATCTTAAACCGTCATAATAGAAATTATTTTTAGCCGCAAAATTTAAAAGCCATAAAAATCATAAGCAATAGGCGTCTAAAGCCATAGATATCTTAAGTTACAGCCATTATAATCCATATATATTATTAACAATAGAAAGTATAAGCCTTATACATCAAGACCACGTGAATAGTAAACAACAGAAAACATAAATTATAAAAATCATAGGCCATAGATATCATAAGCCATATATAATACATTACAAGCCATATATATTACATAGAACCACAGAAGTAGAAAGAAATTGACACCATACGAGACAAAAATCGTAAGCAATGTGGGTCAGAAACCATAGATATCTTAAGGTGTGGGTAACATAGACCTTAGATATCACAAACAATAGAAGTCACGGATATAAGCCCTACACGTCATAAACAATAGAAATCATAAGTCGTAGAAAATAAAAGTCGTAAATATCATAAGCGATATAAAATAATAAATTGTAGATATCGCAAGCTATAGAAATTATAAGACATAACCATTATAAATATATACATAATAAGCCATAGGGACATAAGCCATGCACGTGACAAGCAAAAGAAACCATGAGCCATAAAAATCACAAGCGATGGTCACCATAATCCATAGTAAAAAGACATACTAATAATGAAGCTTTATTAAATTAAATTATTCCATTGCATGCAAAAAAAAAAATTCCATGTAAAAAATTACAGTGCCGTAAGTTCTTTATATTCACAAACAAAACTATAAATAGTTATTAATGTAATTAGAATTAAATTTCAAATAATTGTTTACATTAATATTTTGTATCGCGATGTCATTACCTTATAATTAGAAATTATTTTTGTATGAACCCACTTCGGGTATAAGCCTCCTCCAAGGTATGCCACTTCTTTCTATCTTTGGCGGTGTTTAACGAACCTCGTCCTGCTAGTTTTGCTATTTTATCCATATTTTCTTGGCCGTTCGCTCTTCTTCTTTGCGGTCCGGACCATTTTATTGCTCTTTGAGTCCATCTGTTGTCGTTATACCAACCACGTGACCTGTCCACTTCCATTTCCTTTGTAGCGAGAAAGTCAAAGCGTCTGTAATTCTGGTTTTCTTGCAGATGTCCGCATTCCTCACCTTATCTTTGAGTTTTAAACCCATGCTGCTTCTTTCCATTCGTCTTTGAGTAGTCTGGATTTTGTTTTTTCTTGTGTTTGTTTTTTTTTTTACGTGGTAAAAAATATGTGTCCATAGCAATTTTCTTAGTGGACAACGATAATTGCGTTTTGAAAATTTCTTTATTAGCCCAATATTTCTTCCAGGTGATCGCGACTCTCCGGTCCACCTCGTCTGACTTTCTATTTTTATTAAAAGATATTTGTTTACTCAGATATATGTATATATCTACGAATTCGAGAGGTATATCGTTGATCGAGACTCGGTCGACCAACGATATACCTCTCGAATTCGTAGATCAGAGACATATGATGGTTAGTCATAACTTTTGTTTTTTCGAGGTTCATTTCTAATCCAAGTTTTTAAATAGCCTGGTATAAGTCATTTGTTATTTAGCTGTTTAGTTTAGTCGTTTTGAACATTCTGTATTAGCTTAGTTATTGTGGACATTCTGAGAACAGGATAATGTCGTCGGCAAGCCTAAGATGATTTAAAAAGTTTCCATTCTTGTTAATACCTCGTTAGGACCATGGTAGGTTACTCATTATATATTGTAGAACACCTATAAACAATTTCTCACTTATAAACATTGTCTCACGCCTCTCTTTATGTTGATTGTTGCGCCAACTCTATTTATCTTGACTCTAGTTGTTCTATTCTCATAAATGTTTTTTAGAATATTGATGTGTTTTTCTTTTATATTCGGTAATTTCAACGATTCCCAGATGCTTTTGTGTAATATTAAGTCAAAAGCTTTTTTGTAGTCTATAAAAGGGGTCTGTTGAATTCTAAGTATTTCTCTATCACAACTTGGGCATGATCTATTGTGCTAAAACCACTTCCGATTCGATCGGCTGGTGTACATAAATGTCTAGGGATATTCTTTCAAGTAGACAAGAGGCAAATAGTTTGTAGAAACAAGGCTTGAGGCTTATGGGGCGGCACAGCTTCTTCCTCTAATATTTTATTCCATAAGATAGTGATTGGTGTCAGTAGTAGAGACTTTGCTAGCTTGATGCACTCGGTTGTTTATTGTTTCAATATTTCTGGCTCTGAAATCTGTTGCATTAGGGAGGTATCTGTACAAAATTGTCGTATCAGGGAGGTATCGGTAAACAATCTTATTGTGCTTTGTTGTGTATCTGGCTGGCTGTATAGATTATCGTAAAGGTTAGTATCCACATTTATGATCTCTGTGCGGGAATTTTATTTATTAGTGCCAGGCTGGAGTGATGGAATCCACGTTTTTCATTGATTTAATACTTTATAGGTTTTTTAGCAGATCTAGATTTCTCCAGGTATCTGTGTATTGCGTTTATTCTGTAAGTATCGTCACACTTTCTTATTTCTTTGTTGGTTAGTTTATAAAGTGTTTTTAATTTTTCTTTGTCGGTTTTGTTTAATTTAGACTTATTTTACTGATTCCTTATTTCTTTCATAAACTTTATCGCTTTCACTGACAGGATTTTGTTCCTTTTTATTCCCTTATTGTTTTTTAAGCTAACCTTTATACAGTGAACTATTTTTTGTAGTTATCCTTCACTTTATAGTTGTTTTGCGTCGTTATAAGTTCTGGTATAAAGCTGTTAAAGTTTTTAAAATGCAAAGACAAAGACATCGTAAAGTATATTAAGCATAAGCCAAAAACACCAAAAGCTATAATCTAATAAACCATAGGAACACAATTTCGTCTAAGTTATATGACATAGAAAACGTAATCCATAGAAATCATAGGTCATTGACACAATAAGCCATTGAAATCTGAAACCTTGGACGTCGTAAACCTTAGATATCTTAAGCCAGAAATATCACAATATGTAGACGTCATTAACTGTTGAAAACATAAGCTCATAAGCCATAGATATCATTAGCCATAAAAATTACAAGCCCCAGATATCATATGCCTTAGAAATCATAATCGTCCTACGCAATAAGCCAAATAGTCAAAAAAACACAAATCATAAGTCATACAAATCATAAACCCTAGAAATCAGAAGCCGTAGACATAAATCATAAGGTTTAAACACCATCAATGGACGGCAAAATTACAAATAATAAAACCAAGAAAAATCGTATAGTGTACAAGTTATAAACCTTAAAAATCATAAGTTATAGATATCATAAAACATATATATATATATATATATATATATATATACATATATATTAATATATATATATAGATATATATATATATATATATATTAGGGTGATTCATAAAAGACCGAAAATTTTTTTTTTACATTTTCTTCACTCTCAACCCCTTAATTTTATCTATTCCACTAGAAAACATACCAGGATTTTTTATTGTTTTTTAAATAATATTTCGGGATCGCTACCCACTTTTGAAATTCAAAAAAAGCATTTATTTTTAAGAGTTTATTAATACCAGAAATGAGTGTTATACATCGGTTTTAGGGAAAACATTATACTAAATAACAATAACTATTGTTTCCCTGAATTAATAAGTAAAAAGAAAAAAAATATAGTAGATTTGCCTTATTACAATTTGAGTTTTTCTGCCTATAATTCTTAACTTACAACATTAATTATTGCTTCTACTCTTCGTCATTAATATGTAATTTATTGTACTCTTCCATCAATGCAACACCCCTCTTAGCTATATCGTTAACGACTCTCATATGTTGTACAATTTTTTTAGCCGATTTGAAGCTTTCTTCCTCTTCCATTGCTCAGGATCTTTCTGAATGAACTTGCGAGAAATTCCAGTGATTTTGAAAAAAATTCATAGTGTTTGTTGATATGAAATTTTTCATTCTGTTTACGATTGCATCATATTAAAAGGATGCCTGTTTTGGATTGTTTTCCGTTCCTTCAGTTTTCAGAGTCAAAATCATATTACGTTTTGAATTGATGGAAACTCGTTTGTCAAAAAAAAGCTAAAGCAATTGGCTCTTCGGAAAGATACCAAAGATGGCCAACATTTTTTTGATGGCGACTTTGGCTCCAACTGTGTTATATTTTTCGAAATCAACCAAATCTTTTAATATCTGTAAGTCATATATTGAGGCCATATGGGCCACTGGCGCTGTAAACCAGTATTTTGCATAAACAACTATAACAAATATACAAATATCTGTAACGCCCTTAGCTTACTTATTTGTGATTTTAAGCTAATGCTCAAATAAACCATTTTCAGTGCGTATATAGCTTTTGCCATCCGTCGCGCACGGTGCTTTCCAGCAAGGGCTTTGAATGAGATACCCCTTCCAGGAATCCCTCCCAAAAAGGTAATTATCAAATGAAGGAGCTCTTTCTAATCGTCACGTGGCTTGTTTCAGTTGATTCTCTGCAAAAGCGATGATATCGTTCGCGACAGATTGAATGCCATTCCATGTAGATGGTTCGGACATTGCGATTTTGAAGTCTTTTTGGTTTACTTTTGGCCAGTAGCTTTTCAATATTTTAAAAATCATAATTTCAGGACCACTAGAAGGCCCTACAGCTGTTACAACAACACTTTCGAGTACAATTTCTAATATGTGTTGCCGGCATGCAAACCAAATCAGTTCCTTATGCATTTTCTGTTCTAGAAGAACACTTGCTCCGTTTATTCGTCCTGTATTAGATGCTGTTGTATCAAAACACATACATTTTATTTTATCATATAAATTCCACGATAAAATAGTCTCAAAAATAGGAGAAGCCATTGTTTTTTCCTTTCCATCTGGAAGCTTGGGAACAGCCGAGAGCTAGTCAACTTCTTTTCCAGATACGAAGATTGCTAGACGATCTACTATTTCATGTCCGGTTATGTCCTTCAGCATCTTTCTATTCCAGTGCACAGTAAGTGTATTTAGTGATTGGTAATCAGCTTTAATAGACTCAGCAATCTGTTTTCTAATATTCATTATTTGGCGACGTATAGAAGAATAGCTAGCATTATATTGTGATACGTCACAGCCGAGATGACATGAAGAATAAGAAGCCAAAATAACAGTTGCTTTTCGGTCAGTCAACTTAGCGACATCAAGAATAGTACCTAAACTTGAGTCTAAAATTCTTTTTTGGCCTCGTTTCTGTGGTGTAGTAAAACCATAGCTTGAAGAGGGCCCTGGCTGAAGAGATATAGGATGACTTTGACTTATATCGCTATCACTTTCATTCCCTGCAGAAGAAACTGAAGAATATAGTTAATAACATTTCTCAGTCAATTTCTTCATTGCTTCTTTTCCCTTTTCTATCATCTTTTGCAACTTAGTATCTTTTTGTAAATGTTTTTTTAAGTTTTTGCGCATGGCTTCTATCGATATTACCAATTTTTCCTGGACGACTCATTTCTGTTTGTCTTAAAAGAAATTGCTTATCATCTTCTATAGTTATCATATTAAGGGCATTTGAGTAAGCAATTTCAAACAAAACATTTAAATTTGATTGCCATTTGTTTTCTTTTTCTTTTATTGCTGCTGAGCGTTTTGCTTTATTTTCTTTATTTTTTTAAATTCTGCTATTCTTTGAAATATTTAAGTATTTTTGTGATAACATGTTGATTTTCTTTGGTAAGAATAGTTGCTTTTTGTCATAGTGTCATAACATCAATTGCTGTTAATGACGCCGATCCTCTATTTGTGTTATTCATTACGTTTTTATAATGAAATAATAAACACATCACTTCTTTCACTGACGATAATTTTGTTTGCACCAATTCGGAACGAGATTGTCCAATTAACCATATTTCAGATCTTTTTCGCGTTTTTATAATATTCGATGTCATTTTAGAAATAGAAATACGAGAATAAAGCTAAAATAATCACATTTACAATCAAACACAATCACTTTGACTCGCAACGATGGCGTCACTGGATAAGTGCGTAAAAGAGCAATGGATTATTTATATTAACTAAATAGTGGGTTTGTACAGAGAGCACTGAGGTGCCGACGAAGTGAGTAAATAAAGAATTGTTTACGTTAGCAACTAAATATCGTCATCAAAATTGTATAAGTAAACCATAGCCAACATCGCAATAAGTGCTAATTTTAAGGTAATTCTTAAAAATTTATGAAGCGATAGCGACCCTTAAATATTAATTAAAAAATCCGAAATTTAAAACAAATTATTATTTTGGTAAATAGAATCATATTATTTGTTGAGAGTTAAAACAATTAAAACTTGAATTTTATGAATCACCCTAATATATATATATATATATATATATATATTTATATATATATATATATATCATAAACCATGTACATTAAAATTGACAGACGTCATAAGCTATAAAAATCATGAGCTGTAAACATCTTACAGCACTATATCATAAGCCATGGACCATACAAATCAAGAACCATGGGTATCATCGATGTCAGAAATCTAAGCCATAAAAATATAACCCATAGAATTTATAAATCATAGAAAACAAAAGCCATAGACGCCTTAACACAAAGAAATCAGTAGACGACATAGAAATAAAAAAATAAAAATAAAAATTTAAAACCTTATGGACAATAGGCCATAGAAAACATACGCTATACATATTATAAAACACAGATAACAAAAACCAAAGAAACCGTAAGCCTTACACCTCATAAGCTGTAGTAGTCATAAGCCAAAGAAATCATAAACCATAGAAATTTCACGCTATTTACAATATGAACCACACAAATGATAATGCCATAAACACCATAAGCCATAGATATCTGAGTGTCATAAGCATCATAAGCCATGTAAATTATAAATATCATAGAAATCGATATCCATAGACATGGTAATAAGCTAAAGTAATCATAAGCCATATAAATCACATGTCGTGGCACCATAAACCATAGAAATCTAGAGCCCAAAAACTTCGTAAGTTATAGTTATCACAAGCCATAAAAATCATAAGTACGATAATCATGCCAGAGAAAAATCATAAGACATAGAAGTTATAATCCATAAACGTCAGAAGCCATAGAAATCGTAAGCTACAGAAAACATAAGTCAAAGAAATCATAAGCGATAGAAGTGTCTGGGTTCATCATGGAAATACTTGTTACTAAGACGAGCTAAGCTAAAAAAATATTTTACGAAAAATACTTCATTTTTGGGAAAATTTTAGTGAAAATTGTGAAAAGTGTAAAATAAATTTCGCTTGATTATATTGTCATATTCACTAAGTGTAAATTATTACTTTAATTGATACTTTTTCAAAATTAAAAATATAAACTCCAGGGCTTAAACTAGCGGGTTAATTTATTTGTGAGCGACTACTGCTTCAAAGAACTTTGAAAACGAACAGACAATAGGAAGTGTCACAACGCTATACACGTTTAATCATCACATGCTACGCGTGCCGCTAATTTGCTCCCTGTTTTGTTGTTCTCTATAGCCGAGCCGTGTAGTGCCGTTATTCTAAACAACGGAACTCGAATCCGAATCATCACCAAAAATATTTTTAAGACAAAATATTATTCAATTTTGCATTCGGCAAAATAAACGTTTCAATAATAACAGACATGGCGAATAGCAAATGCTTCATATAGTTAGCATTTGTTACAAAAATGTACAGTGATAAATGGTAAATAACTGCGTTAAATGTTCTGATTTAATTTAAAGAAATGATATCAAAATGTGCTCCAGTTGTTAGCGACCCACGATTACAAAGAAATAGAAGTGCGCAGAATCCAACAACCAAAATCTATATCGATATTCATGTGAAGATTATATAATGCTTTCATTACTAATCCAAATAGATATTTGGGTAGTTAAGGATTTCTTATAGTCCCTGATCCAGATTGGCGTACAAAAAAAAACCAGATCTTGCCAAGAGGTAAAAAATGTTCATATTTTTCAAACTACTACTTGATCACGTCAATTTAAATAGCTATACACAATATAACAATACTAATAAAGTAGAAATAACATTCTTGACCTGGTTTTGAATAATTCCACCTCAATATCTATGTATCTTTTCGAACAACCCCTCAGTAGATTGGATGATTATCATTCGGTTTTGGATAATTCAAACCATTGCAACATGAAAAATATATTGGAAAATTCCATTTGATCTTTATCGTTTAACTTCCGCAAAGAAGATTTTCATTAGTTATTAAATAAATAACGAAAATATTGACACAGTATAAAGAAATTATGTTCTTTTTAAACATATTCCTGAAAGGAAGATAAAATCGTTGAAATACCCTTCCTGTTATTCATTATGGTATTTCACTAAGCCACAGATGTCATAAGCCGTAATGCAATAGAAATCATAAAACACTGGCAACATAAGCTTAGACGTCATTGGCCATGAATCATTATCAATAGGCATCATAAATTAGAACAAAATAGGAATCATAAATTAGAAATATAAGAAACAATAAAGTATAAGAAGTGAGCAATAGACAGCATTAGCCATATACCTACAATATAAGTCGTTAATTTCATATGCCATAGAAATCTTAAACCGTAAACATCTTAAGACATAGAAATCTTTAGCCATAGACGTCATAAGCCATAGAAATTTTAAGCCAAATTCAAAGTATTCTGAAATAATTGACATCAGCCATAGAAATCGTATACCATGTACGTCAAAAGCTATAAATATCTTAAATTATACGCATTATAAGCTGTACATATCATAAATTATCGAAATCATGAACCGTAGACGTTATAATCTGTAGAAAACATAAATCGGAGTCGTAGACATCATAAGCCCGTGTTTTATTCCAGAAGCATCATTTAGAGGTAGACATAATAAATCATTGATATCATCAACCATTGACCTGAGTATATTTCTGTAGTTAACATCCAAAAATATTTATAAAATATTTAAGAGCGAGCAAATGAAGTAAGCGATTATTTTTTAATTTATGTGTTATGTGGGGTAAAAGAAAAGCATGTTATTTTATATAAAATAGTTCTAGAGATATTAATGAATAAGTACACATAAACTTTGAAAAAATCAACATGAGCTGATGTGAAAATTGTGAAAAAACCGACAGTCTTTCTAAGAAACGATTGGACGCAGAAACATGAAATTTGGCGTAATGTTAAATCACATTGACCTGCATATATTTCTATAATTAACATTTAAAATGTTTATATAAAAATTGAAGAGCGGGCAAATGAAGTAAGCGATTTTTTTAAATTCATGTATCGTGTGGGGTGGCAGTAGAGCAAGTTATTTTATATGAAATCGTTCAAGAGATATTACTGAAAATATGCACAAAAATCCGCTACTCCTCTCACCGATATTGCTGAAGTCAAAATTATGAAAAATCCAGCATTATTATTATAAACATTAATTTGCAATTTCTCGAAAAGCTACACCAATAATTCTAAATCTTGCAGTTTTTTGCAAAATACATATTTTACGCCTGCGTAAAATATACTAGGCACTGTATTGAGATATCGATAAATTTTATTATCTGCTAACAGTTTAAAAGACGTACAATTTACCCTAAAATGTTTATGCGTACCTATTTAAGTCTAAAAATATAGTCACCTGTAATGCGAATTCCGCTCTTATTCGTTAGGTTTTATTTTTTTATTTATCCTCTGTCAGAAACATTCACGAAAACAAATATTTAATTGTTAATAGTGCAACGAATGAGATACGATAATCTTTGAATATTTCTGAATTATGCGTTAATATGTAAACTAAGTGAGGTATGGAATAAATTTATTGCACAACTCATTCGTATCCATTATTTGCTAAGAAACATCACAAGGATGCCACACGTACCCAAACAGGAAAAGTGGATAGCACTTTCTACTTTCTCTTTAAAAAGGCTTTACACTGTGATTTATTATTTAATACTAAGAGTTTTAATTTACATATTTGACGATATTCGTTTTAGCTAAAGATGAGAATTTAAATTAAATAAAATAGAAAGGCACAATTTATGATTATGAAATAACTTAATGTTTGAAATAATCTACATTAATAAAGACTAACATATATAGATGAATATATACCTAACTGTAGGAATATATAAAAGTACAGAGAAATGATAGCGAAACTGTATATACGTGAAATGTCATTTAAATCAACTGCAATTAGAAGGTTTATATTACTCAATCAAACATATATAAATAATACAAAAGCGAATAAGAATTGCAATACAACTTGTATTAGGCAGTATTAAGAAGACGAATTATTAAGTTAAATTTATGGTTTTTACGGAATGTTTATGAAACATGCTACGGTAAATCATTTAAAACAAGTGTGTAATATTTAAGTGTAAGTTAATATAAATAAATGACTGAATTTACACATTTATTACAAAGGTAAATTTACTGAACGTTTCATCACAATTTCTATCCCCGCTTGCCATAATGATTAAACAAGTTCATCCCTCGTTGACTCGGGAAAATGTCAAAACTTCAGTGTGGTTGAGTTTCGGCGTTAAACTATTTCAAATTATTATTAACTTTGTATGCGCCTCGCTTCAGATCTATAAACATCTACAGTTAAAGAGAGTAGTGACCTATTCAGGCTAAAGAAATATGAAATGTGATAAGACTTGTCATTGTTAACTTATTTTAATAGTGCATCATAAACCTTCCATCTAATGCCGGATTATCATTTATAACGTGCATATTTATTGAATAATGTTCATAAAGTACAATTTTAATAATTTGATTAATTTTTACCATTTTAATTTATACCAGCATTCTATTGTATTAAAATTTCAGTGGCGTCATGTCAGTTAAGTGATATAAAGTGTCACGCACGAATACCCATATTTTCTTAAAAAGAGATTTTGTGTAATTATCCTCATAAATACGCCGGTTATGGTGATCATTGTTTGCTATAGTTTTTGCAATTTGAATTTTTCTTAGAATATTTGTCATTTTTACATATAAACAGACGAACACGTTTGGTTGAAATGTTTCCCTGTATATAAATAATTGTTGATAACATAGTAAATGAGGTAGAAATTTTCATAAACATAATAAAACCTAGGTGAGTTGTTTTACGTAATAATGTTACATAGATATATACTAATGTAATATTGGTGTGTCAAATTCATCATTATTTTTATTTTAATTAAAATGGATAAATGTATTGATTTCAAATATATAAAATGAAATATTTGAAACGTACATGTCGTAAATTTTTTTCTTACAAATCAATACAATATACAATCAAAATTTTGGTCTACAAATAAGGAAATCACCAATTAATGTATCTTGGCCTGATGTCTCAGTTTCAAATGAAAAATAAACAAAACTGACTACGTCAGAATAGAGAGACTATCGAAACGTTGTAATTTTTATAGAATGATACATGAGAAAAATTAGAAAATTACCTTATTAACTGGTTGTATTTTAATAACCATTGAAGAATGCAAAGAGCTTTGTTAATATAGATGTATATGAGTTTATTTGAGTTGGACGTAAGAGATAATATAAAAATTTTCATGCATCGCCTAGTTAATAACAAATTTACTTAGAGATAGCAAAACAACAAATTTATGGAAATCGAAATCGAATCGCGTTTCTAAAAAAATCCAATATGTTAGGATCCCAACATTAAGATCTGTATTGCTAAAATACTACATTGTTATATTAATGTGAAATCATGATTTAAAAATTAAGGTAACCTACTAGTGTTAAGTAATGAATATGTAAATTTTAAAAATGTTCCGAAGTAATAATTTATATTTATGATATTTTATGATTACATTCCTTTAAAACCATGACTAGAATAAACATAAAAATTACGTCCGATTGGAACTTAATTCATGAGTCAGAGGGAGGAAGGAAGGTAATATATGTACAAAAGTAAGCTTGCGTAGATTAATGAACAAATATAATTAGTGATATTTTAGAATTAGATTACAAAAATGAATTAAATAAGTCCATCCTATAATTTCAATAATTTTACATTTAATTTTTCATATAAAAATAGTGAATAGAGGACTGTCGCTGACCGCAGTTTTTCAAGAAATTAATAACCATTTCATTTATTAAAGATGACGATGAAAATATAAAATAAAAATATGCAAAGTCAAATATTGAAATATTATAAAATGTTTTTCTTTATACAATTGTAATTTGAGTAAAACAATTTAATTTGTGTTAAGAAGTTTTGCTTTTTTGCAATAAGCTCTGTACTGAATATATCAAAGATTCTTCTTCGGATCCGGATAGGTGAATACCGTATGTCAGCCTAAACCCTCACCAAGTGTTATATGGCCGGATGGTTCTCAGAACGATGATATCCTCAACCTCGATCTTCTCCTTGAGCTCATCAATGACCACTGTGACAGCAAGTACGTACACATGCAGAATGAGGAAAAATTGAAGCTGGAAAAGTTTTAATTTGTTCAGTAATTAAAGTATAAATGTTTAAAATGTATTACTAGCCTAGGAAACAAAGCAAGTAGTTAGGAAACTTATTGTTAAGATTGCAACAGCCTTCTACGATACATTACATGCAAGAATCCAGTATAATAGCAAATCGAAATTATTGTAGATGTAACGAAAAAAATATACAAATAAAGAACGTATTTTAATATACAGCTTAACATTATTTCAGTAGTTAAAGTCATGATTCCGAAACCATAGATCTAAAACCATATAATAAAAATAAAGTACTTTATGCATTTTACTTGCTCTAAAGATATGGAACGCTAATCACATGAGTTTGACTAGTTAACTCCCTTGTATTTCATAGAGAATGAAGATACTTGCAATTTATCTGTAAAAAAAAGGAACTAAAAATTATGGATTGTATTAGGTTTTAAAATATAATTTATTACAAAATTTCATATTTTCCATTTCCTCACTAAACTTCTGATGAAAAGAAAATAGGCATCGAGGGAAAAATGCAATGGTATGGTGATGTTCTTTAGTACTACCGAGACACGTGTTTTGAATTAAAAGTATCTCGTGTCCCACTCGAGTAATATGCAATTTCATTTGTATTTGTTCACTTTCGTGTATGAAATATTCACTATTTATATCATAGTAACGACTTTCTTAATTGTTGACCCGAACTGGGATCTATTTGTGTTTTCTTGAATTTATAATATCGGATAAAGATATTTAACAAAATATAATATAATCGGATTGCCAAACAAATGAAAAATATTGTTTATAACAATAAATTTACCTCATGTTTTCGCATAAACTAAATGTTTTAATTTGATTTTTAAATAAAATCAAGTTTTCTCAATTTTAAATTTCATATATTCTTTTCCTCTACATTTATTAGAAAGTTATTTAAGAATATTCCCTTGACTTGAAATTAATTAACAGCATATTAACATAATACATATATCAGTAATTACATTCATACTAGTTATAATATAAAATTATTGGACCATAAAAACGTAACACTGTTAACAACCTTTGATACAAAAAATAAACAATATCATAAAACAACTAATGACAGATCCTGAGGGACACCAAGAGAAAATATATACGTACGCAATTAAACTTCTCTTCGTTAGTTTCTTGATGCTTCTGAATAGGAAGAGATACTTTAATTTGAAATATTACAATTTATGTAATCTGACTTCTTCTTTGTTAAATGCAATTTTGTTCCTTGCTGAGGAATGATGTTTTGCAATTTAAATGCTTAAATTAGTTTACGACATAGTGTATGGTAAATTTGCATTCGTAATGAGAAAAATAACTTGAGACCTCAATACTTCGTAATAGGATTTTTAACAGATTTATAAAATATTTTCAAATGCCAAAAGTAGTTTGACAACGTATTTCCTACCGATTGCAAGAGAAGTTTAATTTCGTACGTATATATTTTCTGTTGGTGACCTTCAGTACCTGTTATTAGTTGTTTTATGATATTGTTTATTTTTTGTATCAAAGGTTGTTAACAATGTTACGTTTTTATGGTCCGATAATTTTATATTATAACAAGTATGAACATAATTACTGATATATATATATATATATATATATATATATATATATATATATATATGTATATGTGTATATTCGGTTAATATGCTGTGAATTAATTTCAAGTAAAGGGAATATTCTTAAATAGCATTACCTGTGGAAAATATATTTTTTGAATATTATTCTTTTTACTTTATTATATTAAAAAATAATAAAATAGAAAGAATAATATTTTTCTTTCAAATTGCATTTACATATTTCAGAGAAGATGATCCACAAGTATGTACATAAAATTAAGTAAAAATATCTAACTTCAGTAACTTTCGGTGAATGGAATACAGTACCACAACAGTTTCGGAGATATAAGCGCTGAAAATTTAATATACTTTAGTGCATCATAAACCTTCCATCTAATGCCGGATTATCTTTTTTGTTTTTGATCCCACGGAAACTCGATGTTGACGAAAACTCGCATAAGTAAATGTTATGCGCAGATAATTTGTATCAAGTTTCAAGGAATTATTCTTAATTTAATCAAAAATTGTACTTTCATTTTATTTATGACCGCGAAAATAATTGTTTGTAAAATCATACAACTTTTTATTTTTGTTTGTTGTAAGTAATATTATAGTTATTAATGTATTATTTTACTTTCAATGACTTTAGGTTCATAAATTATTAGTAAAATAAGAATTAGTACTGAGTGAAAATAAATTTTAAAAATGTAAGCGTAAATCGAACTGAAAGAATAAAGTTATTTTGCAATTCATTATCTTTGAATACTGTTATTTATTTAAATAATATAATCATAAAACGGAAATATAAAACGTAATTATGTTTCTCGCTTTAACATGGGAAACATTACTTCCTAAATGTGATAAATAAGAGTAAGTGTTTTTGTCCACAAATTATTTTACAATTGTCTGTAAACATTTAGCAATTTTATTCAAGCAAGTTTCATTCCATCAATTCTAAAAGGCCAGAGGAGTACAGCTGCACACAAATAATGATATAATTACGCATGTATCTTATTCTAAACAAAACCAAAAATCTGATTAATTAAATTACTCATTTGAAGTTTGACTCTCCTGCTATAAATATGTAAAAACCAAAGTAATATATTTGACATCGAAGTAAAGTCGATAATAGCTGGTATTTAGAAATGTAGATATATTTGGATTGACGAAGATTTATTTTGTAAAAATTCACTTAAACTAAATTAATTTTTACAAAATAAATCTATGTTTAATAGTATTTTATCTAACTTTTTGCACAAGTAATGCAACCTCGGCCTACGCTAAAATAAAAAAATTCCGTATGTTTCTGATACTTTATTTGTACTATTAACTACTACAATAAGCTTTCTGTCAAATGAAGCAGGAAGATTTCTTAGTTGAACAAAATCGAAATATCTTCACAAAGGGGATTCAAAAGTATCTCATATATTAATCATATTTTCTTTTTTTTTTTATCATGTTCCATCATTGCTCTGACCCATCCTCCCGGTATAAACAGGTAATTCACTGAGTTTTGCATGACCGATATCCTACTTGGATTTTTCACTGAATTGTTCTTTTTTCAGTAAACGATATATTCTGTTATTTTTATTCTACCATAGTTAAATATAATTAAACATGCTCCCATAAACATTAAAGAAAAATTCATACAATCAAACGTACAAAAACTTCTAAGCCAATAGAAGTTAATGGAAATGGAATCATAAATTGAAAACCTCTAAACAGTTCCCATATCTGTTTATAATTACTACTTTTAATTTGCAATAATGAGGAAATAATGTATGTTACATTTTATTTTCTTCCTTTAATCTATATCCAATAAACGATGTTACTTCATGAATGATTTGAAAGCTCTAAGTGCCGACTAGATAAATTATCCCATTGTGTATCTCATTGCCGAATCTGTTCGGTTCAGAAAGAATCTCAGCCAAAAGTATTTTGAAAGACGGCTCAAGTCAAAAAAAATGTTGCGATAAAGATAACATTCGTCAACGGGCCCTTTGATTTAAAAATATCTGAAGAACTTTATAGAATCAAATTTGGAATAACGTTAAATGTAAATACAGTATCGTTATATCAGCGTTGAAACTTTTTTTTTCTTTTTCGAATTTCTTTTTTCTATAAGTGATGAGAAAAAATTTAGCGTATGTACTTTCCTCGCAAAACTAATTTCAGTGAATTTTGTATACGTTTTGAACCACGGCATTTTGAAATTATTGAACCAGTTACGTCAATATAAGAGGTAAAAATAAAAGTAATTGATGAATTCAAAACTCTTGTAGCGAAAAAATTAAAATTCGGTATTTATTGAAAACAGTTAATAATACAAAATTAATAAAGTTTATTGTACAAAATCTGCGTTTATCTGTAACTTTAAGAACCCCAGCGGGTGATCTTATTTCATAATATGATCATTTGAGATAATCAGCATAAAACCTGTTAAGTATAGTCGAATCGGCTCTACTAGGGCCCCATACAGTCTAAGTTATATATAACCGTGAGAAAAAATTGGAATATTTTATTTGTCACACTCAAATTCCTATATAAGTATCTCCAAGTGCGTTTTATTACTGTACCACATTTTGACTTACTGCGTAAAACAGTTTTTGAAACCAACCGCTGTAATAATTGAACAGATATGTAAGTGATCTGATAATGTTTCCGTTTTATTTATTTTGAGGTACGAAACCGTAAAGATGAGTCCGTCGTTCCTGCACGTAAGAAAAATGTATCACATACATAACATATTTGTTTGGATTATATTGAAGTCATGTTTGAATAGTGAGCGTGCTTTTTATTTTTTTATATTTATGACAAATCGTACTAGATTATTATTTATATTTAAACCCTTAATACCTGGTACATGCGGTGAACCTGCGAATAGACACATTTGAGAGTTTTAAAGTAATTTAAAGTAAATTTAAATTAAATTTAATTTACTAAAATTTTACATAACTAATTCATAATCCACTAAATCTTGGCGGTACAAATTTACATTTAATTTAATTTATTTCCTAACACGATAGTTTCAAAGATTGAATGTTAGCAGTGAAACCACGGTTCGGAATACTCTTTAGACGTATTCATCCGTACCATTGAAAAATAAATCAATGATAGAAAGTAAATAAATTTATAAACTAACCGTTCACAATTAAATGAAACTACGTGATATAGAATTATTTCTACTTTCTTTAAGTTCTTTACAACGACCTAGGTTTCGTTAAGAGTAGAAGTTAAGAACTTACAGAAAGTAGAAATAATACTATATCACGTAATTTCATTTAATTATGAATAATGAATTTCTACAAAATTAACGCCAAATATATTAAAAACTTACCATTATAAATGAGATGGAAAAGATAATAACTATGATGGAAAAGATAATACTGATTAATTCACCAATATTTCATATACAAAACTGACAAAAATAAATTTGTAATCTGCCATTGTCATTGTTTATTGTTATTTCAACGTAATGGGAATAAAAAAATAACTCAATCTAAGGTTGATCAGTATATTCACATATTCTTTTGCAGAAAAAAGCCACTACGTACGCGACATAAGGTTTTTCTGTGAATCGTTTTGATAACAATACAGCAGAAACACTGAAAGAGGCTACAGCCATAAATAACATCCATTTTGGTCCAAATTTATTTCCTATTTGCTTTTGTCTACTTACAGGTGATATGGTATTATTTCGTTTCATATTGAATATTACATTTCGATAAACGTACAGGTAGGAATCATCTCTTGAGATTTTTGCTCGCAATTATGAAAAAGAGACTTAATCTAGATTTTCTTTTTTTAGAAAAATGTGTGATTTAGAAAAGTGTTATTGATGCGTATAATATAAATTGCTATAGCTGATATCATCAAATTATTAGAAAAATCTTTCTCTGAAAATGAAAGTTTCTAGTACTACAATGTGAAAACGAGCGGTTACGAAGAAAATGTATAGCAAAGCGAAATTCACCAGTAATGGTATATTGAAACATACTTGCGTACTCACCTACTTTGTTCTTATTAATTTAGTAATTCAGGTTGTAGTCTGATCATATTTTTATAAGACTAAAATATATTGAAATTTTTTTATTACATAAATTACTAACAAAAATAAGTAGAAATCTCGACAGGAATAAAATTTATTTTTTGTGAATCAACAAACTAGCTACCAAATAAAGGAATTCACATTAAGAAATTTATCAATGTTTGAGATATATAATGAGTGGAGGCCTAGGATGAAAATAAGACACAGCTGTACTTGAAATGAGGTTAACTGGATGAATTTGAACTAATAAATTTCAATATATGAAAATGTTTTTGTCTAGTTTAAATGAGATTAAAACCAGCTTTTACTAACATAGTTTAAATTACTGTGTTACAGATTAAATGCTAAATTTAGAATCTGGATTAGTCACTGATAATTTAATTTAGCATAACCGCGTTTTTATCTTCTCTCAGTTACGGAGCGAACAGTAAAGTTTACGTGAAAATAAAGTATCATATAATTTCGTTTAACTTGTATTAAACATTGGTTTGAATATTAAACAGCTTCAAATAGATTTATCGTAAAGTAAATGTAAAAAGTGAAGTCCTTTCCAAAATCCATTATTGCAATACACTTTATACATATAATCAGTAACCTCCGTGTTTAAAATATGTACGAACATGATGAAGTTTTTAGAATTTTCAGCCTTAAAATTTAAAACTATTAATTATGAGACTGTCGTATCCACCCGTCTTAAGGTCGCAGCTTATAACTTTTTAAATAGTAAAATATATATATATATATATATATATATATATATATATATATATATATATTATTCGTCAAATATAAGCTAAGATCATATTTTACATTAATGTAAAAACTTGAAGAAGTATATCTAAGAAAAAATGACACCGCCTTTTAGATTCTTAGCCACATATAGCGCAGCAAGTTAAATTATTTTTATGGCATTTGGCATAAATAGTGATTTTTCGGCCTGTACATATTATTCCTTAATTTACTTCTATTAAAAACGTTTAAAAATCATAACACATTACATAAAAGTAAAAATAAACCTGATTATATTGGTATATTTAAATATATAATTTATTTACTAGCTTTATATACCAGTTGCTATTCGTGGTAGTAATTTCGGTCATGAATTCATTTTTCTACGTAAAATCTCTGTCCATCGGAAGTGTCCAATATAACAATAAATTGTTTTTTTCATTTAACAGTTTGCATATTTAAAGGAATATTCATTTAACCTGATTCGTATGTTCAGTGTTTGCATAAACTTTATAAAATATGTTTAATATCATTCTATCTATAAATTTTGTGTTCTCTAAACCTGTCATTAAAAAAATGGTACCTCTGAAAAAAATTACCGTCATTTGTGAGCGATGATTTAAAACTCTTCTTAACTATTAATAGCCGATAAAGTTACATTTTAATGTGAGCAAATGTGCAATTGTTCCGCTTTTGCGTCCACGGTTATGCTGGATGGAGCTATACTTGAATGAGTTTCATTCGAGTGGGATCTCGGTGTAATTATGAATAATAATTACTCAATAATATCAAAACCTATTAGAAAGCATATTAGAATTAGCTATTGGACTTTTTCAGACGTTATGATCACGATTTTTATGACAACGAATGTATTGTGACTTTATGCAACCCTTCAGTCTGTAGTATTCCTGAAACTGGTGCTATCGTCTACTCTCTGTATTGTCTACGCTATGTTCTTATACGTTAATGCTGGAGAAAATAAAAATAAATTTTTGTGTCATAAAATATGAGGATATTATCCTTACATATTACCTCAAAATTTTATAAAAGGGCATGGTTGAATGTAATACCCTTGAACTCTGATCAGAATTGCTTTTGATCATGAATTTTTTAAAATTATTTAATTACTGTATTGATTTTAAAATCAGTCAAAGCTCCGGGATTATTATGAGAGGACGATGATATAGTTTATTTCACCTTTCCAAAACACGCATGAAATCCTCCAGCGTCTACTTAGATTCCGTTCACACGCATTACTCAACACAATATTACGGGATACAACATTCCATGTTTTTTATGGGGCGTGTCCAATGTGTTGGGTAAATCTATAAGTTGCGCATGGTGTTTTCAAGAAATAAATAAATTTAATATGTATTGGGGCAAATTACATACTTTTTGGGGTTTGGTGATATACAGAAATATAAAAAAAATTCCAGGATTACGAACTTCTTATACATTCTGACGTCTAAAAACGAAGATTTCCATTATTTTCCACTTGACTTTCAACCTTCCATTTTGAACTATTTTTGTTATACTAAGTATAGAATTGGTTTTAAAAAACTTAGAAATTTATACTGGTTTCTAACTATAACTTATTTTTAATTTTCACATAAGATATATAAATTCCTTTCGAATACTAAATTCAATTTATTGTAATAAGGGGATGGAATCACGTCCATAAATATAGAAATTTGTACTAAAATAAAATATAAATTTTATCTCAAATCCTAATACATCTGGAGATAAATCATTAGTTTAAGCATCATAATAGAATGATGACTGATTGGATTGCAAACAGAAATAAAATGTATATCTGGAGAATGACTATTATTTTCAATTTTAATATAGACTCTAATCTTCAATTTTAATATAGGGCTAATCAATAGCCCGTAACGGTGGTGAAACGATCAATTATGCAAATCTCTTCTTGTAATAAACTATAATATGATGCCAATTTTCATCTGGAATAATGTCTTATAGCTATTTAATGATTATTCTATCCAGATAATTTTTATTATCATTTTGTTCAAAAATATTTACAACATTCATCTGAAACTTGTCATGAATGTAATGACTAATAGCAAACCCATATATTCATCACAAAATCCTCTAAATGTCGGAAGAATTCTCTTATTTAATTATTGACACGAGATATATCATTAATATATGTGGAATCCAAGTAATAAAATCACAAGACAAACGAACAATAAACTGAATTGTATCTGCATTTGGAATTGGAATATCAGAGGAATCTTTTTAGACATTTAATTAGTTTATAATTTCAAATATTTTTTTTTATTTTTAGAGTTCAGCCCCACAAAAAGAAAAGAAACGAAACCCTTATGAGATCACTTAGTTCTCCTTTCGTGCGTCCGTCAGCCTGTCCGCCAAAGCCCTTTAGACCTCAACAAAAAACGACTTAAGATATCAAGTTGAAAGTTGTTATAATATCATATACTGAAGCCTATAGCTTTAGATTGCTGTAAAAATTTCAAATCTTGTGGTTCACTCAATAAGAAAACTTGACTCTTCACCGTGCTCTTTTGTTCATACAATAGTGTTACAATAGTGTTCGGTCTACCTACAATCTTGAAAGTCGGCGTAATGGGAGATCATATAGCACAAGTGAAGGGAGAAATATAAACATCTGTGATTTCTGATGAATTCTATGCGGACTATACATTTTTACATTTAGTCCGTTTTTAAACCTAGGAAACATATGGTAGGCAATATATTTACGTTATATAAAAATACAATATCCTCTTAAATATTTATAAGTGTCTAAATGTATACGGGATTATTATTCCCTCTCATTGCGAGTTCTACTCGTGTTTCACAATTTTTTTTACAAAATCCCTATTTGCAAGAGGGTACTCAAATAAAGTAACGGGAATGAAACGACAAGAGACCTTACGTCGGACCACGCTTTTATTATCAAATAGGTATGTTTCTTCTTTTAAAATTAATCATTCCTAGTTTCGTTGAAATTCCACTACAATTAAAGAAAATCTGTTTTCATAAACTTACAACACGTTTAATCGAGTTTTAAAAAAATTAATTGTCGTTGTGTCCGTGTTATTTCTCCTAGAGGTCACTCTTACCACTGCAGACTCGTCTGTTTTAACACACTTTTCATTATTTTTACGATTTGCATTTGACCTCGTTGACATCGTTGCCCGTCTGTCTATCTGTCTATCTGTCAAGACTCTCTTTCTTAGGAACGGGTGGAGGTATCAAGTTAAAATTAATATCAAATACTTAGGTCTACGCTCCCTTAGAGCTGTAAAATCTGTTTTCATAAACTTACAATACATTTAATCCATTTTTTTTAAAAATTAATTGTCATTGTGTACGTGTTATTTCTCCTAGTGGTCACTTACCACTGCAGACTCGTCTGTTTTAACACACTTTTCATTATTTTTACGATTCTGATTTGGGGTATTAAATGGAAAAAAAGGAACCTTATAAGACCACTTCGTTGATAGGCAGACATCTATTAAGACCCTCTTTTTTGGACCACGCGCTCCAGTTAAAGTTAATATCAAATACTTAGGTCTACGGTTCCTTAGAGCTGTAAAAAAACAAGTTTCTAAGTCATCGCAATAAAAAAATACGACCATTTATGGAGCCTATTTTTGACACTCTCAAATAAATTAAAAGTTTAGGGTACTTTTACGTTGACCTAGAGTTATAAAATTTGACGAGAAGCAAGGTGTCATAGCACAAATAAAGAATAAATCATTAATTTGCAGTTATATCACATAAAAAAAATATTTTTTTAAACATGCACCCATGAAAGTCATGGCAGGCATTATATTTTCGTCGTAAAAAATTAAAAGTTTGTAATTATTTTAATGGAAATAATAAGTACCATTAAATATTTGTATATGCCTAAATATGTATGGAATCTGAAATAAAGAATAGTAGTGCGAGTTCCACTCGTACTTAGAACTTTTTTCAGTAATTTTTTATCACAATTAGATTATTTAAGATATATTAAAATAGTATAATTCACTAAAAACCCAAATTTTCCATTTGGTTCTCCAGCAAAGGATTCTTTCTTATTTCGCATCACATATAGCATTCAGAATAAATTAAATTTGGTAAGGCCGTCTTTTTGCACGCTTTGTTCCAAAAGCGTATACAAAAACATTTTATAAATTACAATAACCATCGATAGAGTTAATTGTATATTCTTATAATTAATTTATAATTCTTTTTACTTCCCAGTGTAGATCGATAATAAAATGACGTACTATTCTCTCACAAGTAATATGCTTCCATGGGATTTGGTATGAATGGTGGCCTTTCTGAAACGTTTAGGGTACGCCAATTCACCTCCAATATTTAAGCCCCTTTTAATAACACCAAAGTTTCTATCTCATTTGTATATCAATCCCTAGATAAATGCCACGTAACTTGGATAAAATGAAAAAAATTAATTATTCTCTTTCTTTCTACTATTAAAAACTGACCTAATAATACAAATCATACGATCAGTTGTAATTTAATATAAGTTTTATAATATATTGGGAAAAATATATTTGTCAGTCCGACAATCGTAGTTAGAAACTAAGTATAGTAGCTAAAGCTTAAACTAAGTATAGTAGTAGAGGTGGCAATATTTTTCCAATATTTTGTTAGTTAATAAAGTCGTATTTTTTTTAGAATCTATTTTTTAACTTTGGAATAGTTAGAGAAGAGATTTTTAAGAAATTTATAACTTGTTGAAATGTTGCTCTACAGCAAAGAGCAACATTTTTATAATGTTGTTTCCAGATATTGCTTCCTAATATTTTTACAATATCGTTTTTAATTTCATAACAAAAAGACAACCTTTTCGAGTTAGACCGAGTCGAATATTTTTAATATTCAAAGTGTTTTTTTTTCCGATTTTTTTTAACGTTAGAAATTTAGACAAATTTGAATACATTATTTATTGTCGGTTTGAAACTTTTAGCTTTTTAAAAAACGCAACTGAAAAAGTTAAATGATCTGTAAATTTGGAAGTCAGAAAATTAACGCTAGTGTTCTTTGCGTTTGCATTAAAAAAATAATTTCCACATTTATTCGAAGAAATGCGTCATAATTATATGTTACTCGACTGCGTCCTTCGACTTAGTAAAAATAAATATAAGAGATCATATTTTACACTACCAATGCAGAGTTAATAAACTAAACTTTCTTGATGGTTTATTTAAATGCCCAAAAAATGTAATAAATACCCTTTACCCTTTAAAATAAATATAATAATAAACACTACGAATGTAAGTAATAAATAAGCCAACACTTAAAAAAAATTTGGTTTTTTAAAATTCTTCCTCTAGTATAACATATATGTCCGAAATTCTAAAAAAATAACTCCATATGTAATTAAAACAAGTGATAAAAGTTACAACCCAGCATCACAATCAATTTCAAATATTTTACAATATTTTCGGCAATAACATTATCTAAAGCATCTTCATTATAATTACATAACATAAATTTACATTCACTTGAAAACATCTTTACGGTGCTCGCTTGATAACCGAGATTTGTACATTTCGTTTCAAATTTATGCGTTTCACTTTTAATTACCATTAAAGGATATAACTGAAAACTGTAGGTCAGCTGCCTACATTGCCTTATTTTTAACGTACTAATTTTTCTAGCTCGATTTATCTTCGTTCAATATTTTTAGCCTTAGATTGATTTTAGTCGGATGTTGCTCCAAAAACTTTTATAAACTTATTCTTGTATTATTGAATAAATTAGATTCTAAAATTCGGAATGCAGTTTCAACACCGTAATCAAAGGTCATTTGAACGAATATATAAATACTATCTTCTCCTTTGTTTTATTAATATGGAATATTTTTCATTGGTTAAATCAGGTTATTATATTTATTAATTTCTTTAATTTGCTGTTGTACTCAAAACATGTTTCGGTACTTCTTTCACTCGAAAACAATTATTTTGTTTAATAATTATTAACAATTTTTTTTTAAAGTTTGGAAAATATATTTGTACATTAAGGAAGTTTTACAAATATACAAACATTTTAGTGTTATCATACTAATAAAACTTTTAGATATGTTTATTTATATATATATATATATATATATGTATATCGAAAATATTTTAAAGAAACCAAACATTTATTTTTAACTCTTTTCTTTATCTAGGATATAAAAATGCTGATCCGGTACTACACTTGAAAATAATATAAACGGTTAGCTAAGTCATGATATTTATTGCCACGACATTTGCATCCTCGTAGAAATTTACAAATAAATTTGCGTTATACATTTTTTATTTCAGCATTTTGTTCTTGGAAAGAAATTGAATTTAGTACGTATTGGTGTAGTACTAAATTTAGATTTAAAAAAAATTAATAAAAATGGGTAATGCAAATTCATTTAAACGTTTTCAACGTCAAAATCATCACTGGACACTATTATGCCTCTATTTATTTGTAGTTCTGTTATAGTCATTATATTAACTTTCATTATAACAACATCAGTCATATCCCGTTATATCACAGGTGAAAATGATACAATTGATTATTATTGGTGGATAAATCGGTATATTGTCATCATATCATATATAGTCTTATAGATTACTGGCCTCATTACTGACACTAATTAAAAACAATTTTCCACTTACAGGCCTTTCGTTGCAGTGCAACGCGTAATATTGTTTTTTAACCTTGCCTATCATCGTTTAGTAAAAACGACATATTTAAAATTAAAAACAAGTCCAGCCCTCATACCATATGTGTCCAAGTTTGAGAAAGGTGTTATTTACTGAAGTACTACATGTACTTATACTTACTACATGTACTTACACTTATACAGATATGACGTTGAAATTCTGTCCAGCATTTGAGTATTGCCTTGGAATACGCGTCGACTAGGTTCGACCCTCCATAAATGTCATAAGTAAATATAATTTCTAGAGTTGAAATATTGAGATATATAAAAATTGTATGATACATATTTGAACTTAGTATTTATATACCACTCAATACACGTAAGCATATATGTAAATATACATGTATACCCACACGCCACAAGAAAATCTATTTTAGTGAGTAATATAATAAAATATATAATATTTCAAAATTAGTAATAAAAGGAGAAGATCAATCAAACCTAGGCTTTGATATTGACATCAGTATTATTGAGATTTTACTAACTTTAACCGTAACCACCTGAAAAATTCAGCAGTACCTGCGATATATTGATGAATATACCTAAAGTTTCAAATATGATTAATTAAGAAAATATTTTTATTGTCTTTAAAGGTAATAATCAACATTTTCTCATTCTTTAGTTCAGAATTTGACTGGTTCTATCACTAGACTTTACTTTCATCTAAAAGTGAAAGACATTTTTGAACAAATTAATGTTAAAGGGGATAATCAATTTCATAAAAATAGTTATCCTATTTCGCGCACATTTCTATTACATCAATCAAAAATCAAATTTGAGAATATTACAAATATGGTTCATTTATAAAAAACAAATCTCTTTTGACAAAATATAAATAAAATCAGGAAAAAATATGTTTATTAATTTTTTTTATTCTAAAAGGCGAAAATAAATTGATATAATTAAATTTAATATGACGCAGTGCTTTGTAGACTTGTTTAAAAATAACTGTAGGATAAATAATTTATGCAACTCGTTTGGAATCAGAAAAAACGATCCCTTATAAAATATTCACGTTTCTGCCCATCTGGTCCAGCCGATTTTCTCAGAAATCGTTTAAGGTTAGAAACTTGGTATTTCGCATATATATATCTAACACATTAGAATATTTATAGGATAATGTGTTAAGAAGAAAATTAGAGATATCAATTAAAAGGGTATTGGTATACAACAAAATATGCAAGAACATTATATTTTCCCTCTCGTATCGTCGAATTAAAGAGTTACAGCGGAAGTAACTCTTTAATTCGACGAAACATGAATAAATGAGAAAGTAAAACGCTTATAGTTCTTGTCTGAAACAAATCAGAAAGAGAAAAGTACATAATTTTTGTATGAAACAATAATTTTCAGTATTTTATACTATCATACCCATGAATAAAAAGACACAGGGAAAAAGATGAAACAATTATTTCTATCTCCAGGAACAATTAAATTGAAAATAAATGAATTGAATACAAACAAATACATTCGAAAAGGCTCAAAAATCCATTATATTTATGTAATGGAATATTTATGATAATTGGATTAAATGTAATAAAACGATTCTTAAAAACTTCCCTAAAGGAAGGAAATATTTTATGAAGTAAAACACAAATATTAAGAAAATTCTATTGAAAATGCTTCCTCTTATTACTATTAGTCCTTCTCTAATTCGAAGAATATAAAGAAGCGATTAAAGAGAATAACGCAATATTTTATTAGCATTTACGATTATAATCCATAAATTTATACATAGGTTGCAAAAAAGTATTTTGGTTTGTACGTTACCTTTAGTTGAAGATGACACTTTCATCATATTTTTTTGGATATGGTTTCGCAAGCTATTCGGATTTTACTAAGAATCGCCTTAAAATATTAAAATAACTTCAAAAAATCCGCATACGTTATATTTTTTACCTCAAAATAATGCCATCTTTAAACACAGAGCGCAATCTCAATTGATGGAAATGGTGATCAAAATTATCTTCCAACCAACTAAATTATCCATTCCAATTATCCATTCCTAAATTTTAAATTTGTAAACAATTTAGAATACAAAATTAGTAAGAATAATTTTTATAAAGTTAATATATGTATTTCATGTAGTTTGTAGCTGTATGTTATTATGTTTGTAGTTTTTAATGTTTTTTGTAGCTTTATTGTAATATTATAGGTATTTAATTAGATATATATCTTGAAGACAAACACTTAAGCCTATTAGGAATTGATTATAATAAGAGAAGAGTATTTTCGTGACCAGCCTTTTTTTGCTTTGCCTAGATCAGGTAGTGGTGAAAACAAGTTTATATTTATACCTATGGGGAAATAAAATGAAAAATTTAGTATATTCCGATCTGAGCACTATAAGGAACAAATTTCGTACAGAATTTCTGATTTGGAGTTAATTAGGCGCATAATGAAGTCAATTCTACCTGGGTAAAACCAGGGAGTTGGACTAGTATATTTATTTTGTGGCTTTTTTTAATTTCTAATGAATTAGAAAATTTTATAAGTGAGCTAAAATAATACTTATATAGAATGAGTACTCAAAATTAGCAACTTAGTCTATATTAGATCGAGCTATTAATAACAATGCTTCTACTATCTATGCGACTGCAGCAGACAAACATACTCAACGTGATAGTACTTATTTTTAAATTCATAATACGTTGCACTGCATAAGCGGAGAAAGAGAAAGAGGTGCCGTATAAAAACCTGTCATGCAGGAGTGGAACTCGCACTACGAGGGTTTCGTACACATTTAGGCATTTATTAACATTTAATGGTACATAATATTCCTATTAAACTATTTACTAATTTTAATTTTTTGAACGATAATATAGCCATCTATGTCTTTCGAGGGCGGGTAATTTTTAGATATATTAGTTACTAGCGTGACCCGTGCGAAGTCTTCGCATTATAAATTATTCAACTCAATTTAATAAATCAAAATTGATTGCAGGTATTCAATTCATTTCTAATTTTGCACACTGCTTATTACGTTTTTATTCCATTATGAAGCTCAGATGACAGATCAAACAAATATTTTACTAAAATTGACATATAGAGGCGCAAGTATCAAAAGCATTGAGCTAAAGCGCCACTTTATTTATACGTGAGTGGATTTGAAATTAAACAAAAATTTTACCGACCGTTAATCATATTGACGTTGAGCCGTTAGGTGGCAGCATTGCTGTTTTGTGTATATAATTTTAATAATTAATTAATTTGCAAAAACAATAGCAATAATAAATTTTTTAGTTGTGGATGCCGGTAGAACAAGCAATTATCTATAAAATGATATATAATTTATGTGGATTAGTTGTGAGGTTTTTTCTAAAAAGGAAGAGTAACATCTTAACCTTAGCGTATTAATATATATGGTGATGATGATGATGATGATGATGATGATATTACGTAAATAGTTTTTTACGTGATATAACTAAAAATTAACGATTTTTGGATTTTTTCCTTGTGGTGTGAAACCTTGCTTCTTACCAAATTTCTAAAGCAAATTTAATAACTTGTGTGTCCTTAGTCTAGGGCTGCGCTCTGAAGACCACCACTACCTTTTAAGAAAATATCAACATACTTTAATTTTGAATGAACCAGCCTTACCAGAAGCGGGCACACTTTTTAGGCATTATTTAGTTTAAAATCCAGAAACTGCGCTTATGAATCATTATAGCTTGATTCTATTCATATTTTAATATGAAAAATACCTTTTGAAATTATTCAGTGTTTTAAATAACGTAATGTTAAACAATTGCTTGCGCATTATTAATATATTAACTGCATCTTTTGGACTTTATGGAAGTTGCTTATAATTTAGTTTTCACTTGTAACTCATTCTCCTCCTCTTTCAATTTTTCGATTTAATTTTCTGACTAAACGTACAACTAGTCGATCTCAAATTTTATAACTTTGACCTCTTATTTAATTCAATAAATAAATAACTTATACAATTCAGAATATATTTCAAAATATGTATCATCTATATTGCTATTCACCTTCAGACAATTTCTAATGTCTAAATCTGTGAATATGACCATTTGACATCGAAATTGAATCATAAATAATAGTATCTTAATGATTATGTAAATATGCACAAATGACGTTTTTGAATTCTGAAAAGTATACCTAACAGCCTATATTGGATTAACATTAAACTCAAAATCCTAGGATACATAAAAGGTTTATAATATTAATTCTCACGATGAAATTTAATGAGAGAAACGAATACGAAATTATCGAATATGGAAATTTCCATCACAATAAAATTCAGTAACTGAAGACATACACTTTGTTTAGCAATTCGGTTTAGGCTCAAACTAGACTATTAATTATTACTTTTAAGTCCCACCTACATTCGTTATGTACAGTTTGAGATCATTAGGATTTTATTATGGTGTAAAATTTTAAGTAGGATTTCAAGTAATAACCACTTCTTTCATGTTCAAAAGAATGAAATATTGATCTCCATTATATTGTCACTTTTATAAATATGTCATAGAAGTAATGGTAACGATATTATGGAAAGCATGAGGTTTACGTGACTGAAGTTATATTCGGATTGAATTTTACTAATAGTTCATAGTTTACATTTAAAAACAATATGACATTCTAAACAAAGAAAATTGTTTTACCGTTATCATGAACTATAAAATTGTGTTAATTTACATTAAATATGGACTTTTTATTTAAAATATATGTTATTTTTGGAATGAAAATATAACAAGATTATCCTTTAAAGTTTAACAAAAATTTTATTACAAACCAAATCTTTCAAAGTTTATACATAACATAAAAACATATTTATAAGACCGCTTTCTAATATAACACAAAACAGTAACTATGTTAAATATATTTTACAATAGAATCCATTTTTGTCACTATTGCTAATTCTTTACGAATCAAGGACGTTTAATCCTATTTAATTGGTTTTTTCCAGGAAGTTCCTAATTATCGACTGTGAAAATGATATTTATCTATTTTTACTTATTCTCGATCATACAATCATTATTTCTACAAGGAACGCTGATATCGCATTAAAGCATAATAAATTTTGTCTTTAAAATTACTTTTCTCGTATCTCTTATAAAATATTAAAGCATATTAGTGCATAAAGTGGAACAAAAGTGAAAGAGTTGTAATTTCACATCCCCAACATCTCGATATAGATTAATATCTGTAATAAAAATATATTTTAGCAAATTAATTATTCATAATAAAATCAATACTTAAGGCTGTTCTATCCTACATAACATTACTTTCAGCTTCATTTTCAAAAGCAGTTTAAATTAAATTCCACTGGGAATATTTCTGCAATACGCAAACAGAAACGGAAATATCTGTAAAGGCTCGCTTTAGTTGGAGAAGAAAGGATCATCTGCGGTTTTGAAGGAGACGGGAAAATGAAGTGATTTGACAGATTGATAATGCGGGTGAGTTTCCTTTGCTTCCGGGAATCCTTGAGAGTGAAGGATGTTAACTGGATGTTTTGTTTTCATGATAGTTAGCACAATATCATAATTTTAATATATATATTAATGTATTGAAATACGCTGACATATTTAGTTTGTTAATCTAGTATTTTTGCAGTAAAATAAATAATACATGCATATTATAGCGATAAATAAGAGAAAAGGATGGTTGCTCCCCATTTGTAGCACTTTTATATGCATTGGTTAACTCCATTATGATATCTTAAGTTATCTCTTTTTCATGATTTGCAAAAAAAAATGATTATATAAGCAAATAGCAAGCATTATCTTTTGTGAAACTTAGTTTTTTCTGAAATATTCCAAAATTAATTGCAGGTATATTTTATAATTAAAAATATGTGTTGGTAACGGAAAGATCTGAAATGTTGTCGTAAACTTTTAAAAGGTAATCCGAATTGAACCGCAATTTTTACGTTTTATTTTTAGCTTCAAAAGCCATTTAATTTCGATTTATTATGGTACTCTTTGTACTTCTTCGATTTGGCTTTAATTTCTTTCATTATTCAATTACTTTAAGGGCAGTGAATATAGAAGTATTGAATAAAATTTTGCAACGAACGTTCATTTAACCTCTCACGTTTTAAGGCAATAAATAAAACATTTTTAGCATATTTATATATTTTTGGACGAATGATGATAATGATTGGACGAAATCTAGGTCGCAATAAAGAACTTAAAGAAAATAGAAATAATACTACATCACGTAGTTTCATTTAATTGTGAAAATGAATTTATACAAATTTAATGCCAAATATATTCAAAATTCTTTTCATTTTAAAAGTTATATTTTTTCCTTTAATAAGAGCGATGCTTTAACTCCATGTAATTTATCTATTCAAAAATTTCATTATCATGGAAATTTTTCTTCTGTTTTGGTTTTTGTAGTCACTCATTTATTGGTTTTGTACTTTCTTTGGAAATATTTTACGAATTTTATATATATTTTTTTTTATTTCCTCATTTTATAAATGCCTAATTAATTTTATTTCATATATGTATGTTTCTAAGCTATTCACATATTATTACAGCCATGTAACTAAGAAAGACTTTAAGAGTATGTGTGCTTCGTGATGTTTCTTTCATTACCTAAATGTCATAATAGATTAAATAAATGATGACACAGTTGTACTAAATTGTATCGTAACTCGTCTTTATATTTATCGTTAAACCTCAGAATCTGCGATATTTCTGACTAATATGCTGTTGGTTAAAATTCGAACTCATCAAAATAACTTGACACTAAAATAAATTACTTATGTACTGTTCACCATTACGCTTTCAAATGAAGTAGAAGGTATTTTGTGAATTTTGCATAGTTGGACGAGAAATGTTTGCATTTCCACTTTCAAAGTGAAGAAATTTCGCGTAAATTATCGATTTTTTCAATGTATTGAATACAGAACCTTCAATCCCTGTATGGGAAGCGGAATTATAACGGTTGGTCAATATTTGTGTAAATATTTGAAATGATACCCCACCGTAACGCCTTTTTTTGGACGTCATCAGTCAAATCTTCTCTCTAGTCAAATATTTTCATTTATTATGTGATGGTCTTTTTAAATAATTGCAAAACATTTATAAATTTGTAAAGCGCATTTGTATGCATTAATTTATTACCTTTTATTGTAATATTATTTGGTGTCCAAGTGGATAAAATATACAACATGCACTGCAATGTTTAGGTTAGTTTACTTGTATCTTGAGTGTATATATATATATTACACAGCTACTATTAAAGGTAATTATTTTTTATTTTAATTTTTGTAATGGAAATTTATAACTTACGCAGTATGATTATGTCGGTTGCCAAAGTTTTCACTTCTACATTGTGGTCTTAAGAATGCTATTTTTTGAGATTTACGCCCATTTTATGACTTAAACATGTTTAAGGATTATAAACTACATATTAAAATTAGATTATATGTGCCTTTTCGTATAACAATGTATTTCCATAATATATTTAAGAAAGAACACTATATCGAGAGGAGTGTTATGGAATGAAGAAAGTGTCCGAAGACTGGTGCGGTAAATGATGCGGAAGAAAATAGAAGATATTTTAGAAAATCATATACTTACCATAAAGGTTTTGCCTAAAGTGTTTATTGAATATAAACGTGGTCATCGTCACGGTGGTTGTGTTGATCACAAGGCATATGTTCTTTGATTCCGTTCCGCTCATCGATCGGTGTTGGAATGGTGTTCTTGTTGGTTCTAACAGATTGTCCTAGTACCTGTAATAAACATAAATAAATACATATTTATCATCTTGAAACGTTACAACATTGGAAATAAGTAGTTTTAATTTTGTACACATACTAAACTATATAATTACTACGCCTGTCAATACCGAGTATGGTTGACTATACTTTATTCTTTGCTAGGTGTAAATTGCTATCGAATTTTAAATACATGTTTAATAATTATATTGATAATCCATCTGGGTTAAAACTAACCTTATTTTATTCTTTTAATGTGGAACACTATCTTTTTCTTTCTTCGGGAATATCATCAGTTTGTTTCGTTGATCAATATTATTCAAACACTTTGTTTTACTTTGTAACTGTTTTATTATTTATTCTATAAACATTATTATATGCAAATGTATTATAATATGGAATCCTTGAAACTTATATAAACCATTTTGACAATACAACATTTATGATTAATTTTATTAACAAACATTTTGGTCAACCAGTCAAATTATTATGATTTTAATGTTTTGTTTTGTAAACGATTTTGTGTTATTTAATGCACATTTTCTGGTGCTCCATTTTTGTCCATAAACGAAAGTAAATAAAAAAATGGATTTTTTTTAAATTTACTCGTAATGGGAAAATTGTTTTCTTGGCTTGTCTAGCATTAATTGTTTACTCACCTCCTACTGTGAAAATATTATTAATAACTTTCCAATATTTGATAATATCATATTTTATAAAATAAATAAGCAAATTTATTTAATAATAACTTCAAATTTTGCAAATTAAGGAGTCCAGTAAATTTAAATTTTAATCATAAGATATATATTAAGAAACCTAAACAAAATAAAAATAATTTTGAAAAATTGCAAATTTCCACTGTTTAAGATATCTTTTTGTAATGAAGGAAAAGATTTTTTATTTACATTAGAAATATAATTATATTAAATATAATTATATATTTATATGTATACTTTTAAAATAGAGGAAAATAGAACGTCTTGGCCTCCAATTAGTATCCTGCGTGCTTTTATGATGGAAGAAAATAAGACATTCCGATCCCCAAAGAGTTTCCATCGACGTCAAACATTTTCTCCTTTACGAGCAGAGTACGTAGCCTAGCTGTACACTGAAACTTGTATTATTTCGAAATAGTTATCTAGCTGAATTTTCAAATCGTATAAAATTGTTAATATTGTTATATATATATATATATATATATATATATATATATATATATATATGTATATACGTATATATATATATATATATACGTATATATATATATATATATATATATATGTATATATATATATATATCGTACTCATCAGGAGATTTAAAAAAATTACAGCATAAAAAAATAAATATTTAATTGTGAAGACACGTCCTTATAAGATCACAACGTAGGAATTCATATAGTTACTGAATATACAAGTGTATTTTCAAAAAATAACAAGAAATATGTGTGAGAAACGATTATTAAATAAAGGTAACATACATAAAAGTTTTTTAACTTTCTCCAATTGTAATTTAAACATATTTATATTTCACAATCCGGAAATATTATTATTTGTTAAAAATATTATATGTTTTTAGTATTACAGAATGAAGATAATTATAATTAAAACGTCATAGAAATAATGGCAAATTAAGCAAATGTCTTTACATAATTCAAAATTTTGTGTAGTTAAAAGTGTACATGATTTTAATTGTTCCGCTAGATCTATTTCGAAAAATAGATTCAAGAAGTTATATTTATAAGATTTTCAGTTCATCAGTAATGTATACGTGAGGATGTGAGGTATGATGTTGACATCAGACGGTTTTTATGATATAGGCCACGCTGCCTCATAAAAAGCGTTACACGTTATAACTTTTCTAAAGTAAGTTTCTAACGTAAAAAGAGAGCTCCTGAAATGATCTCTATAATCAATACTCAAAGAAAACTATTAAAGTGGTAATTAAAAATTAAAAATATCTGGTTAATTTTACATGCATGTTTTGTTTCTTATTAAACTTCCAATCAGCATCGAGTTCGAACCCAGACGTGCAAAGTAAATTGGGGTAACACTTCAATGCTTTCATTGCTCGTCTATTTCGTGGAAACCTATTTTATCAGAAATTATATATTATCAAGAAATATTACATTTCCATTATTTAAATATGAACTATCAACGGTTTTGATTATGTATAATAATTTTCCCAGTTGAAATTTGGTGAACTAAGAATTATTTCAGATGGATTATCGTTACTTGACACCTAAGTAGCAAAAAAGTTACGCAGAGCTAAATTAATTAATATCCCAGGATTTTTTACTTTCTTGGGAAATATGAACGGTAAAATTATTGTTTATATATATATATATATATATATATATATATATATATATATATATATATACATATATATATATACATATGTATATATATATATATATATATATATATATACATATATAACATTTTCAAGAAATAAACTACTTTTATATTATGAAAAATTTAATTAGGGGAAACCAAGATATAAATTTAATTTCGTGATGAAATAATTCAAATTGAAAAGAAGTTGTCTTGTGGATACGAGCCGACTGTTGCCTGTCGTCGTTGTTTCGTTCGTTCGCATATGTTTATCACCGTCTTATTATTCATGGAATTCTACTCACATATTTGAATGATCTTTCGGCCCAATACATTCATCTTTGATATTTAAATTTAACAAAACATTAATTCATGAATCTCACAATAGTCTCTTCCAGCTTATCTGTTTGTAATTATGAACATATGTAAACTTTTAAAAGTTTACTTAGAATTATCACATAAAATTAGCATTCCTTAAAAATCTGTTTACCTCAGAAAATATAAAATTTTTTTTCTATTATGGTCGGTACTCCAATAGACAGAGGTCTTTGATTAACCTATCTGTGTATGTTTTCAATTCTTTAAAATTTTAGAAAAGAAAAGATTTTAATCTGTTCAAAGTCTAGGGTTACACTGAAAATTAGCGCAAAGTCCTTCTTCTCAAACATATTTCTATTTTCTTTAAAAAATATTGTAAAAGCAAAATTTTAAGATGAACTATATGCACGTTTTCTAGACATTACTGAATATATCCTACATATTTTAAGTCCTACTTCCTACGGATCTTTAATTTCATCTAAGACTGTTTTCTTATTCAAATCGTGTCATTATCTCAAATATTTGAAACCTGATTGCACTTGATTACTCAATTAAAACTACCTAATACTATTCAATTCACTTTCGAATAATTTGGAAACCTTATTAATATCATAGCTCTACTATATTAATTATCACTGCTGTAGTAAAAACCATATGTACTATGACTTGCTACAATTGATTTTATCTTAATTAGGTAATTTCAAATATTGGCATTATTTTAAAATTGAACACAATTTAGTTCACCTCAAACTCTAATGAAACATGAACAACAATGTTTTTAAACGTTTTTAATTTAGGCTTACGAAATAAAACAGAAGCCTCTCCACAAATCATTGCAAATGCAAACTGAAAACATATACGAACCTTATCATTTGTGTACTATATCCTACGAAATATGCAGTGAATTTGGATGTTTGAAAACAAGAATGACATATTTTGGAAAACCGGGCATTATTATATCCATATTCTGCTAAAAAGTATGTGTTTTTTTATAATTTGGCCTAAGGTCACTTATTATTCTCCCCCTCTCTTCTTATTTCACTCATGCTAAGTGCTGAAATATAAATATCTTCGTATTCTTTCACGCTAATTTGATGTACAATTTAGACATGAAAATACCTGGGATGTATACGTACTTGGTGAAGAAGAATTGCTTTGTATTGTTTTGTGATATTTAACTTAGATATTTATTTATATTATATCACTTTTTCCAATAAATACGAAATACGTGAGAACTTTAATATGTCTTGTATTAAATGAAATGAAAGGAAATCAGCAATTATTATACTGCATGTAACGTTGGCAACGTTACATGAATAATGACAAAGTTACATGTTAATGAAATAGAGAGACAGACTTATTTCTTTAAAAATATTTATTTCCTTATACAATCGTATTGCTTGCTTCTAATCATACTGCTTTATGCAATCGTATTGCTTTTTTCTAATCGTATTAACTTATGCAATCGTATTGCTTGTTTTTAATCGTATTGCCTTATGCAATCGCATTGCTTGTTTCCAATCGTATCGCCTTATGCAATACTAACTTGTTGCGCACTACTATGTTTCGATTTTATCATTACAATTTGAACCTGTAAACGTATTTAAATTATATTTGAACACGAGTGCCGAGTATCAATAGTTTGTTTTGTATCTGAATTTTACGACTAAACAAAACATACAGCTTGCTATTTGGCCAATTGTTCGTGATCAGTGGGCTAAACATGAATTTATTTTTCCAATTTTAATTCGTGAAGGAATAGTGCGAATTCTAGTTTTCATTATAATTTTGTTATTTCATAGTGCGGATGGATATATGACTTTTAATCTTACGTTTACTAAGGTGGGACAAGTTGCACAGTGAACAGCGGACCTTAAGTTGCCATTGTTTCTATGACGTTTTTTTCATAATAATCTTTATCCTGTAATTCTAATAAACAAATAACAAGTATTACTTGAATATATTGATATATAACTTGCCATTCGTGACCCTTTTTGTTTCTCTAAATGCATGTCTATTATACGAGGGCTGGCAGAAAAGTTTAAATATAAAAGAAATAATTTTGTATTTAGTCACCCTCAACTTTAATACATTTCTCACATTTTTTTAAAAAGATAAGAAACGGCTACTTGATCGCAAAATAAAGGTACCGAACCAAAAATTACCAAAAATGCTCATTTTTTTTCTTCAGTGTAAAATTTTATCAGAGCTCAATGTTCCAGTTCTGTAAAATGTAAATTAGCAGCATTTCATTCAGTTGAAATTTCGATTCTCGTGAGTACTTTTATCCCGAAAACAATAAAAAATAGCATAACTATGTTACAATTCAAAAATTTAAAAAAGTTTGATGTATGTTACCTTTATTTAATAATCATTTCTTATACGTATTTCTTGTTATTTATTGAAAATATGGTTGTATATTCAGTAAATATATGAATTCCAACGTTGTGACCTTATAAAGACGTGTCTTCACAAGTTATTTTTTAAATATTTATTTTTCTATCCTGTAATTTTTGAAAATCAGCTGGTGAGTATGATGCCGGAAAAACAGAAAACTTTAGAAGCAAAATTAATAAATATTAGTCCATCTATCTGTCACATCAATAATGGAAAAACTGCAAAACCGATAAACTTAAAACTAAAAATGTAAGTATTCCATGTTCTTATCTTTGAGAGATTCAGCTATTAAATATAGCCAACGCATATACTTGTTGACAAAGCCTATATACATGAAAGAAGCGAAATTTTTTTTTTAAAAAGGTAAAATATATGTGAAAAGGTAAAATATATTTGTAATAAATCTATTGGTAACAAATGAAAATCCTCCGAATGACGGATGACAAACTAGTGCGTGTATGAAGCAATTAAAGTTATTACTTTATAGTTAGGGTACAGTGAAGTAATCATGCTATGAAAATATTATGTAGAATAGTCATATAAGCCTATAGAATAAATATTAAAATGCAAGTATAAAGCGTACGTTCACGTATTAAAGTCTACGTGTTTTATACAATCATGCTCGTTTACAGTTCCCTCCTCCACACGAACAGTGCCTGCGTAATTCCTCTATGTCTGTCAAATTATCTTCAAGTTTTTTTTTGTAATGAATTCTGCACGTCATATTTTTATCAAATTAATAAGTTTATATTGTGTAGATTCAGGTAACTCTTGATCGTGTTTTTAACAGATTCGTTTTTATTTTATTTTAACCTTTAGAAGTTTGTTTATCATTTCCGTAGGTTTCAAAGAAAAATAAAATAAAAATTCTACATCTCCAGTACTTATAAAATGATGTTATTATACCAATGTTTAAACAGACTTATTTGTTTAAAAATATTTATTTAGTTATTTATTACCTATTTCGGCACAATATATATTGCCTTCGATTCAATCGTAAATATAACCTCGCTATGAATTTCATTATTATTTAATTATTTTAAGTGTCATTCATTTATTACCAGGCAAGTTTTTGATAAACAAGATTGTAATTGACTACAATATTTTTGGAAACTTATCATTTTTATCCAATTTATCAATATTTTTAAAGTTACTATGTTGATATCTCGATAAATAATTGCAATTATATTAGTCAAATGGAAGGTAATGAATACCAAACCAATTTTTACCATAATATATCTATTACATTTAATTTGTCTCCAATCTTCTATGAGGCTGTTCTGGATTAATAAGACATGTTATGAAGTTTTCCCTATGAAACCCTGAAATATAAACGTATACAGATTTATTATTTCATTTCCCATTTATTTCAATAAAATTAACTTGATTATGTAAATTTCTCACTTCTAAATACGTGAAGAGAAACAAGGAAATCAATACTATACTCATAGCAGTAAACCTTTCATGTTACGCGATATGTAGAGAAGCCGTGAAAATTATAAACGTAACAGAATGACGTAATGGTATAAACTAAAGTCAATATTTGTATAGTAGTTCGTAAATTAAAATATCTTTAGTGTTCATTAGTATATCATATGATATAATCAATTTCTTTTATACCCACTTTTTAAAATCCTATTGAACTTAACTTAACAATTTTATACGATTTGAAAATTCGATTAGATAATTATTTCAAAATATACGTCCCAGTATACGGCCAGGCTACATACTCTACTCGTAAAGAATAAAACTTTTGACGCTTATTGAAACTCATTAGGGATCAGAATGTCTTATTTTTTCCAATAATAAAAGCACAGAGGACACTCACTGGTAACCAAGACGTTCTATTTTCCTCTATTTTAAAAGTAAACATATAAATACATAATTATATTTAATATAATTATATTTCTAATATAAATGAAAAATCGTATAGTTAATTACAAAAAAAATATCCTATACCTTTGAAATTTGCAATTTACAATTTTTATTCTGTTTAGGTTTCTTAATATTATTTTAACATTTCTTGTTACCTTATTATAAAAATTGAAACTCTTAATTGCAAAATTGTAAGTTATTAATAAATAAATTTGCTTATTTATTTTATAAAATATAGTAATATCAAATATTGGAAAGTTAATAATAATATTTTCACAGCAGGAGTTGAGTAAACAATTGTTGCTAAACATGGCAAGAAAACAATTTCCCCAATATAATTAAATTTCAAAAACCCATTTCTGGAACACAAAACAAAAAAAGAACACCGGAAAATGTGCATTAAATAACACAAAATAATTTCCAAAATAAAAGGCATATTAAAACCATAAAAATTTTACTGGTTGACCAACATTTCTTACGCTTATATTTGTTAATGTTGTATTGCCAAAATGGTTTATATCAGTTTCAAAGATTCCATATTATAATATATTTACATATGATATTGTTCATTGAATAAATAATAAAACAGTTACAAAGTAAAACAAACGGTTTGAATAATATTGATCAACGAAACAAACTAATTATTTTCCCGGAAAAGAAAAATATAGCGTTCAACATTAAAAAAAATGAAAAAAGGTTAGTTTTGACACAGATTATCGATATAATTATTAAACATTTATTTCAAATTCGTGAGGAATTTACATCTACCAAAGAATAAATTATAATCAACCATACTTGGTATTGATAGACCTAAATTATGTATTTTCGTATGGATACAAAATTAAAACTACTTATTTCCAATTAAACTATTTTATCCACTTAGATACAAAATAATATCATAATAAAAGGGTTACATAGGGAAAATAAAAATAGAATAATGCATACAAATGGGCTTAACAAATTTATAAATGTTTTGCAATTATTTAAAAAGTGATAAATACATAAATAAATATACATAATAAATAAAAATGTTTGACTTAAGCGAAAATAATGACGTTCAAAAAAATGCGGTGGAATATCTTTTCAAATATTTACACAAATATTGACCAACCGTTATAATTCCGCTTCCCATATAGGGATTCAATGTTCTGTATTCATTACATTAAAAAAAAACTTTTAATTTACGAACGAATCCGCAATTTCTTCACCTTGAAAGTGGAAATACAAACATTTCGCGTACAACTAAAGCGTAAAGTTATGCCCAGAAGTACAAATAATGCAAAATTCATAAAATACCTTTTACTTCATTTGAAAGCGTAATGGTGTAAAGGTTTAAAGTGTAACGGTGTAAATGGCGTGAAGGTTTTAGTGTCAACTTATTATAATGAGTTCAAATTTTTATCCAACAGTATATTAATCAGAAATATTGCAGATTCTGAGGTTTAACAATAAATATAAAGACGAGTTACGATACAATTTAGCACTACTGTATCCCGCATTCATACCACTTGTTTAATCTATTATGATAATGAAAGAAATAACATGAACCAGACATGCGCTAAAAGTCTTTCTATTTGTTTTAGATGTAAAAATATATAGCTAGAGTTATATGATTGTGATAATATTTATATTAGTTATCCCGGTTTTCGTACCTGATGAAAGAAATAAATTTTATTAGGCAATTATAAAATTATGAAATTAAAAAAATAAATAAAATTCGTAAAATATTTCCAAAGAAAGTACAAAACCAATAAATAAAAGACAACAAAAACCAAAAAAAGAAGAAAAATTTCCATGAAAACAAAATTTTTGAATAGATAAATGATAAGGAGTTAAATCATCAATCTTATCAAAGCGAAAAGTAAATTTCAAAATGACAAGAATATTGAATACATTTGGCGTTAATTTTATAAAAATTCATTATTCACAATTAAGTGAAAATACGTGATGTAGTATTATTTCTACTTTCTTTAAGTTTTTTACCACGCCCTAGGTTTGGTTGTATTACATCTTCAGATGGGCTATTAGCAAAGATTCTTTGCAAATAGTCCATCTGAAGAATCTTTGCTAATAGCCCATCGGAAGATGTTGTAATACAACGAAACCTAGGTCGTGGTAAGGAACTTAAAGAATATGAAAATAATACTACATCATGTAGTTTCATTTAATTGTAGAAATGAAAAGAAGTTAGTTATTATTTATTTCAGTTTATCAGTATAGCATGAATTGCAGGTATAGTTTTACGAACTCGGAAATACATTGTGCGGTGAAGCATCGTTAGATATCTCAAGGAGGATCCCGCTTTTCCGATCCACAAATATATTTTCCCGTCAAGAATGACTTCTAGTGCAACCGACACTAGTTTTACCTAAAAAATCCGCATTCAACAGTAGAGCATGATCAAAAAATAGTTTATTTTTTAAAGTAGTGTTAGTATAACGTAGTGATAAGTTTATATTAAAATTATTCAAAATGAAATCAATTTACGGAAATAATCTGTAGCTGATATCAATGATATGAAAATTTGTGATCCATATAAAGATGTATATTTTTTAATTATACACTAAGATCTCTGTCGAACTCTAATGTACCTTAGAAATATTTCAACCGATGTTAGACTCAACAAAAATAATATAGTCTAGCAATCTTAAGGTCTAAAGCAGACGATTAACAGTAATTGATGAAAGATGAATTCTTCTTCTACATACATAAATAAAAAAATCAGTCGTAAAAAAATCGGAGCAACTCTGGCCGACTCTCTCCGATTCAAAAAAGAGATTGAATGTAAGTGTTAACACTTTCTAACGTTTAAATTAAGTCGGTGCACCACGATGTGTCTTTGTAGCGATGGAGAACCAGACACCGACTTTTTTCGATAAAAGTCGGTCACCTACGTTACGCCTTACGCAGTTAATAAATTGTTACAAGTCACTATACAGGTAGTTTACATTGACTGCCAAGATGCTCTTCAAGGACGCCTGTACGTCCGTACGAAGACAAATGTCTGTGAATAACTAATTTACACCCGTTTGTGTCTTTAGATGAAATGAAATTAATTAATTGGAATTATTCACGATAATTTTCCTGTTTTACATAAATTTAAATCTGCAGCAAGAGTAGCAATATTATGCACATCACACGAATATTTCAATGGCGTTAAATCCGTATTCCTAAAGGATCACTAGCGCCATTTCTATTTCTAAAAAAATTATAATATGTAATTATGTTTGTAAAAAATATTATTTAAAAGCAAAAACAATGGGAAACCAAACCTGCAAAACAATTTTAATCGACCTGTACGTTGGCGCCTGGCTGAAGTGGAATCCTTGCCATCAATAGCCACCAACGTATTAAAAGTTAAGATATAACATAACATATTAGTATATATATATATATATATATATATATATATATATATATATATATATATATATACATTTACACACAATTATATATATATATATATATATATATATATATATATATATATATACGTAAATAGGCTAATAAATTTCTGGAGAAGTGCCAAAGAAACTTTAGTGTTTATGATGAAAATTACTGACTATTAAAAGGTTATCAAGGTGACTGTCAAATATTTGTATTAATTGCTAAAAAAATCCGGCTGCCAATTTTTATCAATGACTTGGTTTCATAGTTAGGTAACATGTGAATATGTTTAACCGGGATGTTAGTTATCCTATAAATAAGGAAAAGAAATAAACATTTTCCTAATCATGTAAATAAGTTTCAATATTTCATTGTTTCAATAAATAGTCATCTGAACCTTTCTTTTCATGGAAACGAAATAGTTTAAAAACCAGAATCGGAATCGTTTACTCACTGATGATTCCATATCATGGCTAATAGTTCTAACAACTGGATTTTATAAACCATTAAGAGTTTTATAATTTTTTTACAAAATTATATATGAGACAGTCATTTGTTTCTTCAACTTTTAGACAACTGGGACAACAACCACTTACGTAAATAATAAAAATTAATTTGTGACTTCTAATTTAGAAAAAAAAGGAATATACTTTCTGCTTGCACTTGTTGCTAATTCATAGAACACTATGCAGGCTCAAATTGAAATAAATAATTTTAAGATATGCTGAGAATATCCTTTCATGAAACTTTCCATTTGCTCTGATTATAGAAAACGGCACCGCCACCTATGGCCTTCATATATTCGTAGTATATTAAGTCTATACCGCCACCAGACAGAGGTATATTTTTTATACAAGTCAATTTTGATTTCTAAGGCATGAATTGTTTAGCAATAAAATAACTGTGGCACATATATGGATACTCTTCTAACACAAAAGCTCCTTCTCTACCATTTGTGTTACATTAAGAGAGTAAAGGTTATAGGAAATTTACTGTCTAGAGGTTAAAATTATTTTTATAAAAGCAGAAGTCACACAGCGCTTCTATTTAGTAACCATCCTTGGTATAACTATCCACGATTAATTTTAAAAATTGGACAAAAATATCTACTTACAGAAATAATGTATTCTACTAATTAAAACGTAAGTTGCCAAATGAACGTTCGTCGCAAAATTATATTCGATACTTGTATCCTCGCTGCCCTAAAAGTAGTTGAATAATGAAAAAAATTATAGTCAAGTCGAAGAAGTCTAAAGACTACCACATGAAATCGAATTTAAACGACATCTGAAGCTAATAATAAATGTAAAAAATGCAATTTAGTTCGGATTACCTTTTAAAAGTTTACGGCAACATTTCAGATATCTCCGTTACCAACACATGCTACTAATTGTCTATTGTTATTAGATTCTTACCTTCACGTCCCTACTTTCTCTGTTTGTACATGTACTTGGAATTAATTAAATAGGCTGAAAGAAGAAAACATTAACTAACAGTGGGACGATATTGAATCCATGTTTTTAAAGGATAACGTTTTCGTTTCGATTGTAGTAAGATATCGATCCGTATTTACAATGTTTTACCCGCGGATTTTAATTACCATTATTTCAATCATTTTTGCATTCCGACTCTCAATATTTTGCAATTGATTGTGCAATATATAAACGCTTAAGAGTGTGTTACGTGCGAGCTTATAAATATCATTTTCTCCTATGAATAATTTAAAATTGTATGTAATATTGCATCAAGTACTAATGTAGCATATTTAAAATTGTTTGTTATTAGAAACCTCCTCTTAAAATATACCTGCAATTAATTTTAATTTTGGAAAATTTTCAGAAAAGAACTAAATTTCACAAAAGATAATGCTTGCTGTTTAAAAATTAGATCATTTTTTTGCAAATCATGAAAAACAGAAACATAAATAACTTAAGATGCCAAAGTCGAGTTGACCAATGCGTATACGCATTGATTACTACAAATGAAGAACAATCATCCTTTTTTCTAATTTATCGCCATAATATGCATGTTATGTATTTTTGTCAAAATATGAACTATTACTGGAATAGGAACTATTAGGGATATTAATTCAATATGGACTAACAAATTAAATATGTCAGCATATTTCAATACATTAAAATTATGATAATATTCTATCATAAAAACAAAACATCCAGTTAACACCCTTCACTCTCATCGTTTCCCGGAAGCAAAGGAAATTCACCCGCATTATCAATCTGTCAAATTACTTCCTTTTCCCGTCCCTTCCCAACCGCAGATGATCCTTTCTTCTCCAACTAAACCGAGCCTTTACAGACATTTCCGTTTGTGTTTGCGTGTTGCAGAAATATTCCCAATGGAATTTAATTTAAACTGCTTCGGAAATTCGGAAATGAAACTGAAAATAATATTATGTTTGATTAAAAAGCCTAACGTATTGATTTGGCGATGAATAATTAATTGGCTAAAATATATTTTTATTACAAATATTAATCTGTATCGAGATGTTGGAGTTTTCAAATTACACCTCTCTCATTTTTGTTCGACTTTTGTTTGATTTTGTTTTTTTCATTTCGATTTCACATCGATTCGCTCACATCGATTTTTCACGATCATTGCCGTATTTTTTCGTTGGCGTATTTATACATGTAATTATTTTTATTATTATTAAACAGCTTCCTTTCTTAACGTGCTTTAATATTTTATAACAGACATGAGAAAATTCATTTTAAAGACCAAATTTAATCTTCCAATGCTCCTAACAGTTAATACGAAAAGCACGTCACTTTAAATGCGATTTAAGCGTTCCATGCAGAAATAATGATTGTATGATCGAAAATAAGTCAAAATAGATAAATATCATTTTCACAGTCAATAATTAAGAACTACCTGGAAAAACCAAATAAATAAGATTAAACTTCCATGATTCGTAAAGAAGCAATAGTGACAAAAATATATTCTATTGTAAAATATATTTAACATAGTTACATTTATGTGTTATATTAGAAAGCGGACTTGTAAATACGTTTTTATTTTATATATAAACTTTAAGAGATTCATTTTATAATAAAACTTTAACATTTTTTTTAAACTTTAAAGGATGATCTTGTTATATTTCCATTCCAAAAATAACATATATTTTAAATAAAAAGTCTATATTTAATGTATATTAACACAATTTAATACTGCATGATCATGGTTAAACAATTTTCTTTGTTTAGAATGTTATATTGTTTTTAAATGTAAACTTTGAATTATTAGTAAAATTCAATCCGAATATAACTTCAGTCACGTAAACCTTACGCTATCCATCATATCGTCACCATTACTTCTATGACATATTTATAAAAGTGACAATATGATGGAGATCAATATATCATTCTTTTGAACATGAAAGAAGTGGTTATTACTTGAAATCCTACTTAACATTTTCCACCATAATAAAATCCGAATGATCTCAAACAGTACATAATAAGATCATGTACATTTTGTCGGCGGGACCTAAAAGTAATAATTAATAGTCTAGTTTGAGCCTAAACACAATTTCTAAACAAAGTGTATGCCTTCAGTTACCGAATATCATTATTATGGTAATTTTCATATTCGATAATTTCGTATTCTTTCATTAACTTTCATCGTGAGAATTAAACCTTGTAAGTATCCTAGGATTTAAAATGAAATATTAATTTAATATGAGCTGTTAGGTAGACGGTTTCAGAATTCAAAAACGTAATTCTTGCACATTAACAGAGTCATTGAGTTACTATTATTTATGATGCCATTTCGATGTCAAATGGTTATATTCACAGATTTAGCCTTTAGAAATTGTCTTAATGTGAATAGCAATATAGATGATACATACTTTGAAATATATTCCGTCACTGAATTATTTAAGATAATTATTTATGGAATTAAATAAGAGGTCAACGTTACAAAATTTGAGGTCGGCTAGTTGTACGTTTAGTCAGAAAGCTAAATCGAAAAATTGAAAGAGGAGGAGAATGAGTTACAAGTGAAAACTAGATTATAAACTACTTACATAAAGTACAAAAGATGCAGTTCATATATTAATAATATGCAAGTAATTGTTTAACATTACGTTACTTAAAACATTAAATACTTTCAAAAGGTATTTTTCATAATAAAATATGAATAAAATCAAGCTATAATGATTCATATTCGCAGTTTCTTAATTTAAACTAAATAACTCCTTAAAAGTCTGCCCGCTTCTGGTAAGGTTTGTTCATTCAGAATGAAGGTATATTACGATTTTCTTTAAAAGTTTTTTTCATTTTCTTAAAAGCGGTGGTCTTCAAAGCGCAGCCCTAAGCTAAGAAAACACAAGTAATTAAATTTGTTTTAGAAATAGAATGGATTTGATTGATTCGAAGATCATTTAGATCACAATTTCCATTAATTGAGGTTGCTCTCTGTGTTCGAAGATGGCATTATTTTGAGGTAAAAAATATAATGTATGCGTATATTTTGAGGATATGTTAATATTTGAAAACGATTCTCAGTAAAATCCGAACAGCATGCGAAACCACATTCCAAAAAATGTGATAAAAGTATCATCTTCAGCTAAAGGCAACTTACAAACCAAAATACTTTATTGCATACTATGTATAAATTTAACGATTATAATCGTAAATGCTAATAAAATATTGCGTTATTCTCTTTAATCGCATCTCTATATTCTTCGAATTAGAGTAATAATAACAGAAAAATTATGAATTTTTCTCTTTCTGATTTGTTTCAGATAGGAACTATTAAAATTGAACCTAGTCGAAAGGACTAGTCGGAGTTTAAATCGAACCCGTATTCCAAGGCAATACTTAAATGCTAGACAGAATTTCAACATTATATCTGTATTACATGTACTTCAGTAAATAACACCTTTCTCAATCTTAGATACATATGGTATGAGGGCTGTACTTATGTTTAATTTTAGATATGTTATTTTTACTAAATGATGATAATTAGTCAAGATTAAAGAACAATATTATACGTTGCACTTCAACAAAATGCCTGCAAGTGGGAAATTGTTTTTGATTAGTGTCAGAAATCAGATTAGCAATCTATATGAAAATGATATGACTGCTGTTGTTATAATGAAAGTTGATATAATGAATATAACAGACCTGCAAAAAAATAGAGGCATAATAGTGTCTAATACTAGTGATAATTAAATCTAGTGATAATAAAATTGCATTACCTAGTTTTTATTAATTTAAATTTAATACCACACCAATATGTACTAAATTTAATTTAATTCCAAGACATAAATTTTGAAATAAAAAATTAATAACGCAAATTTATTTATTAGTTTTCAACTTCAAGAGATATAAATGATGACAATTATACATATCGCGACTTAACTAAGAGTTTATATTATTTTCTCTTGTAGTACCGGATCAGCCTGTTTATATCCTAGAGAAAGAAAAGAGTTAAAAATAGGTGTTTGGTTTCGTTATAATATTTTCAATTAAATACATATATACATATATATATATATATATATATATATATATATATATATATATATATATATATATATATAACAATTTAGATTGAAATTTAGTTGGTTTTACAATGAAAATTCTTTAAAACACATTAGATGAAAAAAAAATTTTTAAAGAAAAAGAAAAGTAAAGTAAAAAAAAGACTATTGACATGATTTTGAATGGAAAAGACAGGAAAGGACAAGAACACAAAGGAAAAGGTTTCAGGAGAGGCGGGACTTTTTCACTCGATCTTTGAAAATATTTAGACGTGATTTTCCCGATCTCAGGATCCAGGTTATTCCAAATTGTTGCTTCTTGGACTGTGAAAGATTTTTCGTAAGTGGTAGACAACAAAAAACATTATATTTGCCACTAAGATATTTTGGGCTATGAGGGCAAACAAATCATTAAATTTGCCACCAAGATATTTTGGGCTATGAGGATTTTTTAATATATTAAAAAGAAATGTAAGTGTGTGATGTTGGCGTCGATCATGGATCTTAAGCCATTTGAGAAGTGACCTGTATTCAGAAATATGATCATATTTTCTGAGGCCGAAGATATACCGGATGCATAAATTTTGAACACGTTCCAACTTGCACAAATATTCTTTATTAAGCCGGGATAGCATACGTCTCCTTAATCAATTAATGGTAATAAAAGTGTTTGACAAAGGTAGATTTTCATTTTAGTCGTTAGAAAATTTTGAAGACGTTTCAAAGAGTGTATCCTGTTGAAAACACGACGAAAACTCGACGAATGATGTTATCATTTACTTGAGGCCGCCAATTAAGATTTCGATCGATCAGTAGGCCCAGGTTTTTATCAGTTGACGTATATGGTATTATTGTACTATTTAGCACTAATTTCGGTAAACTAGGTAGGTTTTCTTTAGAAGTCAGTCTTTGACTACCAATTATGATAGCTTGTAACTTACTTGAGTTAACCAAATCCATTTCATAAGCCCACTGATCAATTGAAGCGAGATCTTGATTAAGGATGTCGATGGTTTTTGATAAGGATTGGAGGTTCGAGTGCGCATAGATTTATAGGTCATCAGCATAGAGATGTTAATTGATAGAAATATTTTTAACAACATCATCAATGAATACTGAGAAAAGAAGAGTAGATAGAACTCCACCTTGAGGTACGCCAGCTGTAAAATCAGTCCACTCAGATTATGTATCTGACAACTTAACACATTTTCTGCGTCTATGGAGATATGAACTAAACCACTCAAGTAAATGTTGGCATATATTAAAATATTTCAAGCGGGCAAGAAGAATATCGAAGCCAACAGAGTTGATCACACTGCTGAAATCAAGAAGCACAAGGACAGTGACTTGTGTATTATCCATAACCAAGCGTAAATCATCAGTATCCTTAACAAGGCAGTTTAGGTACAGGCCAGCTTTAAAGCCAGATTGAAGTAGATTTAGAGACTTATGAGCATTGAAGAAAGTAACGAGTTGTCCATGAAAAATACCTTCAAAGACTTTAGATAGAAGCGGTAGGATAGATATTGATCAAAAATCCTTGGGTGCGTAGGTAATAAAATTTATGTCATGTAATTACAATGAAGATGCTTTAGATAATGTTATTGCCGAAAATACGGTAAAATATTTGAAATTAATTGTCATGCTAGGTTGTAACTTTTATATCACTTTTTTAATTATATATCGAGTTATTTATTCGGACTTTCGGACATATATGTTATACTAGAAGTAGAATTTCAAAGTATTGAATTAATTATTTCTTACATTTGTAGTATTTATTATCAACGCTTGTAAACATAACTAAATGGAATCAGAGTAGATATGTAAAAGGGTAAAACATAGAAATTTGGCAAAATTAAAAGGATTATAATGCACATTTAACATTTATTCGAAAAAAGAAAATAAAACTGTTATAATTATTAAAAAAAAGACGGTCATTGAGACTACAGCGATGTTATCGTTGTAGTTACAATGACCATTTTCGAAGATCAAAATAATTAGAAAATATGGCAAGCTCCACATTCGCTCCATTTAATAGGATTTATAAAATTAATCCATTTACACTTTTCTATGCTTTAATAAGAATAATAATTGTATGCTTATCATCAGTTTCACCGTTCTCAATAGTTACAATGCTTTTATTCATCTCGGAATTCGTTTAATGTGGTTGAAAAATCATTCTGATTTTAAAGGGTAAAGGGTATTTATTACATTTTGGGCATTTAAATATACCATTAAGGAAGTTTAGTTTATTAACTCTGCATTGGTAGTGTAAAATATGATCTCTTACATTTATTTTTATTAAGTTGAAGGACGCAGTCGAGTAACATATAATTATGGTGCATTTCTTCGAGTGAATGTGGAAATTATGTATCACTTCATATTAGCAGTACTAAAATAACATATAAAAATTCTTTATATTTGGCGAAATTATTTTTTTAATGCAAGCCTAAAGAACACTAGCGCTAATTTTCTGACTTCTAGATTTACAGATCATTTAATTTTTTCCGTTGTATTTTCTAGAAACGTAGAAGTTCCAAACCGACAATAAAAAATGCAGTTTCCAAAATATGTCTAAATGTCTAACGTGTTTAAGTGGAAAACTATTATCCAGCAGATATGAGCATTATATATATATATATATATATTTATATATATATACACACACACATATATATATATATATATATATATATATATATATATATATAAATCCAAGTTTTCCTCTTGGTTCTCCGGCAAAAGATTCTCTGTTATTTCGCATCACATATAGCACTTAGAATAAATTAAATTTGATAAGGCAGTCTTTTTGAACGCTTTGTTCCAAACGCATATATTAAAATGATCGTCAATGGACTCATTTGTATATTCTTGTAATTAGTTTATAATTATTTTTACTTCCCAGTGCAGATTAATAATAAAATGACGTTCTATTGTCTCACAAGTGGTATGCTTCCATGGGATTTGTCTGTGATACCTTTATACTATATATATGTGTACAACAATTCCCTTTAATAACACTGAAGTTTTTATCTCTTTCGTATATCAATCCATAGATAAATGCCACGTAATTACGGCGTTACTTTTTTTTTTGGATAAAATGATCGTAAATAATAATACAAAGCGCAAAAAATATTCGTTTTTTCGACTTAGCAATGCAAATCATACGATCATTTGTAATTTAATATAGATTTACGATATATTGGGAAAAATATATTTGTTAGTCCGACAACCATAGTTAGAACCTAACTACGATTTCCAGAAAGAGACCGAAGTAGCAATTAAAAAAAATCTAAAAAAAAAACACTTCGAACATTAGTATATTTTATTTTTAATAAAGCTATTTACAAATATTAACTTTTCATAACGTAAATATATTTCCTACTTTATATGTTCCCAGGTTTAAAAACAGACTAATTATAAAAACGTATAATTCCACATAGAATTAGAAATCACAGATGTTTATATTTTTTCCTTCATTTGTGCTATTTGATCTCCCATTAAGCCGACTTTCAAGATTGTAGTTTGACCTTAAGTTAGAGATATGAGGATCAGTGAGTAACACCAGAGGCGGATTTACCCTAAGGTCCAGTAGGCACGGGCCTAGGGCGGCCAGATATTAAGGGCGGCAAATCACGCCAAAAAAAATCACTAATGATAACAACATTAACAAGAAATAACTCAAATGCAAAGTATCATATCTTAATATATTAAAGGCTCGCGTAGAATATGATTATAATCTTCCTAAATCACTATTTTTGGGTATCATAGTATAAATATTTTCGCACATATAAAATAATTCGTACGTTTAGTTTATTAAAAGTTATCTAGGAAGAATAGGTAAGTATTTACTCGTATTGTTATTACGTCGCGCGGTGTGCCCCTGCTACCCTGCGCCCACCCCCGCCCCGCTCCTTGACTCACTTGCCCGTTCGGGCCCCTCACGCACGACGGCGATAGGTGTCAACAGTAGTGTGCGTATAGCAATTGCAGTGAGCGGATTAAGTTTTTTACTAATTTGGTAACGAAATTCGCGACGCGATGTGTATACGTACTGCTATATTAACATAAATATTTGTAATTGTCTATTATACGTAAAAACTTTGTGTTGCATAATTAATACGGACGGAAAGAAAAGGGTAAGGTTAACTGAGGCAGAGCATCGCAAGCTAGCTAAAGAAAAAGATGATAAACAAAAGGATATGATTAAAAAAACGCGAAAATTAGACTATTTCTTTGCAAAACCGTCAACTTCAACAGATATTAAAGATCCTATCATTGATACAAAACTCGACGTTCCGAGTAGTAGTGGCGCTCCTTCCACGTCAACTGATGATTCTGCAGTGTTTTGCAGTGCAGTGTGTGATTCAAGTGAAAATACTTTGACGGTTGTAGCAAGTACATCAAAAGAACAAGCCGAAGATGTCCCACTTGGAATGCAGCTCAATCCTCCGGACCAGGGGCTCAACTAAATCAGCGACTATCCAGCTAAATGGACAATCGACGAGTTCACGCGTGATCACATTTGTAAGAACGGAGCCAATCAAAACATCCAAAATGATTTTCCTATGAGTGAGCGCATTTACAAAGATAAAGCGTGACAGTTGTCCAGACATTTATTCGAACATCAGCTTCTAAATGGTGAAAAAGTTCCGCGAAAATGGCTAATTTATTCTAAAAGTATTGGATATGTTTTTTGTGGTCCTTGCCTGCTTTTTAATGGCGGGGAGAGTCAGTTCGACAAAAAGGAAGGTTTCAATGACTGGAAAAATTCATATTATCGAGTATCAACTCATGAGAAATCGCCTACTCACAAATTATCTATTCTGCATATAAAAGAACGAAGCAACGCGTTAGGTTGCATTAATCGCGCATTAACAATGCAATTAGATGAAGAAATAAATTACTGGAAAAACATTGTGTAAAAGCGCTTGCATTGCGTGGTTTGCGTTTCAGAGGACACGACAAAAAATTTGGTTCAATCCAGAATGGAAATTATTTGATGTCCTTAGAACTTATAGCTGAATTCGATCAATTCTTAGCCAAACATATTACACGTTATGGAAATTCAGGCTCAGGATTTACGAGTTATCTTTCTTCAACAACATACGAAGAATTCATTCGGCTTATAGGAAACAAAGTTTTGAAGACAATTGTAATGGAAATATTAACAGCAAAATATTTTTCTCTGATCATTGACTCGACTCCGGATATATCACACGTATACCAGCTCACTTATGTAATCAGATATGTCCTGCCTAATGGATCACCCGTAGAACGATTCCTCAAGTTTATTCCAAACACAGGCCACAAATTACAACAAATGACAGATGTTGTTACCTCAACTTTAACTGAATTGAGAATTGACATTTAAAACTGCCGCGGGCAATCATATAACAACGCAGCTAACATGTCTGGCATATATAACGGCCTACAAGCTAAAATAAAGGAAATTTCACCCCTGGCCGACTATGTTCCCTGTTCAGCACACTCGCTTAATTTAGTAGTTGAATGTGCAGCTGAAAGCAGCCAAGAGGCTTGTTTATTCTTTTCTCTACTCCAAGAGTTATACAATTTCTTTGCAGCGTCAACTCAGCGTTGGGAACACCTTCAAGCCCATTTCACCGTCAAAAGTCTATCAACGATTCGTTGGTCAGCTCGTGCAGACGTATGCAAAAGTTTACGCGAATCCTGGAATGAAATCCATAAAGCGCTAGTCACTATCGAAAATGACACACAACAGAAGAGAAGCGTTATATGCAAAGCATGAGATATTCGTTTGAAACTAGAGCGTTTCGAAACGGCCCTCATGACTGTTTTTTGGGGATGTTTACTGAAACGCATTAACGCCACAAGTAAAAAACTTCAGAGTGTAGAAATTGACATTACCATTGTCATAGAACTGTACGTGGCTTTAATACATTTTGTTGGCGAAACAAGAGAGAATGTTGATGATTTCGAAAAAAAAGCCACAAAAATGTCCTTCGTACAGGAATATGAAAAAGATTTCCGACGCAATCAAAAGCGTAAGCTGCTTCCTGGCGAGACAAATACAGGTGAAGAGATGCAACAAAAGAATGGTCGTGAACATTTTAGAATAAATACTTTATTTGTAGTAATTGATACATTGTCAGAAGAACTGAAAAAACGCCGGGATAGTTATAAATTACTCTACAATAAATTTAATTTTATTACTAGCCTGACGAATCTAAGCATCTCAGAAGTCGAAGATAAGTTCAAGGTATTGCAAATGATTTATGCTACCGACTTAGAAGACAATTTTACAGAAGAATGTCTTCATTTTCGTTCTCAGTGCAGCGTAAAAAATGAGGAGCGAAAGAGTGCACTCAGCTTGTTGAAATGGTTACGAACCGAAGGTCTTCAAACCAATTACCTAAACGTGGATATTACTCTTCGTATGTGTGTGTGTACACCCGCCAGTAACTGTACAGGAGAAAGATCGTTTTCTTGATTGCGCAGAGTTAAAAACTATTTACGCACAACAATGACGGAGCAGAGGTTAAACGATCTTGCTCTGCTTAACATAGAAGCTGATTTTTTAAGTAAATTGAATTGCGAAGATTTAATAAATGATTTTGCTGCACTTAAGTGCAGACTAGTTTTGTAACATATCTATATTAATAAACAACCTAAAATAATTTTAAATGTTTTATTTAAATGTCCAATCATCCCCGGAAAATATTACAATCTAGCAATCTAGTTAACATTAATCAATTTTCTGAATCAATTAAAAACGGGCAATAAAGTAAATTCATTAATTATGTATCTAGTCTATATGATGGGTGCTGAGAATGGGCGGCACATGGCTTGGGGCCTAGAGCGGCTAGGACTTCAAATCCGCCACTGAGTAACACTCTTGTATGAATAAAAAAAGCACAGTAAAGTGTCAAGTTTCCTTATTGCGTGAACTACAAGATTTGAATTTTTTACAGCAATCTAAAGCTATAGGCTTCAGTACATGATATTATAACTTTCAACTTGATATCTCAAGTCGTTTTTTGTTGATGTCTTAAGGGCTTTGACGGACAGGTTGACGGATAGATGAACGGAGAACTAAGTAATCTCATAAGGGTTTCGTTTCTTTTCTTTTTGCGGGACTGAACTCTAAAAATGAAAAAAAAATATTTGAAATTATGAACTAAATAAATGTCTAAAAAGATTCGTCTGATATTCCAATTCCAAATGCAGATGCAATTCAGTTTATTGTCCGTTTGTCTTGTGAGTTTATTACTTAAATTCCACATATATTAATGATATATATCTTGTCAATAAATAAAATATATTAAATAATAGAATTCTTCCAACATTTAAAGGATTTTGTGATGAATACCCATATATTCAGTAGCCATTACATTCTGTGATTTTAGTTTATGAGACAAATCGCAAGTTATAATAAAAATTATCTGGTCGATATAATCATTAGAAAGCTATAAAATATTATTTCCGACAAAAATTGGCATCCTATTAGAGTTTGTTATAAGAATAGATTTTCATAATTGATCGTTTCACTACCATTATGCGCTAATCAATGAGTCTATATTAAAATTAAAAATAATAGTCATTCATTCTCCAGATATATATTTTATTTCTGTTCGCAATCAAATTAGTTATCGTTCTATTATTATGCTCAAAAATAATGATTAATCTACAGATGTATTAGGATTTGAGACAAAATTTATATATTGTTTTAGTACTAATTTCTATATTTATGGATGTGATTCCTTCCCGCTTATTACACTAATTTGAATTTAATATTCAAAGGAATTTACATTACTTATGTGAAAATTAGAACTAGTTATAATTAGAAACAAGGATAAATTTCTAAGTTTTTTAAAACCAATTCTATACTTAGTATAACAAAAATAGTTCAAAATGGAAGGTTGAAAATAAAGTAAATCCTGGAAATCCTCATTTTTTTGCTGTCGTGTTAAGAAAAGAAATAGTGGAAATCATCATTTTTTGATGTCAGAATCTGTGAGAAGTTCTTAATTCCGGATTTTTTTTTATATATCATCAAACCATTATTTGCCGTCAATACGTATTATATTTATTTACTTCTCAAAAAACACCATGCTCAACTTATAGATTCGCCCAAAACATTGGACACGCCCCATAAAAAACATGGAGGTATCCCGTAATATTGTATTGAGTAATGCATGTGAACGAAATCTAAATGGACGCTGCAGGATTTCATGCGTGTTTTGGAAAGGTGAAATAAACTATATAAATAAACTATTAATATCATCGTCCTCTCACAATAATCCTGGAGCTTTGACTGATTCTAAAATCAATACAGTAATTAAATAATTTAAAAAAGTTCATGATCAAAATCAATTCTGGTCAGAGTTGAAGGGAATTACATTCAACCATCCCCTTTTATAAAATTTTAAGGAAATAAATGAGGATAATATCCTCATATTTAATGATAAAAAAATTTATTATAATTTTTTCGAGCATTAACGTATAAGTACAGAGCGTAGACGATACAGAGAGTAGACGATAGCACCAGTTTCAGGAATACTACAGACTGAAGAGTCGAATAAAGTCACAATACATTCGTTGTCATAAAAATCGTTATCATAACGTCTGAAAAATTTTAAAATCTAATAGGCTTTTTAATAGGTCTCGATGATGTTATTGTGTTATTATGATTCATAATTATACCAAGATCCCACAAGAATGAAACCCATTCGAGTATAGCTCCATCCAGCATAGCCGTGGTTTCGCAAAAGCGGAACAATTGCATATTTGCTCACTTTAAAATGTAGCTTATCGCTTACACCCCATTAGAATAGTGAGTCGATATCACGTTGGAGCAACTACAAGATGGGCTATTAAAAGTTAAGGAGAGTTTGAAATCATCGCCCACAATTGACGGTAACTTTTTCATCAGGTACAAATTTTTTAATGACAGGTTTAGAGAACACAAGATTTGTAGATAAAATGATATTAAATATATTTTATAAAACTTATGCAAACACTGACCACAAAAATCAGGTCAAATGAATATTCCTTTAAATATGCAAACTGTTAAATGGAAAAAAAATTATTTGTTGTTATATTGGACACTACCGATGAACAGAGATTTTACGTAGAAAAATGAATTCATAACCAAAATTACTACCACAAACAGTAAATAGTATACTGCATATATAGTAAAGAAATTATGAATTTAAATATACCAATATAGCCAGGTTTATTTTTACATTTAAGTAATTTGTCATGATTTGAAATCGTTTTTAATAGAAATAAATTAAGGGTTAATAGGTACAGGCCGAAAAATCACTATTTATGCCAAATGCCATAAAAATAATTTAAAGTACTACGCTATATGCGGTTAAGAATCTAAAAGGCGGCGTATCATTTTTTTCTTATATATACTTCTCCAAGTTTTTATATTAATTTAACACAGTAATTAAAACTAAATAAGTAAAAGCTAGTTTTCATCTCATTTAAACTAGTCAAAAATAATTAATTTTTTCGTATATTAAAACTTATAAGTTCAAATTCACTCAGTTAACCTCATTTCAAGTACAGCTGTATCGTATCTTCTTCCTAGACCTCTACTCATTATATCTCTCAAATGTTAGTAAATTTCTTAATGTGAATTCCTTTATTTGGCAGCTAGTTTATTCATTAATAAAAAAAGAAATTTTATTCGTGTAAAGATTTTTACTTATTTTTTTTTATGTTATTTAGGTATTAAAGAAATTTCAATATATTTTAGTCTTATAAAAATATTATCAGACTACAACCTGAATTATTAAAATAATAAAAATAAACGAACAAAATAAGTGAGTACGCAAGTATGTTTCAATATAACATTACAGGTGAATTTCGGTTTGCTATATATTTTTTTCGTAACCGCTCGTTTTCACATTGTAGTATTAGAAACTTTCATTTTCGGAGAAAGCTTATTCGAATAATTTGACGGTATCAGATATAAGAATTTATATTATACCCATTAACATTTTTAAGAAAATCTGGATTTATTTTCTTTTTCATAATTACTAGCAATAATCTTAAGTTCTTAGTATGATTCCTACCTATACGTTTATCGAAATGTAATGTTCAATACGAAACTAAATAATGCCATATCAACTGTAAGTAGAGAAAAGCAATTTTGGAGCAAAGTTGAGGTTATTTATGAGTATGTTCTGTTTCAGTGTTACTGCTGAATTGTTACCAAAACGATTCACAGCAAAAACCTTATGTCGCGTTCGTAGTGGCTTTTTTTTTGCAACAGAATATATGAATATACTGATCGACCCTAGATTGAGTTACTTTTTTATACACATTACGTTGAAATAACAATAAGTTTTAGGTAATAATATTATAGATAAAAAATGGAAATGGCATATTACAAATTTCTTTTTGTCAGATTTGTGTTTAAAATATTGATGAATTTGACCACTTAATTATTGTCTTTTCTATGCCATTTACAATGGGTAGTTTATAACTTTATTTACTTTCTATCATTGATTTATTTGTCAATGATACGGATGAATACGTCTAAAGAGTATTCCGAACCGTGGTTTCACTGCTAACATTCAATCTTTGAAACTATCGTGTTAGGAAATAAATTAAATTAAATGTAAATTTGTAGCGCCAAGATTTAGTGGATTATGAATTAGTTATGTAAAATTTTAGTAAATTAAATTTAATTTAAATTTACTTTAAATTACTTTAAAACTCTCAAATCTGTCTATTCGCAGGTTCATCGCATGTACCAGGTATTAAGGGTTTAAATATAAATAATAATCTAGTACGATTTGTCATAAATATAAAAAAATAAAAAGCACGCTCACTATTCAAACATGACTTCAATATAATCCAAACAAATATGTTATGTATGTGATACATTTTTCTTACGTGCAGGAGCGACGCACTCATCTTTAGGGTTTCGTACCTCAAAATAAGTAAACCGGAAACATTATCAGATCACTTACATATCTGTTCATTTATTATAGCGGTTGGTCTCAGAAACTGTTTTATGCAGAAACTCAAAACGTGGTGCAGTATTAAAACACACTTGGAGATGTTTAGTATGACAAATAAAATATTCCAATTTTTTCTCATGTTTGTATATAACTTAGACAGTATGGGACCCTATTAGAGCCGATTCAACTATACTTAATAGGTTTTATGCTAATTATCTTCGTGCAATTAAAATATCGGTGAGGCAGAATATTGAAAATGACATCACTTGGTTGAAATAAGATGATTACCCGCTCGGGTTTTTATTATTATTAACTTTTTTCTTCCAATTCCAAATTTAAATTTTTTTGCTACAAGGTTTTTAAATGCGTCAATTACTTTTATTTATACCTCTTATATTGACGTAACTGATTCATTAATTTTAAAATGCAGTGATTCAAAACGTATAAGAAATTCACTAAAATTAATTTTGCTAGGAAAGTATATAAGCATACGCGATACATTGTTATAAAGAACTACTACGGTTTTTATCTAATTTTTTTCCCATCATTTACAGAAAAAAAGAAATTCCCTGAACTATATTTCAACGCTGATATAACCATACTTATTGTATCTCCATTCACCGTCATTCCATTTTGATTGAAGCTTTTCTTTGAGAATTAGTAAATTTTATTCTAAAAAGTTCTAATACTAATCAACTAGATGGTGCTGATATTACTTCGCAGAAATGTAGAAGTTATTGTCATAGAATTTTTTCGCCAATTAAAGTGTCAAATCGAAAAATAAGTTTTTGGATAATTTAAATAAAATCGTTGTTGTATTCTTATAATATATTTTCATTACCTTTTCAATACATTCTTATAATATATTTTCTTTACCTTAACATTTTTTATGACTTGAGCCGTCTTTCAAAATACTTTTCGGTGTGGTTCTTTTTGAACCGAATCAGATTCGGCAATGAGATACACTATGGGATAATGTATCTAGTCGGCCATTAGAGCATTCAAATAATTCATGAAGTAACATCGTTTATTGGATATAGAATAAAGAAAGAAAATACATTGTAACATACATTACTTCCTCGTTATTGCAAATTCAAAGTAGTAATTATAAACAAATATTGGAACTGTTTAGAGGTTTTCAATTTATGATTCCATTTCCATTAACTTCTATTGGCTTAGAATTTTTTGTACGTTTGATTGCATGAATTTTTCTTCAATTTTTATGCGAGCATGTTTAATTATATTTAACTATGGTAGTATAAAAATAACAGAATATATCGTTTACTGAAAAAAGAACAATTCAGTGAAAAATCCAAGTAGGATATCGGTCATGCAAAACTCAGTGAATTACCTGTTTATATCGAGAGGATGGGTCAGAGCAATGACGGGATATGATAAAAATATAGACTTTTATTTTTTATTTTTATTATTATATGAGATACTTTTAAATCCCCTTCATGAAGATATTTCGATTTTGTTCAACTAAGAAATCTTCCTGCTTCATTTGACAGAAAGCTTATTGTAGTAGTTAATAGTACAAATAAAGTATCAGAAACATATGGAATTGTTTTATTTTAGCGTAGGCCGAGGTTGCATTACTTATGCAAAAAGTTAGATAAAATACTTTTAAACTTAGATTTATTTTGTAAAAATTAATTTAGTTTAAGTGAATTTTCACAAAATAAATCTTTGTCAATCTAAATATATCTATATTTCTAAATACCAGCTATTATCGACTTTATTTCGATGTCAGATATATTACTTTGGTTTTTACATATTTATAGCAGGGGAGTAAAACTCAATACGAGTAATTTAAACAATCCGATTTTTGGTTTTATTTAGAAGCAGATACATGCGTAATTATATAATTATTAGTATACAGCTGTCCTGCGGCAGATTAGACTTGATTGAATGAAACCGGCTTGAGTAAAATTGCCAAATGTTTACAGAAAATTTTAAAATAATTTGTAGGCAAAAACATCTACTCTAATTTATCCCATTTACGGAAAAAATGTTCCCATATTAAAATGAGAAACATAATTACGTTTTATATTTCCTTTTTATGATTATATTTTTAAAATATATGACAGTATTCAAAGATAACGAACTGCAAAATAATTTTATTTTTTCAGTTCGATTTACGGTTACATTTTTTTAATTTACTTTCACTTGGTACTAATTCTTACTCTACTAATAATTTATGAACCTAAAATCAATAGAAGCAAAATAATACATTAATAACCATAATATTAATGTAATAGAAAAAGTTGTGTAGTTTTACAAACAATTATTTTCGCGGTCATAAATAAAATAAAAGTACAATTTTTAATTAAGTTAAGATTAATTCCTTAATAACTGATACAAATTATCTGCGCATAACATTTACTTATACAAAATCTCGTCAACATCAAGATTCCTTGGGATCAAAAACCATTGATCTTGCAAATACCGATATTGTAATAACATAACCCGGCCTTAGATACATTAAATTTTCAGCCCTTATATCTCCGAAACTATTGTGGTACTGTAGTCCATTCACCGAAAGTTACTAAAGTTAGATATTTTTACTTAATTTTACGTATATACTTATCGGCCATCTCGTCTGAAATATGTAAATACAATTTGAAACAAAAATATTATTCTTTCTCTTTTATAATTTTTTAATCTAATAAAGTAAAAAAATTAATATTCAAAAAATATATCTCCACATATAAGTAATTACATTTATGTTAAGATTATAAACGCAAATTTTTAAAAAAGATGCAAATTTTCATGCATATTTTCCCCAGGCAATGCATTTGAATTATTTTATGTGTCTGTTAAAAATTCTATCACGAAGTATAAATATAATACTTCACATTAAAGTATCTCTTTTAATTTAAAACCATCAAGAAAGTAACGAAAACTGTAAAAGCGAGTTGGCATCAATGATTACGACTTTGTATGATACAAAGGAGGAAATGGAACTAGACTTGAGCGGATGTAAAAAAGAGCATCTTGAAAAGGCTTATCAAAATAATATTCGCAAAAACTACGGCTCCTCTAGTCGTGTCCATTATAAGTCAAATCGAACAAATCTCTATTTCTCTCTGTTATCTCTCAAGCCAAATCATTTTTATATAGTTTACTATAATACAGCGACGGCAAATAGACTCAAAGCGATAATAAATGTCATTGCCTTTACTTTGTTCGTTCGATAAAGTAATTCTGACCGATTGCAATAGAAGTTTAATTTCATTTACGAGTATATTTCTGTTGGTGTCCCTCAGAATCTGTTATTAGTTGTTTTATGATATTGTTTGTTTTTTGTAGCAAAGGTTGTTAACAGTGTTACGTTTTTATGGTCCAATAATTTTACATTATTACAAGTATGAATATAATTACCGGTAAATATGTATTCTTGTATATGATGTGAATTAATTTCAAGTCAAAGAAATATTCTTAAATAGGAAGTTCCTAATAAATGTAGAGGAAAAGAATATATCAAATTTAAAATTGAGAAAAACCTGATTTTACTTGAAAATCAAATTGAAATATTTAGTTTATGTAAACTAAATATTTCAATTTGATTTTCAAGTAAAATGAGGTTTTTTTGTTACTTATCATTTCTTTGGCATTCCGATTGGATTATATTTTCAAAAATATCTGTACCCGAAATTACAATTTCAAGATAATACAAATAGAACCCTGTTCGGATCAAGAACTAAGAAAGTCGTTACTATGATATAAATAGTGATTATTTCATACACGAAATTGAACAAATACAAACGTAATTGCATATTACTCGAGTGATTCTTTTCATCAGAGGTTTAGTGAGGATATGTAAAATTTGAAATTTTGTAATAAATTGCATTTATTTTACCAAAAAAATACAGGTTTCGTCAATTTCTATGAAATAGAACAATGGAGTTAACGGGTCAAACTCGTGTGATTAGCGTTCTATATTTTTACAGCGAGTAAAATGTATAAAGTACTTTATTTTTATTATATCGTTTTAGATCTGTGATTTCGGAATCAAGAATTTAAATTAATTAAATTATTTTAAGCGGTAAATGAAAATACGTTCTTTAGTTGTGTCTTTTTTTTGTTAGATGTAGAATAATTTCGATCTGTCATGATATTGGATTCTTGCATGTAATATATTGTAGAAAGCTGTTGCAATCTTAATAATAAGTTTCCTAACTGCTTGCTTTGTTTCCTAGGTTTCCAGTAATATAGTTTATACATTTATACTTTAATTACTGAACTATTTTATATTTTTCCAGCTTCAATTTTTGCTCGTTCTGCATGTGTGCATATTTGCTCTCGCAATACATATGTAAATTCAGTTATTAATTTATATTAACTTACACTTAAATATTACACACTTGTTTTAAATGATTTCTTAATGCTACCTAAAACATGTTGTATTGCAATTCTTATACGTTTTCTTATTATTTATATATGTTTTATTGAGTAATATAAGTCTTGTAATTGCAGGTGATTTAAATGACATTTCACATATGTACAGTTTCGTTGTAATTTCTCTATACTTTTATATGTTCCCACAGTTAGGTATACATTCATTTACATATGCTAGTGTTTATTTATGTAGATTATTTCAAATATTAAGGTGTTTCATAATCTAAAGTTGTGCCTTTCCTATTTTATTTTATTTAAATGCCCATCTTTACATCAAACGAATACCGTCCAATATGTAAATTAATAGTCTTAGTATTAAATAAAGGATCACGGCGTAAACCCTTTTCAAACATCCAATCAGACCTGTATTATAGACCACATTTTTTTTAACGTGGCATCAAAGTGCTATTAATTTTACGAATTTGAGTACATGTGGCGTCCTTGTGATATGTGTTAGTAGATAATGGATAAGAATGAGTTGTGCAATAAATTTATTCTATACCTAACTTAGTTTACATATTAACGCATAATTCAGAAGTAATCAAAAATTATCTTATATTATTCGTTTTGCTTAAGAACAAAGTAAATTTATTTGATTGTTTAACTATCAGCCTATTTATTTTAACATTCGTTTAATGAAAAAAGTATTTCTATTCACTGTGCTCTTTTCAATAGCATCAATAATTCAGAGGCCTAGTGCCTCTACAACTACCAGTGAAACAATTTTAAATATTCTGGAGAAATGTGAAGTTTAATTTATAATTCATAAAAAAATATAATTTTTGATCTGCACATAAGCATTTTGATCTGCACATAATTTTGTTCATGAGTTTACAATTTACACAATCTACCTGAATATATCCCGCTCTGGACATGTGTTGCATTTAAAATTATCTGAAAAAACGCGGAATACTTTTAATTAACATACTTTAAATTTGATTTGTCAATAAAGGAAATTTTATCATTTTTTAAAAATGATGGATATGCATTACCATAGATAGATACGTGACTGCTCGTTGTATGGCGCCGTTCAAACCAGCATCTAAGTACAATATGTTTAATTGTGCGTTCCCCAATACTCCAATCCCACTCGAGTACAATCATAAAATGGTGTCATTATTGTGCATTATTAACAATTAAATATTTGTTTCCGTGAATATTTCTGACAGAGGTTAAATAAAACCTAACGAATAAGAGCGGAACTCGCATTACAGGTGTTCCATTTACACTTAAAAAGTTACGTATAAACATTTTAGGGTACATTGTATGTCTTTTAAACTGTTAGCAGATAATAATATAATTTTTCGATATGTAAATATAGTGACTAATATATTTTACGCAAGCAAGCGTAAAATATGATGGATTTTGCAAAAAATGCAAGATTCGAGAATTATTGGTGTAGCTTTGCACGATATTTTAAGTTATATATTAGTAATAATAATGCTAGATTTTTCATACTTTTGACTTCATAAATTATGGTGAGAGGAGCGGTGGATTTTTCGTGCATCTTTTCAATAATATCTCCAGAACAATTTTATATAAAATAACTTGCTTTACTGTTACCACACACGATACATGAATTTTAAAAAATCGCTTACTTCATTTGCCCTCTCTTCAATTTTTATAAAAACATTTTAAATGTTAATTATAGAAATATATGCAGGTCAATATTATTTATCATTACGCCACATTTCAAGTTTCTACGTCCAATCGTTTCTGAGAAAGACTGTCGGTTTTTTCAAAATTTTGGCATCAGCTAATTTCTAATTTTTTCAAATTTTAGGGGTACTTTTTCATTAATATCTCTAGAACTATTTTGTATAAAATAACTAGCTTTTCTCTTACCCCATACGACACATGAATTAAACAATAATCGTTTACTTCATTTAGTCACTCTTATATTTTTTATAAACATTTTTGGATGATGATATCTATTGTGTATTATGTCTACTTCTAAATGATGCTTGTGGCTCAAAACATGGGCTTTTAATGTCTACGACTCCGGTTTATGCTTTCTACAGCTTATCACTTCTAAAGTTTATGGTTTCTATAATTTATGATATGTACAACTTATAATGAGTATAATTTAAGATATTTATGGCTTTTGATGTCCATGGTATACGATTTCTAAGGCTAATGTAAATTATTTCAGATAACATAGAATTTGGCTTACAATTTTTATGGATTATGACGTCTCTGGGTAAAGATTTCTATGTCTTAAAATGTCTACGGTTTAAGATTTTTTTGGCATATGAAATTAATGACATATTGTTTACGGATATTGCTCACTTCTGATGCTTTATTATTTCTATAATTTATGATGAATATTGATAATGATTCATGGATACTGACGTCTATGGCTTATGTTGCCAGTGGTTTATGATTTCTATGCATTACGGTCTATGACATCTGTGGCTTAGGAAGTTACCATAATGAATACCAGGACGGGTAATTCATCGACTTTGTCTTCCTTTTAAAAATATGTTTAGATATACTCGTTAAAAAGTACATAATTTTTTTATGCATTGTCAGTATATTTATTAGTATTCAGATTAAAATTACATTCTATTCTAATTTATTAAAATTGATCCGGATGATGATCATTCAATCTACTGAGGAATTGTTCGGAACGATACACATATATTGAGATATTGTAACGATACTCAAAACCAGGTCAAGAATGTTATTTTTACTTTATTAATACTGTTATATTGTCTAAAGTTATTTAAATTAACGTGATCAAGTAATACTTTGAAAAATATGAACATTTTTACCTCTTGGCAAGATGCAGTTGTTTTTTGTAGGCCAATCTAATTCGGGGACGTCAAAATCCTTAACTACCCAAATATTTGAATTTGGGTTAGTAATGAAAGCATTATCTAATCTTCAAAAGGAACTCTCAAGCAACTTTGATAGTGCATAAATATAAATCGCCCAAATGTTAATAAAATTTTAGTCCTGTGTCAGTGGGGAGTTTGATAGAAACTCAAAACGAGCTCTATATCACTCTCACGCCCACTTTTCTTAGTAGCTTCACATTGAGAACAGTAATGGGGGTTCCATCAGCATTACGTTTTTTTTTATTAGTAATAGTGCATAATGCCCAATCACGACGAAATACCTGGTACCAGTCCTCGAAAAGCTCGGAGTCCTAAAGGAAGTGATTCAAACATGTTTCAGATGGAATTATTATATTATAATTATTATTTAACACGTCAACAAAAATCTGATTTAGTCCTCAAACCTCTAGCTAGCCTTTTGATGATATATTTTCAGCGTAGTCATAACTCAAACTAATATGATATTAAAAGTAATTAAAAAACCATTTCTACTTAATTCTATTCAGTTGTTCAGTATTACTTATAATATGACCTGGCTAATGTTTATCTTTTCTTAGGTTGAATATGCCATTGCGCACCCAAATAAATGAGTTTTCTTTTGCAAAAATGTGCGTTATTGTCTTTCCTTGCATTCGACTAAAGTAGATTTTCGAAAAAAATTTCTGGTTTTCATTGAATATCCATATTGTTTTTTCTTAATTACTATTCAACAATGTGAAGTGTTTTCGCAAGACATAGTATTTCCAATTCAAACTCTCCAATTAATTTGGATTGCTCTTCCAAGATTGTTTTGTTTCGTTGAATGTGTTTAGTATAAAGCTTATGCTTTCTTTCACGTCGCTCCTACACCACGATCAATTTACAAAAAATTATAGAAATACTCGAAAACGAGAGGTTTTCGATAAATCTTTCTCGTTTTAGATTTTTCGTAAATTGGTATTTATTTCATCCTTCAAATTGAATTTTTTTTTTGTCAATTTATACAGTCAGTTGATACAAGTCAGTTGATAGACAATGAAGACTGCCCATCCCTAGAAGGTGTCGATATAGGTTTCGGTTCCTGGATTCTGCGCACTTCTATTTCTTTTTAATCGTGGGTAACGTTTCTCTAAATGTTTTCTCACGCATTTCAGCGCAGCTGAAGTGGAATTTCATCGAACAACTGGAGCATATTGTGAGATCATTTCTTTAAATTAAATCCGAATATTTAACGCAGTTATTTACCATTTATCATCGTAAATTTTTGTAACAAATTCTTACTATATGAGGCATTTGCTATTCGTCATGTCTGTTATTATTGAAACGTTTATTTTGCCGAGTGCAAAATTGAATAATATTTTGTCATAAAAATATTTTGGGTGAAGATTCGAATTCGGGTTCCGTTGTTTAGAATAAGGGCACTGCACGGCTCGGCTACAGAGATCACCAAAACAGATTGATGATTAAACGTGTGATGTTGTAACACTTCAGTCCTTTGAAGCAGTAGTCGCTCACAAAAAAATAGCCCACTAGTTTAATTAAGCACTTGAGTTTGTATTTTTAATATTGAAAATGTATCAATAAAAGTAATACTTTATTCTTAGTGAGTGTGATAATTAGAGAAATTTACTTAACACTTTACGCAATTTCCACTGAAATTTATTCAATAAATGAAGTGCTTTTATAAAATATTTTTTTAACTATGCTCGTCTTAGTAACATGTATTTCCGTGATGAGCTCAGATACATCGATCGCTTATGATTTCTTTGACTTATGTTTTCTGTAGCGTTTGATTTCTATGGTTTCCGGCGTTTATGGATTATAACGTCTATGGCTTACGATTTTTATGATTTATGATATCTCTGACATGATTATCGCGGCTCATGATAATGTCTATGGTTTAATATTACTATAACTTACGAAGTTTTCGGGCTTTAGATTTCTGTGGCTTACGATGCCACGGCATGTGATTTATATAGCTTATGATTACTTTAGCTTATTACGTTTATAACTCCAAATTTCTATTGCTTATTATGTTCATGGCTTATGGCTCCCATGGCTTACAATTACAACGGTTTATGACATTTATGGCTTATTATTTTTGTGACTTATGAAATATATTGCGTAATTTATGTCGTCTTTGGCGGGCCATGTCTATGGATATTGATTTCTATGATATTTATAACTTACATGGCTTATGATGCTTACGACTTCAGATTTATTGTGTTTATGGCGTTATGATTTGTGGGGTTTATATTGTAAATAGTATGCCATTTCTATGGTTTATCATTTCTGACTTCTATGGCTTCTTAGGTATAAGGCTTACAATTTCTCTGGCTTTTATTATGTGTATATCACATGTTTTCTATGGTCTATGGTGCATAAGGTTTTCAATTTTAATATCCTATTATTTCTATATTGTCTATAGCTTGTAATTTCTTTGCCTTAAGACGTCTATTGTTTTGTTTTCTATGATTTATAATTTCCATGGATTATATTTTTATGTCTTAGATTTCTAAGACTTATGACGTCGATGATATCCATGGTTTTTTATTTGTATGGTCCATGGCTTATGGTATCGTGTTTTAAGATGTTTATGGCCCATCATTTTTGTAGCTTATGACGTCTGTCGCTTATGATTTCTCTAACTTATGATATATATATATATATATATATTATATATGTATGTATATATATATGGCTTGTGATTTTTATGATTTATGACCTGTACACATTTATGATTTTTACCTTCTATTGATCATGATTTCAATGGCTAATAGTGTCTTTAACTATGATTGAAGAAGCCTTTTACTATTAGTCCTCTATGGTTAATGACATTTATGGTTAAGGGTTTCTATCAGTTATACTGTCTGTGGTTTATGATTTTTATGGCTTAAGATTTCTATGACTAATGACGTTTCAGACTTAATATTTCTATGGCTTATGACGTGTATGGTTTATAATTTCTATTGTTTGTATTATTTGTTCCTTTTGACGTATAAGGCTTGTGATGTCTACGACTTCTAATTTTTATGGTTTATGAATTGTATGACTTAAGATTTGAGTCGTTTTGGACTATTTGGCTTATTACGTGGAACGATTATGACTACTATGGCATATGCTATTTGGTGCTTGTAATTTTTATGACTTATGCGTTCTGTGGCTAATGTTTTTAAGTCCTAGGTTGTCCACGGCTTATGTTTCCTATAACTTATGTATTCTTCCGTTAATCATATCTACATATTATGATGTTTCTGGCTTCAGATATCTAACGCTTACAACGTCCAAAACCTTCAGATTTCAGTGGCTTATTGTATCAATCACTAATGATTTCTATGGCTTATGATTGTGTTCCTATGGTTTATTAGATTTATGGCTTATGATTTATATAATTTATAAAGACGGAAAACAACTATAAAGTGGAGAATTACTACAAAAAAATGTTCACTGTATAAAAGTAAGCTTAAAAAACGTTAAAGGGATAAAAAAGAGCAAAATCCTGTCAGCAAAAGCGCTAGAGTTTATGAAAGAAAGAAGTAAACTACAAAATAAGACTAAATTAAATAAAATCGAAGATGAACAGTAAAAAACACTTTATAGGCTTATCAAGAAATAAGATGTTACGATAATTACGGAATAAACACAATACAAAAATATCTCGAAAAATATAGATCTGCTTAAAAATCTATAAAGAATTTAATAAATCAAAAACACGGATTCCATCACTTCGGCCCGGCACTAACAAATGCAAGTCCCGCAGAGAGATCATAAATGTTGCTACTGACTTTTGCGCTAATCTATACAGCCAGCCAGAGATATCAAAGCAAAGGAAGGTTTTTTACTGCTATGCAGATACCTTCCCAATACAACAGTTATCAGAGCCGTAAATATTGAAACAATTAAGTAAACTTAAGCCGGCAAAAGCCCGGGGTCCCAGACGGGGTCACAAACGAGTGCATCAAGCTTGCAAAATATCTACTACTGACACCAATCACTATCGTATATAATTAATATTAGAGGAAGAAGTTGTGCCACACTTATGGATGGAATCAGAAATTATATTGTTATATAAAAATTGCCGCCCCATAAACATCATGCCTTGTCTTTACAAACTATTCGCCTCCTGTCTACTTGAAAGAATATCCCCAGACATTGATGTAAACCAGCCGATCGAGCAAACTGGCTTCAGAAGCGGTTTTACCACAATAAATCACATCGAAGTTGTTGACTAAATGATAGAGAAATACTTAGAAGTCAACAAACCTCTGCAAAGAGATTTTATAGGCTACAAAAAAGCTTTTGACGCAATATTACACAAAATCATTTAGGAAACATTGAAATAGCTGAATATAAAAGAAAAATACATCAATATTCTAAAAAATATTTACGACAACAGCACAAGTACAGTCAAGTTAGATAGAGTTGGCGCAGCAATCAGCATTAAGAGATGCGTGACACAAGGAGATCCAATTTCGCCAAAATTGTTTATGGTCATTCTACAATATGTAATGAGTAACCTACCATGGTCTATTAGGTATTGACATGCATTAAAAATTTATAAGTCATCTTTGCGTTTCCGACGACATTATCATGTTCTCAGAATGTCTACAACAACTAAACTAATACAGAATGTCTACAACAACTAAACTAAACCACTTAATAATAAATGACTTATACCAGCCTATCTCAAAAGTCGAATTAGAAACGAACCTCGAAAAAACAAAAATTATGACTCACCATCATACGTCAACAAATACATAAGAAATACATTTTCAAATCGCAACTACCGTTGTCCCCTAAGAATATAGCTATGGACACGGGTATTTTATCATGTCTAACTTATGGGTGCCAAACTTGGACGTTCGATGCCAAAACAAAATAACAGAATCCAGACTACTCAAAGACGAACGGAAAGAAGCAGCATGGATTTAAAACTCCAAGATAAGGTGAGGAATGCGGACATCCGCAAGAAAACCAAAATTACAGACGCTTTAACTTTCTCGCTACAAAAAAAATGGAAGTGGGCAGGTCACGTGAATAGCTATAATGACAACAGATGGACTCAGAGAGCGGTAAAATGGTCCGGACTGCAAGGAAGAAGAGCGAAAGCCGCCCGCATACCAGATGGGTGGATGAAATAGCGAAAGCAGCAGGACTAGGTCGGTTAAACACAGCCAAAGGTAGAAAGAAGTAGCATACCTTGGAGGAGGCTTTTACCCAAAGTAATGACCCCTAAAAAAATTATTTCTACTTATAAAGTAATAACATCACAATACAAAATATTAATGTAAATAATTATTTGAGATTCAATTCAAATTATATTAATAATTATTTATAATTTTGTTGGTGAATGAAAATAAATTAGGCCATTGTAATGTTTTTACATGGAATGTAATTTGATTTAATAAAGCTTTACTTGTGATTTCTATGGCTCATGGTTTCTTTTGCTTGTCACGTGCATGGCTTATGTCTCTGTGGCTTATCATGTATATGTTTATGATGGTTATGTCTTATATTTTCCATAGCTTGTGATATCTACAATTTATTATTTCTATCGCTTATGATATTTACGACTTATATTTTTTACGAAATATAATTTCTATGGTTTATGCCGTTTAGGGTTTACATCCGTGAATTTTGTAGTTTGTGATATCTAAGGTTTATGTTACCTACACCTTAATGTATCTATGGTTTCTGACCCATATTGCTTACGATTTTTATTATGTATTGTGCCAATTTCTTTCAACTTTTGTGGCTATGATATCTATGGGTTATGATGCATATTATTTAATATATATGGTTTGCAATATATTACATATGGCTTATAATATCTATGGCCTATGATTTTTATAGTTTATGTTTTCTGTGGTTTACTTTTTACGTGGCCTCTATGTCTACGGCTTATACTTTCTATTGTTAATCATGTATATGGCTTATTTCTATTGTTAAACTTATATATTTATGGCTTTTGATGCCTATTGCTTACGATTAGCTTTTACATTTAGCGACTAAAAATTCTTATTACGAAGGCTTAAGATTTATTTGGTTTTTAATGCCAACACCTTAGGTTTTGTATTATTTTTTATTTATATGATTTAAGATGGTTAAGGTTTCATACATTTACAGCTTTTGACGTTAAAGGCAAAGGTTTTCTACGACGTATGGTGTTTAGGACTTTTATTTTCTGTGGCTGTTCATTTTTATGGGTTAGGGCTTATACGACTTATAATTTCTGTGGCTTGTTATTAGGCCATAGTGTGGTTTCTGTTATCAACTGACTTTTATTAGCTAATGTAGCTAATTATATAATGGATTTTAGTTGACATATCAGTCTATTATTTTGCTACTTCTCTGTAATATACTTTCCTAACAAAATAATACACTCACCAGAAATTTGAAATTTCAAATATAGTTTAAACTTCAAAGATGGCCATTAAATTGAATAACTTATCAATTTTATTTGCACTTAAACTTTTGATTAATATATTGCCGGAATTTCAGAAACTAATACATTTTCAATTTAAATTATTTTATCTGCTACGCATTGTCTAATGAAATAATGCCTTATATCAATATGTTTGGTATGCTTATCATGAAACAATGGATTATATGCTGATTTGGTGGAACTTTGGTTATCATTGTACAAACTTAGTGACATTTTTATTTGACAGAATTAACTCTCTTAATAAATTCTTCAATTAAATAGCTTCCTTACATAATACTGATAAGGTCACGTTCTACGCTGTTGTACTGCATTATGTTAATATTTTTGTTTTTTTTCATAAGAAGTTACTGGTCCTAACGTGATAAAACAAAACCCAGTATATGACCTTCTACTCAAAGAATAGGATGCCCAATCAGCATAAAAACCATAAAAATTACGTGCAGTTTTTCTATAAACGAAATCATAAATTTGAGTTTTTTTTAAGCATCTTGACAAATGTTTTACACATTTTCAATAAGTTTCGTTAAAGTAATGATTATATTAACTTAGAAAATTTACACAATGACAAATATCTCTGTTGGTAAATACAAATAAATACAATATATTTCAACAAATAAATACATTATTTTAAAAAAAAATATTACAACAAATAAATACAATAAACACAATAATTTACACATCTTTTTATAACATACTTTTTAGACCTAAATATGAATATACCTGAATATATTGAACTTCATTAGAATAGTATCTGGTAATTGCTTTTGGTCAACAGTAACAAAGTCTTAATAAATATTCACTTGCACATCCATATACTGTTTAGTCTGAAGTAAGTCATTTACTCTACATTTTGCTATTAGCTCGTTTTTCAGTTCTTCATATGTACTCTGAGGTGATTCCTTTGCTTTGTACTCAATCATATGTTAATAAATCTATTTAAACTTTTATATCGTTATCACATTTTACAAAAGATAAATTACGTAGTTTGATTTTTCATGCCTCGACTATTACAATCAGTCCTCTACTCTAGCGTATTAAGCTCTGGCTGAGTCTTGAGTTCGTAAATTACTTTCTTTAGCTTTAGAAATTTATTATTGCAGTTATCCAACTCTAAACATTCTGGTATTTCTATATACACTGTTCCAGCAAGAAAACTATAAAGAAATGCAGTGGGACGTAACGATGAATCATATTTAGGTCTAGTCCAATACTCAAAGCTATCAATAAACTCAAACTTGAGTATCTTAAAACTGGTGAGAATGTTACATTAAAATCTATCCCTTTCTTCTGATAAAATCTTTAGTGACAAGCCTTGCTCCATAATGCATCTCTCATTTTCACTGTTATATTCCTTTTTGAACACCTATTTATTTTTCAACACCGTACCGTCTGTTCACTAGCTCCCACGTGTTATTTATGCAGAGAGAATTTTTCTTCCTCCTTCGTACACTGCCACTGCACTTTTTCGGATTCAATTATCGTATTATTGAAAGTAGTATGAAGTTCTTCTACAAACATATTCGCCATACTATAATAGTCTGATTTGCGTTTAACACGCTTCTCCAGTAAATTGACGTCATATTGCCTGAAGTTGAGATTCTTGTCTTCTGGCAACAAGGAATCGGAAAAATCACCATCTATGTCGAATGACGACTAATCAGGAAAATATGTTTCGTCTTTCTGGTTTCTTTATTATGTATCTAAATTACTTTTGCATACAGAAAATACCTCTTCAGCGGTGCGATCAGGTTGCAGCGCGGTCAGCTTCACCGTAATCATCATTGTTAAATTGACATCTATATCCTCCACCGTTACCACACCATTACATTACAATTACTTCACGTGACACAGGATCATATGAGCGGTAGCCCTTGACGTTCTCGGAATATATAACCAGGTACAAATTTTCTGCTTCCCTATCCTATTTTCTGCGCTTCTCTTTCGGGATATGAATTATTACTTGGTTGACAAAATTTCGTAAATGATTTTGTTTTCTGTCTGTCCATATTTTTAGGGAGTAGTAATCTGATTAATAATTTTTTACATGTGTTTACGGTCTCTGCCAAAAAAAATTATCAAATATTGCATGAAACAGGAGATAATGAACTCTATCAAAAATTGGACTATTGTTCCTCTCAGAGTTTATTTTGTTTCGTCGTGAGATTTTTTTCTCATGGACCATAAACACATTGACTTAAATAATTTACCTCATAAACAAAGCTATCCACGTCATAAACTAAACTACGCACCAGTGGTGCATAGTTGCATGGTTTAATCTTAATATTTTGATCTTTTTAAACTACTGCTTCTCAAAAAACTCTTTATATTATTTGAAACACTTGAACTTTTCATGTTTGGGCTATAAAAATACACAAAGTACATTCCGTTGAACTTATCCACCACGTAGGTAATATTTAACTTTGCCAATTGATTGATATTTCATTTCCTCGCATAAATCTGTGTATTTTTATCAAAACTAACACATTTGACTGGTCCGTTTATATATTTATTAAGTCGCATTTATAAGACCAAGCAGCCTAGATCAAGCTGTACATGATGTTTTAATTACTGCTACTGAGGGTTGCTCAGACTTAGTATTTTTTAATCTGTATACACCATTTTTCAAGTTGGACTCCCCAATACATTTATTATGTGAACAGAAAATTGAACATTCATGCTGACTGAATATCACTCTCATCACGTTCGTCATAATTCTACGCTCTGGTAGTAAATTCGTACTGGTGTTAAGTACACACAGAGTATTGTCTACATTTATAGCAAACTCTTTATCACCGACACGTGGTGTAATCTGTTATTGAAATCCTGCTAACATAAGCGACTAGATCTAAGGGTATTTTTTTAAAACCGGTCTTTTCAGTTTCTATGTCATTTTTATAAGCTGGCTGATATGAGTTTTCAAGGCGTATACTTATAAGATTTTATTGCAGACAATTTCTGGTGAATAACCGGAATCGTTGGACAAGTTAACGTTTTCCAAAATCGTATATTATATTTAATGTGAAGAAAAAGTGAAGCATTGATTGTCGTCGATTGTTATCATCGAAAATTAGTTTTGCTTTAGTCGCCGATAATGATTGCTTGACCCTTAGTAGGTTATATTCTAACCTATGTTTCCAGAAGAAAAAAAACACAAATTCTACCAACGGCACTAATTGTCGTATTAATCTATTATTTCGTTACATCTTTATAATACTTATGACTTCTATGGCTTATGACTTATATGGCTTATGATTTCTATGATCTAAAATATCTTTGGCTTATGATACCTATTGTTTAAGTCATCAACGGTTTATCGCATTCATAGCGTTATGGTTTCATGGATATTGGATATATAAGCATGTTGTATATGGCATATCATTACTGTAGCTTATAATTTCTTTAACTCATGACATTCACTGCTTATGATTTTTTTGGCTTATTACGTATAAGGCTTACGATTTCTCTTATTTATATTGTCTGAGCTTTATTAGATCTACAATATATCTTTTTTACTGCCAATGGTCTCTGGATTTCAATCCATAGAGACATCTCTATGGATTTCAATCCATATAGCTTATGAGGTGATTAAGACGCCTATGGTTTAAGGTTTTAAAGTCTGGCCTGTGACTTCTTTGATTTAAGACGTATGTAGCTTTGTAATTTGATGTCTATATTTAGTGATTTCTATGTACTATGATTCCTGTGACTTAAGATGTTTGTGGCTCATATGTTCTATGGCTTATGGTTTCTATATCTGATGATTTCTATGGCTTCGATTTATAAGGCTTAGAATGTCTTTAGCTTATGAGTTCTATGGCGAATGAAGGCTATGACTTATGATTTCTATGATTTATTACTTCTAAGACTGATGGTATATATGGCTTAAGATGTTCATGGCTTATGATTTTTATTAATTCCGTCCGACTTATGATTTCACTGTCTAATAACGTATATTATTTAAGATATCTATGTTTTACGATGCTTGTGGCCTATGATTTCTATTTCATATAATGGCCATGACTTATGAGGTTTATAGCTAACGATTTCTGTAGCTTATAACGTATGAGGCTTATGATTTCTGTGGTTTATGGCGTGGATAGTTTATGATTACGTATGATTTATATTTGCATGGCATATTATTTCTTTGACTTGGGATATTCATAGCTAATGATTATAGGCTTATGTTTTTCAAGACTTATGAAACTTATGAATTATGATTCCTATGGCATCACTTAGGATTATTATGAATTATGGCGTCTTTGGCTTATATTTTCTATGGCTCAACATGCTTTGAATTTTTATTTACATCACTTTGGATTTTTATGGTTTGTATGGTTTATAAATAGCTAAAAAATAAAATAATCTTCAAAAACTGTAAAACCTAATTTTATTTATATATGTATATACATATTACTAAATTGAAACGTTTGAACAATAATACAATTTCTAATTTAGATGTCAAATTTATAACATAGATGTGGAATTCTTTTCCCTATTAAATATACTTTTGTTTTATAACTCACCTGCCATATTTACCAAAATTCTTTTAAACAAATTCACTCAGAGAAAGTTTATGAATGCACTTGCTATCATACACATCTGTTATTATTGTTCAGTCATTTTGTATGAACGAAGAGATTTTATGTTTACTAATCTCTCTCAGTATTAATAGGTTTGAATCACAAACGACACAAATATACTGTTATTGTCCTTAGTAAGAGCCTCTGCGAGGCATTCGTTTATTTTGTTAATGCAAATTTTAAATAATCCAATTCAACAATTTTATAAAAATATATTAATACTAGCGGCCAGTCACGGCTTCGCACGGGTGGACATTTATTTTTTAAACATTTTGGGATAAACGTAGAGTAAATGCAGCACATACCTAAATAATATGTATTTAGTAATAGGGTCTCTCTGGTTTCCTTTGAGTACGGGACTTGATGATTGAAAAAATTGATTCTAGGACAACGAAAAGTAAAGTTGATTACCTAGGCAGACAGACAGAAGAACAGCAAAGTGATCCTATAACGGTTCTGTTTTTCCTTTTGAGACATAGAACCCTAACAATAAAGTCGAACTAAAAAAAATATTATTTACAAAATAAAATTGGTAATGCGTTTATGTCTTCTAGACGAAGGTTTTTGAAACAGAACAAAAGACATGAACGGGATATTTTTAAAAATATTTCAGTTAAATATTTTTTGATAAAGATGTTTAGAATGATTTATATTTTTTTTTGTTTTATGTATTTTATTTTTATTTGTGTTACATTTCTTTATTTACATCTTTTTTTTAAGGTTTTTAATTTTATAAGTTATTTTACTTTTTAATTTTCCATTTTTTACCTTAACGCTTCACTATACACTATGTTAGCAATAGTATTTATAGATGGCAATAAAACGTATTGATATTCAGGAGATTCTACTCGAGAAAGTGTATATAATTGGCCATGCGAAAAGCACTATTTTTTTAGATCGATGCCAACCATTGAAAAAAGTTGTCCTTGGGATTTATTTATTGTAAGGGCAAACGATATCTTTACAGGAAACTGTAATCTTTTTAAAGATATAGGCAAATCCGTCGGTATCATCGGGATCCACGGAATGTGAACGAGCTGTTCGGCCGCGGGGCCGGTGATGATAGTAGCTACAAAACGCCATAATTCATAGTATGGCATCAATTACATTTTGTGAGCGATTCGGAGAAGGTAATGCAAAGTCTTAAATTTTTATCGTTCAATTCCAAAAGTTACTTTTTAATCTATATCAAGCCTTCGTAATATACATCATAATCCTGACCTCGTTGTTGGACTATATGTATAATGTCTTGGCACAAATCGTCTTTAAAAGTGTCCCATAATTTGAGAGGGTCCGAGGGGAAACAAAATAATAATATCACCACAAACAACTCTCTCAGCTTTAACGGACGTTGGGAAATTTAAGCTTCTCTCAAAGTAATTTCCCATTGGTTATCATTTTCCAGGAAACCTCTATCTCGGCAAGGGGCTTGATAAGTTTCTTTAATAACTCCGTCAACGGTTTTTAAGTCCTGGAATGATGTTGGGCCACGTACATGGTGAAGTAGTATCCTGAGGTAAAAACACTCTGACTGGGAAGGATGAACGCTGTACACTCTTCCCAATGCCGCATCTTTTTTTATAGCAGGATGCCCAACTACTTCTTGGCCACGTTTCCTTCTAGAAAATTTATTGTTAGCCCATGTGTAATAATGAGGCGCTTCGTGATAGAGTAGTGTTTTAGCAAATTCATCACTGTTGCACAGATCAAAAAACGCCGTGAGTGTCGTTTTTGGTGAATTATCCAATATATTTGGCATATTTTCCGCTGAGAAGTATACTCGTTGTCCATTATCTAAGTGTACAGCTAAGTGCACTACGGTAGGGTGTATGTCATGTATAGGAAACTCTAACAACCTCCACACTGCTTCTGATGTACTGATGTACCGGCCGTTCAAATATTTTTCAACCTCGTCGTGAGCGCTTCTGACACTGAAAGTTGCTTGATCGGATCCTTTGTTGATGTATTTACAAATGTATTTTATTGCTTGCACATAATGACAGTATTCTACGTTAATATGCGCGTTGAAAGATCGACACAATATTGGGGAATATGGAACGATCCATCTGTTGTCTATGTGAACCGTTTGCCCTCGGACATTTAAGGTGGCGACCTGCCCTCCGTTGTTGATGTCGCGTCGTCGATAAACGGGATATCCATCCTCATCGGTGTGAGTTTCAGTTACGAAACGTTGTGGATATGCTTTCAAACATATGCCATTTTTTATGCACGGTGAAGTCAAATTTTCTTCCCCACATGGTCCATGTACCATATTTTTTGTGACTATTCTAAATAATATTAGGTCTTCGTCTTTATTATGCAGTTCGGCAACTATTATTTCATCAATTTCAATGGAATGTCTAATGTAAATAAACTAAAAGGTAATTTACAGGTATTGAAACAGTCTTGCTTAGAAAATGATTTACTTGCATCAAGATTAATGCAAAAGTATGAATAACTTGATCTGATTTTGGTCGGAATTTCTATTAACTTTTAAAATGTTAAAAAGTAGTTATTTACATTTTTTGTAGATATTGATATGTTCTTTAATATTGTACATTTTTTTATTCTATCATCAATAGTTTTCGCAGCGCATGCGATGGAAGAAATTTTATGGCATTTTTTTTACTCCTTGCGTTACATTATTGTAGTTTTAGTAAGGATCCTTATTTTTTTTCTATAAATAATATAGCCTATATTGATCAGTTATAATGTAGCATTCCAATGGTGAAAGAATTTTTTAAATTGGTCCAGTAGTTTTTGAGCCAATTCATTACATACATCTATACACACATACAAAAAGACAATAATCTTTATAATACTAGTATAGATAATAGAATTTACGCGCAATAATCTGTTGATGTATAAGTGTGACTACATATTCGTGTTTATGACGTCTATGGTTTTAGATTTCTCTGGTCTAGGACTTAAGGCCTATATGGATTATTATTTTTATAGATTACGATGTCTATAATTTATGATTTCTACGGCCTATGTTGTGCATGACTTATGGTTTCTATTGCTAATCTCTTTGGCTTATTACGTCTATGGTTTATGTTTCCTATGGCTTATCATGTGTGTGACTTATAATTCATATGGTTTATGATTTCTACTACTTATAACGAATATGATTTATTATGTCTATCGTTTATGCTATCTATGACTTATAACTTCTATAGCTTGTGACGTTTTTGGTTTAAAATTGTTTTCATATAATATTCCTAAGTATATGTGGCATCTATGCTTCATAGCATCTATGCTTTATAATTGACATGGCTTATGATTTCCACAACTAAAAGATTTATATCACTTAAGGTTTCTATGGATTATGACATGAATGCTTTGTGACTTCTATGATTCACGATTTCTTTGGCTTGTGACATCTATGGCTTATGCTTTCTATAGCTTATTACGTCCATAGTTTAGGATTATCGTGGCCAGTGAATTCTATCGTTTATGAGATTTATGGCTTAACGCTTCTACGGTTTATGGCATCTATGGCTTATAATTTCTAAACATGATGTTTTTATTGCTATGGTTTAAAATGTCTGGCTTTTATTTTTTACAGATTATGATGTCTAAACTTGTTATTTCTATGATTTACGATTTCTGGTGCTTATGACGTCTACAGTTTACTTTTACGACGGTTTATTATATTTATGTCATATGATAGCAATGACTGTGGCTTAATTGTAATAAGTAATACTGAATTATGACTGTGGCTTATGTTTTGGCGTACGACGACTATGGCTTATAATTTCTATTTTGTTTTATGTATGAGGCAAATGGTGCCTATAGCTTATGAAAGATATTGCTCATTATTTACATTATTATGACTTTTATGGCTTAAAACAGGTATAACATATTGTTTCTATGGTTTGATATATATATCGCTTATGAAGTTAAAATTTCTTTGATTTATGATTTCGATAACTTATGATATCTATAGGTTATGATGTCTTTAGCTTATGATGAAAGGTTTTTTAAGTCTATGGTTTATGATTCTTGTGGCTTAAGTTATGTATGGCTTATTTGATCTATGGCTTATTATTTCCAAGACACCTGTTGTCTATTGCCTATGATTTATATTGATCATGATGTTTATTGCTTTTTCTTTCGATGTCTTATGCTCTTTGTGGATTATGGTTTCTATGATTTATGATACCTGTGGCCTTTGACATATATGGTTCGTATTTTCTATGGCTTATTACATTTATGACTGAAGATTTCTCTTTCTGACGATGCCTATGACTATACATCTACGGTTTTTGACGACTATTATTAATGGTTAATAATGCATATTTGGTTTACGACTTATAATTTGTGTAAATAATATTTTTTTCTATATGACTTGTGTGGCAAATGATTTCTATGTATTCTTATGTATTATGTCTCACAATTTCTATGGATTATGGTGTCTATGAATTATAATTTTTATGATTTACAATATCTATGGTTTTGATGTCTATGGCAAATAATTTTTACTGCCTATTGGTTCTACGACGTTTAGTTTCTGTGGCTTACGATTTCTATGGTTTATGGTTCCTATGACTTAAGGTGTCTGTGGCATAAGAATTCTATAGCTTATGATATCTGTAGATTACTATATATGTACATGGTTTATTTTTTCTATGGCTTTTAATTTCTTTGGCTTGTAATCTGTGTGTGTGGTTTATAACATCTATGGATATTAATATCTCCAGCTTATATCTATTGTTTGTTTTCCATGTCTTGTGATGTCAGTGGCTTTTAATTTGTATGGTCGATTATGTCCATGGTTTATGACACCTATGCCCTTAAATATTTGTGGCTTAATATTTCTTCCATAATTACTTCTTTGGATTATGATGTATTATGACTTATGATTTTAATGCTTTATGATGTTTATGACTTAAGAAATTTATAATTCAAGACTTATATGGCCGACGATTTGTATGAATTTTAAGGCTTTTTGCAAGTCTTATGACGTCTAGGGTGTATTATTTCTACGACTTATCGTGACGGTGGTATATGGCAACTGTGGCTTACGATGTTTATGACTTACAATTTTTATGTCTCATTGCGCCTAAAAATACTTCGAAAATCGTCGTCAGTTTCATGCAAGAGCGGACAAGTAGTTATCTCAATGATTTTTCCAAAGGTTCAAATCTTTTCACCTAGTTTCTTTTTAAATTTATTATTCTGATCAGCCTGTAATGTTTTTAAATCTTTTGAATAGTTATTATGATACTCTCTAATTTTTTTTTCTTCTTTTATCCTCAACCACAAATCTTTTATAAGTATTTGGTTGTAGATAAGATTTGGATACTGCACTTTGTTCAATTAAATTCCTATTAACTAATACATTAGCGGGAGATCAATTTCCAACATTTGGACTATTTTTCCTATTGGACCTACTGACTTCTATATATTTGGCATGTTTAACAGTTAAAACAAATATCATTGGCTTATGCCTGCATTTCCGCAAAAAAGTTACCATTTTGGCTCTTTATACACGATTAATAAATTCAAAATGAATTCCATAAATACCATTTAACATCATTTTTAGTAAGCTTGGCATTACAATTAAATTGCATTTGGCATTAAAATAAAAATTCTTAAAGGTAATCTGATCAATAATTGTTAAATCATGCCGAATTGCAATATTATTCATTTTATGTTTACAGTAGGCAAGCCCTTAATAATACAATCATTTAATTTTCTAAGTACAAGATCTTCATCAGTCTTTAATTAGTTTCCTTTTTTCTTTTGAAATAGGTAAGGAATCAAATGTAACACTAACATGATATACTATATCTTTAATGTAATTCATTATCTAACATGTCTAAAATTTCTTCATGGTTATCAATTTCTGAAAAATATGATTTACTTAGAAAACCTAGAACTTTTAACAATATTCTTTAAATTTTTATTGGCGCTGTGCACAAATGTTTCTAAAATAAAGTTTCTAAAGCTGAATGATCAGTCTCAACAAAGATACTTTTTCCTAGAATATACTTATGAAATTTAACACAACCAAATACTATTGCTAACATTTCTATTTCTATTCTTAAACGCATTTTTGTAATAAATATTCCATTGAAATGAAACATTCTTTCTTTATAATTCTCCCAAAAGTTGTGATATTGTAGAATAATTATTTATATATTTTCTTAAATAATTTGTCATACCTGCAAACCCTTCACCATTTTTTTATATTTTAATTTTTTTAAGTTATTTATTGAAGCTACTTTCGCGGGATTAATTAACATTCCTAAAAAACTAATTACCATTTTAAGAAAATTTTATTTTGTAATATTATGTAAACTTGCTAGCTCGAGTACTTTGAATGAAATCTCCTTGTGTTATAAAATAGTCTTACCAAATATAATTAAATCATCAACATAAAATTTCACGGCTAACAATCTACGGAAGAAATTTTTAAGAATTAAAAATTTCTTCCGTAGATTGTTGAAACGCTTCTGTTGATACACCTAATCCAAAAGTTAGAACGATAATTTCCAAAATAGTTGAAAATGTACAAATTTGGGTACTATTCTCAGGGTATTTTAACTGTCCAAAATTCCCTATTACAATAACTTTTTTTTCAAATATTTAACACCTGATAGTGTGATGTCTTCAATCGTATGTAAATATATATGTTGACGTACAATGAATTGACTTAGATGCTAAGGATTCAGACGTATTCTTTACTTTACATTACCTTTTTTAGTTATCCCAATTAAGTTAATCCCTTCTACTGGTTCATTTATTTTTCTATTACATCTTGTGCTACCATTAAGTTAAGTATTTTTTTGAATGACTTCTATAAAGCTAGTGGAATAGAACAAGGTGTATCTACTCTTGGACTGGCATTTCTGTAATTTAATATCATGTTTATTTATTAGTTAGTCTTAGTCAATATATTCAATACCTTATCAATTATACTAATCGGTTTTATTCTGAAATCATATTCCTTTTTTAATTTTTTCTTAATAATCACCTCTTCTTTATTTCGTATTTATATATTTATGATATGAAAATACAAATAACTTCATATATATCAAGACTTAAACTGCGATCCTCGTCGCAGGGCATACCTCACGTGACCCAGTCGTACGAACTCATCATTTCATAACAGTTAATGCTTTCTATGACTTATAAAGTCTATGGTTTAGGATTTCTATGGCTTATGATGTCTTTGGCTTATGATTTTCTTGGCACGTAATTTATTTAGTATATGACGTAAATGACCTATGCTTTTTATAGCTTATTATGTACATGGTTTATGATTGCTGTTTATGACATATGGTTTTCTTTTTTCGGCTTATACTGTTTAGGGCATAGGATCTCTACAGATTATAATTTCTATATCAGATGATTTCTACAGCTTTATATGTCTGTGAACTATTATTACCCTGCCTCTTCTGTTAATGGATTGTGTCTTCTATGGCTCATGTTTTTTGTGAGTAATGACTCTACGGCTTATAATTTCTACGGCTTATGATTTCTTTGATTTATAAAGTCTATAGCTTATATTTTCTATGACTTATTATGATTATGGCTTATGATTCCTATGCTTTACGATATCTACCACTTTTTTATAGCTTGTACTTTAAAACAGTTTCTGATTTTTATGTTTCACGATGTCTATGGCTTGTAATTCCTTTGGCTTATGGCGTCTGCGACTAAATATTTCCATGATTTGTTATACCTTTAACTTACAATCTCTGTGACTTAAAATATCTGTGTCTTATTATTTCTATGAAAAAGATTTCTATGGCTTATGATTACCATCGTTTATGACGTCTAGATTATATGACATTTATGGATTATGACATCTATGGCTTAAATTTTTATGGATTATAACGTCTCTGGCCTATGATTTCCATCGTTTTTGTTCGCTAGGTCTTACTATGTTTATGGATTGAGATATCTATGATTTATTATTTTCATGGTTTACAATTTATACGGATTATGATATTAACGGATTATTATTTCTATTATTATGATTTTTATGAATTATAACGTCTTTATATTATCTGTTATTAATGTTACCTATGTATTATAATATTTATGACTTGAGATGTCTATTATTTATGATTTTCATGGCTTATGGTTTAAATGGGTAACGATGTGTATAGCTTATGACTTCCATGGTTTTATAGGTTTTGGAAACTATAGCTTAAGTTATCTATGGCTGGTAATGTCTATGGCTTAGGAATCCTATAACATACATGGTCTATGTCTTATGATTACGTGGCTAATGATTTCTGTGGCTTATGACTTTTATGACTTACACGGTTTATAAATTACGTGTTCTAGGATTTCAATGGTTTGTTATATTGATGCGTATGGCTTATACTTTCTCTGGAATATTTTTGCTGTGGTTTATGATGTCAATGCCTATGATTTATTTGGCGTATGATGTATATGGCTTATGAAGCCTATGGTCTAATTTACCATTGCCTGAAGACGTCTGTAGCTTATGACTAATATGACTTACATTGTCTATATCTTATGATTTTTATGATATATCATTTCTATCCCTTATGATGTTTATTACTTACATTTTCATGGCTTATTTCATCTATGTTTTGGAATTTCCTTGGTTTTCGATCTTCCACTTTTTCTCACTATCATTCTAACCATAGTGCAAAGAAATTTTAGTATGTTGTGATACATTCGATGATGGATTGTCTTCATTTAATGCAAAGAATGATAATAATTTGGATTGTTTAACATTGTCAACTACATCTCGTTCTTCTCCCATTCTAAAGTAAACTTTCCGTTAACGTAACATACGAATATCTAGCCTAATTATAATTTGCTATTGGGCATGCATTGGAAATTCATAAATATGTCATACTGCTTCAGTTAATCCGATATAAGAAGACCATTTAAAAAAATTCTCACTTCATCACTCTGAATTTCTTGATTCCCATCATCGTTCATTGCCTAATTCAATAGTTGCGCTATCATATATCTTTATACTCGTACTTATAACTATCATCACTTCTATCTGCAGTGCCCAATTCAAAATTTAAATGGCGATGTAATTTAGCAAGTAAATGTGAATTGAATGTTACAGCATAGCGATTGTGACGTGGTTTTCTTCAAATATCAATGCTAATATCATTATCACGTCGTCTACACAATTGATATCCATTAATTATTCTCGTGTGGCATGATTAAAATTTTTCAGAAAATCTTTCGTGCATCTTTCATTCAAGCAGAATTTTAATTATTTGCACCACATGGTCTTTGCATCATATGTTTTAATTTAGAATGTGTTTCAATAACTGGAATTTCTGCCCATACAACTTTATCAATAACAATAATTCCAACTATTTTATCATTTTCACACCGAATTATTATAACGTGGACATATGGCAACCCTTTTATTGAAACTCTTTTGTATAGACGATTACCTCAACTTTACCATAAATACCTTTTTTTTACAACCGCGTGAATTAATACTGTTAATTTAGCTTTCAATACATGCACAATAATTTCTGGATAAAAATTAGTGGATTCATTTTCATTAACATAGTTAACAATTTCCATTGCAAGTCATTATAACAAATAGAGAAGATTTCCCGAAATGTTGTACGATGGACGTTGCGTCCATATCATTTTGATATATAAATATATATACATATACATATATATATATATATATATATATATATATATATATATATATATATATCTTGGAGAATCATTAAATAAAGATGGAAAAATAGTCCTTCTTCCAATAATTATAGAATCATTTGAGTTCGATTCTAAATGATAAGTTATGGTATAGTTCTGACTCTAGAATAGATCCACCGCAAAAATAATTTCTGTGAATGATATAAATGGCTAAAATCATTTCCAATAGAAAGTCGATAACACGCAGGTCGATAACATGGTAACTTTATTTCTGGGCTGTCTCGCATTAGACGTATGTGCAAATTAAAATGCGCCCAGTATCTCCATTAGGAAACAATGACGGTTAAAGAAATTAATCCCACGATCAATCTAAGATTGAAATATTGCTAACTGTACCGTGTATCTTTGACTGAAATATTTTGATTGTTAACGCAGTCTATAGTTAAAAGCAGTGTCAATGTGATAAAAATATAACTGAGCATGACAAGGTGAACAGCTCTACATAGAAATTGTTGGCCCTGCTCTGCGGTAAAAAATATCGTGTATTTTAAAATGTGCTTCATGTAAAACTGCATCTGAAATTTTATATTCAGAACTAACTATAGCCAACGATGAGTCGTAGCTACAAATATTATTGAAATAATTCTTTGATTTCTTCTTTATAGTTTGGTCATTTGGAGTCATTCTCCGATACAGTGAAATAAAAATATATATTCTGTATGAACGGCGGCAAATAGAATTTTCCTTTTTGACAATACTATCGACTTCGTTGTATCACGTAAAGTAATTGATTTTTTTTGGTCATATCCATAGAACAGTAACTTTCGAATGATGTAAGTTTCATTCCCCTTCTATTATAATAAATACTAAAAAAGCTACGACAACTTTCGGTCTCCACGTATTAATAGATATATTATTTTAGACCAATTTATTAGCGTCGCGATTATGAAATATCAGCTATAGATTAAGTTATACAACCATATCCTTGATTTCCACTCAATGATGCTATATCTCCTTGGGTATCTTAATTTAATTACGGACCCCTATTATCCGATAAATACATAAACTTGATAGTTTTTTGTAGTATAAAATTGACAGTAATTGAAGTACGTTCATGTATCAAAATAAATATTATTCGATTATTATAAGATTAAGTAAACAATATATTACTGAAAAAATGTCCCACTGTAACCTATAGATTACGGTTTGACCTGAAACGGTAGACATGTGAATAGATCATAATAAAAGTGCATATCAATTCAAACCAGACCTAAAACTAATTATAAATTATGAGCTATTAATCAACTGGCGTTCCTAAAGCAGTCGATAGAGCAGAAAAATTGAAATATTGCGGAAAAAATATGAAAACAGCGGAAAACAGTAGAGCTGCATCATATTCGTGTGTGCTCTATGGAGATGAAATTAAATCGAAGTCGACTGCATCAGTTTCCATCGAATTGAACAGATGTCTTTAGCTAGTAATAGGTTAAAGGTACAAAATAATAGGTTACATAGATTACCATCATATTTACGGAACGTAACCACACAAATCATCTCCATCAATTGGGGGCAGGTCATAAACGAGCTGAATGGTGAATAAATGTAATTAGCTTAAAATAGTGATAAAACTATTATTTCTTTCCTTTCTCTGAAGTGATTGCTGTGAAATAAAATAGATGTCTCATATTCAATTATAAATAAAAATCATAACAATATAAAACATTTTGATCTAAGATTTCGAAATCACGTATTAAGTTTTTCAAAATTAGAGCCAAAAGTTTACTCTCATCCAGAAATTATAGTTTGAATACATAAGAATCGGTAAATATAATATTCAATGTATTAAACTATGTATATATTAAAGTTAGAAAATATATTTCTAATAAAGCTAGTGTTAATAAAAAAAATAATTTTTAATTTTGTTTATTTAAGCCTAGAAACATTTTACATCGAAATTTTTTAAATTAAAATAATGAAATGGAGGTTGTGAATTTTTTTTGGGACGAAAATTTTCAAAATACATACCCGAGTCTTAAAATACCAGCAGAATGTCTAAATAATTCTAAACTTGCTGTATCTTATATTTTAATACTTAAATCCCATTTATTACAAGAGCTTACGAAATTTAAATTGTACAAAGGTAAATCCTGGTTTTTATATTAAAAAAATATTATTTAACCTATTGCCCTACTATTAAAGTACGAAGAATCATTTTCACTATATTGACATAGTGCTGAGTAAAGTCGCTTCAACAAGTTATTCATTGTAAAATGACGTAAACAAATTTCGCATTAAAAACAGAGCCTTTTTAGGTGTGCGGCGTGTAGCTGCTTGTAAATTTGATGGAAGCTGTGCGCTCAATATTTTCTTTGTAACTGGGGACGACTGCATTTTAAGCTTTATTACCTTTAAAGGTGGAATTAATGACTCATTACTTTTAAAGGAATAAGTCTAAAATTTAATATTTTAGACTTATTCTGTAAGGAAAATGATTTTTGTGACTTTTTTTACAAATTCTTTCAGTGGGCTATGATTCCTTTTTTGTCCGATATATTTATTTACACAAGTATAGGTATAACCTTTAGATTATTATTGATATTACACCATATTTTCTATCTATAATATAACACAAGTTAAAAATATGTGTGCGTGTGTGTATATCGGATGGTCTCTAGTGTCTAATCCAGCGGACTGATATGGATATTTGGCATTTCGAAGTTTATTATGAATAAATGCTTGCGTGTTTTTTGTTAACGACGTAACGACGACGTTTTTGTAATGCAACTAAAGATGGTAAGTAATTTGAATGTTCCAAATAATTTATGGGTTATACGGATGAAGAATTTGGTTATTTTCCGTTTCGACCAAAACAGATATTAAATTTTCATTAGTCATATCACGGAACTTTCACGTATTGAAAAAACTTAAAAAGTAAATAAATAAACTGTATAGATATCCTACATATTTCCTTGCGTAATGGAGAAACCTCAAATCAGATTTTACTGGAGATGCCAAGCAAATTAATTTACCACTATTTATTTCCACTACAATGGCTTTTTTAAATTTCACCAGGGTTTGCAACATCTGAAATATAATTTAATATATATTAGAAAATTTAATTTCAACTACAGTTTTCGAAATTCTGAAATATTTAGTTTAATATTGCGAATATTGTTTCAAGTTTTCCACAAAACTAAATGTTCCTCTTTAGCTATTTTGACTATTGTGAAGAAGATTAGACTCGTAGTATAAATAAAATGACAACTCATTCTAACAATATAGTATAACAACATGTAACAATACTTTGATCTTCATATGTAATCCATTTATAATCTCTTAATTTTCTGGAATAATTACCATCTTATTATATCAACTTCACCATAATATTTATATCGACTTCAATATTTTCCTTCAGCCCCCTTCGAAAAAGCCAAGCTTAATATGTTTAATAAATCATGAAATTTAAAGTGCCTTTATAATGCAGTTAGTATTATTAAAAGTTTATAGTCATACGAAAGAAACTTACGAGTAAACTGTTTATTAAATATTTTGTTATATTTCTACACTATTTGCTGGACTTCTTCACAATAATGGGACTTTCGACAAATTACATGAAGGCTGAATCTTGTTTAGACAGTAGTTCTGACCACACCCCTGTCCTCCTAACTATTATTACGTCTATCATTTGCTACGAAAGGCCTGATACTCTGTACAATAAACTCACTGATTGTGAAGGGTTCAGAGAATACATTGAGGAAGGCATTGAATTGAAAGTCTCCTTGAAAACACCCGACGAAATAGATGACGCGACTCAACACTTTACTAACCTTATACAAAAAGCTTGCTGGGTTAACACTTCTCTTAAAAAAGAAAAAGGTTACCAAGTTGTTGGGAACGTACCTCTTTAAATAACCTATTTAAACAAGTAGTACCATATTTAAATAATGCCACACTACAAAATCAGTTCGAAAGCTTAACTGCCACAAAAACAACAGAATACTCCCTCTGGAAGCTTACAAAGGCGTTAAATAGGCCACATCAATATAAATGCCCCATTAAAACCCAAAATGGTTGGACTAAGACAAACAAAGTAAAAGCTAACATGTTTGCAAAACATCTGGCCCCATCTTTATTCCTAATGAAGGCAACAATGCGGAGTTCGAAAATGAAGTTGAACGTACACTGCAGCAAGACCTATATCTGTCCATTCCGCTAAGACCAGTCACATTTGGAGAACTGAGGAGAGCTATAAAAGAAATGCAAGATAAAAAAGCCCCTGGATTCGATCTCATCACAAAAGAAGTTATCATGTAACTTCCTGGAAAGCACTGGTGGTTTTAGTTATTCTTTTCAATGGAGTGCTTCGAGTACAGTGCTTTCCCAATCTATGGAAGGTATCCATAGTAACAATGATACACAAGGGGGGAAGGCCCCCGGAAGACGCATCATCATACAGACCTATAAGTCTCTTACCTGTGCTATCAAAGTTGTTGGAGAGAATCCTCCTGAGCAGAATATTACCCATACTCAACAAAGACCTGGTGATACCTAAATATCAGTTTGGATTCAGAGAACAGCATTCTACGGTGGAACAAGTGCATCGAGTCTGTGATAAGATTGGACAGTCTTTCGAAAAGACGGAATACTGCTCCGCTGTATTTTTAGATGTCCAGGCAGCTTTCGATAAGGCATGGCATAAGGGCTTACTATATAAAATAAAAACGTCTTTACCGCATAGTTACTACTTGTTGATGGAGTCATACCTCACGAACAGAATCTTCCAGGTGAGATAGGACGGAGAACTGTGAATTATCCAAGATGTAATGGAGGGAGTTCCACAGGGATTTGTCCTTGGTCCTGTCTTGTTTACCATCTACACCTCAGACCTCCCAGAAACAAAAGAGGTAACTACTGCTACTTTTGCTGAAGACACTGCAATTCTCGCGAGCAACAAAGATCCGATTGTAGCATCTGCCGTCTTGCAGAAAAGCCTCGATAGGGTCAACGAGTGGATCCAGAAATGGAGAATCAAAGCCAGTACAACCAAATCCGTACAAGTTACTTTTACGCTAAGGAAAGGAAGCTGTGCTCCAGTAAAACGGGGAAAAAATGTTCTGCCACAGACTGACTCTGTTCGATATCTCGGTATGCATCTGGACAGAAGGTTGACCTGGAAGAAGCACATCAAATCAAAACGAGACGAGCTGAACATGTGGTTCAGAAACATCTACTGGTTGATGGAACGCAACTCTAAATTGTCGACACTAAATTGTCGACAATAAATTGCTGATATACAAAACGATCCTGAAACCAATATGGACATGTGGTGCACAACTGTGGGGAAGTGCTTGCGACTCCAATTTAAACATAATGCAAATGCTGCAAAATGGTATGCTAAAAACCATTTCCAATGCACCATGTTTCATCACCAATACAGAGATCCACGAAGCTCTGAAAATAACAACAATTAAGGAGGAGTTAAAATTAATAGGGCATAAATATAAAACACGGCTGGAAAACCACCCAAATGATTTAGCTACTGCGTTAGCAACCATCTCCTACAATAAACGATTGAAACGTCATGATATAATTGGTGAAGGATGAGGTGTCTCCTGCTGAGGAGCTCCTTGGAAATGATAAAACGACATAGAACAAATCTGCTTATAGTTTGGAACTGATTGCAAATAAACGCAAAAAAAAAAGAAAATATTTCTACACAAATATTAGTAAAAAAATGAAGTACAATTAATTTTGCCACGTGTACACTTGAAATAAAATTTATTAAGTCTTTCAATATACTGCTACGAGCTACGAGAAAAAAATTAAAGTTTGTAATCTTTGCGATAGTTCATGAAAAGTATCTACAGAATATTACATTTTAAGACTGACTATTTTTGTTTATAGAGCTTGTTGGTGCACTTAGAAATCATTCTTCAGTATATCTTAAAGTCAAATACTAATAATTAGTTTTATTAATAATTACCCCTAACTAAGATAGCGATTGGTTTATTACATCGATTATTAGGACAAACCGATTTGCTTACAAGGAAAATAATAAGCTGAGATGCTTCAGTAATCATATTATCTTGTCTGTTTCCGTCCTAAAGGTTCGCTAATGAAGAAAATAATAATAATGAAATTTATAATTTCATTGTCGTTTGTCTTGAAAATTATTTTATTTGTACATAATATTGCTTATTCCCAAATAATAATTGTTAATATTATTTTTCATGTTACGTCGGACTTTGATCTTAATTCACAACAAAATATAATAAAATGTATCTTATGTATACTAAAACATTTATTTCATTCCCAATTTATTTATATTGAATTTTTCTAAGATCTTGGAGAATAGATATGCACATATGGTGAAAACTTTATTTGAAGTTTTAATATTTTATTAACATTTCTCAGGAATTTCTTACTATAGGATAATTTATTACGAAAAGCGATGTTATAAACTTCTTAATTGTTAAGTTACGGTAATTAAGTAGACATAAATCACAATGAGGCTAGTTTCATGTGTGGATTAGTGATGCACACAGGTTCTTGAAAATATTCTCGTTGTGAATCTGTATTCTAAGCTGATTTATCACACATTCGTAAGAGCATTTCGTAAAAGATAAGATGAGGACCTATGCGTATAATCAGTTCCTGAAGACATTCCTTTGTGAAATATGAGGTCATTTCCTGAAAAGATATTTAAAATAGAAAGGAGAGCGGTGAAGCCATTGAGGTGTGCTGTAGCATTTAAAACATGATAACCCTACAACTAAATACTCTTACTATTATTTTACACAAAACTAACCAATATTCGTTGTGAGACCTATTGTAGATGGCCATCAAATGTGCTTGTGTAAAGTTTATGTCAATGTTAATGTTACTAATGTACATTTTAACGCTCGTGAAAGATATATATATATATATATATATATATATATATATATACATATATATATATATATATATATTTATATATATATATATATATATATATATATATATATATATATATATATATTAATAAATGGATAGGGATACTCTTTATTCTTAAATATTTATAAATTCCTAAATTTGTATGGAATACCCATGCTTGACCAGTATTTTAAGCAAAATTTTATAAATTAATTTATTAGAAAATATTCCATTGTTCACCAGCAGATAGAGCAATGTGATACTACAAACTTTTGTGTTTTTATTTTTACAGTATGCTAATTTTGCCTTTAGCTTATGTAATTGGACTAACCAATACAATACACAAGTAAATAGTTAAAAATTATTTAATAATACAAAACTCTTACTAAACATTAAAATATAAAATGATTGCATTATATTTCATTTGAGAGAGTTATTTCTCTTTATTTCTAATCGTTATTACTATCCTTATCCCATTCAACTCTAGTTCTTTGGCCTATGCATATTTTTGCCTAACTTATTGGAAAATATAACTATATGTGTGTGTATTTCATAAATGTAGCCCCTTATTATTTTTCGGAACTTCAAAAAAAATTAACAATAAATTAAAAAATGATTCTATAAGGAAAAATGTCAAAATATTTTCAAATTAAAGTATTGTCATACTCTTAATATTGAGTTTTATTATGAAGTAAATATTACACTAAAATACGAGTTTCTAAAATAAGTATAATGAATAAAATGAGAGAACTAAACTCTAATGGGATGCGATACAAAAGCAAGTGTAATAATAAATGAAACTATAAATTAAATGTACTTTAAATTGTGGGGAGTTCACAAGTGGAAGAGAAAAAAAATACGAAATCTGTCGCTTCAGAGAAATCCTCATTAATGTAGAACGTGAATTCCAGCGAATTTTCGTGGGCGTAAACATAAATTACATCACTTGAATTTGAATATTAAACTCGTTCGTTAGAATTAAGGAAATGTTTTTGTCTACGATGATTGTTTTTCTCTTTCATTCATTTTTATACGTTAAGCTGAATGTACAAAAAAAATTTCCATGAATTCGAAAATTCGAAATGACTAATAACTTTATTTAATGCTAGCAAGATATACTTGCTTTGCTGGGTTGTTTTTTTGGTCGTACATTTAATTATATCTCATATAGTTTTTTGTATTAAAATATATCTGAAAAAGCCTCTCTTCTTTTATTACAAAAAGTAACCTTTTTTTAAGTACACTTTGTAAACATCAAATTGTTATACCTTCTGTTTAGGTAGTCTGTTGCAAAAAAAACATAGCTGATATAATCCCAAATCCAACAAAATCGACCAGTAAAATCTTTATCGAAATAGTTTTAATTATTCTTTCGTGATACGTGAAAAAAATAACAGGCTCTGTTGAGTGCACCAATTCCGATGTAATCAAAACTAAATATTACTTTAAGTTAACCTCTATATCCTATAAGAAATAGCATCTTAATTGAGTAAGTAGTTTTTATGTGATGTGTGTTCAAACAAACCGATAGACAAACAGAAAAAAAATGCAAAAACGATATTTTCGTGTTCTTTGATCATGTAACCCTTAATATTTTTTCCCAAATGTCTTCAATTCTACAGTTTAATTATATGTGTATATTATTATTGTGAATAACTAACTATTTTTTTAAAAATTTACTCAACAAACATAAGCTTTCACAAAAAAAAATAAATTCTGCCATCATTCCGCCAAGTCGCTGTATTACGGTGGACAATATTACTTAACTTTTGTAATCCACGCCATGTATCTTGAGTCCTCAATAATTTATTTTTATTGGCGAAAAGATAAAATTCTTCCTTTTATCTTTTATTCAATAAAATTTATTCATACTCTTATATTACATCAATCCTGTACTATTTTGATGAAACTCAAGCGAACTAGAACGCCAGATCTATAACGCTGTATTGTCTTAAAACTTAGACAAGAGTTAGAAAAGAGTTTCTAGCGGTATCAAATCTGCCGCTCCGATAGACACTTTTTTTTGGAAAATCCAACAGCTTATTGAGAACTATGAGATTCGTGTGATCATACATTTTTTGGATGCAAAAACTTTCGTCATATTTATGGACAAATATTAGTAGTGAACTCTATGATAATAGTTAGTTAGCGAGAGCATGTGTTCAAAAATGTAAATAATGTTCAATGGAGGGAAATGAAATAAATGTGCATGATGAAGGTCCATCTTGCAAACCTTTTTTATTACTAAAGTTTAGGTCTCTTATATTTAAATTTGATTTATTATTTCCCTTTGTCATTCGCTCGTTCACCTGGTTTTAAATTTGGTTATATATCATTTATTTTTGGGTCTTATTATTCTCATTTATTTTTTTGTCCGTATATCCTATATATAATAGATATATTTCTTATATTTAAGAGATATATTTTTTTATTCTAAAGTCCTCTTATATAACTATAAGAGGACTTTAGAATAAAGAAATATAAAAACATTTTAACAGATTTTGCAACTAATTAACTACAAAAATCTTTATTTTACTTGTCTGATAATAGTGATTTTAACCTTTCTCGTACATAATATAACCCGTGGCGAGCGTATATACGATGCTAAAAAATTGGACTTGCCTACGTAAACTATAAAGATACTTAAAAAATAGAATAGGTAATTTTAATGTTACTACTGCTGAAGTTTTTGGTACAAAATGTATTACCTAAACGTTATTGTATTCTTATTGAGAATGAAACAAGTGCAACAAATTAACAGTTTTGTTGAAGATAGGACTGTTGTAGAAGTAACACTATATATAAAATTTACAAATTACCGTTACATGTACTGACATGAGCTTGTCCTATAGAAACTGTTTTAGACAATTACTAGATTTCTCAATATAAGAGTCACCGGTAATGAGTTTGGATAGGTTTTTTTGGAATACAGGGCCATTTGCTGACTACTTTTAAGGCAATAACGGGGTTTTGTACCTCTTGACTTTGCACTTGGCGTAAAGACTAGAAAGCGTATATTTTCCATGTACCTAATAAAATCTACTGAAATAAAAACTCTGAGGAAAGCTCGGTTTTTACATGAAGTTGTAACGAATATGAAATTATAGCCTGATTTGCCAAAAAAATAAAACAAAAATAAATCTAAGTATTTCAAAATAACGATGGAAACTTGTCATTGTGGAAGACTTTACCGTTTGTCTTGAACTCTGGTTAACACATAATTGCTGCGATGTGTTTTTGCGATATCGTCGCCGTGGTGTGTTGGGTTGATCACTAGGCCTTTGATGACGCGGCCCCGTTCGTCGAGCGGAGCTGGACGGGTGTCATGGTTGGCTGTAAGATATTGCTCTCGTAGCAACAAGTCCGCCATATGTATCAATTAGATATATTAAAATAGATAAATAAATAAATATTTTTAATATGCATTTTTTAAATTACTAGAATAAAGCATTTTTTACATTACTTACTAGAATTTGCGTTAAAGAACCCTATACGAGTATTTGGTAGTCAGAATCAATCTTAGCTTTAAATTTTTCTTCCTAATCTTTTGTTTAAGCAAACACCCAATGCTCAATCAGTTCAAGAAAAATCTTTATATACGAGTATTATTTCTATGTATGTTCCAAGTTTTTGTGTAGTTGGACATTGTAGGGAAATTATTTACATATTATACTGGCAGTAGTACCAGTTGTATATCAACATAAAAAAAGTATGTGAACCGTTTTTAACTAGACTGGAAAAATAAATGATATATTCCATCACAAATTTTTATAATGTAGAAATTTGTTACATTTAGATATCTGCCTTACTACTAAAAGAATTATCATATTTGAACTTTTGAAATCAAGAAATCATACCGTTTTTTAAATTTATAAAATCAATCATAACACATAAAGTACAAGGGTATGTTTAATTCAAGGAATCTTTTAACGTAAAAAAGTATTTTTCATAATAATGTTGGCGTTCAGTCAATAAATAGAGATCTGCATATCTAAAATGAATTATTCACTCAAAAAATTATTTATGAAATTATAAAAAAAGACTGTTCTTAATAAAAATAAGAATTTATGTCAGAAAATTGGTTTGACTAAAATGTAAATATCTATTTCTACCTAAAGCTAATGCAGGTTCCACTTTTGGGGGATCATATACTAATCACAAAATGAGCCGAGGATTTATTAAAAAAATAAAAATAAAAGGACGTTCAAATCATTTGAAAGTATGCTATGGAGTAATATTACCAAAAACATACTCATCGGATTTAAAGTAGAGGAAATCACTTATGAGCCAAATTAATCTTTCCTTTATTACTGTATCGTTATGGTATAGAAAAAGCTCGTTCTTACAAAGTTAAAAAAAACAGGTTTCTTTTTTTTATTAACGTTTTCATTGCTTTTTTATTATATATATATGTTCTATATTTCATGCCTATTTTCCTTGTACGAATATTGTTTTAGCCGCCAATGCTGCAGTTGCAAATATTACTTTTTAAAAGTATAATTATATGCTTTTATGTTTTTTTTATAAGTGTTCGCTAAAGTAAATTTAGGAAAGGAAATATTTATTTGCCTAAGAGGAATTTTATGGTACTTTTCTTGGCCATTGTTATCAACCGAAGTGTCATTTATATTTTTATATATATATATATATATATATATATATATGTATATATATTTATGTGAGTGTGTGTAGTTGTAAAACTTTCAATCGGAAGCTAACGGATTGCATTAATCTTTTCTAAAACTATGTGTTCACTTGTTCAAATTAATTGAAGCGCGTCCATTAAAAAATAGTTTTAGCTCAAATTGATTTTTTTTAATTTTTACAGGCAAATAATATTTTAGAATATTTTTTTGTAGGTTTATATTTCGTGCAAGAATAACTTAATAGGTGAAATAAGGTGCTAACATGTAAATGATGACTTCTTGAGACTGTTTATATATTATCATATGAAGTCGTGCTAAAGAAATGTCTCTGTAATTTTTTTCCGTTACGTATGTAAACAAACCTAAGCGTGTTTATCTATTTGAAATACGGCACAAATTCATTCCGTATAGTAATTATTGATATTATTTCAATTAGTTTAGCAGAATTAAACAAAAAATATTGATTCCGTAAAACAATTTAATTGAGCTGAATATTTACCATTTTATTTCTGAAATAAATTACTAATTCCCTTAAATATCTTTATTTTATTATTTACTTAAAGGGATAATTACTAAGTTTTGACGGAGGAAACAAAATGCGTAACAATCAATGCGTAATAAACCCGCTTCAAATGTTATAGAAATCAATGAAATATTACTTCATCAAATTCGTATATTTGAGTAATTTTTTTTATTTAATTTCTAGTAACTTTTTCATTTCTCTCTGTTATTAATCAAGATAGCAAGAATAAATACAACTATATTTGTATTTAAACACTTAACATACTTGAAGAATTTGATTTTGCCCTCAATTATTAAGAACTTACTTTTTACCAAATACGGATGTAACATTACCTTGCTGACCATTACCATAATTCAACTAAATGATCGTTCACATACTTGAATTCAAATTCACAAAAGGAATTCTCAGGTATGTTATTTTCATTTTCAAACATTATACATATCCACTGCCTATTTATATCATGGGATATGGTAAGTTAGTTTCATTTAGTTTCGGTCTACATTTTAAGTTTAAGCCTCTATTCAATTTTGTAAGCATAAGTCAAGCATGATTAGGAATGTTATTATACATGTTTGGTTAGAGTTTAAGTTGATGTAAGTTATGTTAAATTGACATTAATACGTTTAAGTTAACTTCAATATCAGAAATTGCCTAGGAGAAATTAATTTAAGACAGAAACTGTTATAGCCAGCCACAATACACATGTCTGTACTGTAGCAGTGATTATTAATATAGTACATGAAATTAATTTAATTTCCAGATTGATCAAAGGTGAATTTAATTATGTAAGGTAATTTTAGTGGAGTTACCGAGTGATTTCAACTATTTAAGATATAGGCACGATTTGGTTGAGGTAGACTTAGGCGGAATTCAGGAGCAGTAGGAAATAGGGTTAAGGAAATGTGGAACATTTTCAAAATATCTTTGATTTTCATAAATAAGAAGTTGCTAGCACTAATAAACAGGGGCAACTATGCTTTTGAAAGTTTTGTAGCACGAACAGACAAAATATATTTGTTATAAAAATGTATGTGCTTGAGAATAAAGTGACTGGGCAATATATTAATGTACTCGTAGCCCCTGAGCTGTTTATTCTGTGATTTGTTATATCATGTGGATTGGTCAAATAATTGAAAAAAGTGGATGTATTTGACATGGATTTGAGTAGCAAATCTGTGGAGGAATGTGAACGTATTTTCTGAGGACGAAAATATAATGCAAGCACATTTTGAAGGAATGCTATTTTCGTAAGATAATTTTAAATAGAATCTGAATAGTATATATCTTTATAATTACAAAAAGGCAAGCTGTTTTTGAATTAATATTTTTTAAACTTAAATACCAACTAAAATAACCAACGACCAATATATTGTGCCGATAGATCAACAAGGATCGTTCAAAACACGGATTTAAATTGACTCAAAACAGAAATGGAAATTGTAAACTGGTTGTAATTAGATCAAAAATTTTGAATCTCCATATTTTTTGTGAGCGTATGATTTACTCTCGATCACAGTCCGCTTGATTATACAAAAAGGCTAAATTTAATACAAAGTGTCGAAATTCGTGCTGTATTTTTTGTTTAATTTGTTTCATATTGTTACTTAATTTTTTGGAATATTTAACTAACGGAATAGACTGGTATGAGCTAAAATTTTGTACAGAATATAATTTTTTTTTCATTAAACCGACCTGTAGTGTAGTGGCTAAGGCATTAAGGCCTAATTAAATAATCATGGGTTTGATTTCCAGCAAGAGTTTGAACATAAATAAATTATATATCTAATGCAAAATTATTTGTTACATCTTGGGTTTGACTAAGACTAGAATTTAAATAGAATTCAAATAGTGATCAAATAGTGATCCTGCTCATGTCACTTTTCTTTATGTAGGTGCTTCAAATATTCAAAAATCAATACAGCTCATCTATAGTTTCTAACTGGTTACTGTTTGCATTAGCATGAAACTGCCGAGAATTAAAAGTTCTGAAATTAAACCTACAATTTTTCATTGCATTGAAATTAAACCCACTTTTTCCTCATAAAATTCACATATAGATAACACGTACCCACAAGCAAATAAATGTTTTGCGTAATAATTGTCAACAAGAAATGTTTTAGTAAGTTTGCCTAATTAATTTGTTTCTTGTTTTAATTGATTAATTTTTTTTTTAAATTGTAGTTTACTTTAAGAAAATTTTAATTTATATTTGTAGAAATAAAGCTAATGGTTTTAACGTCAACTTTTCTAAACTATTTAAAAAATTGGAAATTTTAATTTACGATCTTATATTTCATCCTGTCTGTAAACACCAAGGCAAAAATGTTAGGTATGTCCGATATGTACTCAGAAATACGGTTGAAAATATCACCTACGTCAATCTTTATAACATATACTATAATATATTATAATCCCATTATGAAATAAAGAGATTTCGATAACTATTGGACTTCATTTTATGATGGTAGCGTAACTTAAAATCTAGACAGTGAGCTTAATACAAATTTAAAACAAATCTTTAAACTTAAAAACACTAAACCACAAATTTGACAATAGGATTTACCTTCCCAGCTTTTATTTTTTTTTTTGAATGTAGCGTTAGAAAAGCGGCAGAAATATAAGTAATAAAGCATTCAATTGATGAATCATCAACAACAAAAGCTAGAAACACTGAGAAATGTACCTACATTGATAGACATTTGTTTCATGAAACGAACTTTATATCAAAAACAAAGGTAAAATCAGAGATGTAGGAACTTTACTCAAAATACAAAATAAATGTATAATATAACAACACTGTTCGAGGTTGCAACTGAATGAGTTACCCTTCATATATATGGGAAGAATATTTTAATTTTATCGTACAAAAATCTATTGGTCGAAGTAATAAATCACGAAATGAAATTACGCCTTATGAATATTCGCATAAAATTGAGAGAAGGACAACATTTCACGATCCATTAAAAATGCGCTTAACAAGAAGCGACCAGCAGTAAATAGTTTTTTCTCGACAGCCATTCAACGCTACCACTATTGGATTTGGGCGTGACAATTTAAATGAGATGGAAGTAAATACTAATGACTTGTTTGCGGTTATGCGCAAATGCATGACTAACGGACTTCGTTCTATACTAGGAATATTTTGTATTAGGAAATCACAAACGTTTTTTTAATCCATACAAATATATGAGCGCTCGCGAGCGCAAATGGTTCACAGTGCCTCCATCTCGTACTGATCTATATCTTGGTACTCCAGTGTCGTAATATAGAACTTGTTAACTGTGTCAACGCGAGTATACCTGAATGTGACTATTTTTATTGAATGAGAAAATGAGAATCTGTTAGTCTTATTTTACGGAATCCTTGTCATCCCCTTAGATTTCTTTTTATATTTATACATTTTTTCCATAATTTTTGTTTGTCTCTTTATAGCTATGAATTTATGGTAAATAAATAAATAATAATAATCACCTGCATGCGATTATTGAATTTCTGACGCAAAATCGTAAGATCCATCGTTGTTGTGTTTAAAACAAACGTTCTTTCAAAATACAATTCACAGATAACTTTAAACAACCTTAATTACATAAACGCGATCTTTTGAAAATAGAGTTCATCTTTTAGTTATAGAATGGTAATATAAGTATATTTACATGAGAGTATTTATGCATATTAAAGGTATATATTTTACAAAATACTTAAATGTTTTTAAATCATCAATTGAAAATCAGAAGCGAGGCGGTATATGACATTTTGGTGTCTGCTATATATAGGTTTCAATAAAAGAAATGGTATGGTTACCAAATTTTCATTCATTTCAAAATAAGTGCAAATAAAATACACGAGAAATAAAAACATGGGATTGTTAGTCTAATGTACTTTTTACACCTTTATCGTATTAAAAATTGTTGATTTATAGACAATTGAATTCAAGGAAGTCATTTTAAGGAGTCTCTATTTATTTTAGAAAGTTACTTTGGATGAGTTACAAGGTGCGAAGGTTTCTATGATCAAGGATACCTACATTTTATCATAAAAACTAGCATTCTTATGTCAAAATATCTTAATATTATTATTCTGCAACAAAAAAAACCAACATAATTTTTAAAATACGCCTTTACATGGGTGATATAATTATTCATGTATAAATAAAAAGATTTTTGAAAGTTATTTATGAATTTCAGTTTTTGTTTTTAGGTTAATGTTATAAGATATATTGTGATAGAGTTTAGATTGTATAGTTTTAATGGTAATCTATTAAGACGCGATTAAGGGCTACTAAAAAGAACTCCGAAACTAGAAAGAACTCTTCATTGACGAGGAATAAACAAATAGAGTTTGGACTCGCTTGCTTTGTCTTGTCGTAGCAAAAAGTTATAGGGTAATTATTTACGAGTACACATAATAAAATTTCGACATTTATCAATAAATCTTGGTGTTGCAGGTGTACTGCCTTCCTGAATCGCGAGATTTAAAGAACTGCTGTTTTGAAATTAGTACTGTGGGTTTCAGAGACTCTGTCATTGAATCCCTGGTTCTAATTCCTCAGTCCTAATATTGCTAAGTCTGGCAATATCGTTAAGTCTGGCAGTTTAGCCCATCTAAACTGCCAGACTTAACGATCTGCTGTTTTTAAAATAATGTTTTGAGTCTCAAGTAAAAACTCTGGCATTAAGCTACGGATTCCAATTCCTTAATCCTAATGCTTCAGGAATACTGCCTGCCAAAACCATAAGACACGAAGATCTGCTGCTTAAATCCTAAGACTTACAAATCTGCTGTTTCTAGGTTAGTGTTTTCAATCTTGAGCAAAGACTCTGTAATTAAACTTCGAACTCCATAGCTCTGATACCGTAGGTGAAATTCGCACCTAAACTATTAGATTTGAGGATTCCTTTTTTCTAAAATAGTATCGTGGTCTTAAGAAGATAATCTGCCATCGAACTTCGGATTCCGACTCCTTATTCCTGAAACTGAGGGAATACTGTTTGCGTAAACTGTGAGACTCAATTCTCACGGTTTTTGAAAGCGCATAGTTTTACATCAGTTATTTCTATTTTCATTGAAAAATGTTGTTAAAAAATTTTTAGAAAGAACTATATGCACGTTTTCTAGAGATTTCTGAATATATCATATATCTTTTAAGTCCTACTTCCTACGGCTTTTAGTTTCGCCGAAGTCACTTTTTTATTCAAATCGTGCCATTATCTCAAATATTTGAAACCTGATCGCACTTGATTACTCGGTTAAAACTGCCTAATATAATTCAATTCACTTTTTGAATAATCTGGAAATCTTATTAATATCGTAGCTCTGCTATATTAATCATCACTGCTACAGTACAACTATGTGTACTGTGGCTTACTACAATTGATTCTATCTTAAATAAATTTGTATTAGAAAATTTCCGATATCGGCCTTAACTCAATTTACTTCACCCCAAACTCTGACCAAACATGAATAACAATATTTTTAAACGGTGTTAATTTAGTCTTACGAAATAAAATGGAAGCCTCTCTACAAATTCAATGCAAATTCAAACTGAAAATATATGCGAAAACTATCATTAACTTACTATATACTACGGAATATGCAGTAGATATGGAAATTTGAAAACAAGAGTGACATATTTTGGAAAACAATGTGGGGAAAATTAATTTATCCTTAACCAACTGACCGGGCGTTGTTATATCCATATTCTGCTGAAAAGTATGTTTTTTTATAATTTAGCGTAAGGTCATTTATTATTCTCTCTTCTTACTTCGCTCGTGTTAAGTGTATATACATAAATATTTTCGTATTCTTTCACGATAACTTCATCTGTAATTTAGACATGAAAAGACCTAGGGTGTATACGTACTTGGTGAAGAAGAATTGCTTTGTATTGTTTTGTGATATTTAATTCAGATATTTATTTATATCATATGGACGAGTATATCGTATGTCTGTGTATATATATATATATATATATATATATATATATATATATATGTATATGTATATATATATATATATGTATATATATATATATATATATATATATATATATATATATATATATATATATATATATATATATATATTCTAAGACAGGAAAAATGTAATACGCATAACTGTATACACATTACATGTACAATTCCTCTAAACCTATGAAGAATAATGACAAGATTAAATCGTTATCTTAAAATCATTAACTTCATTATTACTTCCATTGGTCGACAAACTAAGAGACAACCTCATGTTTGTACATTTCTCTTAAAAGTGGGTTTTGCCAACACCTACTGCTAGACAAGGCCTGAGCCCTCACTTGACGCGTCACCATTGCAAACCAAATACGCACGCCGTAATTTCGAACGATAAGTTTTAAAATAATAACAATTCTTTTTTAAAGAACATTATAAGATCTAATATTATTATAAAAATAGTTTAATTATATATATTAATTAAATAACTTTTTTAATATAAATCTGGAACAAACGAATACTTATTTAAAGTTACTTCAACTCTTCCAGATTATGGCAGAGAATATATTTATTGTAAATTAAACATTTACTAAAATTAAAAATATGTTTCATAGTATAACAAAAACAGATTTATTTCAACTGAAAACAATTTTATTTTCCAAATAAACAAACTACAGAATAAAGAAAACTGTTTTTAAATTATAATGTTACAATATATTATCAACTTTATAATATGTTTAAGACTTTACAATGAAAAAATTAACTTATTATTATCTATCCGAATTAACAAAATTACAACTTATTTAGATAATTTTTTATATAATTTTTTCTTCATATTATTTGTTTTTCTAGTTAAAATATATTTATTAATAATCAATTAATATTTATTTAAAATCAGGTCAACTCTTCAAAAAAAACGAAACATTCAGATTTTTTAAGAGAATATATTTTTAATTAAAAATTTATAATCATTACCAATATATTTTATATTATACCGAAAGCAGCTTTATTTCAACTCAAAAACAATTTAATTTTCCAAATATACAAACATACCATTTACAGATCTACTTATACCAGAATATTACCAGATAGTACATAAAAAACAAAAAAATTGTTTTTAATTTATATTACAATATGTTATTAACATTACATTCTATTTAAAACTTTACAATGAAAAAATTAACTTATAATTATCTATCAGAATTAACAAAATTACAACTTACTTAGACAATGTACACAATTTTCTCTTATTATTTGTTTTTCTACTTAAAATATCATTTTTACCCTTTATATAATTATTTAAAAATATGTTTGTACATATTTTTATAATATGGAACATAATATTACTGACAGAATGCTCGGGTATATTACAATAAAAGTCACAAAGTTATAAATCATATTCAATTAGTATTTTTGTAGACGTTACATTTAAAACCAGATGTCTTTGATTGTCACATTTTAAACATTTTTTTTCGTATTGTTCAGAAATTAACTTATTTACAATAATATAAATAAATACAATTATACTAACAATATCTGAATGAGGTAGTAACAATCCTCCTCTATCTAAATTTTTTATCAAATCATAGTCACATTTTTTATCTCCATGGATTTGCTCATTTCTTAAAACTAAATAGTCAATGGACATTTTACAAGTATTATTATTTAAATATGACCTGATACAATAGCCAGCAATATAAGTTAATACAGGTATCTGATTTTGAACATTTAAAATATCTTCTTCCAATATAGAAATGTTAAAAGTATTGCAATTTTCATTAACATTGTATTAACAATAATTACTGTTCTCTAATATTTTGCGGTTAAGGTCAGCTAGATTAACATTAAATTTACCAAAAGTATCAGATGTGAGTGTTAATGGTAATAACGATTGAATTATAAGTTTTGACTCTGTCTCAAATACCTGCCTTAATGAAACTAAATACTATGTTCCTGCCATAGTCCTATTTTTACCAAAACGATCTTCTAAACCATCAGTTTGAATTTTTTCGTTAATCGACTATCACTATTTTTTAAACTTTCCCAATTACATAGCCATGCTAAACATTGCGTTAAAAACTTATAATTTTCTTCGTTAGGTGCAAGTGGCTTCATTAAAGGGTTTAATAATCTCTTATCCTTAAACAATGTTTTTACATTAACAATATTCCATCATTTTAAAACAATATTGACAAATTTTGCAGTAGTTTCATAATTTTGTAGTTTATGTTTCCTACCGATTATTAATAAACCATTGTGAACATGCTCATTAAATACATTTAAAACTAATTTTACATTCTGACGCTCGAAGTTACTAGGATTCAAATATTTGAGATTTAAAGTGTGAGCATACTTAACTAAATTACAATTTTCTAAGTCATATAAAGATTTAATGTTAACAAACAAGGCGTATTAGACGTAAAGTAACTCATCAAAATTTGGATAAAGAAATGTCTGATTTTTTTGGTTAAGCCAATTATTGCGTATGCATTTTAAAATATACACAGTATCAAAAATAAAAAATAATGGTTTACTTTTATCAGCAGGATGTTGATATACTGTGTCAAATTTAGGTGGTGAATTGAAATACGACATAGCTTTCTTATTCATAGAATTATTGTCACTAACTACACATATAACATTAAAACCTATAGCATGCAAGCCTGTTACAACTTTATTAATATATTGGTATAAATCTGCACCATTAATATTGTTTACTGGTAAAATATAGACAACTTTTTTAAATGAACTCAATAGACTTTGTATCATAAAAAAGTGCGCTGTAGTTGCAGCCTGTTGGTTAGTATAAGACATGCCTGCGATATTACCTGCTTTATAATCATAATATGGCTTTAGATACATTTCATCAATCATTAAAGTAACAATATGATCTGCTTGGTTTAAAAGGCTGAACTTTTGCTTAATATATCTAGAAAAAATTGTAATCAGACTGTTCATCTTTTGGATTGCAGTTGTATTTCGAACAAATGTTTTAAAGAGTTTTAGGATGAGGCATACGTAAAAAAGCAGTACTGCGCAAGTAACGATAAGCGTGAGGTGAAATAGAATATAATGGACTGAAATAAATTAAAAAGTTTGTAGAGTATCTAAGTCTTTCTTTTTTTGTTGTTAATAAAGTTATTTATTCACACAAAAAATCTACTTCTTTACATTTTATATCATCATCTAAGTTTACAGAAGCGCACTTTAACATATCAACAATATTAAAACAAGTATCATCAAAATATTGTTTGCTAGTATTTTGATTTTTAAAGATCTGAGAAAATGTCTTTAATATTACAAATCTTTTTTGGAAAGTTTTCACTACAAAATTCCTTTAATTCATTATGATTTTGAAACAATTTTAGTTCTAAATTTTTGTCAAAGGTTACTGAGAAGAAATAAACCAATATTTCTGGGGCTTTCGGCAAAGAAATTATAACAAATATTACTACATCAACTTTCTTTACAACAATCCGATTCTCGCTTACCTCGTAGTTAGATAGGCATGCTAGAAATTCACTAAAACAATTAAACATATATTTTTTTTCATATTCGTTTTGTAACTGAATACTTTCAAGAAGAACTAATTCTAATGTTTTATTTTCAATACGCAAACGTTTCTGTTCTACACTTTCTCTTGAATGTCCCGGTGCACTTAAATTACTAGGGCAGTTTGGAAACACTGAAGGCACAGCACTGTCAAACAAACGAGGTTTTTGTAAAGACACAACTATCTTCTTCCCAGTTTTCTCGTCGAACATTTCGCGGTACGGCGAATGTCCTTTTCTGCAAAATGTAGCTCGCATACCTATAATAAAATAAATATATGTCATTCTTTACGTGACACGCTTAAAAATACCATTAAAACAATTTGAACATAGGCAAATGTTTAAATACTCACTCTGGAATATTTGCTAGGTTGGAAATGTTGCCGGTGAATTGAGTAAGTCCATTTCTTCTTCAATTCTTCTTGTATTGGAAATGAAAAAACTGTGTGTGTGTCGTGACCGACGTAATTTGTTTTACAATTCGATACACAGCACTTATTTACCATTTTAAAACTTTAAAGTCAACTCAAGTATTAAAAGTAGGGAAATGAAACATCCAGATAAAAGACGCTATCTTGACATATGTCATTAGTTTTAAAATGCACCACTCGCGGCGCTGATGTCTTAATATAGGGATGGCCTCATTTGTGTGAATCACAGCCTCCTTGTGACGTAAGCACTCCAGCTTTCTCTAGTAGTCGGTGTTAGTTTTGCTCAGAATTTCCATTTCAACAGACCTTATTAAAAATGTGTACAAACCAAGACATGAAAATATACGTTTTGTATTCTATATCCCAAGCGAGAAAGCAAGAATAATATTTAGTGACTAGTACTTATGGTATTACTCGTACCTTTATTCTGTCTTCAACAAAATTTAGCAAATTAATCAGCATTGTGAAAAATAAAGACACCATCCTAGTTTGTTGGGCTCTTTCCTTTGTCATTAACCTTATAGTAGGTAAGCAGTGGTCCGTCAAAAATTTTCACTATAGTGACTATATCGATAGCGTCATGTCAACTCGAATTGTTTAACATTTGAGATTTGTAGTGAGGATAATAATGAATTAAATAATATCGGTTACTTCAATGGAACAATAGAGTATTATGGTAGAATTTTTACATATTTGTTATTAAATTTTATGTTAGCTCATAATTATTGGGTGCTAAGTTTTATCATATTAGGATATATTTATATGTATAATAATTAAGTCAAAATAAATTTGATTAAAATAATTATTTATAAGCTACCACAACCCCCGTGTATTTCCACTCCATTTCAGGTTAAGGCGATGGTAATCTTTTTTATCGAAACATATTTTCTGGTTAGCTAGACATAGAAAATTCAAAGGGATAAAATCTAGACTTGAATGGGAAGGCAGAAACGCCGTTTAGATATAAATGAGAATAACTTTCTGAGATTAATTGAAAAGGCACAAGTTCAATATTTTCGCGAGTCCCTCTATTACGTTTTTGTTCCTCTATTACAAGTATGGAAGTACCTTATCAGATTATGTCAAGCTATTTACGAATGTAATTAAAAAAAAATCATTCTTTGCATTAAACACGAAGGAATCATACGTAGGAAATATACTATCAAACGTGGTTATATGAATTTTATGATCTGAAGGCAAAATTAGCCTATTGACATAAAAACCAATGGAAATAAAAAGGCAATATTTCGTTTAATTATTTTGCTACGAATATAAAAGGTTTTGCCTGAAAATAAAATTATTGAATTAAAAATTAAAAGCGCTTTTATTTCTTTCAATTAAAATGTTGAAATAAATCTGTATTTTTACACTGAGCCCTTAAACGATGATACCGATATAAGTTAGAAATAAATAACAGGAATTATATGTTTAATTAATATATTATTTTTAATTTAATTTAAAAAGTAAAACACTTGAAAACAGATCAGAAATGACTGACAATAAAAAGTTGCTTACATATACAAGTGCATATTCGATAAACTTTTCAAATTAATATATTGTATGTATATACAAGTAATTAACCCTTTTACATATAATTCTCCATGTAGAATTCGACCCAAGCTGTATATATTTTGACCATTGTTGTATATATTTTCTTCGTGCTCAGTAACGTTAACGTTCGGATATAACAGCTCTAGGTGCGAGTAGCTCTTTTCGTGACATGAAGTTTTTCTTTTTTTAAATACGATCGTTTGATAGTTTTGTTAAACACTTTTTTTTTGTTAAACGTTTTTAAACATCTGCACTTTAATACTTAATAATTATGTTCAAAATAAGTAGATATAATGAATTCAAAATTTGAAATAAATATTTTAAACCTTTGTTGAAAGAAATTGAGTTCAATACATATGTTAATGTCTTTATCGTTTCGCTACCGTTGGAGTAATATTTGCAACATGTGCAATGTTTTATAACATCACATAACATACTTATTCAAATAAATATTTAGACATGAAAAGATATATATTTGTGATCAAAGCTTTGTTATTGATAAAGATTAAATAAAGTTTTATATTAATTATATTTTATTAATACATTATTTATTTTACGTAAGATCTTATTTAAGATCTAATCATATATTTTGCTTTAATAATAAAATTTGTTAGGAAAATGTTGCAGCTATTTTAAATAAATATAAATGAATTAAGATATGAGAAACCAGGTGTTCATTCAGCCCTCCGATAAGCAAAATAAAAAACATTAGCAAACATTAGGTAACAGGTTGATAGCTATTGCAAATGGTTCTAATTAAATATCATTCTAAACATAATAAGAAAAATACTACAAGAAATCTCAATGGTTTCACCACTCCCTTTCTTTCATAAATATTCTCTCAAAAAGGAACCATCATGCATAAGTTCTCGTCTACTATTACAAAAGTAAAATAAATAAGTTTGGAGTACGCGTTCGTAACAAGAATTTTTTCAAATACGTGCATAATTTCTCCACACATGCAAATGGCATCTTTATGCTTTATACCAATATCGTAACTCTTAGCAATTGAGATGTTTATAAAGTTCCGTTCCGTAATAAATCATTCAACAGGAAGAGATATCCCAAAAATTTAATTATGTATTAAAATTTCAAAAAAGGTGTTTGTATAAGATACTTAAAAAATGTAATATGCTTAATTTGGTGGCTCCCAAATTTCTGGGGCGGAAGCAGAAAAGATAATATGATTCTATAAATATCTTTCTTTATTACCTTTCTCACAAGCAAAGGGGTTCGTCTTAATAATTGATATAATAGGACCATATTCCTCTTAGTCAGAAATAATAATAGAATAAATAAAACGACTTAATTTCCAGATTAAATGACATATGACAAAATAAATTCGAACTACCTCTATAAATACTCTAAAGAAAAATATTCAATCATAAAATACATTGTTGTGTAGAAGTAGTTTTAATAAATTGTCTTAAATGTTGCAGATAATGAAGGAAATCTTAACATACTAGAAAATTAAAGTATGATAGAAGGTTCAGGCAATAAGGTCAAAAGAATATGAAAACCTTAGCCAGCAAAATGTTTTATTTTTATAATTAGAGAAGAAGTTTTTTTAAACACCTGCTTTGTTATATTGTTAGAATTAGTTTAGATATTTTATTTATTTATGTTACACTTTATTACACACAGAAACACAGAATCGATAGACTTATGATCTTCTAACACATACACGAGAATAGTCTTTCATAATCATGCCCATGCATATTATGCTTGTTTTATAACTAAAAAAATAAAAAAGCTGGGAAACTTTTAAATATACAATAAAATTTAGTTTTGTAGAAGACTGGAAACAATTTTAGTGACATTGAAATAAATATTTCAGAATTTCCATAAACTGTAATTTAAAATAAGATATTTTAATATTTATCATATAATATTTAATATTATAGTACAAGGTAACCTTAAAAAAACACAATGAAGTGGACTCTAACGTGTTAAACTAATTTCTTGGGCATCCCCTGAAAAACGAATTTAGGGTTACGAGAGGAATTGTGTGGGGCATCCATACCGTTTACTTACTTATTTTGTAAGATTTCTTTAATGGCTGAAATTTCTGTGACATAACTTATAAAAACTTAATCTATATAGTATCCAGTAGGGGTCTACTGTTATTTTGAATGTTTATATTACTTACCGTCTTTACATTGACGATGGGGAAATTTGTTTTCACGCTAATCTTTTTTTGACGTAGAACTTGCTTTAAACCATCGGTGAATTCGTGAGATGGGTTTATGGCAACTCGTCATTCTCATGCACGCCAACTAATAAATATCTAAATTGACCGATTGATCGAATCTTCAGGTGACAAGCCGATGTAAAGTACGTTAGTTTTGAAAGAAAATTTAAAAAACGGAAGTAGATATTTGTTCAAATTTTTTCATTAGTTTTTACACTAGTAAATCTGACGTGCAGTCAATCTGATATGCTAACAAATCTTTAACTCGTACCTCTATAGCGAGCAGATTTACTTTAATATTCATAATGATTTAAAGTTTATTCCTCTACTCGTGTAAACAAATATATCGGACAAAAATATATCATAGCCCCCTAACGGAATTTGCAAAAAAAAGGAACAAAAATAATTTCCCATTATATCACGTTAAATTTTCAGTCTACTGGTACCTTCAAAATTAATGATATATTTAAAAGGCAACTCATTTGAAATGCAATCGCTTCCGGTTATAGACACAATATTGAGCGTATAACTTCTTTCATACAGACGAGCTCGAGGTTACAGGCCGCGCAGCTAAAAACGTTTCGTCTTAAGGCGAAATTTGTTTACATCATTTCACAATGAATGAATTGTTAGAAGTAACTTCAATCAGTGCTGTCAAGAACATCTGTCGTATGTAGAAATATTGCTTATTCAATGAAGACGATTCATCATACTGTAGGAGAAGCAATTGACTAATACTAGAAGTAATTTTTGAATTTGTAAAAAGGAAATGAAGAAAAACACATTTTATATTTATTAGGAGTAATATTAATATGATAAAAGCTATTATAATACAAGGGATACAAATTATCAAAATGATAAGACCCATAAAGGTACATAATTATGTAGATATTCTACTAGTGATGTAAATCTCAAATTAAATTAAAGCTAATATTGAAATTTAAGTTTTGAATAGGCATACCTTTCTTTATTATATGTATTCAATCGTACTTATTTTGATTGAATTTACATTGATAATTATAAACCTACTTATCAACAATTGTAGCTTACAAACTTACTTATTGTTACCTTCAAATTTAAACACTATTAGTGTATTACTTCAAATTTAAACACAATATTAATGCAAAAATGTAAACATTGCACGTAATTGTCACGATAAATGCTTAAAGGAGCGTTTTTTTAATTAAAAGTTTAACGATAATTAGTTTTATATGCTGAATATTATGTTATATCATTCTGATGTATTATAAATATAATTTCTAAATCAATATTAAATTTTGACTATCATTTTCCAAAGCTCAACCCGTGACTTCGAAATAATGCAACCGTATTTTTTTCCTTTTTAAAATAGAGCGAACTTGACTTATAGAAATTAATATGAGGTTTGAATTCTGTTTTATTTCATGTCAACCCTTCAGAAGAAGCAAGAAAAGAAGATTTTTATCACTATTTCTATTATGGCTAGCTGCTTTTATTCCTTATTTATCTCGTTCAATTGAACAAGCCTCTAATGACAATGAAAATTTAGATCCTCGCAAAAATGGCTGATATTTCGCGAAAAGCAATTTTATTAATATTTTGGATGTGTATTTCTATACTTTCATATAATGATAAGAAAAAAAATTAAATTAGAGATTATATATTAAACAAAATTTGCATCCTTTTCGGGATATATATAAAGTTATGCCATCTTCAAACTAGAGTAATTTGACAAATAATAAATAATATTGTCACGAAAGGATAAAGAAATTGTGACCCGTTGTTACTTGCTACACGTAGGAGTGAATTTTCTTAACAGTCGTATTCTGTAGAGCGTATAACACGAAATCAAAATTATACGGCACTATAATGCTCATCTCGTCAATTATCAATTCATTACAGATTTTTCATTTTACTATTCACTATTTTCTTTCATTTTTACTTCTTTTCCACATTGATTGCAACTCCTTTATATTTAATAGGGTCGGTCTAACTTATTTTAATTATGAAATATATTTATGTATCGATTTATACTAAACATATTTTTATAAGATAACCAGTTCAGATTGAACATGAATGTATGTAATTTTTAAATCGACAAAACTAGCCCTTGAACCGTCAATGGAATACATTTCGAGTTCGTTACCTATTAGACGAATCTTAACTCCAAGCATTTCCTGACTCCTAATTCGGCTGTATCGCAACTCTCAGTTGTATTTTGCGTTTGGACGTTGGTTATTTTGAAGCTGGCACTAATCAGTTAAGATACTCAATTGGCGACTATTATGTGTTTGGTTACACCCCGGAAAAATTACTATTTTAAATACAAGTAACACCAACGAAGATATTCTTGTACAGTGTATCTTACACCGTACAAGAATCTCTTCAGTGATTGGTTTATTCAAATCTTCTGACAGAATTTTTGAATAAACCAATTTGTGGTTATCTCCTTAACTCAAAAATAATTCTGTAAAAAATATGTATTTTTTACAATGTTTACTACTATTACGATTTCAAAATGGACAAGTCCCAAAAATATACCATTTTACTGAAATAATTTTCGACAAAATACCGTATTCTCCTCGAGTAAGTACGCAATATGTTGTGTAATACAAGCTAATACTTAATCATATCATGGCAGTAATTAAACCAAAATCACATTAAACAAATTCCATGTTTTCCTTTTGCCGAAATATTTTTTATTTTTAACAAAACATTCTTCAAACATCCCCATATATTTGAGAAATTTATATTCATTTATCTCTATCCATAACTTGTGATGCTCATCAAATATATATCCTTTCTCTAAATTACCATACATCTAACATGGGTACTTTTTATTCTAGCTAGTAAATCTAGACACCGCTGTGTGACATCGACTACAGCGTCGGAAAAAATGTACCATCCGCGTCAGCTGTCCTCATTTTGTTTTTCACATAAATAATAAAAGATTTAAAAATTCTTAAGAATTAGTGTAAACAAATATTACGAGTTTTTAAGTGCTTTTTTTATTTTGATACATCTCATTTTACGTCAAAATTTATTCGAATTTCAAAATTTAATTTTAATTTTGCCACTAGCCCGTACTTTTTTTTTAAATACTTTCTGCAACTTCTTTGGCCATAATCTTACTTCTCTTTCAAGCCAACCATTTCAGTGATATACCTGAAAATTATCACACTAAAGTTAGAGGATAACATATTCAAATGAAAATTATATTTATCTAACTTCATGCGGCCACTACGGGTTTGAGGTAACCTAATATGATTGAGAGTAATGCTTCGACTTGCAATTTTGTGTTCATGTTTTGGAATTAAATAATTTTAGTTGTGTATTATGAATACGAAGCCAATTTTTATATAAATGAAAATATGATTTAATATTACACACTTTTAAATTTATGGTATTCATATGTTTTGTACGAGATTGTGCATTTCATATAACATAATATCATATAAAAATGTGTAAAAACTTAGCAAATATATTTCAGGCAATAGATTTCTGAAATATTGAATTATTGTAAATGATAATTAAATGAAACTAAACGAAAAAATTATGGAATATAAATATTTATAATCCTGTCATAACTATTGTAAACACTTTTCATAAAAATTTGTTCTTCACTTATTTTCATTTCTTTTCGCTTTAGTGACAATTTATCATAAATAAGCAACCTAAATTTCGTAAGTATTCAGCTTATTTTCAATGTTATTATTTTTGTTATTATTCTGTGTATACATATATATATATATGTGTTTGTTTATATAGACATGAATTTTAAATGACATGAATTTCAATAGCAATTTTTTAAATTTATAATGGCCAAATTTTTATAAATTTAGTTCATAAAACTTAAGATATCATTAAAAGTGATTAGATTTTATATTAATACATATATAATAAGACATAATAATATTTGCATATTAATATTGACATTTTTATTTATAGATTTAATAATATTATTACCATGTAAACATGGAGTTATTTTGTGGAAATATTTAAATTTTGCCCTAAAAGTCGTAAATTAAAAATATAAATTGTCTTCTATGCAAAATCGAATTTGCTTTAATTTGATGCTTTACTAAACATTGAAACATGTATAAGACTAATATGGTTATCTAATGCAGTGTCATTAGCTATGTGAAACGGCGTGTTCATTACATGATCTTGCAAATTACGCCCTTTAAATGGCAAATGTAGACATTATTAGGCACTTTATTTTTATGGTCATAAATGCATACAATACCTCTATTCTTTAGGAATGTTTTATATAGTACCATAGGAATTTACGCAGCATGTTATGTGCTGAGGGAAAGAAAATACTTATCTATCACACTTCGAAATAATTTGGCATTTATTTATTTATCGATTCAAAATTGGCTTGTGAAATTTACCCTTAACTAATTCTTCGACGTACTTGACGAATTAGTACGAACTACGAGTCACGTCCTTAATGTATTAATATTAAAGTCGTGATTCTAAAGACGCGACACGAAATATAGACGACAGACGAAATGAAAATTTAATGATTTTAAGCAGGCTTGGCCATGATTTCAAACGAAACTTGCTAAAGGCGAACCAAAGTTTGTTTTCATATTGTTGCCGATCCAAAAATTTACATCCTAGATCTTTGCTAAAGTGACCGGAAAAAAATTAGTATTCTTCTGTGATAATAAGAAATTAAAATAATTTGAAAAGTCTCACTTCGTTTCATAAAGGATTCATTCTTATATCATCTTTATGCATGAAAATAATGATAAAGCGACATTTATTTTCTAAATTAATTAAAAATTATCAAACCCCAAATTATGAAATATATTTTAACGTTACGGTATATTAAAAATATTAGTATTTAACGACACTTTATAAAGCATAAGCTATTATGGAAGGGGTAAGTTACGAGTTTATATCGGATATATGTAAAGCATAAAGCATTATGGAAGGGGTAAGTTATGAGGTTATATCACCTTTGAGGATGTCTATCTTCTCTTTTCTTGGATGTCTATCATTTTTTTTTAATGTTAATTTCATAAACAATTTACTCAAGTACACAGGAAGTTAAGATGAAACGTTCGGTCCATCTCTACTTTCGGTCTTCCTGCATTTGTTTCCGTTACCATTTTATCGGACACTGGACGGGCAAAATGTATGGACAACAAGGATAGCCACCGAGTGACGACACGTTAACGTCTCAATATCTTTCATTTAAATGAGTCTCATTTTTTAACTTCTAGCTATAAGAAATGGCGATTTCAAGGACATCTCGTTTATTAAGATGCTGGTAATTTCTATTTATCTTTTCATTAAATAACTTAACATTATTCAAATTATTAGAGCTGGTATCGAAGGGATTAGTATAGACTGTTTAACGTCTTGCATTAATCGTTACAGTTATTAATCTGAAAATTTTAAGTAGGGTGTTGAAACTTAAAAAGGAGTCAAAACGGATTCCTTATAAAATAATTTATTTGTATGCACATCTGTCCGTTTTTCCCCAAAAAATACTTTTCATGTATTTAAAATTTGGCATGTAATAAAACAATCATCCGCTTATATCTCAACAATATATTTGAAACTATTTTTGGAGATATTTTGAAATGAGCAAATGAAGTTTTTAGTTTAATATGCTGCGTGAAGTTTTAGCGAAAAAATGTGTTGCAAGTATTGCACAACAATTTATTCGATTTGTTTTGCAATGTTGTTAAAAATATTTTCAAAAATTTTCGCCGTTTCTTCTTAATATCCGGCAATACTAATTTCAAATTATAACCAAATAGTGTTAATAGAAGTTTATCAAAATTTAACCGCGGAACTATAACAATGATTCCAAATCTCACAGAATTTCAGATAATAACCATATTTTTATCCTTCTTGAAAATGTTGTAGGCTATATTTTTAGAGTTAAAAGTAATATAAATATTAGCAAATAGTTTAATAGAAATGCTATGTATCCTTAAATATTTATCTGTGCCTAAATGTATGCGGAACCCTCTTAATCAGAACTCTCCTACTTGACAGATTTTTTCTTATTCATGTGTATTTCAATTTACCTAATGAAAACAGTTATTATATATTATTCGTTAGTTGGGCTGTCAATATTTGGTTTCTGATGATAAATTCAAAGTTAAATTATGAGTTGAATATGATAATTTATTTTAGGAATCAGATAAACTGAAATTTATGTTTAATCCCTAATACATTTTCAATTGACAGATTCAATAATAATTAGTTAGAGGAGAAATATCAAAACTCATTTCGGGACAAATTAGGAAATATTCAAAAATATCACTTTATCGAAGTGGTAAATAAAATGTAAACTTTATTATAAAACTCAAAATGAAGACTTTTTTTAATATTTCATGTGTTAAAGTGAAAAAGAAAATTTCGTGCCTGGCAAACAAGTTTGACGCATATGTGTTTAATTACATAAACAAACGCTTGGCTCATTCAAGCCGCTGGAGGGCGGCAAATTGGCGGTTCACGCCAAAACTCAGTAATTTTCATCCTCGTGACGTGTCATTAATATTTAACGACAGTCAAATCTTGCGGTGTTCGCATAAATACTTTATGAGTCGACAAACTTCTAATTTACATTATACGTCAAGCTGAGTGTATTTTTTTGTTTTCTCTACAAATAATAACGCAGACATTTTAATTTAATCAAGTATATGGTAAGTTACGTTACAATATTTGTTCCGCTCGTAACAATACTTATTTATATTCTCGTTTATTGCCTGTTGGGTAGTCGTGTAGACCATAGAAAAATTGTAATATATTAACATATGTACGTGGCTACTGTACCACAGATATATTTATATACATATATTATATATATATATATATATATATATATATATATATATATATATATATATATATATATATCATTAAGGATACATTCCAAACATAATATGGTCATCGGATGTAACTTGTACTTAAGCGTGCGGTCTGGATTAAATTCCGGTGAAACTTTCTTTAAAAAGGGAGCGATGCGTGACATGCACTAATAAAAATATGACGCAGTTATAATTTAGTACTAGATCAATCAACCTCGTATTGTGCCATAAATATGGCTTGATGATTTCTCACTAAGAATAGCAAACTCATCTCAGTTAGAACAAAAAACAATAATCTCTAGAATCTGGGTTGACAAACAATGTAATCATATGTATAAATGGTTCTAGTGCATGTAAGAATAATAAATTAGTTTTCTTATAATAACTAAAATCAAAGATTGCCCTCTATGAACCAATACCAATAGCCTGCTATTTATGCGATACCGATCCATTAGCGTTTCTGTCTTTTTAACGGAACATGGATTTAAAATGTCGGTGGTCAAGGTCGGAACGAATTTTTGAGATCGACACTATTAAATAAATCGAGTCTGTGTTCAATCAGATACTCCCTTCAGATTTAACGAGCACTTGTGTGCATTCGTACATATGTATGTATATTCACAGTTTTCGATGTAATTAGTGCATATGTATTTACTTTCCATTTGAAAATATCCTTCTTCTCTCACTATCATTAAACCCTTAATATCATGTCGAGGCCTTCTCATTGAACACCGGATTCCAATGCCTCAGCCTGATGCTGACAACTTGTTTTATGCATGTTGACTCTTATTTCTTGTATTATTCAACAAATTTTGTCTGTTCTTTGTTATAACCCAGTGTAATATTCTACCATGAACATTGCGGGTACACCACCGAAATTCTCAATAATTAACAGCATAGGCACAGCGATCAAGTTTTACGATTTAGGTCTAATGATAATCTAATAGTAAAATGTCAAAGGTTTTGATAAAACTAAAAGCAGTATGAATACGCCCTTTAAAAATTTATGTGAAATGATGGAGCCGGGGGTGAAAAAAGAAACTTTTTACTGATGAGGAATAAACTTGGAGCTCGTCTTACTTGTTTTGACATAAGCAAGAAAATAAGAAAGTAAATAGTTAGGTAAACGTATAAAAAAGTAAGGTAAGGTACATATAAAGGCATGAAACAACTAAGCTTTCAATTGGTAGGTAGATAAGTAAATAACTAAAAGTATGAAAAAACGTATGAAGTAAAGATACATTATTACTCAGATCGGTAAGTAAGTATGTATATACAGGTATGTTGAAAGATGTATAACAACTAGAATATTAGTAGTCGAATATACATACAACAGTAGGTAAATGTGCCGGAAGTACGGTGAAACCAAAAGAGGGAAAATGATTTATATGCGCCTAGATGTATAAATATATATGAATATATTTATATTAATTAAACGCTGCAAAATACGTTCTTATCTCAATAAAGTGATATTGTTGATATTAAGTTCATCGTAAGTTTATGATATTTTGGATAACATACGTATCACGGACATTAAAAATCGAAATTTATTTATTATTTCTTTGCAAAAAACTTGAAGCGATTTCATGCAAACACCGAAAAGTATAAAATAATAATACGAGCACGCATTGGACTTTTATAGTACAATATTGTTTTGGAACATAAATAAATTTGTGCATGAGACGGGCCCGCCTGTGCTCGAGTACGCTTATGCAAGAGAGATGTGTGAAGAGAAGCGTTAACTTACCATCGATTCCAAATATTTCGAGCAGCAGCAATATTTTTCAAATGTATTTTTGTTCGGAAATACTAATTTGTGTTGCAGCATAGTAACCGCCTTAACTATGCTGTATATAATCGGGATATCATTTGTGCATCTTTTCGCGCACTTTATGTACGTGGTTTTAAAATAATTTCATCATTTGTGTGAAAAAAAATATGGGAGGTCATCAATTAGACCGTACTTTTCTTCTATGTATATTTCCTCAAACCTGAGGCGTTTCTTAACCAATTTTAATGATTAGATTTATTTGGAAGGGTATACTCCCAATATAGTACCATTAAAATTAGTCAGGATCTGGCAATGAAAACTGGAGATATACAATAGAATACCTCAACAATGAAAACCTCGGGTGCCGTTATCGATTTTGGATGATATAGGAAATGATATTAAACCACAAATGTTGAAGCTTTCTACTTGTATTTTCATTATATTATACTTTCCAGAAAATTTCTTGTTCTATGATTAGGGATACAAGTATGTACTGAAATTAAAGTAGTATTTTTATGGAGTAAACATTTTTACTAAATTCAGTTTACTTTCAGTGGCAATCTCCTACCGCAATTCATCCTCTACAATGTCTCACAAACGATCTTTGAATCCACCGACAAAAAAAAATGAATTATTGCTGAGGATCCCTGTCTAATAAGTAAGTTTAAATTTGTGTTGGAGTCTATCCTATTTTATCTCATGAGGATTCTCTAACTGCCAGCTATATAAATTATTTAAATTTAAAATTCCATTTTTCAGGTCAATTCGTGCACAGTATTTTATTTAAAAATTGTGGATCATCCGTCATCAATCTTAACATTTTAAAGATTATAAGCTTTGACCACCTTGTACTGATATAGGTACATTTAATATTATTTCACTATTTTATTAATAGGTTTAACCGAACAACCAGTTCTTACCGAGATAATACGAACTAACTTTGACGAGACTACTTCTACCTTAGCCAGTACTGGTTCGTCTTCAATAAGATGGGACCTTCCACTAGCACCTACGCCTCTTTAAGAATCCTTTCTTCTGAATACGTATTAAGCACACGTATATCAGGTAACGTTTAATTTATTTTTATTACTGATATTGCTGTCAAATTATATAAATTTGCTGCTAGTTACAAATATTAAAATTTACTAGCGTAGACATAACAATAATCACTGATAATATAGTGGTTCTTCTTGAAGAAGGCCATACTAAATATTATATTGCGCAATGCTATGATGTAACTATTCGGAGGACCTGGAAGAGATTTCAGGAGATGGTTTATTCAAAAGGAGACCAGAATCGGGGGAAAACGATATACTGATCCCAGAGACGACCGGTGTATTGTGAGCTAAGCTTTACCAAATCGGAAATCTACCTATACAAACATCAAAAACAACCTCGAAGAAGTCAGCAATGTAAGTGTTAGCCTGTAGAGTGTCAGAAGGATACTTTTAGAAGTTGACATGCATAGCCAAAGACCGGCTAGGTGTCCTAAATTACTCTGTGGGCACCGCATTTCAAGGTTGAGGTATGTTTAATATCGTGCGACATCGAGTGAAGTAGGTTTTTTTAGGGGGAAGAAACTAAAAAAAGAGTCGCTAAAAATTACTTTCTTTCCTTGAAAATTCTTCAAGCAATGAGAAAATGTGCATTTCGTATAATTTTATGCTTTTCAACGCTAACACAATAATTTAGAACAAAAATATGATACAGTTAACCTTTACAAAAATTTCAAGGTACTCGTATGTATTCTTGACCAAATAGAAATATATTTTCAATGTTAATGAGTCATAAACAATTATGTCAAAAACACAAATATTTTTGACGCATATGAACAAAAGAACACACTTTAAGTTTGCAGTCTTCAATTTAGTCCTAAAGAAGTTAATTATAGTAAAGCTGTCTCACGTGAATTTGTTAGTAACCACAAATTATGCTTACTAGACCATAATGACGAATTCTTAATTGGGTCATAATTAGGTATTGAGTCGGTAAACATTATAAAATATATTTTTTTAAAAGTCATGGTCCTAATGGTTTAGAAATGTTATCACAAATAGCAGTAAACTATCCATTACTTAACGAATTTATTTATTCGAAATAGAAATGTAAATTAGAATGCAGCACAACTCCGACAAAAATCATCAGAAGTAAGTTAATTGATATTACTTCACCTCTTTATTTGAATTGGAAAATATGATTTGTGTATGAATTTTATTTGACTTCGTAAGCATAGCATGTCTAGAATGTAATTTAAAATTGAAAATTTAACTTTATTACAAAACCATAAATACTAAATACATCATTAATTATTTACACGTAAAATTTTTAATGCTACATATAAAACTTAATTAAATTTGACATATAATTGCTTACTATAATGTTCATTTCATTTTTTTCTTATTTTTGGAATTATAACCCGATCTACTGACTGACGTGCCGTTGGATTGGACATGTCACATCTTATCTTTTAGTATTGGAAATGACGTCATTGAAAATTACTGAGATTGATGTGGAAAGTACTTGCATATTTATGACATTGTTATACAATTAAACGTTATCATAATAGTCAGTTAATACTCCATTGCACACTTTGGTTTCTTTAAGGCAATATAGGTATATATTCTCAATATTTCACAATAACAAACAGGTAAGAAAGTCAAAGTTAATGTTTTCACTTTCCATCCGGTAAAAAATATTTGTAAATAATAGTACATTGATTGTCATTGTTATTCTGCCTAATAACTAGTACCAAACCATTCATTTCTGTTCTATTACCGAATATTATTTTAATCCAAAATAACACTTAGCACTTATTGGCCCTTTATTCATTTAATAGTGACATATCAATGTCACAATGAATAATTTTTTATCCATTTGCTACTATTTTCCATAAATTAAAACATGCCTCCGTATGTTTATATCATTTATATTTACAAGATGTTTATAAGATTATATTTATATCTAATAGATAACTGTTTAATAATCTTCATATGTAATAATAGCAATTACTAGAGGAATTTTACAATGATATAGCCTTAAATTCCAATAAATGTTTCTTTAAATATTCAGCAACTTGAAAAAAAACAACAAAAGGAAGAAAAGAAATTTTACGTTTGAAAACTATGCTTTATATAACAAGAGGCCCAGTTCGTCTTATGTATACATTGCTACGTGTACTTTTCCGTTGTCAGTTTTTATTACAAGTGTTCGACCTTGCTTAATATTTATTTCTAAACTTACCCTAATTACCCTTGAATAGTTCTCGGATCTTCGTTATATTAATGTTATACAAGCAAATCATATCTTCCCTAATTTATTTGTGAACTTATTGTTGAACAGATACTTATGTACTATATATATATATATATATATATTAATATTTCATGAGCCTTAATGGTATATAATGATCATATTTTTATTATAAATAAAAATCCGTCCCAAACACTGTAATATGGAATCCCTAATTACGTCACATAACACAAATGTAAGTATATAATACGTTGTCTAACTATTTAACTACACCAAATTACAGATTTCACAAAACCTTTGCTTCGCAAACATGAATTTGAGAAACCTAAAATAATAAACCGACTTAGTACACTAGTAGAAGTTTAAGTTTATTTTAGGCATGTTTCCAATTTTCAATTAAGTGCCATCCGTATATTTGAAATAGAAATTGTGGCGATAAGGCAATATTTATTTTGGATTAGTTTTCATTCTCTATATTGGGATTTCACCCTCAATTTTAGATCATTATTAAAATGTTTACATTATTTGGATACAATTTCTACAGCTGTAAAAACGAGTATAAGTTTTATTTAAAAAAAACTATTAAGTACGAATAGAATACGCATTGTGAGAATTTTGTATACAATTAGATTCATACAAAATTTTAACGTTACATAACATTAAAATTTTATTTGCATTAAAATATTTAGAAAATCGTGGGTTACTATGTATATATGTAATAAGTTCTTTTATTTAGTATTATTTTTCATCACTTAAATATGTTCAATGTTATAAAGCTATATAACTTAGAATAATTACAATATATTGCCTTTAAATTTTAACATTTTACTAATAAAAATAGTAAAACTTAAGTTAAACTACTCTTATTCTGAGATTACTTATACCATTCATAAAGTTGGTATAAAAAAGGTCTTAATTACTACAAATTAATTAAGTAAAATACAATGACTATTCCGAAGATGTTTGAAAAATTCAAGATGACAACGTGATCGTAAATACAAATTACACCCGTCACATGAAACGCTATATCTAGAGCATCGTTAAAATGTTTAATTTTTGGTTGTATCTATTTTTCTTGAGTTTTATCTATTTTTCAGTTACAAAAGAGCATGAGATGCTGTAAATATCAATCTCTTACTAAACGTAATAAGGTACTTTGATGTTATCCAAACCAGGTAGAGATAAAGAAATGCGTAAAATAGATCTCTTAAATATGAAGAGAATATACCCACTTTACTTTACATGAAAATTTAAGCAATAAAGAAGACTTAATATTTTTAATTAACTATTACACATATTATCTTTCACTGTGTAATTGCATTACATATTATATATTGAATAGGGGTAAGAAAAATAACGTTATTGCCTATGCCTCTTTAACTCGTTAATAAAAATTAGCCAAAATTATTTTTCTTTGTAGTGTTTGCTTTAGGCGCATAGTTTTAAAATTTAGTGGGCGCGGAGGGGAGTCATGCCACTTGACATTTTAGAGACTCACCATCTTATGACGGAGATACCAAACAAAATTCGATTACATTTTAAAAGACCTTTTCCATGACATCTCGCTCGGTGGAGCCCGCGAAACAAATATTTTTCATCGTCAAATCGGATATCCGAGACGTGACAAAATTATAAGGGATCCATTTTTTGCAATTTAGTCATGAATTCCTAAAAATATTGTATAGGGACAATGTAAAGAGTTTTTTGAAAGTTTCTCCAATGCTATATTAAAATAAAAATATAGAGCAAGCAAATACTTCAGACTTCGAATATTTTATTCAGAAGGCATTGGCGAATATTGAATAAAATTTGGATTAAATAAGAGGAAAATTGTCCCCTTATCATTCATTGTATATTAAGCAAAATATAATATGGTTCAAGCGCTTCGATTTTCAAATAATAACTTCAGAGTATACGACCCGTTGCAGTAACATATTGCCTTCTTAGTTTAAAATAACAATTCTGTAGGCAATAACATATTCAAGGAGGTTTTCCCATGAGTTTCATTTTTAAACATCATATGCATATTCCGAAAAGTCATATATTTTTCTATTTGAAGTCCTCGTTAAATTACTGAGAATTTATAACTATTTTTGAAGACGTAAAGAAGTGAAGTTCCAACAATAAATTTTGTTAATTACAAGTAAAGAGGTCTGTAATTGGTCCTGTGGTTAAATAAGAAACATGTATATTATGAAGATTGAATTAATGAAAAAGTCTCAATATGAAAACAAGACTGATTGAATTTAAAAACCGATATAAGTAATATAAGTTTTTTCAATAATTTTTCATCTGTAAAATGAAAAAAAATATTTGTATATAAACTTTTATACGTTTTAATTATAAGAAAATTTAAAAAACTAAAAAATGTATTACTTTTTAGTTACTCTAATTAACTAGGTATGCAAACACACTGTAGTATTTTTATCTAGTTAGAATTTAATGTTTATGTTATAATTAGTCCAGAGTACTTTAAATTTGAGTTTATATATATCTAAGTTATTAAATACTAGACTATATTTATATTTGCTTTGAAAAAAAAAAAGAAGAAAAAAAAAATAAAAATATATATATATATATATATATATATATATATATATATATATGATAATAACTAAGTTCACTACTACATTAGTGATTTAATGATTTGTCATACGATCCTATTTTATTAAAAATATAATTTATTCTACTGTTCTGTAGTAACTAAAGTTATAATGTAAACGTCAAGCTACCATTTAAACTTGTTGACACTGTGACATGAGTATAGAAAATGTACAATATTATTAACTTTAAATTAATGTTAACATTATTAAACTTAAATATTATTATTATTCACATTTGGTTTTCATACCCGACTTGCTAAAAGCTTTAATTTGAATGTTGAAATTACGTATTAAAAATATTCGATGGATTATTCATAAAAAATATGCATAATGAAAACATTTTTTCCTCTCTGAATTTTAATTATACTGCACAAAAATGGACATATATTCTCAATGTATAAATGTAGACTTTGGGTGATAAAATTTACCGGAAATAAAAAAGGGAATGCTTTTCAAGACGCAGCTTAAAAAAACGAACAACAGCGATAAGCGATTAAATCTATGCAGTTGATAGTGCTACTGTCAATCACGTGATAAACAATTAAATTCGATTCACATTGATCTGTGGACGAATCCTTAATATTTTCTTCTTCTTGTCTCCAAACACAGCACCTCTTTCTGTAAATACCTTTAATTTTACATGCTGTTAAACTGAGGAACGAATTATATCTTGTTATCCAAAATACGTAGTACATGTTTAAAAGTATTCCAAATATTTATTTAATTTTATAATTTATGACTAAATCCGTCCCTTCAATCGAAATCTCTTATTTTATACTTGTCAATATGTTTGGTTACGGAAAATTATCGCAGAAAACTGTGACGAATATTATAGCTTTCGACTAATAACACGTTCGTCCGATTCATCTGAATTAATTGATTTCATTTCAACGATTTATATTAACATCTGTTCATAGTTCTACTAAGCGTTTAGGCATTTGTAATCTTTTATATCATCGTTTTTTCTTACAAAATATATCACAAATCTTATGTATGTATTATATATAATAACTGTGTGAAATATTTTGTTATACAAGCAAACGATATCTCATTAAACTGCTTTGGTTTTTGTTATATTTTACAGGTAATTTAAAACGTAAAGTTGGGAAGCACAAATCTAAGAATCATAAATAAAAACATAAGTTGTGACTCCGTATAATATGTGTGGCGAGTTAATTACATAAGTTGCGATTAACATAAGTTGTAACTGCGTATAATATGTGTGACGAGTCCTTACGAGTTAATTAGTTACACAGAAAACCCATAAATGGAAATGGTTGAAATTGCTGGTAAGTTCGAACTATAACCCATTATGTAATATTTCTATGAATACACCCGTAATACGCTGGCTTTACTTTGCTTAACTTTATCACGTGCTCTGCTTAAATGTTTCACGCCGATAGTCACGATAATAATCTATACTAGGTTTGACGAGTGCAGGATTACTTTAATAGCGCAGTCAATGCTACTTCAATTAAGCATATTTTCTATATATTATTAACAAATATAATGTGCCCATTACTCTCCTTCAACCGGTGACCCGTTGTTTTCATGAGATTACATTAGGCATATAGTTTAAAAGAAATTAATAATTAATGAAAGAGAATTGAAATACACTTTTAAACTGCATTCCAAATGAAAAAGATCTCAAGGCAAATGTCATACGATGATGGAGATATCAAGCAGAAAAAAATTTTCTTTTTTCTATAAACCATAAGTCTGCAGAGAAAACTATTTCCCTAATCTTTGATTGGTACATTTTTCAAGATATATCTATAAATGTTCTCTGAAACCTTTGTAATTGAAGTGAAATTTTGGAAAGTTTTACAATAGAAAATCATCATATAATGAAATTTAATTATTTAATTATATTAAAGAAAAAAGAAATTATCCACAAAAGAATAAATTTCTTTTTTCTTTAATATAATTAAATAATTAAATTGTTGACAACACCCTTCTATCTTCTTTGGGATGTTTTGTTATTCTTCAAAAATAAGAATTAATAAAGTTATAACTATTCACACATATATTTAACATAACATTTTTATAAAAATATTATGTTAAAATAACTTCTACCATCTCTTAGTTTTTTAAATTTCTGCCTTTCTAGATAACTTGTAGATATAGACCCTAATTCAGGTCTTGCCATATGTATTTTCCACAAATAATTTCTTACTCGTTTTGTCTACTATCTTTTGTCTTACTCGGCCGCGAATCACTATTTTCATTTAATTAACTGTTGTTTGAGTGGTAATGACGATGACGCTGCTAACCATAATTAGTCGAAATAGCCGCTTTGGAATTTTCTGAGTCTGTTTATTCTTTACGATTTTTTATTAATTTCTTCTATAAACTATACGTTTTACTTTACAAAATATCTGCTGTGTTGAATATTTGTTTGCGATACGCTATATCATTTTTATTCATTGCCTAAAAATATTTTCAGTTAGCGAATAAAATAGTCGCTTACGTTATTAACTGATCAACGGTTTATACTCGTACATTATCAAAATCACTCGACCTTTTGAATTGCACCTTCTGAGTAGGTGAAACTTTTAGACAGAGCATTAGCATTTTTTTTTAATTTTCCGTCTTTTTTTCTTAATTTATTTGTTTTACATATATGTACCTAAGGTTACTTTTTGATTTTATAATTTTTTTCGTAATATTTATATTTCAATTCCATACTTAATATAATTTATTATTTAATAGAATCTGTTACTAGTGGTATTTCTTTCGGAGTTTTTGAACTTCTTATTAATGCATAATATATTCTACTAATAGTTAATATGGGCCATATAAGATCGTTTCCGTTTTTAATTTGTTTTTAAGTATATTTTTAATCTCTAATTTGATTTTACGCCAATACAGTGATGTTATTGATATTAACATAGCTGGATTTTTAATTTCCGTAATTAATTTAATTAAGCTTGAATATTATATATATATATATATATATATATATATATATATATATATATATATATGTATATATATATATATATATATATATATATATATATATATATATATATATATATATATATATATATATATATATATACATACATAATTGGAAATTAAATTAAAGTAAATAATCGTTAACAATTCATTTATTAACAATTATTTACTTTCATTTAATTTCCAATTACGTATTGTGTAATATTCAGAGTTTTTGGGGTTCCGTATGCAATTGTTGTGACAACGTTGTCTGTAGGTCCGTTCGTCAGCCGAAATAGGATAAAAACTGGTAATTTATATATAATAAGTAGCTCCTTGCCCTAAATTTGAAAATAATATATAAAAAATTACTTAAAATTATGTTTTAAATAGGCTCCCAAATATGTAAAAGGGAAGCGAAAAAAATGTTTTACCTGTGGGATATATTTGAAAACATCTTTTCGGGTAGAACAAAAATCTGCTTTACGATAACAAAGACTTAGTAGACCATCAGATTTGTTATTTTGTTACCAGGTCTATCTCAAAAATTTCATTACGTGGGAAGCTATAATTCGGTTCTAATATTTGTAATACCTGTACAACAAATGATGAAAAGAGATATAAATTATTCAAAAAGTTAGGTGAAATTAAACCAAAGTTATTTTGAGAAACTCATGATATTTTACGCCTATCAACGTCATACTATGCAATATGTTATCTCAGCGAAAGGAAAAATAGGTTTGAACAATTTAATAAAAATACTAAGATGTGCCTGTACACTTTCCGCACCAGCGAATTTTTTTGAGCAGTGAACGAAACTGAGCCGTAACGCTCGCGTTGGTGAGGCTGAGTGGTTAGGTTGGGGTCTGTTACGCTGCATCGGGAAAACTCTGCTCCCTTCGACATCGACTACTTTTTCAGTCGCACCAAACGCCCTATTATAAAATATCAAGTGAACTACTTTTTAAGCGCACCAAATGCAACATTTTTTAAATATAAAGTGAACTATTTTTTGAAGGGCACTTTTTGATTAATATTTTATTTGAGAGTTGTTTAATATAACACGCGTATATCATTGTATTTGAAAGTAATAATCTCGAATTATTCCAGATTCGCCGAATTATAGTAGGCAATATTCCTTTATACAATAGCCTTACTTACTAACCAACCTAACCTATATGGCACTTTCGGTTGACCTAAAATCTTGAAAGTCGATATAATGGGAAATCTTCTAATACAAGTAAACAAAAAACAATCCTATGAGGAATTATAATTTTATTTAAATAAGCGCTTGTGAAAAATATCGTAGGCAATACATATTTACGTTCTGAAAAATTAAAAATATGAATATAGTTTAATTTAAATACTATTTATCATAAAAGGTTTATAAGAGCTTAAATGTGTACGACCCTCGTAGTGCAAGTTTTACTTGTGCCTGGCGGTTTTTTTTAATTTTATTTTAAGTAAATCTCTAAGATATTAACTTTAAATACTTGTTATAAGTATTAATAATCATATTTGCTAATTATCTAAAGGACCAAATGTTTTACTGTAGAGGATATTAATGTTACTTTTATCTTGAAATAAATAATTTGAAAAGTTTTTTTTTTCAGATCTGTAAATTCAGTTCCATTATTACGAATGAACAACTAGATAAGGGGCTTAAATTGAGAATGCATTCAATAATATTCCAGACCGAATCGGAAACCAAATTGTTGAAGTTTCTTCAACTATCAAAAAAAGTAAGTTCGCACACAAATAAGTTGGCACTCAGTATTTATTACAAGTAGGATGAAATTTGCTGCATGCTGCCAGCGTTTTTACATATAGATAGAAATTGCTTATTATTGAAACTATATTTGGAATAGCCTTAAATAAAATCGATCAAAATTTACAAATATTTACATTTTGCCGGAGCAAAAGTTCAAAGCCGCAACTAAACGTTAATATTTATGCGCATTCAGTGTACAACACAGAGAGTCACAAAACTTAACACCTGTCACTAAAATATATAAAACGAACCATGCGACGGATTGCTTATTGTATTTGTTCATTTCCTCACTTCGCACAAGCTCTGCAGAACAGATAACACTCCATCTCTTCTGTCATCATGCGTGAACAGCCCTGGGGTGAATTTCAAGGCGGTATAATGGTGTAAGGGAGACTTTTACGCGGCCCTATTGCGTACACCCTCTGAGACGCGTATGAGCTGCGTGACATAGTTTAATTTGTTGTGTTATCTCACGATTAGAAAATTCTATTTATTTCATATCTTTTTCATTCTATTTTCAAGGCGCTTTTCTCGTAGATATATTTGATAAAAAAGCAGAATGAAATTTATTGAACTGCGTGTACTTGGTTCTATATATTACGTTTATAAATATATTAAAAATTGTAGATATATGTAGCTGTCGTTATCTCATTGTTATTTATTTGAAATTGAAATTTATATTCGAATAATTTATGTAAATCTGAAAAGAAATACAGTTCATATTTGGTGTCTACTCATTTGGAGAAAAATCCTTATACGAACCGTATTTCTTTCTACTTGTATTTACATATATATATATATATATATATATATATATATATATATATATATATACAATACATACACATAAAGAGAAAGAATGGCATTGAAAAAAAACATTGTGCGTGTCAGCCCCTGCGCGCCTCTGGAGTTTACTTCTTCTTGGGAGTGTCTTGGAATGTATAAAATAGGTAACACTTTATATAAATATAAATATCAATATCATCTATCAGTGTATCCCTTGCGTTAAGACAGCGTTTAGAAGAAACGTATCCACTCGAATGTTTTTTCGTTGACTTACGTTGCAAAAGTGATCTTCATGAAAAACATTTTAACGGGATAATATATAAACTATTTCCATTTCAAAGAATATTCCTAAATACTGGTGAATGAATTCTTGAAATCGGATCGGTAGTTTCGGAAATTACCTCCTACATACAAACGTACAAAATTTAAATTTTTTGTAACATGATTTTTTTTGTAACGGGATAATATATAACCTATGTCTCCTGTAATCCTGAAGGTCTTTTGTAAATATTGGTGAAATAATTTTTTAAATCGGATGAGTAGTTTCGAAGACTACCTCCTACATTCAAACTTACAAACTGTTGTACTTATTTAACACTCTGAACTTCTGATTTTACTTCAAGTAAAACTTCATACCGGGCGCTTTATATGAAAATTGATTCTTAGCGAGTGAACTCCAACAGAGCTCTATATTTTAATTTCATATTTACATAATTCATGTGAATTTCATATTTACATAATTCAATTATATATATATAATATATGTTTATTAATTTCTTGTTAGTTCGATGATTAACTGATTATATCCAAAGTATATTATTAAAAAAAAACGTAATTCTAATTAATATTTTACCAATTTGGTTGTGAAATTCGTAAGTTAATATATTTAAAAAATTTATGTAAAGAAATCGGTTTGTTAGCTAAAATGATTTTAAAACTTTTTATTATAAGTGTAGGTAAGCAAAACCGCGGGCATAAGACAGTTAAAAACACATACGTATATTGTCGTAATAATATAATGAAGTCGATTAAAAGACATAGAATCATCTTCTAATACACAAAAGACAAGTCACAAACGGATATATGTTTTATACCCACTATCATTTTAGAGGTCACCCCAAGGCATGCTCATTAGTAAATTTGTGCGATGGAAATGAGTTTCAAGCCGGAAGTAACAAAAATTTAGACACAAGGCAAAGCAAAGAGCGCCCCTAGCGTCAAGTTGAAATATTAGTTAGTTAGTCAATGTCCGTCCATGGTTTGTTCGACCATTCGACTCCGAGCCTCCCAGTAACGTCCGACAATGACATTAGTTGGGCACTTCAAAGTCGTATAAGTATGAAGATGGTCACCGTCCATTGGTGCACAGTCGCATAGCGGGCAAATCTCTTTATCAGCCAAGTTGATCCTATGGAGATGAACCTGTAGGTAGTCGTGACCGGTAGTCAATCTAAAACGAGCAACAGCCTCTGTCCTCTCCACGTGTCTTGAAATTGCCCCATTCACGGAGAGGTTCTTTCACTTTTTGCCAATGCTTTGATCTCTTAGGGTCTTAAAAATGGTGTTGTTAATGGAAGAATTAATTAGGTCTTTTGCCCTGTGGAGTGGGATTGACTCAGCCCCCTGCCTAGCCCTGCTGTCAGATCTTTCATTGTCAGAGATTCCTGTATGGCTCGGCACCCACTGCAAGCCACCCAAGTTGAAATGTTGTTTCGAGAGAAATTACTGTAATTATTGTTTCGCCGCGATAAACCATCTCTATAATTTCATGTGAATTCAAATAAGTCTTCTCATAGAACGGAAACTTGTCGCTCGTAATACCTAGGAAAGTTCTCGTCCTTTATATCTGTTGTATGAAATAATACATACGTTATAAACAACGAATACAGTTAAATTTATTATATTTCTTTTATGACATTTATCAAAATTGCTGTGTAAAAGGGAGTTATTAAAATATGAGGGTAGAAAAAGATTTGTAGGAATATTCTCAGATCTTAGAAAGTTAAGAAAAAACGACAGTGTTTCTAGAAAGGGTTGACACGTGTTCTTACAAATAACACTGCACTTCTTAATAATCAATTAAAATAAATTATTGAAGGAAACTAATTAAATAAGTTAACTTTGTTAATTGCTAGAAATTGAAAACAGGCTGTACATAAATATGCTACATATATACATAAATATGCTCTGAAATGAAATTATTGTTACTACTAAGTAAAGAACAACGAATCTGTATGCCATAACGAATTATTACTCCCATAAAATTATATCTTTAATAATATAATTCTTAAAAGACAAATTTTCATGTGCTTCTATATTAATTTTTTTCTACGTAAAGTGAAGGAGTAAAGTTTATAAACGAAAAGAATTGAAATGATTTTTAAGAAACATGTAAAGCGATAAAAACTTCTCTTAAGTGTAACAGGTTACTCAATCTAAAATTATTAAATATTTCAGAATTCAATACTGTGAACGGAAAAAACGGCGTGTACTTTTCTCATCGTAAGTGTTAAAATATCAGCGATTCTCTCTGTACTCAAAACTTGCATTTTTCTTAGAAAGAAATATATTATTAGCCGACGTCTACACGACTAAAAACAATAACTGGAAACTTCATTGAGAAAATTCACAGCTTGACTGGAGAATTTTGAGCGATTAACGTTTTTTTATTAACAAATGAAGGAATATTAACATTACAAAATAGTTGGACGAAATACTGTGTTTAATTTTTTTTATATGCGATAATATTAGAAGTTTGAGATTTTCTTGATTTTCTCTAGAAATTTAGGTTTTACGTCTTCAATAATTTTCTTCAAATATTCATACTATTCAAGCATATGTCGATCAAAACAACTTACAAAAACAAAATCTAAATATGTAAATACTTTTCAAGGCAATCAGTGCACTTTAGTCTGTTTTTAGATGTGGGCATCTTGAAGTGACCAGAATTATTTTATTAGTGTTTTGATTTTCATTTATTCGAAATAGGTACTCTTGCCATTTTATTCGTCGTATTCTATGTTTTCACATCGTGTGTACAGTTTAATATTTGGCCTTCTCCACCATCTTTATCTGGATATCACAAATGATACTTTTTTGATTTAGATCTTTTGAAAATTTTAAATACTTCTCATTTTTTCAGAAATTGTGAAGCGATGAATTGAAAAGTGAATATATAAACACACACACACACACATACACACACACACACGCGGACACACGCACACACACGCACACACACGCACACACACGCACACACACGCGCACACACGCACACACACGCACACACACGCACACACACGCGCACACACGCGCACACACGCGCATACACGCGCACACACGCGCGCACACGCGCACACGCACACACACAGACACACACGCACACACACAGACACACACACACACGCACACGCACACGCACACGCGCACACACACACAGTCACACACACACACACACAGACACACACACACACACACGCACACGCACACACACACACAATTTTTTTATTATAAATTATTATGAATAGTAATTTTTTTGTATACAAAGCCATTTCATTGTAAGTATTTGGAATTTCTAAATTTTAAACTGTTTACAATTTTTTTTAATATTTACGCGAATAGGTTTTTAGAATCGGTACTTGGTACAAAAATTAGAGCACACGAATTTATTCCAGTTTATTTCATGTATATTTTAGTGATACGTTAGTTTTAAATAAGTTTTGACAACTTTACATTAAAAATATTTTCATAAAACTTCAAAAAATGTATTTTTTAAGTGATACCTATTCGATAATGATATAAAATGAAATTACTCTTATTTTGCATTATCAATAAAGCATACAACAATGAGAAACTGCATAGTAATGAAATGACATCAGTACTTTAAGAATGATACTACAATAAAAAACACAAAAAAAACATTTTTAAATTTATTTTGGCTTAAGTATGCTAAAATGATTACATATTATAGTAAAATCATTCTAGAAAGATACATGCGCAATACACTTTTTCCACACGATACCAAACGATACTGCTACAGTCATTACATAGTAATTAATTAATTTTCGAAAGAACATATATTTTTAAAACAAAAAGGCTGAAACTTACAAACCTATTTCATAATGGGAAACTAGCAATATTAATGTTTCTTTATTTAGATCGCGTCTATATAGCTTTAAAAAATAACTTATATGTGGCTTCAAAACATTTCTTTCCCAAAACCTAATACTTTAATAAACTTCAAGGAATCTGAAAAAAAATGCTGTAATCCTTCTAAAATAAAAATATTGTAAGAATATATAATACTTTCAAATTTAAAATGATGAAAATTTAAAATGATTAAAATAAAAAAAAAATTATATTTCAAAGATTTTCCTGCAAAAGTAAAAATTTTAATCGCATAACCATATAAATTCATTATCGACAATCTTGCTAAAAAAATCGTTAATAAAAAATAAAGATTTTGCTTAACTAGATTAAACAAAAATATTATATTTATTGCAAAGTAGTACATTTCGTTAACTTTATGTAAAAGTCTATTTACAAATGACTCGTACATGGCATACAAACATACAGTAGAAATGGGCACAAATCGATAAAGTCAAAGTAACAGTGTAATATGAGAAAATATGTTCATTTATAATAAAAAAATATAAAAGGAAGATGATGATCAATAAACCTATAAATTCATACTTAATCACATGCAACCTGAAACTTTACAATTACCTATTTAGTTAACAAGGAAACTTGAGGGCAAAAAATAACGTGAAAAATAAGCAGAAGAAGATTTATTTTTCATATTTACAAAATTTTACCCTTTTGTCAAAACATTTAAATAACGACCAAGATTACTTTTTGTTCAATTATTTTCATTGAAATTAAGATGATGAACCAATCAGAAAATATTATATTGGCAAATGAATGAATGGGAATGCTATTTTTTAGAAATTCTTAAAAATCTGTATCCAATCGCTATGAAGCATCTGTTTCACAAAATGATATAATTTTAAAAACTACTATACTAAAAGCTTAAACCAGTGATAATTTCATAATTCAATTATTTCATCTTATTGCATCGACTCTTGCCATTACTTTATTTCAAATGTAGTACATTTACAAAATGTTCAGTAGTCGTCTTTTAACGTTAATAATCTTTTACAGTTAATTTTTCGATAGAAAGGTAAATTAGACTATTTAAAAACTTGTCAATTTACTCAGCTGATTTATTAACTTGCAACAACGTAAAATTTTCAAATGTAAGTTTAACAAAACTTAATAATTTTTAACCTTTATAAAATGGTTTATTGCCCGACTTGACCAATATATAATTGTCAAATCCAAATATCATTGTCAAAAAAGAGACGCTTAAGTGTGTTTTTTTTATGTTATTTATGTTGAATTTCCATTGACTTTTTTTAATTAATTACTTTATGGTACCCATTTCATACACTTCATATTTCTTCTAGTAAGTGGAACATTTTTGATATGACTTTTTTGATATGACAAAACTATATTGACTTGAAGGTGATCACCGGCAAAGCTTATGATCCAACAGCCCTTAAGAAGAAGAAAGTTTCCGTCGTATTTTGCTTTCATTACTTTATATCACTTATATTATCGTATTATTAACTAAAGAATTAGTTACTTGTGCGTTGTATTACACTGTAAATTTTATACTTTATATATAAGGAAAGTTTCTGACAAATCAAGGGAAAAATTTCTCCTCGATTGTTGTTAAGAAACGGGTTAAGAGAAATAAAAGCGAGCAAAAATACTTCGAAGCTAATCAATATTAAAGACGATTTCTATTCACATTCAATATAAAAAAATATAGATTTCTCTTTATTATTGCTTTTATGATAGTTTCTCGTCACGCTTGCCTTAAAACAATTTCTTTTTCACGATTTGATTTATTATATTTCAAATAAGGCTGAGTAAGATGCGAAGATATACTCGTTCTTAGAATTGCAATACAAACACTTATACGAGCGAAAATTCTCGTAGCAATGGATTTGTGTCCACGGGTAACGACATACCTGAATACCTTAAAAGCTCTTAAATTCTTCAGACTTAATGCAATTCTCTCGCTCTTTCTTTCACGTACGTTTCTGGTACCATCACACACGTTTCTTTTATCACATACGTTTCTTGTATAAAATAGATAGTATAGTTTACATTTTGCAAATGAAACACTTGCATTACTCGATTGATTTGTGGCCGATACTAGAAAACTATTTCGTTGTTTAGATATTTAGTTACATTGTTAGTATAAACACGTGAACTGCACGATGCTATATCAATATTGATCCATACATTTTTACATAAATATTATTGCGAAACTATTGACACTAACTCCGATTTTTTTTTAATATTGTTTCTAAAATGAAGTAACAAAATCGAAGTAATAATTAATAATCAAAGTAATAAATTGACAATATTACACATTGAAAGTTTAAATTTATTTACTCGGTATAACAAAAAATATTATAATAAGAAAATTACGAACAGTAATTAAAAAAAGAATTGGTTAAGATGTTGTTTTATTTAGCCAACAAGTAATTATGGGTAAATTCAAATTCTATTGTGCACTACTTACATGAGTACCTCATCTATTTTTTTCAAATACTTACGTGTATAAGTTTTTAAAATCTATCGTCAGTTTATTTCATAAACATTTTTGTGATGCGTTTCGAATTGGTTTGTTTTGAAGCCATTGTATTAAAAAACGGATGTATATATTGCAAGTCAACGGTCCATTTTGCAATACATATACTGTTTCAGAGCTCAATAGATTAATGTTAAATAATTAAAAAACGAACGTATTTATATAATATCCCGAATTTTTACTAACGCAATTATTACTCGGCACAGACTCCTATATTTTTTATTTCATTTTTCATCAACAGAGTAAACACTTTTGCCTATTTATGCAAAAGTTTTTACTTGGAAGTACCACAAAAGGATCCAATAACATATTTGACACCAAGGTTATTTGCACATAATATAAGCAATATAATCTAATTCGAGAGTTTAATTTCTTACCTACAATAATTCTTCCAGCAGCTTGCAATATCTGCTTACATTTTATCTTGAATTGCATTTCTGACGACTTTCATTTTAATTAAATTAATAGTTTTCCAACAGACACAACATTATACGCTTTTTCGCGAATTTACGATAACCGTAAACTTACTGAGATTAAAATATTATGTTTCTCGGCGAACTTCGTTTATTATTCGCGTTACAGTTATATCCATAGAAGATACAATGAAATTATTAAAACTTGAATTTAAATATAAGACAAATAATTTACGAGTCCCATACCTCCGCAAAACACTACGCCTTTGTGTCGTTCTCTTATTTACTTTCAAGCATTAGAAATACAGGAATCTACCAAACATTTTGAAACAATTGGATCGGTTTATTTTCTGCAGGCCATGAAAAATTTTAATAAAAATAGAACTCATACGATTAAATTATGTTCTTCCTGCAACCAAATTTATTAATTTAATTAATTTATTTATTCCTTAGAGGTATTAATTTCACTTTAATTCCTGTTTATTAAGATTTTTTGAGATAAGTTTAAAAAAATTGGTAAAGTAAAATTTATACTATAGTCTAAACCGAATACCAAAGTAATAAAATATAACTTAATGATTTTAATTTGTAATAATAAATTCTGATCAATAAGGTATATATATATATATATATATATATATATATATATATATATATATATATATATATATATATATACATATACGTATATATAATAGCAATTATATAAAACAAAGAATATTTTTACCATTGCCTTCTAAATTACTATTATTTTTGGAAGTATATTCCTAGATTAATACCAATAAAATATCCATAGTTTTTGCTTAAATTGTGATGACTAATATACTCGAATCATCAATTATCCAATTAAAATGTGCATAAAAGGAATAGTTATTTTGTGGTGATGCTTAGCGAATGTGGACGCTTAAACAACATAGCGGATTAAGACAAATATATGACAATTTTTATTACAATTTGTCGATTTGCAATATTTCATTTTTAATCAAACTTTAATAATATGAATGAAGTTAATGCTAATAATCAAAAGTACATGTGTAGTGCAATAACAAGGTAATTTCCTAATAGTTATATGGACCTACTTTCAGTACATAATTACAGTCTACCTAATCATTTATGGCTATCTACCTAGTCCTTGTCCAATAAAACATATTTAAGTTTCGTTAAATTATTTTACATATCAAGTGCACTACCACATCCGGCATAGCAATAGTAATTATATTGTAATTAGAAACTCGATAGTGATACTTTAAGAACTCGTTCCTCATATATTAAGAAATAGAACCACTCTATCGTACAAAATTATTAAACCACAAACACTACATTTTTTTATTTTACACTCTCTTCTTTCTACAAACGTGTATTTCCCTAGATTTACTCATTAATAGATCTTTGAAACCGAGTACGATAAACGAGTACGAAAAGGAGTACGATAGGACAATAACGCAGATTCCCGTCGCAAGAACATAAGCATCGATCCAACTATAAAAGATGGCGATTGTTTTACTACGACTTAAAAGTAATCAAAAACTTGTGATGAATTTGTTTTTTACCCTTGGTGAATAAAAGATTTAAAATCATGAAACATTTTTTTATTTGAACATTTTTATCTTTTCAAAAACTTTTTGGATTCGTAACTTAATGGAAAAATCTTTGAAAATATTTCCTTGAATCGTATGGTACTTTCATACTATAGAGGTAGCAGCAGTAACTTGCTTTAAAATATAAGTTACTGATGGTAAGGAATAATCAATGGTAATAATAATTATTACAGACCTATAAAAGAAAAAAAAGGAAACAAATGGAGAAGAATAACTAACTTAGAGTAATTAAGCAGAGTATAATCGTCATAAAATTATATTACAGATTAGTTTGTCATTACCAAAAATGACTTACTTTGTCTTTCTTCATATTAATTACAAAATTATATTAATCACAAGTACCAGTTTAAAATTAAATAGAGTATGTGTAAGAAACATACATTTCAAACGTATAGTGGTATTAATTAGAATAAAAAATAACTCAAATTTTTAAATCAGTCTCAGACTCAATAATTTAAAATTAAATAATATTTTTAATTAATTGATTATTCAATTATAACTGATATTTTCAATTTTTTAAATATTACAAATAAGTAAAGTATGCTTTGAGAAATATCCATGTATATATGCAAAATATTGATAACTAAAAAAGATGGATATAAAAAACCCGAAATAAAAATATACAATAGGCTTGAGGACTTAGACATAAAATTGATTAACAACGTTATTAAAGAATATTCTTTTTACCAAAAAATGACTCTTTAACCATATCAACATAGTAGCTATTCGATTTATGAATACTTATTATTGCCTAAGAAATGAGAAGGCTAAATCGTAATATGTTTTAGCGTTGTAAGTTAACATCATTAATAAGCTTAATTTATCTTCGAGCTGAATATTAATCTAGCAAACCAGCACACGATTTACTTGAAAATAAAATCAAATACCCTTCATCAACTATAATTACTTAGTTGTTCATTAAGACTGCGTTATGCGTATCTAACAAAAGATACTTCGAAAATATATATAAAAGTATTGAAGAGACAATATGTCAAAAATAACAATAATTTTAGATAATGATGTTTCAATGCAAAAAATCGTGGAATCTTGAGTAACGGAGGGAAAGCACAGAAAAAGTTTAAACGACTTTAAATAAGCAACCAACGATTATAAAAATATTAAGAACTTACGATAAATTCAATAAACATAAAATCTCAACTGTTGAAAGAGGAACAGCTGTTTCTCAGCATTTAATGAACTAAGTATATTCATAAATATCTACATACCTACACACAAATATGTATGTGTACGCACACACATACGTACATATATATCACATTCTACCTTATGGCTTCACCCTAGTCAGTGCTTCAAGCCTTTATATACAATTACATATTATATTTCCGTCTACTAACATTCTAATTGGTATAAATCTTTGTGCATACCTGAATATACATACTTAACTACCTACCTACGTAATAATGTTTAGTTAATTCGTGCCATCTATGTAACTGCATTCAAAAATATTCCCGACTTACCTTCCTATTTACTTTGTTATTTTCTTGCTTACGTCTATGCGAGTGAAACGAGTCCATACTTAATGAGTTTACTCCTTATCAAAGAAAAGTTCTTTTTGCCATTTGTCTGCTTCATTGTTGTACCCTTATTTTACTGAAGCGCAGATATCTTCCGTCCTCAGTCGTATGAAAACTTTAGAGACTTTATTACTATATTATCATTAGACCTATATCATTCAAACTCAATCAAGGCACCTGTACAATATATTGTTAAGAATTTCTATGAGATACCTTCACTTTCCACGACCAAATTATAATTTTTATGACATAGTACTAGGGATATTCAAATAAAAAATATCATACAAATTCGTTGATTAATGCCGGATATATAAGTTAACACTTACAAAACAGATAATGATAAAGTCTCTACTTGTGATCTACAATACTAATTTAAAAATAGCAAGACCAAAATTCTCATAATTTGAGCAGGCAGTACCCCTCAGCACGAGGATTGAAGAGTAGGAGTCCGCAGTTTTATGACAGAGTATCTTTGGGACCCATAATACTAATTTAAAAACAGCAGATCCTCAAGTCTCATGACTTAAGGGGGGCAGTACCGCTACATTAATAAAACTGAGAAGTTGGAATCCGGAGTTCAATAAAAAATTAACTGCTTGAAACCTACAATTATAGTTTAAAAACAAAGTATCCTCAAGTTTAACGGTTTAGGCAGGCGATACTCCTGCAGAATCAGAACTGAGGAATTGAAACCTTTAGTTCAATGACAGAATTTCTGCTTGAAACCTACTATACTAATTTAAAAAAAACAGATTTTCGAACCTCACGGTTTAGGCAGGCAATACACCTACGGCATAAAGATTTGTGGATCAAAGGTTAAGCTTTTATATTATGTACCCATATTGACTTATCTAACCTACTTACTCCATTAATTTTTTGTTCATCAAGACAAGTCGGACGAGTCCAAACTTGATAAAATCACTGAAGGATACTTTCACCATCTTCAAAATCCATCATTTCATCCTAATTTTGGTAAAAAGCAAATCAACGTCACATCTAGACATTTAATATTAGATTACCATTAAACCTACATCACCGAAATTCGATCACTGCACCTGTACTGTTCAATATTGAGGATTTCTAAGATATATTCCCTTCCAAATAAAAAAATAATCGTCCAAATTGATTGAGAAACACCGAAGATTTGAGGTAACAAACTTAAACAAATAACACATACAAATTTAGAACCTCCTTCTTTTATAAAATTGCTTAATTAAGAAGAGAATATTTAGATACGCACGGCTAAGATAAATAGTGTATGTACTTACAAAAAAGTAAATAAGAAAAAAATTTAAAACCAATATAAAATCAAACATTAATAGCCATATAAATAAAAAATATTTGTAAATAGATGTTAAAAAAGATTCCCGACTATTTAATATTATAAGTACGTAGTGGTTTGCTTTTATTTTCATTTGTCTCGTATTCACCCTTCAATTGACCTTCGTAAAATTTTTCTTAAAAGATAATTTATCTGTATCACGGAAATGAATATAAGACATTCTATATTTCGGAATACATTATTTTTTTTGTAATTAAATCATCGCCTCTGTTGATTAAATTGTGAATACAAATAAATAAGTGTGACCATAAACATATATTAATATATCATGGTAACGTGTCGGGGTAAAAGATTGTCTCTTTTCACGCCAATTCTCCAAACCCGTATATCTTAAACTACTTTCTTTCAATACTAAGATCGAATATTTTCAAAGCAATATTATTTCCAACCACACCAGAATGTTTTTTTTTCTTTTCCATGCAAAAGAAGCCAATCATAAGTTCAAAGCTAGTAAATAATAGAAATGTGTTAGTAGAACAATACATTTCTTTATCACTCTCTGAGTGGGTGACAGTGCACATGTATAATATAGATTGTAACTCATCTGATACATGTATAATATGATGTCTGAGTGGGCGACAGTACATGTTATGGCAAAAGTAAATTATTGATACGAAATGTGTATCATGTTAGATAGTGTACTAATTGATTTCAACCGTAAATGTTTTCAATATTTTTCTCCGTGTTACTTTTCGTTCTATAATAATTAAATTAACGTACATAGTCATATGAAATAAAAAGGGAGACAAAATTTATTTCATAAACTTAAGTCTCTTTTTCAGTCAGACGTTTTCCCTAACATTCAAATTGAACAACTCCATCCAATTTAATGACACATGTTTTATCGTAAATGGTGCCATATACGCAGGATTAAAAAATTAAAAAAATATTATTTTATACTCAGACCTTCATATGTAATATAAAGACTGATTAGAGCGATGGATAATATAAGCCATATTGAATAATTTAATAAGAAAAACTGAATCTGGTAGAGAAATTTCAACACTCCGGTTGAACTAGTGGTTTAACGCTTATTTCTTTCATATAATGAAGCTTATTTATCAATTATGATAACGGTGTGTCTTAAAAGTTGAGATGAGTTCTAAGACACCATGCTCAACAAAACGCTTTTTCTATAAATATATTAATCGTAAAAATAAAAAGAAACGTAATTATACACATTTCTCTTATTGCGTACATTGTAGTTCAATTATGTCATATTCCACTTTAATGAATTTCAAAGGTTTGAATACTTCACAACTATAAAACTTGAGTGTAAACGGAAATAAGCTATAAAATACGTGGTCAAGTAGTTCGTAAGTAAAACTTAGCCATTCAAACAAAATATGAGAACTGACTTCACGATCCGTAGCTATCCACTCCAACAATTGAAGCCCATAGAGAATTTAGAAACACGTAACGGTTTTACGGTCATTCACAGTTTGATGTTTGTAATTCGAATTCCTGTATATAAACCTATATCAACCTAATCCCCTAAAGACACAAGTCAGTCGAAAAAGGTTATGTAAAGATCAATGCAACACATCGGTATGTAAAATGTTGTATATTGTGGAAGAATTGTTTTTTACATTTGATAAGTTTCACATTCGTATTGAAGAGGACACTTTGGTCTGATCTACTTTGGTTGATGATAAACTAAGCTAGGTGGAAGTGTAGTACTTCTTAATAGTTTATTTGAAATATCTGCTCCATATTATCAAAATCTACTTCAAAATTGTCTTGTTCTTATCAAAACTATCTAAAATTTTAGAAAAAGATCTTTGCATAATTTTTTAGTTAAAAAACTCCTTAAATTTAAATGAAATATGGGTTAGTACACAATACAGGGCGTACCACTGCAGCATCAAACGGAGTCTTCATCATTCTTGAGACCCAAAATACTATTACTTTTAGATTATTAAATAATCTAAAGACGGCCGATCATCAAGTCTCACAATTTAAACAGGCAGTACCCTGCAATATCAAGACTTCAATGATAGATATTGACTTGAGGCTATTAAAAAATGCTAACATAAATTTAAAAAACACTAATTCAAAATCTCCCGACTGAAGTAAGCAATACCCCTACAACGTCATGACTGAAAAGTTGGAACCCTGAGTTCGATGACAGAGTCTCTGATTGAAACCCACAGTGTTAAATTAGAAACAGCAGATTCTCAACTTCTTTATTTAAGCAGACAGTGTCACCGCAACCTAATGGAGAAGGAATTAAAACCCAGAGTTCAAGGTCTTTGCTTGAGATCCATAATAATAATTTTAAAAAATTACATCCTCAAGTCTCAAAATTTAGACAGAAATTTATAAATTTAGTACCTTTAGAAGACAAGGACTGGAGAGTTGGAATCCGGAGTTCACTGAAATAGTCGGTGCTTGAAACTTACACTATTAATTTAAAAACAATGGATCCTCAAGTCTCATTGTTTCGTGAGGCTGTATACTTGAGATTTCAACCTATGATCCATAAATCTTGATTTATGGACCATAGGTTGAAATTATCGTAATAATGTATTTCCATGGTGACTAAGTTTGTACACAAAGCTTCATGAATGTCAATTAAATTGAAAAATCGATCGCAAAATTTGAATCAACATACAGAACGTGAAGTTAAAGAAAGCTAAACAAGTCCAAATTCCATGAATTTACATCGCATCACTGAAAAGTTCTTATCACCGTATTCTAGCTTCATTATTGTACCTTAATTTTGTTAAAGAGCAAATTTATGTCGCCTGTAGCCGTGTCTTATCATTATTACCTAGCCGTGTCTTAATATCATTATTAGGTCCATAAAGTAGAAACTCGATCATATCGCTGTGCTGTTCAGTATTGAGGACTTCTATGGTGTATTTTAAATTTCCATAGAACGGTTCTAACCAAGGTTCATTTGATTGGGATTATACTGGACTTGTACACTTCCAAATAAAAAAAAATCCGAATCGATTGATAAATGCCGGTGGTATGAGATATCAAACAAAAGTAAAAATGCGGTCGCTCTTTCTTTTTTGAAGTCAGTTAAAAAATTTCATTTTATCGTTAAGTGCTCGGAAATCAAATGTTTGCCTTCTTGAGAATACCAACCGGGTAAAAGAAAATGTCAAAATCCTGGTAAAATTAAGGATAAAATAGTAAAACTGAAATATATTACAGAAAAAAGTGACGGAAAGTACTTTACATGTATTTAAAAAATTAAAAATATGAATAATAGGGTATACTTAATGATAATACTTAAAAATTAATAATAGGGATCGAGACTATCGAGATGTAATGATTTTACTTCATTTCCATTGAATATTTACTGCTTTGTAGTTTAAAATTCCTCACTAGTGTAGTCATTCTGCATAAAAAAATATGCATATGTGAATAAGCTTTATTAACTATTACCTACTTTCAGTCCAATTCAAATTTTACTAATTTAAGAATAATAAAAGGCATGCATTTTGAAAGCATTTTATATCATTTACAAGCTCATTTATAATTCCAATATAAACACGAGAATTGCTTCTATTCGCTTATGTTAAATATAAATTACTTAATTTTAATTTTCTTAGCTTTTTAATATTAGTTAATTTCTTACATATATTTTGATGCAGCCATTATTTTATTGCACATAAGTGTAATACTATGTCGACTGTCCACAAATTTCCTTTCGTGGTCACTTTAAGCTAGTATCAGAGAGCCTAATATTAATAATAATGTTGCGGATTGACATGTAAATGAAGTAAAAAAAACATTTTTATGTACAATAATGATTTTTTATTTTAATTTAATATAGAAAATAAATTCTTTCATCGTCAGACTATAATTTCCACCATTTTTCGTAAGAAAATGTGGAAATCGATCCAAAAGGCATTTAACGAATATCTTGATTTGATAAAAACTGCAGTGTGTAGTCTTGTTACAATTTATTTCATGAAAATATATTTAAATGTCAAAAGCGGAATTGATGGCCGGCAATTCTAGCAAAATTGAAGATCATTGACATGAATTGAAGTGAAGCAAAATGTGCTAGTGCCCTGAATGAATCAGCATTGGGAAGTGCCGCGTCATTTTCCCTGTGAAAAAAAAACATAGGAAATCAAGAAAAATTCTCACTACATGAAAATGAATAACTACTCTACGTTTCTCAGCTACTATCGATCAAGCATAGAGTATGACAAAGAACAATTGTTGAATAAGATATTTACTACACAAAAATTATTACTTGATGCGTCAAAACCGAATATCATCACTGCATTTAAAACAATACCTTATTTGCCCGATTCATGTGCGCGGTTTTTGAAGTTGTACCTGCCAATGATTTTGTAAATATTTACTGGAACCTTCCACAAAGATTTCTAATATTCGAGGATGGAATATTACGTAATATTCAATAATTAATATTCGCTGCCAATCAGATATTTCCACTTAAAATTTACGTAAACAATAGGATATAGTTAAGCGTAATTTATAATAGTGATAATAAATATTATTAACGCACATATTTTTTACAATCATACAGAAATATTCTAAAATGAATCAAACTAGTATGAAAAGTGAAAGTTTAAAAGTTTTCTGTGAAAAAAATTTGGCAATTAAAACAAAATGTTTTATGTACGTATATTTCGTTTGTCTAACAATCTACATTACACAAAAAATTTGGCAATTAAAACAGAATATTTTATATAAGTATATTTCGTTTGTCTAGCAATCTATGGTTCACATTAAATTAGAGAAATTTAGGAAATTTTGAGATTGCTCCTGAATAAAAATATTGCGATAAAATAATTTTTTTCGAAAAATATATTTAAATGTATAAGGTACTGATAATGAGTCATATGATTGTGAAAATCAAAAGTCAAAATTTATCGTACATTTTATTTATATTTAAAATATTATCTCTAAGAATGTAGTAGAGTTGCAATTACTATATAACACTGTCACTTCGTATAATTCAAGTAGCTGTCCTAGAAGTTCAAAAAGCATATCTATTGAAAGTTAAATATTCACATGACATGAATTTCATATAATTGACTTATTGAAGGGAACTTTAACAAAAGAAAACCATTTTCATAAAAGAAAAAAAAATTGTTTCTAGGATATTAATGACTCAGTCGAATATTTATCTGAAAATTAACACAAGTTCCACTTATAATACCACAAATAGAAATAAATTGCTAAGCACATCTAATTATAACTATATACTCAATACTCATAAAAATTAATTTATAAATAAGGGACTACGCAGTGAAATTAAACACACCAACTTATTGGTACACATATAAAATACATGTAATTTTTTAGATATGTGGACCATGTACCAACTAAAAATTTTGTTTTAGACGCAAAAATACCAACTTTTTATAACGACAAGAGTTAAAAAGTTTGTCTTTCAGCACGGAAATAGAAAAACGCTAATCAAACTGCCAAATATCGATTTTTTTAAAAACAAATTTCAAGCGTCACTACTTTCAAACTAATGACCGATTTCCTTCATCTTAAAAATAAATGAAAGCTACTTTAATTTAAATCTACCATAATTAAGCTATCTCATCAGTTCGAAGGTTTCGGGTTTATTAAAAACTAAATTTGGATATTCATGATAATCAAAACATTTGAAACGTGTGAATTAAAGCCGATCGTAAAAATCTTAATATTTATCCACAAAATATTTGAGTGAATCATATAAAGGTTGGACAAATTCAAAGAATTTTTAAATCTTAATTTTTCTTTTAACCTATTGGTTAATACCTGTTATGAAGACTTCTAAAACTTCTGAAAAATGTTTGAGATTAGTTTTTTAGAAAATTTTAGTATAAAATTTATTTAGAATTTCTAATTGTGAAGAAAAATTAATGTTTTAAGTATATTACTTTAGAGTTATTTTAAAATTCTCTACAACACAGCCTAAATTTAAAGCAGTATAACATTATAATATATCTATAAAATCCATATTTACATATGTATGTTATATTGCATGAATATACCAATGATTTATTTCAAATACCAACTTTAACCGCCTTCTGTATTAAGTTTATTCGTCTACTTTCTAACATCCTTGGGGCTACGTGTATTTTAGAATCTGAGACAACAGATCACCTTAGCATAAAGGTAAGATTACAATAGATGGAAATATTAGTAACGAAAAGTATACTGTCGCAATGCATGTAGCAAGAAAACATTAGAAGCATTTAGATAAATGAAAATTATGACATCACACGTAAAGAAAGATGAAACCAGATAGGATTGAGGAATGCTTGAAACCATATGTTAGTAGAAGTTATATAAGTGTTACGGAGAAAAAAGATGTGAAAGCCACGTAAAGCTAGACTTACAGGTCTAAATATTCTTCACTATTTTTATACTGGAGTGGTTTTTGAATTTAAATTAGTTTGGGTTCGTTTCTTACGTTCTGAGAATACGTAAACATGGATTACATTTAACACTACCATACCAATATTTTATATTGTCTGACCACATAGTCGGGGATCGACCATATAACCTTTTGTCATCTGTCTGATGCTGTGACCATGATACAAAATCCATATTTTAATATGTGTTATATTATATGAATATACCAATAATTTATTTCAAATATCAACTTTAACCGCCTTCTGTATTAAATTTATTCATCTATCTTCTAACATCCCCGGATTCACTTATATTTTGGAATCTGAGCCAACAGATCACCTTAGCATAAACGTTAGATTACAGTAGACGGAAATATTAGGAATGAAAAGTTTACTGTTGTAGCAAGAACAAATTAGAAGTAGGTAGATAAGTGAAAATTATAACATAACACATAAAGAAAGATGAAACCAAATAGGATTGAGAAATACTTGAAACCATATGTTAGTAGAAGTTACATAAGTGTTACAGAGAAAAAAGATATAAAGCTACATAAAGCTAAAAAATACTTAATCTTCACTATTTTTACAGTGTAGTGGTTTTTGGATATGAATTAGTTTGGGTTAGTTTATTGCATTCTGAGAATACCTAAACATGTAATACATTTATACACACTACCATATCAATATTTTATATTGTCTGACCCCATCGTCGGGGATCGACCAGATAACCTTTTACCATCTGCCTGATGCTGTAACCATGGTGTCCTCTTCACGTGTAACGTAACCAAATCATACGAGTAGCGGAAGGAAATATTTTCTTAACTTTTGATTTCATAGATAATAAAGACGCTCGAAAAAACGAAAAAGGCATCAGCAAAACAAGACAAAAATCCTTAAAAGATGCATCAACGTAATTAAAGCCTTATGGGAATTTCAGTCTTTATAGGAAAATATCTTCAAAATTCCTTTACGCGTGCGTTTTAGTAATAAAAAATATAAAATCCATATATATGTAACTATGAGCTATTTTATATTTTCCTCTACTCACGAATATAATTTTAGTTTTATTTCGGTTAGCAGTTAGTTTTTGTTTGAGACCGGTCGTTTCATAGTACCGGTGAAAACTAATTATATATCTTTCAACAGATTTAAGATCAATAATATCATCAGCGTATCGTTGATTTGATTCCAAAAGCACTACGAACACCCTTATCCCATTGAGCTTATAAACAAATGCGAGCAAAATACACATTTCTGACGAACACAGACTTGAATTTTTAAGGTTTCCGGATCATCTTATAAGAAATAACAAGTGTTTCACTACATCCATTTAGAAAACTATTTCCTACACGGGACTAGAATTTATACTGGCGTTAATAATATGCATGAAAGATGAAATAGATCAGTCTGTGGTTAAATGAATCAGTTTCTTACAATTTAGTTTCATAAAGAGCTCATTCGTAAACAATTGGCATTAAAGGGCATTTATGTCGATTTATTTTTAAGGAAAGGTATAAAAAGGCAGTGTTAACAATTCTAGTTCGTTGTTTAGTTTTTCATATTCGATAAGAGCTTGTGTCGTTCAAATCCGGCGTACTATGGTGAATTCATATACGCACAGTCCACGCGGTAACGTTGTGTCGTCTTCCACCCTCACAGGGTACACAAATGGCTGAAATTTCAATTTGAGTATAAAAACTCCATTAATTCGTCTGTCAACTGCAAAGAGGGAACTTTTTATTTTGCATAGCAAATGCACAGACAAGTAATTAATTTACGGGTCCGTGCAGTAAAAAGACTTTTCGATTCGAAGAAAACTAATTAAGTTAAGTTTTTTTTTCAATGATAATTTTCGTAGATAATTTTCGTAATAGTTATGATTTTTTCTTTCCTGTAGTTGATTTACAACTTTTTTCACTTTCAACATAATATCAATTATATCAATGATAATAACATCATATGGATAAATAATAATTTACCTATAGGATATGCTTATAAAAAAATTCAGACATGTATACGTCAGTAAACTTCGATGTACACGAAAAATCCATATGAACCACGTCACCATAATATTTATCAAATTTATAGATTTTTGTTACTCATTATTCGATTTCATTTCTTTCTCTGCCCTATACATACTCTGCCAATAACTAAATTAATATATCGTCTGTTTATTGAAATACTGTAGCTCATTCTTAGGCAAACTTATTCTTGTGTGGAACTACTTATCTTTATTATTATATAATCATAGCAGAGGTCTGCATATTCTAGGTATTTTTAAAACAATTCACACCTGCTATTTAGGTTTCCCTGAACCCAAAATGCATTTTTCTCTGAAATGTGTCTGGAGTTTCCGACAGTTTGTTTTTTCGAATAGCACAAAGAAATTTCTAGGTCAATTTTAATAGGACTTTATTTCAACATAGCTAAGACCTTAGATAAACATTTTAAATAATTAATAACTTATACACGAAATAGAAAAAACGTAAATGCTAAAGTAAGATTTTGTGGCTAAATTACTTTACCGATTTTAATAAAACTTTGTAGGAAATTAACTTGAAATCTTTAGAATAACATAGATTTACGTGACATTCTCATAAATTTGATAAGAAAAATACTCGAAGATTGAGGATTACTTTTTATTCGAGACCCTATATGATTTGAATATCAAATGAAAAGGATTCGAGAACAAAGAAGAAAAATATAAAATTTATCCACACACAGACCAGAATTTATTAATTGAAATGTATTTTTTATGAGGTATTAGTACGAAATGTCACAATACTAAATAAATAACGACATAAAAACGTACTAGCTTGCTTGCACACTAAAGCAAGATGTCACAACTTCCGTCGGATAAAATAGAGAATTTAGATAAAGAAGAGAACTTTATACGAGTTACAAAAATAAGTAAATAATAAACATTTTATGTTTCAATATGTACAATTTGAAACGTAATTTCACTTATGAAAAAAATTTTGCTATACAACTTATATGTTTAGAAACAAAGTATCTCTAATAACATAATAATTGTGTAGAAACAAAGTATCTTTAATAACATACGCCTTCCAAACTGTTAAAGAATTTTACTACCGTCAAGGCAAAATGACCTCTTAATAAAACCTTTATTCCTAATTGGCTACCCATGGATGAACTGAAAAAAATTATTATAAACCTATTTCAATAAAATTTTAATTGAATAAATGTATTTAAATTATATTCATAGGCAGATTGTAATTTGAAAATATACAATGAAAATATGTTCCAAGCTTCGAGAAAAACCTATTTTATTATTAAACACTCGTTGCAATTAAGCGTTATTGTAAACTATTTATAAAAAATCGATTAGACGGCCAGTCTTACTTTCAGTTTTACGTCCAGTATTTAATTTTTGTCAAAACTATGATTTTAAAACATTAAATTCATAAAGTAGTAATCTGAAAAATCCTCAGAATTGGTGAGATTTATTCAAACTATATTGTCCATAAATGAAGAAAAAAAAATCTAAAATTTTATGAGATCACTTACGTGTCAATCCATGCGTCTAATTGTTAAAGTTGTTTTTCTCTGAAATAGTTTGGCTTACTAACTTGATATTTGGCATATATAACCAATTAACTTCCTTATAACCCATTATTTGCGATATATTTAAAAATTTAACACTCAAACCGTATTTATGGAAATTTTAGATGTGATGAAAAAGTGCTCCTTTTATGACAAAGAACGTCATGTGACATAGCAATTAAAAGTGCAATTTAAAAGGATTCCAAAATATCTTTTCCAAAAGAGAGCAAGTGAAAATTTATTTTGTAACAATTTTCACATCATTCTATTTTTCAGAAAACATTTTCAATATCAATTTAAAAATTACTATAGTATATGGTGAAACATATTTACTCGCAAATGTTTTAATAATTCTTATTTCAAATGTACAAGTTTCAGAGGAGGGGATTTTTTTAAAATTAATATGTTATGTGGAGAATCAATTGAAGTAAGTTATTGCTTCTAAAACTATATTGTTAGAATTTTATATAATTTATGTGTACATCCCCATACCTTCCTCTGCTTATTATTTGCTTTTATCTCAAGTGAAAAGAGCACATTATTTTAAACTACCTAAATTTCTTTAGTAAAAACAATGAATTATTTTGGGGTAAAAGTTTTATTCATGAAAAAATGTTAAGTGATGAAATAATAGAAATGAATCGAATTATCATTTTAAAATTTTAGGTCCGTAGAAAACTTTTCTTCTCGTGAAAATGGTTTTACTTTAAAATATTTTCACTTCAATTCAGAATTGTTTATAGAAGTATCACCTGATAGAGGAACTGATATGATTTTAAGTTCTTTTCTCTATGTGACCTTCAGGCTCTTCCACTTTTCTATATTTGTGTAAAAATCACAAAAAATATCAATTTGTTTCTAGAATCTTTTAAATTTTAAAATATCGATACATAACATTTAATTTTTATTACAGATTTCATTTCCCAGTATTCCTTTTGGTCAAGGAAGAATACAATCGCAAAATGCATTTATGAAACTCGTAAAGCTATATGGAAAAAACTATTAAATGTTCTATGTTACACCACAACGAACAACAGAATCAAATGAATTTTTACAAGATGTGATTTTCCAAATGGCATCAGTGCAACAGACTGAATATTTCCGTATTAGGAAGGTTTGGTTGGGAGTTAAAACGTTCTGATGGGACGTCGCGAACTGCCGTTCGGCTAATTTCGCGTTTTGTTGGCTCTTTCCGACTTAATGCGGTCAGTTTTGCGTCTTGTCGGCTGACAGTATTATAAAATTAAAAATATATTTTCAATTGTTTAGAAATATTTTTATAATTAATTATTTTATAAAAATAAGATAAAATTAATATTTCATTATTGGCAACTATCTGTATGTTTGCTTTTTCTTTAATTTTCTTTGAATGAAAATAGTTTAATATTAATATTTAGATATTTAACATCTACCAGGCGTCCCGTGACGACTCACAATTTTTCATAAAGATAACTAATTTATTACGACAGGCGAACATGAAGGATATTAATCCTTCACCTTAAGTGTTTCCGGCATCAAATATGATGACGAAATAAAAAATAATAACAATTAACCAGAGCAAGAGGCATTATTAAAAGTGCTTCTGTGATATTTACTAATAAATGGAAACTATTCCTTAAACCAATAAAAACAAACGTGACATAAACAAAATTACTCATCAAATTGGCATCTCTGTTTCATAATATGATAATACATAGGTGGATTCGGAGATGCAGACTTCGGCATGATAAAAATAACCAAATATATGAATGAGTATTGAATATATGTGGCGTTAATTTTGTAGAAATTCATAATAATTTAACTTTTCACAACTAAATGAAACTATTTAATGTAGTATTATTTCTTTTTAAATTAAATATGTTTTTAAATTTAATACTACATCACGTAGTTTCATTTAGTTGTGAAAAATTAAATAATTATGAATTTCTACAAAATTGACGCCAGATATATTCAACACTCATTCATATATTTAACAAATTTGTGATCTGCGGCAGCTACGTCTTGAAGTATAACAGAGAAAAAAAATGCTTATAATTATACTATAATTACAAGCATTGTTTCAATTCCATTTTAACGGGCTTCCTAATACGAAATTGCACTTTTACTTGCTATGTCACTTGATGTTTTTTTTTTTACAAAAGAAGCAATTAACTTTTTTATCCCATCTAAAATTTCCATAAATATGGTTTGAATGTTAACTTTTTAAATATATCGCAAATAGTAGGTTATATGGATGTTAATAGGTTATATATGCCAAATATAAAGTTAGTAAGCCAAACTATTTCAGAGAAAAACAACTTTAACAATTAGACGCGTGGATTGACACGTAAGTGACCTCATAAAATTTTAGATTTTTTTTTCTTCAGGTATGGACAATATAGTTTGAGTAAATCTCACTAATTCTGAGAATTATAAAAATTTATACTTTATAAGTAAGACTGGCTATCTAATTGATTATTTCATAAATAGTTTACAATCTAAATCTAAATATATTATTTCTAAAAGGTGTTTTTTGGTCGAGCGGCTCGATCTCTTTAACTACTGCACCAAAAAAAATAAAAAAAATACCCACTTAAAGCTTATGTTTTCTACTTTGGGCGAAAAATATAAAAAAATTCGAAAAAAATCTTTTTGTTAATAAAAAAATTAATTTTTATAACAATTGGCATGAGCGCCATCTGTGGGCGACACATCAAATATCTTAGCCAAATTGTATACTTGGAACACGCGATGGCGATATAGTGCGAAGACTTCGCACGGGTCAGCTAGTAACGCTTAATTGCAACGAGTGTTTAACAAGAAAATAGGTTTTTCTCGAAGCTTGGAACATATTTTCACTCAATATTTTCATATTATAATCTGCCTATGAATATAATTTAAATACATTTATTCAATGAAAATTTTATTAAAATAAGTTTATAATAATTTTTTGCAGTCCATTCGTGGGTAGCCAATTAGAAACCGAGGTTTTAATAACAGGCCATTTCGCCTTGACTGTAGTAAAATTCGTTGAGTTTGGAAGGCGTATGTTATTAGAGATACATTGTTTCAACACAATTATTATGTTATTAGAGATACTTTGGTCCTAAACATATAAGTTTCATAGCAAAATTTCTTTCGAAAGTGAAACTACGTTTCAAATTGTACATATTGAAACATAAAATGTTTATTATTTACTTATTTTTGTAACTCCCTATAAAGTTCTCTTCTTTATCTAAAATCTCTATTTTATGCGACGGAAGTTGTGACATCTTGCTTTAGTGTGCAAGCAAGCTAGTATGTTTTTATGTCGTTATTTATTTAGCATTGTGATATTTCGGGCTAACACTTCATAAAAAATACATTTTAATAAATACATTCTGGTCTATGTTTGGATAAATTCGGTATTTTTCTTCTTTGTTCTCTCATCGTTTTCATTTGATATTCAAATCGAATAGGGTCTTGAATAAAAAGTGATCTTCAATCTTCAAGTATTTTTCATATCAAGTTTATGAGAATGCCACGTAAATCTGTATTATTCTTAAGATTTTAAGTTATTTTTCCATAAAGTTTTATTAAAATCGGTAAGATAATTTAGCCACAAAATCACAATAAACAGTTTAACGAAGAAACTAACTTCCTTTTGCATTTACGTTTTTTCTATTTCGTGTATAAGTTATTAATTATTTAAAATGTTTATCTAAGGTCTTAGCTATGTTGAAACAAAGTCCTATTAAAATTGACCTAGAAATGTCTTTGTGATATTTGAACAAACAAACTGTCGTAAACTCCAGACAAATTCCAGAGAAAAATGCATTTTGGGTTCAGAGAAGCCTAAAGAGCAAGTGAGAATTAATTGTTTTAAAAATACCTACAATATGCAGATCTCTACTATGATTATACAATATTAAAAATAAGTAGTTCTCCACGAGAATAATTTTGCCTAAGAATGAGCTACAGTATTTCAATAAACAGAAGATATATTAATTTCAGTACTTTAATATTAATTTGAGTAATCAGTAACAAAAAATCTATAAATTTGATAAATACGGACGTGGTTCGTATTTATGGTATTTTTCGTGTACATCGAAGTTTACTAACGTATACATGTCTGAATTTTTTATAAGCATATTCTATAGGTAAATTATTATTTGTCTATATGATGTTATTATCAATGATATAGTTGATATTATGTTGAAAGTGGAAAAAAGTTGCAAATCAACTACAAGAAAGAAAAAATCATAACTATTACGAAAATTATCTACGAAAATTATTATTGAAAAAAAAAGTTAACTTAATTAGTTTTCTTCGAATCGAAAAGTGTTTTTACTGCATGAACCCGTAAATTAATTACTTGTATGTGCATTTGCTACGCGAAATAAAAAGTTCCCTCTTTGGAGTTGACAGACGAATTAATGGAGTTTTTATAATCAAATTGAAACTTCAGCCATTTATGTGCCATGTGTGGGTGGGAGACGACACAACGTTACCGCGTGGACTGTGCGTATATGAATTCACCATAGTAAGCCGGATTTGAACAACACAAGCTCTTATCGAATATGAAAAACTAAACAACGAACTAGAATTGTTAACACTGCCTTTTTATACCTTTCCTTAAAAATAAATCGACATAAATGCCCTTTAATGCCAATTGTTTACGAATGAGCTCTTTATGAAAATAAATTGTAAGAAACTGATTCATTTAACCACAGACTGATCTATTTCATCTTTCATGCATATTATTAACGCCAGTATAAATTCTAGTCCCGTGTAGGAAATAGTTTTCTAAATGGATGTAGTGAAACACTTGTTATTTCTTATAAGATGATCCGGAAACCCTAAAAATTCAAGTCTGTGTTCGTCTGAAATGTGTATTTTGCTCGCATTTGTTTATAAGCTCAATGGGATAAGGGTGTTCGTAGTGCTTTTGGAATCAAATCAACGATACGCTGATGATATTATTGATCTTAAATCTGTTGAAAGATATATAATTAGGCTTCACCAGTACAGTCTCAAACAAAAACTAACTGCTAACCAAAATAAAACTAAAATTATATTCGTGAGTAGAGGAAAATATAAAATAACTCATAGTTACATATATATGGCTTTTATATTTTCTATTACTAAGGCACACGCATAAAGGAAATTCGAAGATATTTTCCTATAAAGACTGTAATTCCCATAAGGCTTTAATTACGTTGAGGCATCTATTAAGGATTTTTGTCTTGTTTTGCTGATGTCTCTTTCGTTTTTCTCGAGCGTCTTCATTATCTATGAAGCCCAAAGTTAAGAAACGATTTCCTTCCGCTACTCGTATGATTTGGTTACGTTACACGTGAAGAGGACACCATGGTCACAGCATCTGGTAGATGGTAAAAGGTTATCTGGTCGATCCCTGACGATGTGGTCAGAAAATATAAAATATTGATATGGTAGTGTATATAAATGTAATCCATGTTTAAGTATTGTCAGAACGCATAAAACTAACCCAAACTAATTCAAATCCAAAAACCACTACACTGTAAAAATAGGGAAAACTAAATATTTTCTACGTTTACGTAGCTTTTATATCTTTTTTCTCTGCAACTCTTATATAACTTCTATATGGTTTCATCTTTCTTTACATGTAATGTCATAATTTTCATTTATATAAACTATAGTAAACTTTTCATTACTAATATTTCCGCATGCTGAAATCTAACGTTTATGTTAAGGTGATGTTGGCTCAGATTCTAAAATACACGTGGCCCCACGGATGTTAGAAAGTCGACGAATAAACTTAATACAGATGGTGGTTAAAGTTTTAATATCTTCCTTTCTTTTATGAAAATGTTTTTTTTTTGTTAAAGTTCCCTTCAATACGTCAAATATATGAAATTGATATCATGTTAATATGTAACATTAAGTAGATACACTTTTTAAACTTCTAAGATAGCTTCTAGGATAGCTACCTGAATTACGCGAAGTGACAGTGTTATATAGTAATTGTAACTCTGCGACATTCTTAAAGATAATATTTTAATTACAAATTAAATATAAATGTAAAGATAAGCTAATTTGTACGATAAATGTTGTCTTTTATATTCATAATCACATGACTCATTATCGGTGTCTTATACATTTGAATATATTTTTGGAAAAAAATTATTTTATCGCAATATTTTTAAAAAGAAGTTTTTTCTTCCCATTACCTTTTACAAAAAGTTGACCTTTTGTTGAGAATGTATACTGATCCAGAAAGGAACGCGGTCTTGAATAGGATAATGAAAGCTTGTATGTCCATTTTAAAACAAAACAATGGCGGAACGCCAATACTGCTCTTCTCGACGCTTGTAACGGAGGGATCGTCTTGTGAACTCCTTAGAACATTGGCGAATTATTGTTTCGGATGTTCACATTAGACACGCATTAAATGGGCTCAAGCCAGTGTAATTTCCTTAACGACGAATGTTGCAGCAGCATGACGCGTATACTCTTGTCTTTGCATTATTAACTCCTTATATTTGTTTAGCGATAGACACTGCCGTTTGCAGTGCAAAGTTAATTCGTTCATAACGTCCAGTTTATGTCCCTGAGGTTACTTTAAAACCTGAAAAACAGAAAGATAAACCGAGTTTTATTTTAGACACAAAAACATTATTAATTTATTTATGAAGTACAAAATTAGAAATACTCTTTCCCAGCAACAAATGGGTCCATGCATGAAACTTATAAATAACTTTATGTATAAATAATCTGTGATGGCAGTTGCAAACTGCTCATGATATTCTAGGACTACTAAATAAACGAAATTGGGCTAATAGAACCGCATTAATTAAATTTTCTTCTCGTGTAATTTTTTTTTATATACATCAAGAAACTTTTTTTCATTGGTATAAAATTATTTTTTTCCGACATAGACATATACACCCAAATTTGCAAAGTAGTATAGGAAAGGATATTCTTTATTTCTATTGGTAATTAAAGAGATAAAGAATTCAATATATATTTCATTTATTTTCAAGTACGTTATTTATTTATTTGATTATACGAAATAAAGACATCCATGTCAAAAAATTACAATTCAGATAAAGTAAACATACATCTTTCGGCGATATTTAACATTAAATGTCGCTGAAATATATGTGGTCGATCTTTCAGCGATATTTAACATTAATATGAATAAACGCCCTCTTACTTCGTATCTTAACTTAGTTCTATTTACGAAAGGTCATGTTGATTTTCACTATATTAGAACGTCTTAATTTCCTAAAAATCTGAATTTTGAATCAGCCTACACGACAGTATTTCAATGAAATGTGAATTCATATACAAATTTGAAATTAAAGACACATATTTGTGTAGTATTGCCAACTTCCTTTAATGGTTTTAGCCGTTAAATTATTAAAGTTTTTATTTGTCTATTGGGTTTAACTAGTTTGTTTTTTTTCATCTATAATACATATTGTCATGATTAACTTAGTTTAGTGTACCGTAAACAAACGAAGGGTTTTAACAAAACCCTATAAGTTAACTCTATAACCAAAGTTGTCTGTCCATTTAGCTATCAGAGGTTTCTGACTTTTAAATTTAAAAAAATATAAGCTTGAAATTCATCTATGTATCGATTTTTTCGCTCAAAACTAAAAACGTTAATAAACATGACTTTAAATGATGTTTCGAAGGGGATTTCAAGTATTTCCAATTTTTTTCACTAAAAAGTAACTATGCGGTGTCATCAAACTGAAAAGTAACATAAAATTTACTATTTCTAGACCCAGGTCTATCTCGAAAACACCTTTACGTAGAAAATTGTAATGAGGCTCTAATATTTCCCATGTTCTGTATTTAAACAACAAATGCTATAGATCATTTAATATAAAATATTGAAAGTTAGCTTCATTAAAATATTTTTCTTGTAGAAAATAATTTCAATACTTACAAATAATTTAATGAAAACATTTATTGCATTGATTTTTATAAGGATGTCCCTACATCAGTTTTCTCTTCAAAAGTTATGTAATAAAAAAATTGCATAATTAAGAATTTATTCATTATTTTCAAATTATCTGCATTCTCATCATTATCTTGACTCACCTTCATCGAGATTGCGCATGGATAACCATAAAATTTTGTTGGATATGTAGATTATCAGTGTGGTTAGAAAATAAATTTTCATTTTAAACTAAAAAAACCAAGAAAAAATTCTGAATATTTAGTAATTTCTTGCAGAATGTGGAGTTTAAAAAAAATGTGTTCAATTTTCCAAGACCCACTGTGTAAAAAGAGTTTAACAAAAATTACATATTAATCATCTTAAAAATTACTTAGAATAACGAATTACATTATTATTATTGGGAAAATTTTTGAAAAATATGAACTGGAAAATTTTGAAATGTTTTTTTAAATTTAAAAAAATTTTCGTGGTTTTTTTGCTTGGTCATTTATGGTGATACTAGTAAAACAAAACTCTTTGTCAAAGAATTTGAATAAAAAATTAAGTAAATACAAGTTTTTATTTGACAAAATACGATGATTTATTTACATCAAACATTCAAAAGACGGCCTTGAACCGAAACTCGATCTGCATTGCCTAAATAAATTATGCCGCAATTAAATAAAAGGTCTTGCCTGATTTATTCAATTAGAATTTGGATTTTTATTCGTAAGTCATATTCGGACGAGATCTCGATAAGATATCTTTAAAATAGCACAAATTTTCAAACAGATTTGAATGCAGGGTGTGCGCTGGCCACCTAAGTGTTATTTTACGCTCTTTATCAGGATGTGACGCCTTTCTTGGACTACATTGTTTAACGGGCGTATAATGGGATGTTTTCTACTGAGTCTGTCAATTTTGCTTCGCAGAAACTACAAATATAAAGCTCCATTTAAAGTTAAGGACAATTCTAAGATAATTAACAATCTGTAAAATTTCACTACGCACATTCAATGAGTACTGATATTAGAAACGAGGTTCTCCTCTGCAATGCAGTTCTTCGTTGCACCAGCAATATATATTTGGCATTTTAAATTCTTCGAAATGCAAAAATTGTATTTAGTAATCTACATTACGTGGTCAAAAAAGTTCTCGTCTTCCATGTCCCTGATCAGCATCTCTGGACAAAACTACACACTATTGAAAAAAACTTGAGATAATAAGCTCGACATCCATCTAAAACATCATATCGATGCATAAATTCTCTTCGTAATAAGTAATAAACATCAAAACATAGTACGCCATAAGTTTTTCGATTTTACGTACAGTTAAAGTCGGATCGCTTTCATTTTCAGTCAATATTTTTCCTCTCTTTCACGAACATTTACTGCTATGAACCGCCAATCCTTGTTATTCTGTTTTTTAAATACAATAAATATAGTCTTATAAAACATGGTAGTTAAGAAGTCATTGCATCGCCCCTCCTTCGTTGTGGTTGGCCTAATTACTATAGAACTTAGCTGCGTCCTGACCACTATCCTTACAAATGTTTTTCTCTTACATAAAGATGGTACAAATATTGTCATACAACGTTTTTTTAATTACTGTTATTGTTTTTTCGTTTTCATACCCGGCTTTTCGAAATATGTCTGTTGTTATTACGTGCTGTTGTTCTAGTATTTCCAGAAACACTAAGTCAAATTGACATTAGAAACGCTTTAAGTAAATAATTATAGGTTTCTCATTTAATTTGTTTTATATAAAGTACTGACTGTTTTTCTTCCTTGGGACTACCAAAAAAGTGAAAGAGAAAAAATAATCCTAAATATTTTTTTTTCATTTTTGTTGATGTAAAAAATATAAATTTTCAAAATGTTCTCTTGCATATTTTTCTATTAAATTTTCATAATTTATGTACCATTAATCATAATAATTTTAAGATAATTGCCATCACAAAAAATTTAAATTTTAGAATTATTTCTTATTTTTTGGAATAAAATAAAAGGGCCACACTAATAAGCTTAGATTTTATAAAATTTTATGGCTATCCCTTCCATAATCTTGATGCAGGATCGATTGATATGCGTCAAGGTAAGAAAAAATCTAGCTACTTTAAAAATAATAAATAACTTGTAAACTATGGACTTTTGTTTAACCCTGTCTTCCTTTGAATTGATCGCTTAGGAGGTCCTCTACCAATAGCTTTCAACTGGACCGCTTAGGTATATGCAGGTACACCTGTATATACGTAAATGTATACAAAAACTTTTTTTTATTTTGCATCCATATTATTTAACGTATTTTACACACGATTATGTCTCGGTCCTTTTTATTCTATCACCTGTTTCAGAGATCCAAGAAGTGTACTTCGAATTAGTAACAGACTTACTAATACCTGAAGTAATCTGGAATTTCATACCGTTGTTACCTATTTCAAATAAATATTCTCATATAAATCCTCCTTCGGGAATCAAAAAAATTAGTAAGCATTTATCTTATATACAAGGCTTTTAATCTAAATTCACAAAACAATTATCGGTCTACCCTTCAAAGATATTTTTTACGCTTTTGCCGCTCTCGCTTTCACACAATATTAATAGTTACGTTCAACTTAAGTAGTTTGAAAAATAAATACTAGTTCTTCATATTTTACAAAGTGTGAAAATTCCTCTGCTTTTTATAAAGTAAGTAAATATAGCTTGTTCATGCAATGAAATGAGTTAGGCCATTTGAGCGGCGTAAGGTAAAACTATAAATGGAATAACTTGCCAACGTCTTTGCACTGAACGGCAAAATACATATGCAACCTCGGTAAACTTCCAACTTAATGTACGATAATGACATAATCCCACTTTTTTTTTATTTATCTGAAATTACTATAAAACTATTTGTAATCTGATTTAACTATATTTTGAGATACTTCTATGCGGAATAAGAATGAAATTAAACTGAATTTATTTGTGAGAAAAATATTATTTTATCTCGTAATAATGTTTTTTAATTCATAGAGATTCAAAATTACAAGCGCATGATAGGTTCGTTTGTAGACACAATTTTTATTGTTGAGATATTTTTTTTTCCAAATTAGTAAATAGTATTTCTCTACACAATTAAATGAAACTACGTGATGTAGTATTATTTCTAGCAAAGATTGCTAATATCCCACCTGAAGATGTTGTAATATAACGAAACCTAGGTCGTGGTAAAAAAATTAAAGAAAGTAGAAATAATACTACATCACGTAGTTTCATTTAATTGTGAATAATGAATTTCTACAAAATTAACGCCAAATTTATTCAATAGTATTTTTCTAAGTAATCAAAAATTACAAGAGTTAAGGTGAACATTCAACTGATTACTGCACGTAATATTAAGTCAACTCTAAAAAATAATACTTTTATATTTGAGATTATCGAGGAGAAAAAACCAATTAGGCTCCATTTTATGTGCATATAACATAGAAATAAATCAAAACAAATAATTTAAATTCTTTTATTTTATTTGAAATTTAAATATTAAATACGCAAAGTATGGACGATTTATTAAAAGTCTGCTAAGGTTAGACACAAATATGAATGAAGTTCTGAAAGCTGTGATCTTCTACTAAAAGTAATGCTATTATAAAAATCCCAACAAATCCCAACAAGTTCAATCAATAATTTACATTCATACTTGAAGGAAGATAAAAAATATATACATAATCGATTATATACAGTCAGTACCAAAAAAAAATTTCTTTTCTAGGAAAGAAAATCCCGCCTTGTACTTCGAAGCTTCTGACATTCCAAAAAATTCTCTTGAATTTATTATTTTCAGAATTTTAACCACGAAGAATTAAACAAGGTGATCGAAGCTACTTCTGTTTCAATTACTATCATTCATGCATCATTTAGCCGCTTTGCAGATGCGTGGTAGAATACAATGCCGAAAGAGAGGAATGGATAAAATTCTGTTTCAAATCAATTTCATTAAATAGATTCGACTGCAAAATCTCTTAATAATCTGACACATAAATCAAACTGCATATTTTATGTAAAAATTGAACTTCCAAGAAGAAATCAGTAGAATAAGAGTGACAGAAACAATAAATTAATCATGTTGTATGAAAGGAATATTGCAGGTTTAACATCAATTGTTAGCATCAAGGAAATATTGAAAACATTCATTAGCTATTTTCAGAAAAACAAAACGTGATATTTGAAGAAATTATGTTGAAATGGTAAATTAGGAAAAGAGTATGTATATAAAACGGGCTGAAATATTGAAGAATTGTTTTATGGGTCTTTTGAAAGTTTACACAGACATTTATATCCATATTCTCGTCACCAAATTTGAATCAACTGGCTCTGTGCTTGCCTGTTTGTCACAAAGCCCGACCAAGTGAGAATATTGCTACCACATACAATAGTATTTGTGGTTCCTTACAATGCACAAATACTTAACTGTCAACGACTTTAACTCAACGAATTATGCGCAAAAATTTAGGTCTCCGTCCAGTTAGCACGGAAGTTTGAGCCAAATAATCATCCATCTACCGTATGTTTGGTCACTGAGCAAAAATGTAGCTGGGAATATTTCCAAAAAATTATTTTAGCGGTGAGAATTTTTTTTAGTTGAATAGTATTCTTAACAAGCTAAATTATAAATGTACTAACACAATCCATCAAAGTCTTTCCCAGATCAAGATTTTCAATAAATACCTAACGCGACTGAAAAAATCACTCTTTCATACGAAATATGGACTCGAAACATCATCGGCACATCTTGAGACCATTGGGGATGGAGTATTAATAAAATAGTAGATTAGTTTTTGTTATAATATTTACTTGGTATGGACCTTAAAAATATTTTAATAAGAAAACACTACGTAATAAGCAAGTGATTAAACAGTCAAGGTTTTGGAAAAAAATACCTTAAACACGTAATTATAAAAAAAAATCAATAGAAACTAGTAATTTAGATCACGTGATACAACACCACTAATATTTTTTTTTCTCTAAAGTTACTTGAAGTCGCTTTTCTACACCAATCAGTCAAAAACAATTCAAAAGTAAAAGACACATGACGCAAAATGACTGGTATGGAACTCAAATATACCAAAAAGTTTACGAAACTTAGACTTCTCGCAAGTCTCGTCAAATGCAATCATGACGATAAACTAAATGATGTTATGATTCATCATTAATAAATTCGGTTGTTATTTTGTCAAAAAAGTGTAACTCGATATAATTTCACATTTTTTCAGTTTAAAAATTCGGACATTGAAAGTAGAAAATATGAGGAAACAATTATAAAAATATTCTATATACCATCATTCATCACGAAAATTTTATATCTTACGCATTATATATGAGCGTTTTTACTAAATATTCCATTTATACTGTGTACGTATCATATTAAATTCGTGAAGTACAAATGTTTTCTGAAGTTTTATTCAAATTTAGCAAACCAGGTAGCTTAAATATTAATCAATATTTTTCGAAAATATTATAAGAAAGTGGAAATTGCCCTGTCTATTGATACTGATATATACTTTAGGAATTTTGCTCTTTCATAGATTTAAATGTAGCCTATATATTAACATAACAAGTTACAATAATTATATATAAGTTTCATAAAAACCTGTCTAATTGCTTATGGTCGGATGAGTAACTAACAGCTAAATTTTTGTATTTGTAAAATCACCACGTTGTTATAAAACTCCTTTACTGTATTTGACTACTTTGAGTTATGTTTCATTATCAAACGTAATAAAAACCATGGGAATATGTTACATTTCTTGGAAATGATAAATAAAAAGGATTCATCAAAATGAAAATGCGTGTTATAACCGTAGATTTTATTTTAATAGTTACTTTATCAACATTACTACGAAATAAATATCAGGTTTTGCCCAGCAGGAAAAGTTAGCTTTTTTTTACTTTCTATACACAGTTAATTTGTTAATATCTGCTGTTACGCTCTCGGTAAATGAAAGGATTGTGCAATTGAAGTCTAAAAATTACGGAGAGTGTACAATGTAATTGACTCAGTTGTATGACGGAACTCATAATAATAATTTCATTTCCTCCCAAGTAAACAGAAAATCAGACCAATGAATGATTGAAATGAAAAATATAATTTATTTATTTCAAACTCAAAGTACATGTGAAGTACACAGTTGATTTATAGCTACAAGAGTAATATTTTCTAGTCAACCCCATCGATTAAATTTGAACATTTGTAATTATATTTTTATTGTGGGTGATTGTAAATAAACTAATGAAAAACAAAACTAGTTATGGTATCAACAACAAACAAAAATATCACAACAAATAAATAAAGCCAAGCCAAGTGTATAATATTACAAAAAAAACAAAAAAGTTTTAATTAAAAATCTGGACATTGTTGGGAACAAAGAAAGAGGAACAAAATGGAATTAGGAAGGATACGATAAGAGGCATGACTCTTTTAGGCGGTCTTTTAACTCATTTATAGAGGTCAAGTTCCTGGTATCCGGTTTCAGTCGATTCCTAAGTATTATAGCTTGGACAGCGAAGGATTTTTCAATAAAAGTTTTCAAATGTTTAGGAAAAAAGGACTAAGTTGGTTTTAAAAGAGTAGCCCTATATCGAGAGCAGATAAATAAGTATATCTGTTTCCGAGATAATTTCAATAAGTAGGATTGTTTAAAATATTATTAAAACTGGAAATCTTAAAAGGCTTCACAAATTATCAATGTCCATACAGATAAAACTAAACCGTTCTAACGAGTATTGAGATACATTCAAAGACTTGCGACAAGTTAGCAAAAGATTAAAAACAACGGAGCTGAATGCACTGTTGAAATCAAGATGTAAAATTATTGTGAGTTGACTATGGAAATGGGTCGGAAGCCTTCAGGATGTCCAGGCAATAATGTTTTTGGTAATGAGATTTTATACATTTTCTTCCATTCAGAAGAATAAGTAGCACTAAATAAGGGTTACAATATGCAAGATAAGCTTAAGTAATTGCCAACATCTATCATGTTGAAAGACTAGCCCTTGCTTTATATCTAACGATGACTTGATCACGCTTAGCCATAACTTTTTCGTTGGAGTGATTAAGCCATGGGGGCTGCCTTTCTTTTAATTTTTATGTAAAAAAAGCGTAATTATCAAAGAGCAAATGTTCTAATGGCCATTATGCTATCCCATTCAACGAGCTGGGCATTCTAAAGCAAACATATTAAATTAAAACTACGAAAATTGAAAATTTTAAGGGATGGCTTAATACCAAGCAACTTATAAGATAGGAAAATTAGATTATGATGTGAAAATTCAGGTGCAGGAAGTTGACCATAGAAACAAACACTTTTAGGGAAGGATAAAATGAAAAGATCAAGAAGGGAATGATAATTTACCTGGTGGAAGGTCCTAGAATTTACCTTGTCCCAAAGCTGTACACTTCTCATACCACGTTTGTACAGACAGAAGTCAACATGACTGGATGACGATATACCAGGGGATAAGTAGACCTAAGAGTAATTTGATTCATAAGACAGTAATTTTAATAAATAAATATTCCATTATAGGTTAGTTTAGGATTTCGGTATAATTTTAAAAGGAGGATCGTGTCAAATATATATAGCAGATATTGGGACGATTTTTTTACCATTTGTGTAAAAAACGGATAACCTTAATCTGGCTTGCTCCAACTGTGCATATATTCCTTGCGTGTAATATATTTCTTGAACCCATCTGGTTTCCAAACAATTCTTCTGTTCTGATTCCACGAGTCTTAGTGAACAATAACTATCATGGTCGAATCAGACACTACGTACAAAGCATGCCGGTTCCCTTTCACTTTTTCTTCATCGACTATACTTTATAAAGATGATCACTGCAAATGAATTTTACGACCTTTGGTCTTGGAGTCTTTTGTTGCATGTTTGCAAAACCCGGATGGTAGCACAAATCTAGGTTGACATTTATTGCCAAACAACCAAGTTTGTCACCGATGACGTTAAGAGAGACTGATGTCGAAGTGTCAGCAACTTTTCATGCCGTGAACGAGGATGGTATTTCGACGTTCCTTCGCCTTCAGATCCTGTACACGATGCTCCAACTCATTGTATATCGTTAACAGCGACTTCATCATATCCTGAATCTGACCACAAAGTGTTTGAACTTGGCGGAAAGAGTCTGAACTGTGAATAAGTGAAAACTTGTTAATGATAAAAGATCGATAAGCTTCTTTTGAAAGTTGTCCAGTTCAGCGTAATGTGCTGCAGCTAGATGTTTTAGTTCTCCTTCTATTTTAATATATTTAACAGCTATAAGTATTCTAAAAATGTATTTCATTCATCTTAGAACAATTCTCTTTAATAAAGAGCTTAATTTATCAAATGTATAACAGAAAACAGTTTTTTTTAGTATTACTGCACGTATGGAAATAGTCGAAAATAAAAATTTGAATTGTTTCATTATTTTAAAGAAAAAACAAGCAACAACTTCCGTCTGTATGTTATAATCTACCGACCTCTGAATTCCATCTGAATTTAGATAAATTTGACGTCCTGAAAATGAAATAAGTCCAGATATCCTTAATAAAAATAGGTTTAATGCGGAGATCTCGATTTACTTCATGTGTAGGTAATTTCACAACAAATTTATCGATCATGTCCCCGACATAAAATACAAGGCCAGCCTGAAAGAGTATATAAATGCGTGCGTGTGTGGCAGGTTTGTAAAATAAAATTTAATTTAATTAGAGAAACTAGAATTTGATATCTATGGCGCTATGTTATTTTGCAAAATATTTTTTCTCGAAATTTTTTATTACTAATCAAGCTTAAAAATTGGATCTGGATAATTTACCAAAACTCGTACCTCAAAATAATATAGGTGTTATTAAATTTTATATCTACATACAAAGGAAGTCTCCTAAAATTTACAATGGAAGATTTTCAACTTTTACATGAAAATAAAAAAAGGATTAAATTTTTCTTAATTTACTTATTAAAGGTTTATAGTGTAATTTGAAAACGTTTATATGTCAACCGCTACATTGACTTTTAAATAGTTTTCCATTGAAAGAATTTGCTAAAGTACAGACCATTGTAATCAGGAAACTATGTTATATTACACGGATCATTATGTACAATGATCCGTGTAATACAAACTTAAAAACTAGTTGTAGACTTCCGTAATCACATGCGATAACTGCATATTAAAGTGAAAAAAAACTCTGAATCATAGACGGAAATGAATTATCTAACGATGCTATCACTCTGGCCGAGCCTTTAATTAAACTAATTGCAATAAATCACAACATTTTATGAATATTATTAAGCCTTCAACATCGAAATTAAGAAACAGAGGGTTATAATAGTTCGGTTTTTAAATGTAGAATGTCTATGTGAAATTTCAAATTTGAAAGTTTAAATCTTGTTCGTTTTATCTATACAATCAAAACAGTAAATCAACTTCTTGTTGCTATGGTGCGGTTGAATAGTCGACCAAGCAAAAGCTTGTTCGCTCGTGGCACCATAGAATTACCCAGTTGACCTGCGCTTTATTATGATTTTTTCGTTATGTGTTCTTGGAGGAAAATTTAAATATTTAATTCGCACCTTCTTTGACAGATAGCAATGACTAACAAGGTGTATTATTTGTATATACTGGGGCGACAAAAGTAATAGAGACCGTATTGATGGAATGTACATTGGCGACATATGCACTATGGTTTCCGTATATTTACGTAGTTAATATCAAGTTCCAATTTGTCCATGCTTACCAAGGAGTGATCACAATGATTTTAAGTTTATAGTATGATAATTATTTCTGATGATTTAAGGTCAGTTTGATGATAATTTAATACTCATCTAAATAAACCAATTTAATTATATTTTAACACAAAATGGTAATTTTTTCATAAAATTTTAATGAAATGAAAATATATTATTAGCAGCATTACAGGTATTGCACATGTTAATTTTTACGCCAGTCTCAAAACAAATATTCTGTGAATGTTTATTAAAATATGTGAATATTCATATTTCAGTTTATAGTTACGAAATAATATCATCTACGAGTTTTAAAGAATAAATAGCTATCGTGATACATTACTTTCGCTTCACTCGTTCAGGCCTTAATTTATCTGTTACAATAACGCTTTTTAACAGTTTTAAGATTTTCTTCCTTCTTTCGTGAAAATATTCATATCATTTGACAGATGTTTTCTCGTGCAGATGTTTTATTAAGACAGTGGGATATCTTTTCGAATTCCGAGTTACGTTATCAATAGATTTAATTTATGTTAAAACATATATTAACATGATGTGGCTTAATCCAATAAGAGTTATACTACTTCTCAAATTATAAACCTATATGTTAACTCTAATTGTAAATTATATCTACACCAAGTTTTCTAAAAACCCTTTTAATGAATTGGACATGACTGTGTAACAAACATCTAAATATATTTTTCGCGATGTTAATATTTTTTTGAACAATCTGTGTATTACTCCGCTGCATAAAACCGTACGTATACCAATTTTGGATGATTTGTTGTTCGGTTTTCAAGTAATTAGACAACAAATTCCAACTAACAAATAAACTAATTTTCAAATGCATCATGTCAATAAGGATTATGCTTACATTTTCATTATATTTATTAACCTAACCTAACCGAATGTCGTTAATTTAGACTTCTTTTGTGAATACTTACTTCTTATGTTTCCTATCAGTTACATTTCAACCTCGTTATATTTGTTTTCATCGTATAATATAGATAAAAAAGTTAATAATGATTTTCATTTCAGTATCCAGCTACTCGTTTTATTTAATTGCTACTTCTCTTTTAAGGTATTTAATAGCATAAGAAAATACATGTAAGTTTTGCACATTCAATTCGAATAAAGAAATTTAAATCAAAGACTGTACCCGTTACTTCACTATAGCGGAGAAACTGGTTACATTCCATGAAATTATAAATACTATAGCATTTAATAAATTGTCATTTCCTCACAATGAAAAATTGTTTCAAATCGTAAATAGATAAGAAAAACAGTAAATTTTTACTAATATCCAAGGTGACGTTAGAAACGTTGCCTTGGATACTTTACTACATTACAAAGTTGTTACTAGTTACGTCGACTCATACAAATCACATTTTTCTTAGAAAGTATTAAATTACACAAATATAAAAAACAAAATATTATGTACCTATGATAATTAAATCTATGTAATATTAGGATAAAGACATTTGTAGACGTCAAAAATTAATTAATGTTGCAAAACCAAAATACTTTAATATATATATACCATTCTTCCTTTCTTTTTTTTATTCTCAAAAAATGTCGAAAGTGTATTTTGTATATAAGACGCGGATTACAACCTTTTTATAATACTTTACAAATGTTATGAAATATATATGTAACAAAAAAAATATGTGTTAAAATGGTTTAAGAAATTATTTTGATTTTTCTTTATTTTTTGGCAGTGATATCAAATATCAATAGCAAATTTTTTATTTGATTAATCATGAATATCTAGATGCAGAATAGTTTAAGTAGACATGCAAAAATTAAGGTGATAATTAACATGCATTTTATGTGTACCATTTCCTCTGCAAATATAAATTATAACTTAACTTATTTAACTAGTATAAAAGCAAGAAAAATGGAAATAAAAATTATGTGGCTTTAATGTTGATCACAAATTTAAACTTATTGTATATATGAATTAAAAACGAATATATATACTTATATATATATATATATATATATATATATATATATATATATATATATATATATGAATATGAATATGAATATGAATATGAATATTTATTATGCAATATAATCTGCTTTTACATTCTGATAATAATTATTATCAGAATGTAAAAGCAGATGCCCAGGCAGCAAATTGCGTTAGATCTATAGTGAACATGAACGGACAGGCCATCAAAAAATAATTATGAATTTCAAAAATTATATTTAAGAAAACTCTTTAATATTAATAGTTCCAAAAGAAGTAGCAAGGGATTTATTTTTACCTATAAGGTTTCGAAGTGTGGAATTCGAAGTAAATGCAGGATGTTAAGCTCTCAATTTATTAAAACTTTGTCCGTTGATTAAATGTTTAAAAAAGTGACGTAATGTGGTCGATAAATAAAAAAAATTATGAAATAACAACGAAGAGTAACTTGCATTTGAAAAAGGAATGGTTAAGCGAATTCTTATATTACTATTAATACAAATATTTATCGATTGTTATGTTACTTCTATCAATAAAAACATTTGCAAATTATTTATTAATTTGCATGATACATTAAGTATTTTTTTCCATTTTACTTTTGAAATCTGTTATTAAAATATGTAATTTTACTGTTTTAATATCAATTTATTAGGAGATAACTTTAGGCTTTTTAGTATTACAATCGACTTGCCATAACATAATGACTTTGGAAATATTTATCTTGACTAGTTATCCCGTAATTCAAAGTCGGTTAAATATCCACTATCAGTTAAATATTGTTTTAATAGTTACACTATCCTGCAGTTTTTTAGATTTGTAAATTCAAACAATTAAATATTAATCTTAAAAATACTATAAATTAAATATGTCTAAAATCAATTAAAGATAATAGGGTTTTGATTTGAAAGATGTGAAATAGTAGTTAATTCTCTAATATACAGACATTCACCTGACATTCTCCCATAAAACGAAGTGACATTTAAGATATCATGAAGAAAAACCTGTATCACCTGTGTCAGACTAACTCGTAACCTCTGTCAAGCTAAGCAAAGCTTAAATTTTTGGTCTATAACATTTAATTTTGTCAAATCACGACTATTCTGCAATAAGACTAAAAAAACTTTCAATCAAAACACCACACAATAATGGCGCGGATACGGCTTTTCTCTCCGTAAAATGACCACCCGCATGCTTTCAATGGCCAACGGGATAGATGCTTAAGTACGTATTGTCACGGACTGGAAGTGATTCACGACAAAATGATACCATCGGCAACAATATCGTCCGAGAGATAGCGATATCGTAAAAGAGGGTCTGATGTAAACAGGCCATATAAAGAGGCGTTGGACGCAGGATTACGTCAATATCACAGTACGTCTATGATGACATAATGCTTTTCAAATGAAACGCACAGATAGCCCTATCTGTGATAAAATGAAGACAATACATTTTTAATTTAGTTGCATAATATACATGTGAAGTAGATAATATAGCCAATTCGAACATTATTAAAGAACTTGGTCACTGTCACATTATTAAAGTAGCTATGATTATGATAAACGTAATATTTCCATTTCAAAAAAATATTGAAAAAGTTATTATGATAATAAAATTTACTTTGTGACTGCAAAATAAATATATTAAGTTATGTATTTGGGTAGCTCGTTTACAAGTCATATAAAATAAATAAAATACATAAAAAGAATTATTATATAAACGATGTCTCCATCCCAATTACTATGTGCAAAGAAAATACAAAGATCTAAGTAACTTCAAAAATTCGAAAGTACGATCTAAACTCATATTATCTAATAATGATAGAAATAATCAAAACACAATCCAGAGAAAGATTTAAAATCATGAAATAAAAGTTATCTGATTAAATATAAATTCATTTAACACCAAATATATTCAATGAACGATTTTTTTTTCAAATTTTCAATTTTTTTTCGATTTTTTATTTCAAATTTACACTATTCTATTATTATTGTAAGATAAATGAAGTAAAAATAAGTTTACACTATAGTTTACTCGTATACACATTTTACACAGCGATTATATCGATAAGTTTACACTATTAAATTGCAAACAATAACATCAAAAATACAATAAGTTCATGGATTCTATCACATCCTTACAGATAAATCAGACTTAACACCATCCGTAACTTATTGCATGATACTAATAAAGAAACATATATATGAAATGACTTTTTATTTTATTTATAACATTCCTAAAACTAGCACACATCAAAAAGTGTAACCTAACGGCATTGTCGTCTAAGGGTTTATTAATTGTTTGTTATTATTTTAAGAGTGTAGCTTAAACGGCAGTGACTATATAGCAACGTTTGATTTAAGTTTGAATTTGGTAACATAAACAGAAATATTCTGGTTTAAATGATATACGAGTATGTAGAAATATAGAAAATTAGTCGTAAAATTAAGAAAAATTACATCGTATTCAGATTTTACGAATAGGCAATTAATTTCTGAGATTCATTTTATTTCCAGTATTTTTTATTTAATACATGTTTTGTGCATTTTTCCATGCATTCAAACAACATGCAACTTGTTAGCGAATGTATTCTTACAAAAAATGTTGACATCATCTCGGCAAAGTTTTGGTAAAATAAAATTCTTTTTCACCTCTCATTGTTCCGAGTAATTTCTACAGTGTTGCGATAAATAATTCTAACAGGAGAATACACTTATTTCGTAAACGGTATGATTCTATTAAAATAAAAAATCCCAAGAGGAGAATATATTCGTCTCGTAAACGGTATGATTCTATCATACCATAATCAATCGTACGATTTTTATAATAGCTCAAAAAATTAAACCAAGCTAAGCCTAAATATTTCGATATAAAATCAGTTAAGATTAAATATGCTTCTAAATAAATCAAATTTACTCCAAACATACCGCAGAGTTATTAAAACAAATATTAATACAAAAACACTATCGAATAATTGCACACTTGGATTCCCTTTACTTCCTCCACATTAAATGACCCCCGTTATGGTTTAAGTGACTGAAAAAGCAACAATAGTTCGCGTCGAACGTAGCTCCAAATTACGCGAGGATTTGGACACGATCCGATCTCTATCTTTAACGCGTTTAAAGAATCGCCGCATTTTTAAAACGACATATAGAAGAATACAACAAAATATTGAAAATTATTAGTATTTGAGATAATGGAAACTTAATACAAAAAATATTCTATTAAAAGGAATTTGAAATGACAAAAATGTCTTATCATCAGATATATTGAAGAAACTTCTTATTACATGGCTATACTTGATTACCCGTCAATTCTTAATTAATTAATTGTCTTCTAACTTGCTTTCACCTTTATATCAATATCTCTAGTAAGGGAATTAGAAACTGGCACTAGGTTAAAACTAAAATCCATTCATAATACATAATACCACAGAGATATTTTGTAACACGAATCGAAGTCAGAAATATTTTTTGACCCTATTTGCAAATTATCAGAAAAATTTAATCAAGATTCAAATGTAATATCTAAACAGATAAACGCGTAAAATCGGCTACCCCCACTAAATGTTTCCCTTCATTAAATAATTAAGTGTTTGTATGCTGCAAAAAAGCATTTGTTGTTGGAAACTACAGAGATTTAATTGGTCATTACTAGCTGCACGGAGAAAAAGCACTGATCTGTTATATTTATATAACATCACATATTCGCATGTTCTCCTCTCTACTCAACTTCAATACTCTACTCAGATCCCATATACCAATACAGAGATTATTCGTACTATAAGTTTTTATAGCAATAATAATACCTCTTGTTACAGCCCCATAATTCAAATATACCGATTGCATAACGATATTGTTTCTCAAAATCCGTTCTTGGATATTTTTGAACCGAAGTTAGTAACATTTTAAAAGGAAATACAAAATATAATATTTACAGGCTGTATTATTTGCTACGATAGAATTAATGTTTTGTTCAGATGTAGAACATAAGATTATTCTAAGTAAATACTAACTTTAATAAGTGATCATTACAAAAATGTATTTACAAACGTGTATTTACAAAAGTAAATACACACATTTTGTAATATAATTAATAACACAAGTAACCCCTGAAAATGTATTCATAAATACTCTAACCATTTTGTGCACACATAATTAGAGTTAAAGCTTGTAATTAAATAAGATTGATTAATAAAGATTGAATAATTCAGATTGTAATTAACATAATAGATTGTAATTTAATCACCTTTAAACTTACAAATTGTAAATTCACTTAAGAACTTTTCAATTGGACTTTTATTTTTTTTTCTAGTGATATGCTAAAATGTATTACAATTTAAAGCTTGTAAATTTATGATATTCATGAATTGACATTGAATTAATTAAAGGCAATTATCTACAGATCCGTCTGAGCAACAATTGACGAATAGAAGTAAAGTTTTTGCTGAAGCCGCGGAAACTTTACCGACATCGTCTGAGGTAACGGAAGATGTTCCTGCTGGTCAACCTAGGGCTGAGGTGCAGGAAACCATGTTGGATGGGGACACGAATATGCCAATAAGCATGAGTCGCACCAGCAGCCGGCATTCGGCTATCCGGTTTGCTTTCAGCCAACATGAGTTGCTTCAGACGGAGAATTAAAAAGAAATTGCATGACGCATCATACGAAGCAGAGACAACGAAGGGAAAACGAGCTCCATAAAATCTGCGAGAAAGTTTTTTAAGTCAAACTCGAGAAGCGAAGGTTCGTACTGAAGTTGCAGAGGGAATTGAAAAATAAATGAAATACGTGTTTAGATTATTAATTTATTTACTCATATATATTTCTTTACTTATACATTTTTATTCTATTTTGTGTTTTTCTTATTTCGTTTTCATTTTTATATACCCTATTTTTATACTTTTTATACTATTTCTATTTTTTACTGTAACATAAAATTCACTTACTAAAGAAAATAGCGGTGACTGAAATGATTTTTAAAGTATTTTTTAAGAACACATTGCCAGTAATCCTTAAAAATATTCTTTTGAAGATGTACGCACAGCATGATCAGTACATACTAATAATAATTATGTGATTTGCGATATAGAAATTTCAACATTTAATAGTATAATTAGGCAAATTTTATTTCTCTGCCGTCATCGATATATAAGTTTCATAATTTAAATAGTAATACACAATTAATGAGTATCGCTCAACATCAAGCTCATCGTCATCTGTAATAGAGGCAAAAGGATAGTGTTCTGGAAAAATGTGAAAAGATAGTGATTTCCGCTAATGAAGGTCACGCTTCCTTAGAACTTATTATGGATTTTAACCCGAAACTTTAAAAGATTAATTAATAAGTAATTTACTGAAACAGCACGTCAGATTAACGTAGAATGTATTCATAACCCAGTTATGTTCTTCCATATGGGCATGTATTTTGACTTTTTAAAAACATAATTACGTAACAGTTCTCTTTAAAACGAAAAAATATGTTTAAATAGAATTGACTGTAAAAAATGAGCAATATCGGCTTCTTTTTGCTTAGTTTATGATGTATGTCTTATAATGTGTAAATTTATTTGCTATTAACATCGAAAAAAATGTTTTTATAAATATCGGAAAATCATTATTTACATATTTTCTTATATTCGTAGTAAGTAATAATTGTGAGAGAAAATATTTCTAACTAAATAATATATTAAGGCCACTTAGTGGACGCCAAAATTGAACTTAGAGCTACAAAGACACGAGGAAGCAAGCGATAAAGAGTAAATTATTTTTGTAGGCAATGTGAAACGGTCGCCTACGTTCCGGCCATTAAACTTGAAGTGGAAAAGAAATAATTGTCGGCGTCTTGATGTAAGTGTGAGCGGGCAAGCGAGTATTTATCAGGCGCCATTACGTAATCCTTCATTGAATCAAAAAGCTAGTTTTATTCATATAAAACTTTTATTAATGAAAATAGATGATTATTCTATTTTAAAAAATTTTACTTTCCAAACTGTTTAACTCGTAAATTTTAAGTTCAGTTATTTTTGATGTCCAATGGATATCTATGAATAGAACGGACTTTCCATTTGAGATAAAAGTTCATAGTAACAATTCTAATAAAAATATTATATGAATGCACCTCTGTAATTAAAATAATTCTCATTTTTCTCTCGGAATGCAATAATTTTCCGATTTTTGAACATAATTCGAAATTTAATCATATTATCTAAGCTTTTCTTATAAGCAATACGATCCTGTAACTCATGAATAATATATAAATTTGAATTAATTATAACTTCACTCAACTAATAATATGCTTGAAATTTTTTTTATCTGATTTTCGTCTGAAACTCTTAATTAAAACATTTAATAAATTTCCATTTTTTAAAATGTATGCCTACCGTTACTTTCAATTTTTGTAACAAATTCACTTTTTGTTTGTGTGTGTAATAAAGTCCCATAAAATCTGACGGGAGTTACTTTAAATTATGGACTATTAAAAATATTTTATATAAAATATTTTTAATAGAAGATACTTTGCCTCCTAATTGTCCCGTGCATATTTCATTTCATTTGTCTACAGCGTATGCCAATATCCTGCGATGCTTAACTGTATTTTAAACGCATATTTTAGTTTCCGCTTTTCAAGTGGCTTAAAGTTATTCATATCAATATACTTTAAATATAATCAATCTTATTGTTTTGTGCTTATCGCTAGATTCACACCAAGATATACTTTTTTGAAATTAAAAATTTCGTTAGTTAGGTAACTTGTCAGAGTCCGATGTCTCCCAGCGCAAAAAACGGAACTCTCATACGATCATTCACATGTCCGCCCGTTAATTAGTTTGTCTGTACTAGCCGTTTCTTAGGGATAATAAGCCACTCGGGTTTTTTATGTAATTTCATATGAGGTATTGCATAAAAGTGAAAAAAAAACATAGGCAGTCATGGGCCGACAGAAGGGAAAACTGAAAACTATGAAATAACAGTAGTTTTATAAAATTTTATAGAATGTTTAATTTTCGCAAAAAAATATTATAGAATAACTAGAAATCTGTTTTAACACGCTAGTAAAATAATTCCTAAGCCCCTATGAACTGTTCATTCGATGATGATCATTGCAGAAGTCAAATATTAAAAAAGTAAAAAAATAAATAATATTAAATTTTTAAACCCAAGAATTGACAGGAATATTGGAAATATTTGAAAATAATCGCTTTGTTTTTGTTATCATTTTTCTGCATAAAAATATTAGCATATTTAGTACTCATTGTTGTACTGCAAAGTGATCCTACGATTGAACAATTAAAATGATAATCAAACTAACATTCGTACGTTCGTACATTCAACTTTCCAAGTAGTCAATTAAAATATACTTGTATCGATATACACAACATTAATGTTGCACAACTCGTCACTGTGATAGCTACAGATATACTGCTATTACAGCATGTCGGTGACGCAAAATCACAAGATTTTCCGATCTGAAAAGCATTCAACGTGCACATCAAACAGTCGAGTATATGCAATGTGTTGTTGCGTAAATAGGCCGCTGCGCGTGTGCCAGTCTGGTGCCAGAGCAGCAGATGTTATATATATATATATATATATATATATATATATATATATATATATATATATTAGGGCGATTCATATAATTCAAGTTTTAATTTTTTTAACTCTCAACCCATAATCTACCAAAATAGTAATTTGTTTTAAATTTCGGGTTTTTTAATTAATATTTAAGGGTCACTACCGCTTCATAAGATTTTTAAGAATTACCTTAAAATTTCCACTTATTGCTATGTTGGCTATGGTTTACTTATACAACTTTGATGACGGTGTTTAGTTGCTAACGTAAACAGTTCTTTGTTTACTCACTTCGTCGGCACCTCATTGCTCACTGTGGTTACTCACAATTTAGTTATTATAAACAATCCATTGCTCTTTTATACACTTATCCAGTGACGCCGTCGTTGCAAATCAAGCTATTGTGTTTGATTGTAAATGTGATTACTTTAGCTTTATTCTCGTATTTGTATTTCTAAAATGACATCGAACATGATATAAACGGGAAAAAGCACTGAAATATGGTTAATTGGACAATCTCGTTCCGAATTGGTGAAAACAAAATTACCGTCAGTGAAAAAAGTGATGTTTATTTTTTCATTATAAAAACGTAATGAACAACACAAATAGAGAATCGGCATCATTAGGAGCAAGTAATGTGATAACACTACAGCAAAAAGCAACTATTCCTACCACAGAAAAATAACATGTTATCACAAGAATACTTAAATATTTCAAAAAATGGCAGAATTTTTAAAAAAGTCCAGAAATAAAACAAAACGCTCAGCAGAAATAAATGAAAAATAAAACAAATGGCAATCAAATTTAAATGTTTTGTTTAAAATTGCTCACTCAAATGCCTTTAATATAATAACTATTGAAGAAAATAATCAATTTCTTTTAAAACAAAGAGAAATGAGTCGTCCAGGAAAAATTGGTGCTATCGATAGACGTCATGCAAAAAAACTTAAGAAACGTTTGCAAAAAGAAGCTAAGTTCCAAAAGATGATGGAAAAGGAAAAAGAAGCAACGAAGAAATTAACTGAGAAATGTAATTTACTATCTTCTTCAGCTTCTTTTGCAGGAAATGAAAGTGATAGCAATATAAGTCAGTCATCCTATATCTCCTCCTCTATGGTTTTACTACACCACACAGATGAGGCCGAAAAAGAATTTTAGATTCAAGTTTAGCTATTACTCGTGATGTTAAGTCGAATGACCGAAAAGCAACTATTGTTGTGTATCACAATATAACGTTAGATATTCGTCTATACGTCGCCAAAAAATGGATATTAGAAAACAGATTGCTAAATCTATTAAAGCTGATTAGCAACCACTAAATACACTTACTATGCACTGGGATGGAAAGAAGCTAGAGGACATAACCGGCCATGAAATAGTAGATCGTCTACCACCTGCTCTTGGCTGTTCCCAAGTTTCCAGATGGAAAGTATGAAACAGTTGCTTCTGCTATTTTCGAGAATATTTTATCATGGAATTTATACGATAAAAATATATGTGTTTTGATACAACATCTAATACCGGGCGAATAAACGGAGCATGTGTTCTTCTAGAACAGAAAATGCAAAAGGAACGGATTTGGTTTGCATGCCGGCATCACATGCTAGAAATTTTACTCAAAAGTGTTGTTGTAACAGATGTAGGGCCTTCCAGTGGTGGTGAAAATTATGATTTTTAAAAGATTTAAAAGCTACTGGCCAAAAATAAACCAAAAAGACTTCAAAACTACAATGTCCGAACCATCTACATAGAATTGCGTTCAAAGTATTGCGAAAAATATGATCGCAAAACACTGATACTGCTTTTTCCTGGGTGTGATGTATTATCTTAATCTTATAAAAGATCGCTTAAACAAGTCAGAATATTTTAAGTCTGTGTGTTAGTGTTTTTGCTCTCAGAAAATATGACTTGATTTTTAATTAGAGATCGCAGCTCCACTGGCCTTAGATTTTAATCTAAAAATCGTTTTATTTTTCTCGTTTCCAAGCACGGTACGTCCTTATATATATCCTTCTTATTAAACGCCTCTATACTGAGAAATTACTTAAATTCCCTTATCCGGAATATGTTATACACATTCAAAGGTAGCATGAATCAGTCTTTGCTTTCATAATTTCTAATCAGATTCACCTTGTTAATCTAATTCTCTTACTTTATGCTTATCAATATATCTAATTACGGAAAATTATCAAGGTAAAGGTTTTAATAAGTTTTTGGGAATGCCTATTTTAAAATTATTCATTGACTCAATTTACATTATTCATTTGGGTATACAAATTCATTGCTTTCATCGGAATTTTTTTCAAAATCTTGCTCTGGTATCTTGTGCATTGACTATAAGAAACATCTGAATACAGAAAATGGCATCGTATTAAACCACCTTTCGAAAATTTTGCACGTGTTAGAAGCATATAAACGTGGGAATGCTTAATTCTGAAAATCATAAATAAGCATAAGAGAAATAAGATTCCATGTAATGCATGTGACTTTCTTACCTAGATAGAAAACGAATAGATGGAAACGTGACAACATCGCAGGTAAGGTCGAACTATAACTGGCCACGTACCATTTGTATAAGTACTAGTGTAATACGTCGGCTTTATTTCGCTTAACTGTATTAGGCTGTTAGCTGCTATAACATGTAGTGCAATTTGGCTATTGAGTTTGGAATCATCAGCATAAATAATGAAATTCTTCTGCTTGAGAAAATGGTTCATTTCAGTTATCAAGATAACGAAAAGAAATACCCCGAATTGGACTATGGCAATAAAATTAAAAATAAATTATTGAAAAATTTTACTTAGAAAACCATTATTTCTAATATTGACAAAAAAAACCTTTCCCGTAACAAAAAAAATCAAAAATTTCCATACCATGATCTATTTAAGGTTATAAATATAAATGTCATAATTATTTCCTTCTACCATATAAAATAAAAGAGTTATGGCTACCTTGAGGTAGTAATAAATTAAATACAGTTATGATTTACATAAAATGCCTTACTACAAATTATATAACCAGATAAGCCGCCAGTATTCATTATGTGCTTAATTTCCTAAAGCCCATTCTTAATTATTATTTTATAAAAACGGATCACTCACAAAGTTAACGCGGTTCTCGCTCTATAATGTTATGTACGCATGTGTGATTATCGTGAAACAGGTCAGAAGTTGTCCTAAACCATTTACTTCGACTTGACAAAAGCTTTCCAAAATTTAATTTTTTTGCTCAGTTTTACCAATGACAATTCCTTTTACATATAAATAATGTTTATATTTTAGTAAACTAACTAAAGAAAAATGTATAGCATAATTATTATTTACTATAAAACATACCACATTTGCTTAATGGTGATCGATGTTTATTACGATATTTATTAGATCAATTGCACAACCCCGTGACCATTCGTGTCTAGCTAGTTGAATCAATTAACGTACTAATGAATATACATTGCATAGATTTCACGAAGCGGGTCTGAGTTCTCAGTCAACTTCACTAAGTCAATCTTCGTCAAGACAAGTGGTATATAATCAAATGATAGAGAATTATCGACAAAAATCTACAAAAGTAGTAAAACATCAGAATACAAAAATTTTGTAAATTTTGCCGGTCTCACAAACAGTTGATTTTAAAGTTCAATGGACAATGGTAGTTTCAGGTTCAGGCGAAACTAGAAAATATATGCTTATTTCATTCAACTTGCTAATCGCTCCGACCGTCACTACAATGTCAATTTATTTGCGAAAATTTGCCAACAATACGGTGTTCAAAAGGAGTTATTTAGATTGTCATTCACTATTTTTCATATCACTATTTTTTCATACCGATTTAGTGTCTAAAATTTTGGAAACACAAAGTAATGGCGTTTGTCCTGTTATTTACTTAAATAAGAAATACTTAGTAATAATCCTACATCTGATTATAATTATTTGACCACAAGAAGAGCTTTATATATTTTTATTATTCTATAGATATTTCTGTTCATCTAATCAAGGACTGGATAGAATTTATTACTACATTATTGCTAATATCCCTCCGGTAAACCTAATTAGTATGAATTGAAAAAAAAAATCGATATTTTACGTGGGATAATTATAAAAACTGCGTGTTTGTTAAACTAACGAACAAATCTATTAATAAATGATGTTAGAGAAAAGGCCCAGAGATTGGATATGATATAAGGATTGGACGGGATAAGAGAGGAAGGGATAAAGTAGTAAGTAATCCAGTTAGAAGTAACTACGTTTATTTTCCGTATCATTGGAAACCCTTTTGTTCCTCTATCTTTGCTTACACTTATTTCATTTGGGAATTCTATCACGCAGCTTCAATTATACTCGTAACGGAGCGCACTATTACGCAATATTTCTCTAAATATTTATTTTAAAACTAACAGTACATGGCATTGTTTTATTCAAAATTTGGGGAAAATTAAATAATGTTATACTTTGTAAGCTCTTTTTTTCACGTTTCCTCTTCATACTATTTAATAAACTTGTAAATACAAATTTAACTCAATATTATGAGTAATATATAAAGTTGTTATAAATTTATATATATATATAGTTTACGTAAATTGGCGTTAAACTGGTTTCTTCATAATTATGATTTTACTTAAACATAAAGTTTAAAAAAAATTGTTAATTTCAAAACTTTGTCTTAATATTTCGATATGAAAATTTTTAAATATTGAGATATATCCGAGTTAATAATCTTAATCAGTACACTAAAATTCAATTTTCTACGTCAAACGATTTCTGAGGAAAACGGCAGTGACAAATAGATGACTTCTTTTTTTAGTTTAAGTTACGAAAACGTAAAAGTAATTAATAAGGGAGGAATATTATTATACAGTCTTCTGTCTTTATATCTTATGTTCCATTATTGGGGCAAAGTGGATGCCCACGATACTTCACCGTACCGATCGGCTCTGTGTATTACGAATTGTCTCACTCTATTCAACCTCTAACTCTGCTTCGAAGAGCCAAGTTTCTTCTTCACTTGAGGGTTTCAGTCCAAAGCAACATCCCTGCATCCTTCCAGCCAGCCTTTTTAGATATATTAACTTAATGGATAATTATTTATACATTTTTTGCGGTCATCGTATTGATCATATTGACATGGTTTTTAAAAAAAGGTAGTACCATTATAAACGTGATTCACAGGTACACTGTTGTTAGAGATCTGAGTGGGGTACCTAGTTGAGCCAGGTATTCTAAATACACTCTACGCAATTTTTAAGCAAATTAAGCGATAAATTTTGTATATTTATAGTAAAATATCTAAAAAGAAACACCGTAGACCAATACATGTTAACTTGTCATATTTACAGTATTTTGTCGACATTAAATCGTTGTACTCTTATCACATCATTGTAATGAAATTTTCGAAATATTCTCCTAAGTTTTGTGCTTATAATTAATATGTGGTAAATATTTTAAAAAGAAGTAATGTACCAACATACACCCAACCAATAGTCACTGAGTAGGTCTCCAAAATGAAATTGAAACTTCGTTTCTAAACCCCGTTGTAAGCTATTAATTTTCAAGAAAATTTACATATCCCACCCTCACTAATTCTTTAGTCATGAATTTGAAAAATTTAAAAAAATATGTACATAATAAAGATGTGTATAATATATATATATAATAACATAACTATTTCTCAGTTGACTTGGACTGACAATCTCAATATACCTAGATAACTACACAAACGTAATTTATATATGTTCCAACACATTTGAAGTCCTCCATAACGAATATTACATGATACACTATATGTGCTCAGTGTCACCTATGGGATCATGAAAATTTTATTGACATAAAAAAATCAAAATATATTAATGAAATTATATTCCTGCCAAGACACAATCATCTCACCAATTACAATATATTACTAACTTCTAAATATGTATACTAACTTTCATTCGTGGCATATGGATAGAAGGTAGCATAGTAAATCAAATCGAGTTTTAAACACGCAAATTGATATAAATTTTAATGTTATAGAAAAGTATCTATATTTTATTTAAACAAGGAAAGTAAACGGATCCCATTATATACGAACATTTTATGATCATAATCATAAATGGCCGAATTCGACGCATAAATATATACATTTTTGATATAATTATATATATATATATATATATATATATATATATATATATATATATATATATATATAATTATATTATGCTAAATATGATAATAATTTTAATATTTCAATTTAAATTATTATCATATTTAGCATAAATATTAATTTCACAAGTTTGTTTTGATATTGATTATAGTTATACCAGTTAAGATATTAAAGTTTCGGGTATAAATAGCAGTTATCAACGGTAAAATTCTAGACGCAAGTTGCGAGTCGTTGCCGCTATACAAGTGAAACTATCATCGATTACTGACCTGCAGAAGTAGCTGTGCATATCCAGACCTCAGTTACACATAGATTGCATAAGGTACACATTTCACCTCAGCCAAAACTAATATCCTGTTTAAGACACTGAAAGGAAATTAGTGATCTGTAATTTCAATAAGCAATTTATATAATTACACCAATCTATTGTATTGCCTTAACCACTAACGACTGGAGACTCAGTTGATTGAATAACAGACATTTACCAAATAGAACACTACCATACAAGTTCTTCAAAAATACGACACTGAAGAAAGTGTCAAAATCGGCAATTAATCATTTGCTAAACAGCGCCACCGCTAACGGCACCGCAGATGAACAGCGCCACCTACTGACAACATCTTAGAGTTTTAAGGCCAACGAACTTATTTTGATAACGGTGTAATTAGTAATATTAAGTCATCGGTAGATGGCACAATATAATTGAGATAAATTTAACGTTCACTCAATTAGTATACCATATTAAGCATACATTATAATTAATTTCGTTGAATCAACCATGAACTGCTCTAATTGCTCCAAATACTGCCAGGACGTTGAGGGGTTAAAATGTGCTAAATGTACATTAAAATTTCATTACACTTGCATCGGAATGGGAGAGAAAGATTTAAAAAAAATGCTCCCGATGAACAAAGGTAAGTGGGAATGTCCAACATGTAAAATTCGGCAGAACACGAAAATAGTAGCTTCGCCGTCATCATCTGTCGGCTCGGAAATATTTCCAATTGACTTTGAACGTTATATAACACATATTGATACAAAAATTGATAAATTTGCGACTACCTTCACAGAAAAAATTAAAAATGATTTAAAGGAGTTAGTGATTGGCTCAATTAAAACCGAACTAAATGCAATTAAAGAAAAAATCAAGTCACTGGAAGGATTCGAAAGGCCTTTGGAATTCCATACTGCCGAAAAAGATCGCCTAAAGGCAATAATAGCGGACAATAACAAAACCATAGACAGTTTAAAGGCCTCCAGTGACTTGATGCGAAAAGAATTCGACTTATTAAAAACGAAAGTTGAAGAAATTGAACAAACAGCTCGTCAATGTAACATCGAAATACAAAACGTTCCTAAGAATAAAAGTGAGAATATTCAAAATATACTGGCTAATTTAGCAGTAACCTTAAACGTACCCATACCTCTGGAGCAAGTGCATATCGCGTTGCTACCGGAAGTTTGGACCGCCCGCGTAACATCGTGATACAACTGGCTACGCGGCGCCTGTGTGACGACATTCTAGTGGCGGCACGCGTGCGTCGCTCTCTCACAACACGCTCTCTTCAGCTCTCACTGCCCGAACAAAAAAATTATATAAATGAACATCTTACGTTACACAAAAAAATACTTCACGCAAAAGTACGTGCCGCGAAAAAACAGAAAAGCTACGAGTATGTTTGGGTACGAACTGGCAAAATTTATGTGAGGAAAAGTGCCGGGGATAAGTCTTCCGTAATCAAGTGCGAAAACGATATCCAGAAAATGTGACTATTCTTTAACAGCATATTTACTCTCAGAATTACCTGTGTGTTATGTGTAATATGTGTAGAATTTGAGCTCTAGTGTTGATATTAATCACTTTCCTATGTTATTCACGATTGGAAATAATTTGAATTATTATTATACAGTCAAACAAAGTCGAAAATTTAAATATTGTTATAGTATCCAACTCTTGTATAGTTTCTTTGTCGATCTGTTAGTGTTATGTTTGTATTGTAATTGTCTGCTGGATAGGTTTCAGCTATCTTGTATTTCATTGTATTTTATTTTATTTATTCTAAGTTAAACTAACCATTCATTTGTAAAATATGAACGAACTAGCAAAATTATCAGTTTATTATCAAAATTGTGGCGGAATTAAAACCAAGACTAATGAACTGCGCATGAATATTCAAACAAATGACTACGACGTAATCGTACTTGTCGAAACTTGGCTCCAACAAAACATATTTGACGCCGAGTTCATAGACGACCGATACACGGTGTTTCGACGTGATCGAAATCTATCCAGTAGCATTAAATCGTATGGAGGTGGAATTGTTGTTGCGGTTATGACAAAGCTTATTGCAAAGCGTTGCCGTCAATGGGAAAACGAGGATTTGAAGGAAATATTTATTTCTTTGCGTAAGAAGAATTTCTCCCTTATATTATGTGCTGTTTATATTCCACCGAAATTTTTGCAAAATATCTATAAAAAACATTTCTGCAATTTACAAAATTTATATACTGATAATTTTAGTAACCACATATTAATTGTTGGTGATTACAAAATTCCAACCCTAAATTATCAGTTTATGGAAAATTGTCCCTATAGCATCATAAATGATAGCTCTGACCCCTTAGTTGCCCTTGTTACTGGCGTCACCTCGTTCATGAAATTGCAACAGCTTAATTACCTTAAAAATTTTAATAACAGGACTCTCGATCTCGCACTTTGTAATTGTAAATGTAAACTCTCTTCTGCGGAACCATTACTTCGTGAGGACTGCCATCATCCTACTTTCCTCCTCACAATCGATTGCTGTCCAGAGATCGCGATGAAAAAGGCTGACAACTCAAAATACAATTTCCGCAAGTGCGACTATACTGAAATCAATAAAGCGCTAGAATCTATAAACTGGGAAAAGGAGTTCCACCAGCTTTCAGCTACCTGCGCTGTGGATAGATTTTATATTATTATTTTTGATATTATCAATAAATTAGTTACAAAAATCCAGGAAACATCCAACTTGGTACACTCCTAAATTGATACAGGTAAGTAAACGTAAAGAAAAATTCTGGGTAAAATGGAAATTATACGGTCACTTCTCCGATTACTTAAATTTCTCTAAATTAAGAAGGCAATTCAAAAAAATATCTCGGTCTTGTTTTCGTGACTACGTCCACAATACTGAGAAACTTATTAATAACAACGTAAAAGGTTTCTGGTCATACGTGTCATCACTAAAGAAGTCAGAAGTATACCCATCGTCGATGAATTTCGAAGGTTATTAATCGAATGACATTCAAATGATATGCCAAATGTTTTCTAAGTTCTTCAAATCTATCTTTGAACGGAATCCACCTCTAGATCCAAATAATATTTGTGAATCCTTCGAACAAAACCTACCTCCTCATCACAATTTAGCACTTCAGATGGATATTAATATCGCCTCCATCCGCTTTCAAAGAGATGAAATAACTAATGCCCTCAAGAAAATCAATCCCAATAAGGGAGCAGGTCCAGACAATATTGAACCTATATTTCTTAAAAACACATACGATACGATTTCTGCTCCACTCACTATAATATTTAACATGTGTATCGCGCAGGGTATGTTTCCCGGGTGCTGGAAAGATGTACATATAATACCAGTATATAAATCTGGGAGTAAACAATCTGTCGAAAATTATCGGCCTATATCCATTTTGTCAGCAGTGTCTAAGGTGTTTGAAAAAGTGGTTCACAATAGGATTTATCCGACATTGTATCGGCATATTATTGAGGAGCAGCATGGATTCGTAAAGAACCGGTCAACATTAACCAACCTGTTATTGTACACGCAATATCTCTTTAAATCTATGGATTGTAGGACACAGGTTGATTCCATCTACACAGATTTTAAAAAAGCTTTCGACAAGGTTGATCATCTCATCTTGCTGAAAAAACTCTCTTTTAACGGTATAAAGGGCAATTTACTTCGTTGGTTCGTCTCCTATCTCAGCAGCAGGCAACAAGCAGTAAAAATTGACTGTTTTATATCACCTCGTGTTCCCGTGACTTCAGGGGTATCTCAAGGTTCCATATTGGGTCCCTTTTTGTTTATCATCTTTATAAATGACATCAGCAATTGTTTCAAACACAGCAAGTTCCTGTTATATGCTGACGACCTAAAGATTTTCTCCAAAATAAGAGATTCTTCTGATCATTCGAAGTTACAAGAAGATCTTAAAAGACTAGATGCGTATTGCAGAATAAACAAGATACAATTAAGTCACAGTAAGTGTAAATCGATCATCTTTTCTAAAAATAAGGCAATCTATTTTCATGCCTATGACATAGGTGGTCATTCTTTGGAATCTGTTAATTGCATACGTGACCTTGGTGTAATGTTTGATCAAAAGCTACATTTTGATGTTCACGTAAAGCAGATCACATCGCGAGCTTATGCTTTGCTAGGCTTTGTCTTACGAACTACCAAACCCTTTAAGCAAATGAGAACGTATCGCATCCTATACACAAGTCTTGTGCGATCTCAACTTGAATATGCTGTTACCGTCTGGAATCCTTACTATCTTACATATTCTGATATGATCGAAAGAGTGCAAAAACGATTTATACGTACATTACAATATTGCTTCAATACACCCAAATAGACTATTATAATGCATTGCATACATTCAAATACCGTACTCTCCACGAAAGGCGTATCGAACTCGGAGCAATTGTACATTATAATATTTGCCATAGTCGTTATGATTGCGCCGATATAGTGAATCAGTTGCAGTTTCGTGTGCCAGGGAGAGCGACCCGTAGCATCGCACTGTTCCATCTGCCTACCGCTTGCACTAATGCTGGTGCTCGTATACCACTAAGCAGGCTTTGTGATGATTGCGACGGAAAATTTCATTCTCTAGATATATATGCCAGCTCAATACTTCAATACAAACAGTCAGTTAAACGGATACTATACAACCATTAGTCCTTTGAAAGCATTGACACTACATTTTCATTTATTCAAATCGACCTGATATTCTGTTTTTTTTTCTTTTTATTTAATCGATATTATTATAAGTGGGATTGTGATTACTATTAATTCTATTATTGATAACTGTTACAGTGAACTTTAAATGAAAGGCTGATTTTAATAATTTCAATAGTTATTGCTTGATTGTTAACAACATTACTTTATTAAAATTTAATTTGATATTTTATCAAATTTCTGAATATTTAATGTATCATGGAAATATCTAGAAAAGACTGTAAACTAAGGGTACATATGACATTTTTTACACAATAATATCATTTGCAAAGACAAAATTAAACTATTAAATACGTACTTACTTTTTGAATATTAATTTATATTTAGTAACCAATATTATATTTGGTACATGATAATGTAAATTGAGTATTAAGTGATTTATCTGATATTTATTATTTATTTGTGTCATGCACATAAGTAATCGTAAATTCATAACAATTATTGTAGTAGATGCGCAATAAAATTACACCTTTTGCGGATGCTTCAAAGTTGATCAAATGAAACGTTTATTTAAAATAAACTTAAAGAAAACTGAAAGTTTTTCACCAAGATTTATATTTTACCAAATATTTCCGGCATTCACGCTGTTCGGTACCCAACCAGCACTCGACTAAGCGTTCATATTTATACAGGTTCAACAAAGTTCATATTTATACAGGTTCAGGCAAACAACGCAGAGTCAAAAAACGTAACACCTGCCACTAAAATATAACGAACGATGGGACGGTTCGCTTATTGTCTTTTTTTCATTTCCTCATTTCACATTTGAGCTCTGCAAAATAGATAACACTCCATCGCTGCTGTCATCATCCCATGAAAAGTGCTTGGGGGAATTATGAGGCGGTGTAACGGCGTAAGGCAGATTCGCACTCGACCTTAAAGCGTGGGCTCTCTGTGACTCGTAAAAACCGCGTGATAAAGTTTAATTTGTTTTGTAACGTCACGATAAGAAAATTGTATTTACATCAAGTTCTATTTTGAGGTGCTTTGCACATAGCTATATTTTAGAAAAAAAAGTATAAGAAAATTTGTTTAGTTGCTTGTGCTTGGTTTTATGATTTATATTTATAAAAATATTTTAAGAATTGTAGATATTTGTAGCCGTGTTTATTTCGTTGTTACTTTTTGGAAATTTGATCTATTTCTGAGAAGTTGGTACCTTTATAAACGTATTTGGAAAAATATGTATTAACAATTTTAATAAATATTTTTTTTTAAATAAAAAAACAAATACACATTTGGATACTTCTGACTAAGGGGCATGCCATATTTTAAACAAGCGTGTATAGAAACAGAGGAACAAACATTCAATATAATTTTGTACTTAATTTCAGTTTGTGTCTACGAGTAAGACGAAATCATGTAAAATTTCGTCAAAAATATGTTTGGAAATGATATGGAAATGTCATATATTATAGTTTCGATTTCATTATTGTTGGATAGGCATAGTCTTTCTTTATTTCTATGGTTCGTCTAATTGTTTGAATGATGCGGCGAACCACGTAAATACAGTTTCTGACGTATCAAAGAAGAATATAAATTTTTGATACGAATAAAAAATCTGTCATTTTCGTTATTTTTCTAAAATTTTTATACATTTATTGACTATTAAATTACTGGGTAGTTTCAATTTCTAGATGAATTTCGTTAAAATTTTTGATATTGAGATACCAAAGCTTTAGTTTTACTTTTTAATACAAACTTTTCAAAATTCAAATATGACAAACACATTATACTAACAAGACACTGTAAATATAATAAATTAGTAAAAAAATCAATCTCATGCTATTTCCATACCAAAGTACGGAAATAGCATGAGATTGATTAAAGTGTAGTTATAAATTGTTCTAGCTTTCTTTTTTCTTAGTTCTAGCTGAAGGAACTTCAAAAAATTATATGTTTGGTTCGATTAGGAATATAACTAAATATAATCTCAATTCAATTACTTTTTGTTCAGAAATTGACACGAATTTACAGATATGAAAAAAGTTTCCAATCTATTTGTTGGATAGTAAAAGCCGACATTCAAATCCTCTACGGTAAAATATTTGAAACTTCAAATATTTACTTAATTGTTTTAAAGTTTTACAGATACTTAATAAGTTATTATTGTAAGTTTTAAAGCGGATCATCTGGCAGTATTTTCAATCATTAATAGCAATAAAAAGGACTCCACATATTTTATTTATATATTTCTTATAAGCTCCATTTTCAGCTCAACAAACACAAAGTATATTTTTGCTTAATAGCTAAAAATAACCTAAATCCCTGAATAACCATAAAAATCCCTGAATACATTTTTTAAACATATTTTAATATTTTTTTTCAAAGGTTGATTGTGGAATTCGTATCCAATAATCTCTAAAATTTAAACGCCAAAAAAAATGCCCGCGTCCCCTAAAATGATATACATAACATACCAATGAATCTTCTGATTGTATATAGATCATTGGTGAAAACCAGAATTTATTATCTCAAGAGGTTTAAGAATTACAGCACAATAAAAATTTGAACGTAAAATTTGAAACCTTTTGAACGTCGCAAATAAGTTATATCCTACCCATAAGTAATGTGAATATTGGTTGATGCTGTATTATCACTCTCTTCTTTTATACGAGATTACATTCGTGGTCAAAGTAAATTATTAGTTTAGTCAGCTACGAAAACTCTTTGTTTCCAGTTGTGTTGCGTCACCGCACTCCGTTGTCGAAGTGCATGCCAGGCTAAATAAAATGTTTGAGATCCAGTGGATAGGTCGATTTGGACCTATACGTTGGTCTCCACTTTCGCCACTCATTACCTCATTGGACTTCTTCGTGTGGGGATTTATTCAAGACTTAGTGTTTGAGAAAGATTGTCACAGTGAAATAGAGATCAAGCGTTCAAGTATTATCGCTGCTTTTGACAAACTTAAAAGTACTATTGGCCGAAACATTTCTTTATTTAATGGAGTCCACCAACAAACAGAAAAAGTGTGCATAAATGTGTTGAAAACGGGGGCGATATGTTGAAAATGTTAGGCCATTTGATTTATTTTTAATTTTCATTAACTTGTGGTTTTAGAACTTATTTTTACTTCAATCAGTTGAAAAATCAGTGCAATCATAATTTGATCTGACATTCTTCGACGCCTGTGGCAATTATAGGTGACTGCTTATTGATTTTATTTTTATGTAACTACAAATTATGTACATACCTATAAATAGCCAGCACTCATACACAAATTACTACCGTAAATAGATTGATACTATTATATATAAAAATAGTACTATTAAATATAACTTGATTTATGCTGCGGTATTTAAAATCACCAATTATACATACATAATATTTAATTAGGCATTCGCCTCGCCTCTCCTTCCTTTGATCTTGTTCAAAAAACCGCCATCAAGGCGAACGTCGCGAGTAACGAGGGGAGTCACGTGGCGAGTGGCGAGCGCTCCACAACGCGAAGCGGCTCGAGCGTTAAAAGAGCCTAATCTTTTAAAGAGCCTAACGTTTACAATAGGTTTTTTATTATTTATTAAAAATCTAACATATCAATATTTTTTTTAAATATATGCCGTTTTGCAACCTCCTATTGGAGCACAACTCAAAGTTTTTTTTCATACATATATATTTATACAGAATATAACAAAATAAATTAAAAAGTTAATGCGACCATCTCGTAATACAAAAAGAAACAACTCACAAACGGAAATATATTTTATTCCCACTATCACATTCGAGGACACCCCAAGACATACTCATTAGCAGATTTATGCTACGGAAATAAGTTTCAAACCGGAAATAGCAAAGAAGCCCACCCCAAGGCAAAGCAACAAACGCTTTTAGCGTCAAGTTTAAATGTCATTTCGAGAACAATTACTGCAGTCGTTATTTTACCGCGATACGGAAACCTTTAAATTTTATGATAAATTTCAATTCGAGGTATTATTTATATGAAAATATTTGATGTATGATTCTGGATCGACATCTATTTTTTGGCAATTATAGAAATATTCTCAGAACTTAGCAAATTGGGAAAAATGTGAGATAGGAAAATATAACAATAGTGTTTTTGAGAAAAAATATATAAGTTGTTAAAATTTATTGTCAATCGTTTGCCGTATTAAGTTGTTGGAAATAAAACTGCGCTGCAATAATTGAATTAAAAATAGTTTATTAAAAAAAGTATTAATTTATATGTACGGTATAGGAGAAATTGAATACAGACAGTACATAAGTCTGCTAAATGAACCCAATTTTGTGTAGAAAAATAATGAAATAAATATTAAATTGCCATATAAATAACAAATCTTGCCAAACTGTTTATATTCAATTTATGCATTAAGTTCCTACAGCTACTTATAGTTCTAAAACGAAATTAATGTTAATAAATATTAAAAGACTGACTAAAAAAGGATAACGGGTGGGCGAGTTCCTGACGCAATTTCTCTCAAATCAATATTACTCCCGATTATAATATATAATCGTTTTAATTATTTTTAAAGATATGTTTTAATATATTCTATTATAATTTTGGTCTAAATAAAGTAAACAGCTCAATGTTTATATACGAAAACTATTAAATTAATATGCAAGGTTCCCTTCGAGATAAAATCTCGTCTTAAGACTGAAAAACTCCTGAATCTAAAATTATTAAATGTAAATTCGAAATTCAAAATTATGACAATAGAAAACTATATCTTCTTTATTCAGTGTGAGTATTAAACATATGAACAAAATTTGATTTTTTCTTGGAAATAAATATAATATTAGGCGACGCCTACATGATGAAATTCAATAACTGGAAACTTCATTAAAAACCTTCACAGCTTGAGTGAGGAATTTTAAGCGACTGATATAATTAATTAACCAAATATGAAATAATAACTTAATAAATAAGCAAATAGTTAAATGAAATATTTTGTTTAATTTTTGACGTAAGCGAACAATGTTGATGGTGCAATAAGAATTTATCGTGGCCAAATTAAATGTCATGTTAAATTTAAATACTCATTAAATCTAGACGTAAAACTCTCAACACTTTTCTTATAAAGTTCTGTGAGACCCTAGCTACTTTTAACTCAAAAGTAAAAAGAAAATTGGTATTTTTTACGATAATGCTTTTGATAGCATTTCATTCTTTATGGTTTAACACAAAAAAGAAAATGTTAAAGTATTTGCTAAATTTTATCTGTTTTTGTTTATTGTTTTCTTTTTCTCAGCCTCTTTAGAGCATGGAATTTTAGCAACAATTTTAGCCATTCACTGTCTGTAAATGTTATGAGATGGCATTTTTTAAATTCTATAGAAGTTAAATCCTGTCTATGGGTCCTTTTTTATTGGGCGTTTTCAGTAATAGCACATTTTTGCAATTTAATGTTACTGGGATCGAAATAAATTATATGGACGCCTTTAAACTTTGAGTTTAAATTCCTCATCCTTTATGAAGTGGAGGTGGGGGGGGGGTACTGCCTACTTTGGTCGTGAGATTTGAGAATCTGCTAATAATATTGTGGGTGCCAAGCAGAAACACTAACACTAAACTTCAGGTTCGAACCTCAACCCTTATTTTGCAGAGGTACTGCTAGCTTAAATTGTGAGACTTGCTAATTTTCACAAACAATATAATTTTATCCTTTATCTTTATGTTTTTCACATAAAATGCAATTTCAATCTGTGTTGTTTTTAAATTAGGTTTGTTGGTCTCAAACAGAGGCTCTGTCATTGGATTCTGGATTCTAATTCGTCAACTTGATGCTGCAGTAGTACGGCTTATTTTGTGTATGTTAACTGTTATATCTCGAATTAGTTAACTAACATGACTGATTTTTGTTTCTTAATTTTTCTAGAAGATTAGATTATATTTATTAAATTATTTTCTTCTGCGTTGAAGCATATATCATTAAACAAAGTTAGAGAATATTATATATTAATTCCAGTTATAAATTTTCTTTCTTAACAATTAGTTAAATATTCTGACTGTATTATCATTGCTGCTTAACATGGATGAGTTCAGAGAGCCGTCGAATAAGTTGCTCCAATTCCAAGTAACGTAATTTGGTGTAAATTACTAATGGTTCAAATTATGAGATATGTATATGATTGCCGCCATGCATTTTATTCGTACAATATATAGTTATTCCAGTTAGTTTCACAATTGGATGGATGCGTTCTTGTACCAGACTTATTTCCCAACCTTTTTAATTTTTACGTAATCGGATTTTTCAGTTATTTAATTAACCTTTTCTTTTTGTCTTTTTAATTATATATTGATGATCAAAAAACGATTTGTCTTTCTCACTACTGTAGCATATTAGCTACATTATTCTGAAAGAAGGGTATATTAACACACAAGAGATATAATGTCAAAAATTCGTTCTATCTGTCACTTTTATTTGTCAGTTCTTTGTGTAATTTTATCTATATAATAAATCACCATTTCGATGGCTTGCCAGCCCGGGATGAATTCTTGTCTTCCCGAGGAGTTTCCTTTATAGTAATTTATTTTTAACTGAATTCATTATTAGCATTTTAATTTTTATTCATTCAAATTAAGTGCCCAGCCCACTTTATTAGTAATGTTTAATGTTTTTATATCGTTTATATAAGTCAACATTTAAACTTCTCCTCCATATTCCGTTTTTGTAGATATGAACAATTATGCTTCTTTGATTTCGATTTTTCTTATAAAAACTACAAATGCTTCCTCATATATTAAGATTTTGTAAAAGTTTATCTTCAAATAAGTTCTAATTTCACAAAAATATCCATAAGATGCGGAAATTCTTTGTTGTATTTCTGATATCGGGTTATTACTTGAATTAACATCAGAACAAGAAGAAGGGAAGCTATTAAATTTTTCAGACTTACGTAAGTCAATTCCAAGAAATTTATCAAAAAAGACAAATTTATCGAAGGACCAATATTTTAGTTTTATTTTGATTTATATATACAAACATTTTTTGACACAGTATCTAAATCCAAAAAAATCACTCTCGGCAGCCAGTGTCGAAAAAAAAGAGCGCGTTCGACGCGGGTATATTAAAAACAAGCGAGGCGACAAAGCGCAGATACCGCACCGGTTGACTGTTATGTTCTGTCTTCTTCATTGTATGTCTATCTCTATACTTATGTTCTCTCTTGTTATGTATATTTATTTTTGATCACGCTATTTTTTTGTAAAAAGCATGTCTCGGCAGAATATAGTCATAATTTCATTGGTTTTTCTAATAGTGTTTATTAATATTTCATTACAAATTTCCTAAATGGAACTCCTAAAGAAATCACTTCGATATCTGTCCATCCACTTGTCACATTTTCTTGAAAATTATTCGTCATAAAAATATAAAATTTAACACAGAGTTAGAGTATGGTAGACATAAAGTATAAATAGGAATGAATTTTGGTTCTAGGGATTAATTTCAAGTGCTAGACTAGGAACTTTAAAAATATTATTCAAGGTCTTGTGAGGAGACATTTTACGGGAAAAATGCTTAAATATTGCTGTTGCCTACTCTTTCACCAAAAAGATCACTCAGGAAGATAGGAAAAAAATTATAAATATTGAACGAAAATGATTACAATTCGAAATTCATTTCAAACGAAATGTAAAAAATATAAAACCCAAAATATGAATTTTGAGTTTTGCTGAACTCAAAACATATTATCATTTTGAGTTCAGCGATTTTTGGCGCTCTTTCTGTCCTTTCATCTATTTGTTAGAGTATCACATAGATACCACTGGATTGATTTTAATGAGACTTTGTTGTAAAAATTGTAATGTTCAGTTATTATTCCATTAGTATATCAAATATATAAATAATACGTGCATTTGTCTCTCTGCTAGACTATTTGTTACGATTTCATGCATAAATTAATAACTAATTTTAATGAAACTAAGTTGAGAGCCTAAATTAATAACTAATTTTGCAGAACAATATTTAGAATACTTAAGAAATATATAAAATATGTGACAGTCATAAAGTTGATATGAAAATACGTTAAGCTGACGGATTTCCCTCGGTATGAATATTAATGACGCATTTAAAATACTTTTCTGTCAAATCTTCCCTAAAGAACGTAAAATTAATTTCGAACTTGAAATTTTATTAGATCTCAGGCGTAACCTTAAAACAAATGAATAGAAACTAAACGATTAGAGCATCGATTTAAAGTTCGAGCAAAAACTACTTTTATTCTGGTCAATTTCATTTCTGAGCTTCAAACGTCATTCAAGTTAATATAAAATTATTTTTATTTCGATTCGGGATAATTTTGATGTGAAAATAATATTATTACGGAGAAACCCCTGCAAAAATTAAAAATATACATGAGCGCGCAATAAATACAAGCTTTTGTTTTCAATCCAACTCAATTGCATTGTTTTTATTTTTGAATTATTGAATTTAATTTAAACACAAATGACAAAAATAAATGGTATATTATCGTTATGTGCTGATTTGGAAATTATATTCTGACTCTAATTCAACTTATTTAAAATAATTTCATTAGTACTAATCGTTTAAACACAAATAACTAGTTGTAACTGTTAACACTTTTTGAAAATAATATAATGGAGCAATTTAAAGAATATGTCAAATCGAGAGAAATTACAGCTAGAAAAAAACTTCTTATGGAACCAACACAAGAATATAATAAACATGATGCATAATTCAAAAAGTAGTTTTACTTCCGATTTTTTTTTACAATATCTTACATGAAAATACAGCTGTGTAAATAAAGTTTAAATAACACCTAATTTTTAACAAAATCTCAGTTTCTAATAAACTACATACAATTCAATTACAAAACATAACAATTATAAAACCCCCTTAAACTAATTTTTTTTTTATTTCTATCAGTATTTTCCATATCTCAAAGGAAAAAGCGAAAAGTCTATGAGATAACATATGTGTCCAAATGTCTCAGCCGTTTTTCTCTGAAATCGTTTGACCTTCGTTTCTGAACCGAATCGTTTTTATTAATGCCGTATATTTCAAATGTTAACAATCGAAACTACACTTATAGAAATTTTAGAAAGAGCAAAGGAAGTAATCGATTTTCTTCGAGTCGTATATGTGATGTAGCGTAACAATTAAAAGAGGAAGTTAAAGATATAAAACAGTTTTTTTTACAATTTTATGTGAGATAGTAAAAAAATATGCTTTTAGCGAAAATTTAAAAAAATCTTAAATTTTATTTTGAAACCATCATTTTTTAATTACTTTTTAAAGTTTCTTACTTCAAAATGAAAAGACTGAAACCTTATAAATTTTTTTAGATAGCCGTTCATCTGTCCATGATACTCGTTTTTTACCGAACTCATTCAACATAAAAAAATGAAATTTGACATAATTGTAAAATATGTTAAACCTCATGTATATCAAAATATATGGAGTTAAATTCCTAACTTTAAAAATAAATATTTGGAATTACCTTTCGTGAAGATTGTAAACCACTGAATATGTAAAGAATCTGTGACAACAGTTACAAAAAAGTTCATTAATTTCTCATAATATTAATTCTTCATTTCTCTAATACTGTCAAATCAATGAAATTAGGAATTCATTCGAAAGAAATGAATTGTTCTCGTGGTTACAGTATCCACAGATTTTCATTTCGTCGTCGGTTGTTTATTAACATCTAAAAACTAGATTTACATTTTTCCAATGAAATTTTTTGCAGTTTTTTCTTCTTTTTACATCCTGCTTAACAAATATTCGCCTTAATATCATGTTAAAATTTGTCTAAGATATCTATACTTTTTTTTTATTTATCATATGAAATGGTTTAATGTAATTAAATTAATTGCATAAATTGATTAATAGGTCGTCAAAAACTAAGTTTGCAACTGTTTCAATACTTAACATAAATGAATGATATATTTAATTAAAATTAAATTATTATACATACGAGTATTAACAAAGATTTTAATCAACTTTCGTACTCGTAATATTACAAAAGTGTATAATTTCAGTATATCATAAATGCATTTATTTCTGTATTCTGAATTTTCCCTTTAATAAAAGAATTGTATGATGAAAAATTACCAAGATATACGAGTAATATGAAAACAAAGTCCTACACGTGAGTCCTATTAACTTACATCTGAATTATTTCAATCCTTCAACGAATCTACTTTGGATTTAGTTAAATAATATTGTATAGGTAAATGGAATAGAAAATGCTCGTTATGTTCCTATATTATGTCAGGAACTTTTAATCCTGGTACTAATACCGTAATTTAGTTATTAGATAACTTACAATTCGCGATATTTAATTCTGAATCATATTTAATTCAATCAGATCTGATTAAAATAAGTATCCACTAACCTAATACCAACCCCCCAGCATTAAATATCATGTAAATATAATTTCAAGTTAACAAGTGATATTAAAAAAGAATTAATCGATTTTTTTAAACCCACACATGATATTTTATTATAAGCAAACGACGTAAAAATAACAGAAGAGAATAAATTTAATTTTATTCTTGTGTGAATTTTTTTAAAAAAATAGAAGGAAACTTTTTTATTTGAAGTATAAGATTAATCTGGTGTTCCAGCATAAAATTGTATGCAAAAAGCAAAACTATTTACTAAAGGAATACAGGCGAAGGTTACGTTTAAAAACTTATTTAAAATTCGAAAACAAACCGGAGAATCTGAATAAAAGTATATTATAATCCTGTTTACAATTTAAAAAAAGTTTAGATTATAACGAATTCAACACATATTTATTTTCAATGTATATTATTTATTTGTTTGGTTGATTATACAAAACAAAGTAATCAGGTGAAAAATTACACTTAGAGTAAATTAAGTCGAGGATACTCAAGTTAATCTTTCAATAATATCATACGCTGTTAATATTATTCTGCGGAAACACTCTCTCATTTCCTTTTATAACTAAATCCTATTTATGAAAAATAATGTCGCAATATACTACATATAGTTCGAACCTCATAAACTAAATATCGATAATAGTATAATCAAATATGAATTTGAACTTTAAAAACAGCGACTTATATTTGTGCAGAAGTTCTCTGTTAACAAAGGATATAAAGGTGGGTAATTGATTTTCATTTCAGGATTACGAAACCGTTTTGTTGAACGGATTTAACCGTTAAATTATTAATAAAACTTTAATGTCAATTAGGTTCAATTACCTTTATTTTATTTTCAATATTCATTGTGCATATTATCACAATAAACTTATTTTTAGATTTCCTTACCCGAATGAACTCTCCATACAAAACCCTATTGTTCTGCAAATATTCCCTGTACATCCGCCCGTCCCCAGTCTGTTTCCCAGAGGCTTTTAACTTCGAAACGAAAAAGATAGGAACCTGCAATTCAAACATACTATGGGATTCCATGGCTATAAACTAAAAATTATGTTTAAAACACTTAAGTGTTGTGTTTTCATTTTATTCCAACCAATTTCTTTTTCAAAATAATCGGTGATAGTTTAATTTTCTTATCAGTGTATTTACATGATGAAACATAATATTAATATTTACGAATATTTTAATGAATATGTATCCTTAAATATTTCTATATAACTGTGTATTGAACTATTGTAGTTCAAATTCAACTCCTGTTTAAAAAGTAATTTAATGTATTTAGTGGTATTGTATGTGTCAGACATATTCGATGCGTCTTTCGTAATTAGTCCAATATAAGATGTCGTTATGAGGGTTTAGCGTAGCTACCGACTGAGGGCTACATACAGTAAAATAAAATATATTTTCCTGGATATGAATTTGATAGCAATATTTTGCTTACAATACCGGACCATAATACATATATGTAAATACTAGAAATTTTTTAATTTTTTTCATCAGTAATTTCAGAGATTATGTACAATAAAAGTGTTCTATTAGGTTTCTAAAATTACTTCAAAGATACTATATTTGAATATCACAATCCCATTGCCTTCATTTTACATCTCGATCACTAGGATGAGAAAAAATTTATATTATGTTGTAAAGTTAACTATTCTCTAATTGTTCTTTTCTGTTTTCAATGCTTTGATTAACTTTAATTTATGCTCTCTAAGTTATGCAGCTTCAACATGACAGACTTATGACAGCCTCGTATGTATACAACATTTTTATTCTTCGGATATTTTTTTTCATAATAAGGGTTTCAAGTGTCTAAATAGACAGTCAATTCGTTTCTATACGTAAATACTGAATCAACTCGAAAAAAAACATTTTTAAGATTTGGGATTTTCGAACAAGGAAAAGCTAAGCCCAATCAAATAAATTATATTTTACTAGTCTATTACATTAATATTACGTGAATAATCTAAGCATTTTAACATTATCTTAAACCTAAATCTTAAATAAACAAGGTTTTATAAATTTTGTGCAATGAACGGCTTAATAAAAACCTATTAAGCTTAGACACAAATACGAATGCGTTTAGAAAGCTGCAATAATTAAAAAAAATCATTTTAATAATAAAAACCCCAACAAACCTTGATCAATCATTAATTTCCCTGCCGGGCTAAAACGACGACGAAATTGATTAGCGACAGTTAATACGTAGAAACTTTCAAGTCACTTCCAAGAAAAAAAATCAACTTTGGCTTTTGAAACTTCTATCGCATTAAAAATTGTATTGAGTGTTATTTTTAGAATTATAACCACGAAGTATTGAGCAACGTAGCCGCATCTACATTTACTTCAATTACGATAACTGATGCATCATATGGCCGCTTTACAGGTGCTTTGGGGGAAAGAACGGTGAAATATATAAAGTACGGGAAGGAGAAGAATGGATAGTTCAAATCGATTTCGTTAAACTGAATAAGATAACACAGGTAAACCGTTTAATAATGTTATGCGTAAATTCCATGAAAAAATTAAACCTTTAAAAATAAATCAGTCCTTAAATAGGAGTGACACAAAAAACATAATCAAACGTATTGTGTAAAACGAGAAACCCGATTGCAGAACAATTGTTATCATTAAAGAAAATATTAAAAATGTCCGTTAACTAATTACAGAAAAACGGCATTAAATGAGAAAAAAATGAAGAAGCCTTTTAATACTTCCCTTCGTTATTAAAATAGCAGTTTTCAATTAAGCATATATTTAAAGCGTTATACTTAAATATCAGAAAGTTATTCAACAGATTTTTTGGAAGTCCAAGGAAAGACTAGTGAAAAATTATAAATCGTCAACGAATTCTATATATAAAACTATGATAAAAGGTGAAACGTAGATATGTTATGAAAAACGACTTAAAAATAAAACTGAGCTGAAAAGGAACTGATGCGAGTTAATTTTATTGAGTGATATTTTTTAAGGACTTGACTCAGAACAATGATTCGTCTGTCTTTTCAAAATCGTGTTTTGCAGCAGAATAATATTTTAGTTCCAAAGTCTACTCTTTTAGATTTTCTGGTAACGAGTCTATATCAATATGAAAAGGATCCGTCATTACTCTAAAAATATCATCATTGTACGCATTCGAGAAGTACTATTAGAACTCTGCGCCGAGGTGCTGCAAATGGTATGATATTATTGTTCTGATGTCAGTGCTGACAAAGGCCTCTTTCAATCGTGTTTCCTCTGATATTGCATAAAATTTTGGAAAATAGGAATAATTACATGGTTCTCTTAAAATTTACGATTCCAAAGTTTTAATTTCTCAACAAACGCCGTGATGGTATCACGATAGCAAATTATATTGGAATTTCCACACCTTAATTTCAAATGGAGGTGATTCATTAAGTCAAAAATATTTGACAGTAAACCAAAAATATTTGGACACCTGGCTTGCTGAATTCCTTCTACAATTCATCCTGTTTATCTATTTTTAAAAACAAAATTACTTCTTCTCGTAGAATATTTCCTTTCGAAAGCCATCGGACTACAGTATGGAATTAGAACGTTTTATGTTCCGTTCCCAAATCTTTACAAAAAGTCATAAACAGTCGAATATTTAACGTACTTTTTATAATATAATTAACAACTTTAATTCACAGCTTTAAAACATCATTAAAGCCGACTGCGACCAAAGCTTGGCGATGAATAAAACGGTGAATTGCAGTTACTCTGGAATTTTTTTCTTTGACGAACAGTACAAATCCAGACCGAGACCCAAACATTGATGAAGCACCATCGATGCAGACGTCTACCAATTTTTGCCATGAAAAGTCATGTGTGCAGAAAAAATCAGACACTGCTGCCATAACTTTTGTACTTGCCGTAAATTCCATAAAAAACAGAATCTCGTCTTATATTGCATTATCTTCAATGTATGTACCAAAAATTATTAATTGAGCACATTTTGCAACATCTGTACTTTCATCCAATTGTATTGCAAAATGACATGATTGTTTCACTGCGTCCACTACTTGATTTTTCATATCTTCGACCATATAGAATATTATTTGAGATAGATTTTGCTTACTCTCAGTTCCAACAACAACATCAGCCACTTTTAAAATGCACGGCTTTATGAGCGTCTTACCAATCGTATAGCTCTTCTTCTCTGTTACAATGATTAGCCACAACTCAAACGAAGATTCGATCACTTTTTCGGATGATTGAGCAATAGACCCGTGCTATCAAATTTCATTCGTTTCAAGCTATCGGATTTTGTAACAAAATACTCTTTTGTATTGAAATTTAAAGTACTATGGTTTGTTGGTAAATATCGTTCCAGACGAGAAGGATGCATGGTACCGTTGCTCAGTACTTCGTAACAAATAACACACTGCCGATGTTCACCATTACCTTTCTGAATAGACACAAAACCGTATTTATTATACCCATCATTATATTTGTGTGTTGTTTTTTCTGAACTCGTGATAAAATAATATGTTATTTGCGCGGTGTTCAGCTATCAATGTGGTGCGCGGCTATCTGGCGCACAAGTCTGCGCAAGTGGGGTGGGGTGAATGACCGACGTGCGAGCCGCGCGACAATAACGACGGTAGTCAAAGAGAGCCGCTTACTTACCTAGTACCTACCTTCAAAATAAATTTAATTTCGCAATGTATTAATAACTAATACATTGCAAAGTTAATAATTAGTTAGATTGTCATTATTTCAATCCAACATTTTTACTAAAGCCTCATTTTAAGAATGTAAGCACACGCCCCTCTTCGTATGCCATTACGCCTAGATTGGGGTGGCGCAACCCCCACTTTGAAAACCTGTGTGCTAGATAGTCCAATGCCCATACATCGCAACGCGCGGTTGTGGGCACCATAGTCAATAATTTGATTGCTCGCCATACACAAAAAATAACTTTTTGGCTATATTTACTTACCAAATGCTGTGCAAACATTTAGGTTACCCGTAAAAAACACAATTAGTACAGAAGTTTAAAATATTCATCTGTTTTGCCGTGTTTTCTGACTGAACTTTAAAGTGGCTCTAAAAAATTTATCGTTTGGAATAAAAAATTATTTTAGCACATTTTTATTTAAATAGTTTTTTTAACATACAAAATTATATAAGAAGACAATCCACACCAGACTTTCCTCAGATAAAGACTTACCACTCAAGACCTAATGCGATTGAAAAATTCAATGTCTGCTGCAAATTGTGGACCCGAAGTTATTATCGGCCCTTGCATTCTGTTAACCCTTGGGAGCTGATTTTACAAGATAATTTTACAAAATATGACGTAAACAGGCCGCCGATATCACGTAATACAACACTACTCACTTTTTTTTCTTGACTTTACTTGATGTTTTTTTTCTACTCCAATAAGCCAAGGGTAGAGCAAGAGCTAAAGGAACATACAAGACGCAAAATGATCGACGTAAAGTATTAAATATGCCAAAAACTTTTCTTGATTTAGACTTCCCGCATATAAGATACCAAATGCAGTGGTGGAGACAAATTATATAATGTTATTTTTAATATAAATTAGTATAATTGACTTCCGTCAGATAATAAAGGTGTAAGGAGTTTCTACTTAATTTGATTTTTATCAACTTTTAAAATAGAGATATTGAAAATTTTAAATTTGAGGAAAATAAATGGTTAGGAAAATATCCAACATGTCATATTCTCTCATGAAAACTTTGCATGTTGCATATAATACAGAAGCATTTTTCATTCTGTAAAAACCTATCTAATGAATTATCCATTATACATAAAGGAATTGTAACATTTAACGACATATAAACATATATACATATACATATATATATATATATATATACATATATATATATATATATATATATATATATATATATATATATGTTTATATATATATATATATATATTATATATATATATATATATATATATATATATATATACATATATATATATATATATTTATACATACTAGTGGTCGCCCAGTGGTCGAAATTCGACCATAATAAATTTAAATTATAAGCTATTTAATGTAATTTATTAAAATATAATGCTCAAACATTATTAAGGTTTTATGTAAATAATTTATATAAACATTGTCTAACACTATATACTACTATAACCACAGATTTCGCCAACGCTGTTATTTTCCTATTTAAAAAAAATAAATGATATGGAATTCAAAAAGGAGAAAAAAAAAGAATACCTATTTTAAAAAAAAATTATTGAAACAGGACAGGCTGTAAGATGATGCGAAATAAAAAAAATATGCGGTAAAAAATGCTCTCCAGTGAATAGCATTTTTTATCGCATATTGCGATTATATATTTAACGATTTAAAACTTCTCTGAAAACAATGTTTTTTGTAAAAACTCTTTCATCGTTTGCTAAACGTCCTTGACCTTTATATTCAGAAATATAAAACTTTAAACCATCGAATGAACGGACTCTACTTGAGTCAATAAAATTCCAACCTTTTGGAATGTTTGCCCCTGAGACTTATTTATTGTCATCGCAAATGCAGGTATTATAGGAAATTGTGTTCTTTGAAAGTTAAACGGTAAAATAGTTCCAGAGTACGTTAAATTTATACGTGGAATCAAAATTCTCTGACTGCGTACAGTCCCAGTTAAAACTTCGCAATCTATTGAATTTCGATGCATAAATTTGATGCGCATTCTTGTTCCATTGACTAATGCGTCCTTAGTATTTAAGTTTCTGATCAATAAAACTATGCAATTAAATTTCAATACTAACTTATGCGGTGATAAACCACTAATAGACAAAGAATTTAAAAACTCTACCGGATAGTTATTGATGTCATTGTCATTATCACAAATTATTTTATCATAGCTATGATATGTTCGCTGTTCACCAGGAATTTGATTAAGTATATAATATATATTAATCAAAGTACAATCGTCATTTGTAGGTGCTAAAATAACAGAGTTCAATATATTTTCTGAGAGTATGTTATTGGAAATATTTTCGTAAACCTCATCAATAATATTGTTTTTATCTTCTGTTAATTGATGAGGTATTTTAATAACATTTTTACCAAACTGAGGGAATTGTGGGGCTTCATCATTACCAATTTTTTTCAAGAATTCTACAAATTCTATTTCATTTGGTAAAGCTCTCATATTTCGAGTAAATGTAACTTTATGCAAATTAGGAAATTCATGCCAACTTGTAACACAATTTTCAATTAAAGTTCCACGTGATCCATGTGAGATTACTGGTAAGATTTGCCGAAAATCACCGCACAGAAGTATAGTTTTTCCTCCAAACACTGTTTATCGTTTTCATCACATAGATCACGCAATAATCTATCTATGATTTTCAACACTTGCAAAGGACACATAGAAACTTCATCAATAATTATCAATGATGATGAATTTATGAAACTACCGTAGCTACTATTTGCAGTAATATTTGATACAGAATTTTCTAAAATGGGTATAGGCAATTTAAACACATTGTGTAAAGTCCTACCTCCAAGTAATAAAGTTGAAGCTATGCCACTGAACGCAGTTGGAATACAACGAAGATTAAGCAAATTTAATTTGTGAATTAATGCTGTTTGAGTGAATGTTTTCCCACAACCAGCGTGACCGGTTAAACAAAAAACATTGGATCCAGTATCATGATACAAAATGTCACGAATAACTTGATCAATGAGATTACGCTGTTCAATATTTGCACTTTCATAATACTCACAAAACAGCATCTCTTGTTCTATTATATCAATAATATTTTCTTCTTCTATTCTCTGCGAGTATGTGGGAACTGGTAAACCAAGAATTTGAAAAGACAAATTATGAACATTCAAAATATCATCAATTTCTAATAGAGCTATGAACATTCAAATAATTATTCAATAAATTAGGAACATTCAAATAATAATTCAATAAATTATGAACATTCAAAATATCATCAATTTCTAATAGTTAAAGGATACTTTTTCGTTGTAAAGTCTTAGAAAATGTTTACTAAGATATACTTTAAATTCATTCCATAACGCTAATGCATTGGCAGGCACATTTATTGCACAAATGTAACCAAATAAATTCCGCATTTGTTTTGGTGAATGTAATTCTTTTGATTCATTTAAACATTACCGCCATTCATTATCATTCGAAGCTATTCCGAGCATGGCACGCTTCAACAAAAGAAGGGTATAAAAATGCATTATATGTTCTAACATCTTCGAATGATTTCGGACCACAGACATGTAATAAAAGCAATCGTAAGTGAAAAAGTTTGATATCTTTTGGTGACACTACATATATCCTTGTAATGATTTTATCACCTTCACGGCTTCCCTTCTTCCATTTATTTTGAGAATCTTCCCACACATAATGCATAGGAATTTTAGTATATTTATTCTCTCGTGCTGATGGATCTGATCGATTTAACTCAAAAAATGCTAATAATTTTGTTTGTCTTTCATTATCAATTACTTGACGTTCTTGCCATTCTCGGAAGTATACATTCTGTCGACGCGGTAAATGAATATCAAGTCTGATTATAGTATGTGACTGAAAATGCATTGGTAATCCATAGATGCGCCATATGACTTTTGTTGATCCGACATAACGACCAATTAAAAAATTGGTAACTTCATTAATTTCTATATTTTGACCTTGTTCATTTCCACCAGACTCTAGTTCAACAGATGCACTGTCATAGCCTTTATACACATATTTATAAATGTGTTTGACACTTTTGACTGTAGTACATACTTCAACATTTATATGGCAATTAAATTAAGCAAGTAAATATGGACTGTATGGTACAACATACCGATTGTCAAGGCAACTACCACAAACTTCTGCATTAATACCATTATCACGTCTTCTGTATAATGGATACCCATTTAATGATTCACATGTAGTTTCATTAAATCGTTTTGATTACTCTTTTATACATTTTCCATCTCTCATACATACAGAATTAGAATTAAGTACTCCGCATGGACCATGCATTATTTGTTTTATAACATATTTATGTAATATTGGATGTGTTTCAATGTAAGGAATCTCCGCAGTACAACTTTATCAATATCTATAGCATTAACAATTTTATCTTGCTCATTTAAAGTGAGTAAAATGGGAGCATGAAGCAAACCTCTTTTTTCAAATTCAATTGTATAAATGAGTGCTTCAACTTTACCAAAGATATTATTTTGTATAAATGAATGCTTTCAACTTTGACTTGAATACACGCACAATAATATCAGGTCTAAAATTAGCAGCTTCACCTACACCAATGTTGTTAACTATTTCTGGCCAACTTGGATTGCAGGTCATTGTAATAAATAAAGACGGTTTTCCGAAATGTTGTACAATTGACATTGCATCTAAATAATTCCGATACATATTTCTTGGAGATCCATTGAATGAAGATGGTAAAATTACTCTACGACCAACATTCCTGGCATTTATTTTCAATTCTAAGTAGTCTGTTAAATTATTGTAAACTTCAGACATAAGAATTGTTTGATTTTGTCGAATGAAATGTAATCGTGAGCCCTCTATTCTCACATACATATCAACTATCCACTGCAGAAACAATTTTTGCAAATGGTGTAACATGCTGAAATCATCTCTAATTGCAAGTCGATGGGCTGCATACTGAAGCATGGTTAATTTATTTCTGGGTGCTCTTGAATTAGATGTAGTTGGTGCATTATGTGCAATATTGACATGCCACCCAGTATCACCGTTAGGAAAAAGTAGTGGGTACGCTAAAAGATCTAATGATGCATCCAGAACTGAGATATTTTTAATTACACCATTAACTTTTGAAAAAGAAATCATATTTCGTTCAAAAGGTGGCTCACCATCAACTGTACTAAATACTACGGCTACATCAGTTTGAACTGCATCATTGAAGCGGCGTAGATCCAAATCATGATTTGCTTTAATGAGCATACAAATATCTTTATTTTGATTTTCGACTCTGTGACAATGACCTTTCATTGCAATGAATGACCGCACAAAAAGATTACTGCGTTCCAATTGCAGAGAAATTTCTCGCATTATGGTGTTGTTTCATGTTTGATTAAAACGTTCTTGTAATATATAATTGATAACAGTGTCAACATCAATCAAATATAATTGCGCATAATACGGTGAGCGACCATATGCAGCAGTCACTGGACCTGATCTGTGATAAAAAACATCATGTATTTTGAAATGACACACTCCACTTGTAACTGCCTCGGAAATTTTGGCTTCTGAGCTAACCATAGCAAAACATGAATTATGTTTCCGAATATTTTCAAAATAATTTTTCTACTTATTTTTTGTTAAAGTTTCATTAGAAGTAAGTCCATCATACAATGATTTGAAATATTCATTTTGACTTAATGGTGGTAATATTGCTTTACCTTTATGACAACACGAAGTGAATGCAGTTCTGTCGCCTAAAGTCACTTCAGATTCAAAATGTTTCGCATTGCAAAACCTGCACTCTAAATCCATTAATCATGATTTAAAAACACTTTTGGAGTGACATTTTGTGCACATTTAAACGTATCTCTCAAAATCACTTCTTCATTCTGTATAATGTTAACAGTATTTGGATAAGGATAATTTCTTCTTCTTTGTCTCTCACTCCGACCCGTTAATGTTCTACGTCGAGGCATAATGAAAGTTCTTTCAGGAAATTACTAAAGTCAAGAAGAGAAAAAGATTTTATTAGTCTCCACAATAAAAAAATACCAAAGATCTTTGAACCAGCAACAACAGATTTACTTTTCTTGTAAGTATATGATTTTTATAGCATTAATTAAAAATACAATAATTGCTTTGAACCAGCAATAACAAATTATATATTTTTTTACCTGTATGATGATATTGTTAATGTAGATTGCTGCTACAGAACTTATATAACACAAATTTGTATAAACGAGCGGTATTTCACGTGGTATTTTTTTATATCAAACGCAAAATGGGGCAAATAAAACTTTTCTGTTCGACATTCAATAATTTTAGTTGTTACATTTTTTCCCTACAAAGACGGAAGGCAAAGGAATCTAGATCATACAGCCATGTCTTTTGTTGTAACATAAAAAAATGCGGGCTTTTATTTTGACAGTTTCCGCGCTAACCTGACATTCAGTAAGACCAAAGTAAACATATAAGACAGTACTCTATGTCTATGTCAGTACTCAATGTGTATAGACAAAATGATAAACAAAAGAAACAATGTGACCATAGAGTCGTATGTTTGCGTGTAATATAATACTTGTGTTTGTGTGTGTCAAATGCATGATAGTATGTGTAATGTTTTATTTATTGATTTAATGTACTTTATAAGCATTATTATTGAAAAATATTAGCATTCTGCACTTTTCCTACATATAAACTATAAGTATGCCAAATTTCATACTCCTCCGTCCGCGCAATTTTCGTAAAAAGGGGTCCAAAGTTTTTGCTTCACATATTAATATATAGATATTCTAACATCCTCAAATGATTTTGAACCACAGACACGTAATAAAAGCAATCGTTAGTGGAAAACTTCGATGTATTTTGGTGATACTACATACATGCATGCAATGATTTTGTCACCTCCATGGGTTCTTTTCTTCCATTTTTTTCGGGAATCTTTCCACATATAAAGAAAAGGAATTTCAATATACTTTTATTCTCGTGCTGATCGATTCAATTTAAAAAATGCTAATAATGTTGTGTGTCTTATGTTTTCAATTGCTTGACGTTCTTGGCCTTCTCGAAAGTACACATTGTGTCTACGCGGTAAATGTATATCAAGTCTGACGTGACTAAAAATGCATTGGTTGTTCATAGATGCGCCATACGGCTTCTGTTGATCGGACATAATGAACAATTAAAATATTTGTAACTTCATCAATTTGTATATTTTGACCTTGTTCATTTTTTGACCTTGTTCTAATTCAACAGATGCACTGTCATAGCTTTTATATACGTATTTTATAAATGATACTGCTATAAATGTTTTATAAATGATACTGCATCTAAATAATTCTGATACATATTTCTTGGAGATCCATTGAACGAAGATAGTAAAATTATTCTACGGCCGAGATTACTGGCATTGATATTCAATTCTATGTAGTCTGTTAAATTGTCGTAAACTTCAGATCTAAGAATTGTTTGATTTTGTCGAATGCAATGTAATCTTGAGTCCTCTATTCTCGCATACATATCAACTATCCACTGCAGAAATAATTGTTTGTGAATGCATGCTGAAATCTTCTCTAATCGCAAGTCGATAGGCTGCATACTGAAGCATGGCTAATTTTTTTCTGGGTGCTCTTGAATTAGATATAGTTGGTACGTTATGAGGAATATTGATATACCACCCAGTATCACCATTTGGAAAAAGTAATGGATGTGCTCAAGGGTCTAATGATGAATTTAAAATTGAGATATTTTTGATGATACTATTAACTTTTGAAAATGAAATCATATTTCGTTCAAAGGTCCCATCAACTGTACTAAATATTACTGCTACACCAGTTTGAACTGCAACATTCAAATGGCGTTGATTTAAATCATGATTTACTTTAATGAGCATACAAATTTCTTTTTTTTTATTTTCAACTCTGTGACAATGATGTTTCATTGCAATGAATGACCGAACCAAAGGATTACTGCGTTCCAATTCAAAAGACATTTTGCGCATTATATTGTTATTGCATGTTTGATTAAAATGTTGTTGTAATCTATAATTGATAATATATAATTGATAGTGTCGACATCATAAAAATCGAATTGCGCACAACATGGTGAGCGACCATAGGCATATGGCATTCATTGAACCTGAACTGTGATAAAAACATCATGTTTTTAAAATGATACACTCCACTTGTAACTGCCCCGCCAATTTTAGCTTCTGAGCTAACCATAGCAAATGATGAATTATATTTGCGAATGTTTTAAAAAAAATTTTTTGCCTTACTTTTGATTGAAGGTTCATTTGAAATAAGTCCATAATACAATGATTTAAAATATTCATTTTGACTTAAGGGCGGTAATATTGCTTTACCCTTATGACGACATTAAGTGAATTCAGTCCTGTCACTAAAACGTTTCGCATTGCAAAACCTGCATTGTAAATCCATCAATCCACAATCATAACTATGAAAAAGTCTTGGAATTACATTTAGTGCACATTTATATGTATCTCTAAAAATTACTTCTTCATTTGTAAACTATTAATATTATTTAAATTTTCGTTTGGTCTATTAATATATGTATGCGAAACAAACTATGAATATGACATTATCATAATTATGATTATTTTTGGCATTCAGTAAGACTATGGACAAATAATATTAATCTCAGTTTGACCATAGACTTCAACCACAAACAAAATAGTACATATGTGTGTGTACATATGTGCGTGTGTCAAACGCATGTATTTCTAATAAAAATCTATATATCTCTTTCTATGTAAAAATATTAGCTTTCAGCACTCTTCTCCATGTAAACTTTAACTGTGCCAAATTTCATACTCCTCCGGACGCGTAATTTTCATAAAAAGGAGTATAAAGGTTTTGCCTCGCAATTTTGGTTATTATTAACCTTTAAATTATGGTTGTTACCTTTAGAAAATTGCATAATATTTTGTTAAATCGTAATAACTCTAATTTCAGATAAAAGGTCAAATCTTTCACTAATATATTTGGGAAAATAACAAAGTTAAAGCACAATAACTTAGAAACTGTCTGGCAGATAAACTATAATGGAAAGCCAGCAGAAAAATAAAATTATGGACAACTCATATGTCAATATGTGTGTATATACATGTATATGTGTGTCAAACGCATGGTAGTATGTGTAATGTTTTTTTTATTCATTTAATGTGTTTCTAATGCATTATTATATAAAAATTTTAGCTTTCCGTACTCCTCCATACAAACTTTAACTGTGCCAAATTGCATACTCCTCCGTCCGCGTAATTTTCGTAAAAGAGCTACAACGTTTTTGCTTCAGGTATTAATATTATGATTATTATTAATAATGTTACATTAAATGATAACAACTGTAATTCTAGATAAAAGATAATTTTTTTTACTATTATATATGAGAAAATAACAAAGTTGAAGCACAATAACTTGCGAACTGTCTGGCAGATAAACTACAATGGAAAGGCAGCGGAAAAATAAAACTATAGACTACTCATATGTCAATTGTATGTATATATATATATGTGTGTGTCAAATGCATGGTAGTGTGTGTAATGTTTTATTTATTGATTTGATGTACTTTATAAGCATTATTATTGAAAAATATTAGGGTTCTGCACTTCTCCTACATATAGACTATAAGTATGCCAAATTTCATACTCCTCCGTCCGCGCAATTTTCGTAAAAAGGGGTCCAAAGTTTTTGCTTCACGTATTAATATATAGATGTGTATTTTGTTTCGAATGACAAAGTTCTGAGCATTCGCTAGTCTTTAGTTTTGAAATATTTAGTATTATATAAATACGGCTACACTGAATTTACAAAGTGCAAATCTTTTGTTCCATATTTAAATATATCAGTCAATTTCTTTTTGTTTCATATTTTTTCCTAAAGTTTTATTCAATTGAAGAAACTGATCGGCATGAAATGGTAACTAACATGGAAAAAAATATTGGGAAAAAACTAGAAAAGCAGTCACTGTGATTATTAATTCTGTATAGTGCATTCAGGGCTGTACGCGAGAAAGTGTCAGAAATATCATACTATTATTCCGATAGTAATAAATTGTTATTTTATTCTATTATCCATATATTTATATCCTTGTTTCTTTGCTTTATTTTCTTTTATTCCTACCTTTTTCTGTGTATTCTTGTCGAATTTTCACTGTAGTTTCTAAAAACAAGTTGATTTTAATGGATTTTCCTGTAACGTCGCTAACTTTCTACAACACCTTTGTAATATGTTTTTGTTTCATATATATATATATATATATATATATATATATATATATATATGCGTGCTTGCGAACGGGCGGGAGGGCGGTCGAGCGAGTTGGTAATCGTGCATGCATACATGCGTGCGTGCATACGTACGTATGTGTAATAACCTAACTAATTAGAGAAATACTGGTTAATATATTTACTAACTAAAAGCTCGTAATAGTGGATTACATAGCACTGCACTGTTTCAGAAAAATACATTTTCGAAATGAAATATTTTTTGCAATTCAACTTTAATAATTTGATATCGGTGGTGAAAACCTTCAGCTGTAATTTCATATATTCACGTTTAACTCGCACATCACGCTTAACTCATTTCTTAAAATAACATAGCTGTTATTAAAGTTTGAATGATAAATATAACCTAAATACCTCAAACAATGTATTGGATGAGTTCGGATTTTTACTTAATAAAAAAATTATTAACTAATAAAATAATGATTAACTACAGCTTAAATTATTTAATTAAAGCCTTTTGGTTTGTGATGTCGTATAAAAGTGTATGTGTAAATGTCAATCTCTATATTGACTATGAAATAGTTGTCAATTAAAAAGTCCCTACTAAATTACACACAATTATACTCGGAAAATTACGAGTGTACCATGACTCATTTAATATGATCATACAATCTAAGCAGCCTTAAATATTTACCTCCGGCAAGTGCACCCCTCCGTACATTAAAGGGAAAAAAAACTCTTAAGTCTCTCTTCCTTTCCGCGCTTTTATATTTTTGTTCTGTAGGGTGATAAAATTTCATTCCAGTGATGACGTCACTTGAATACAAAGCAGATTTAACTAGCGTTATTTTGCATTCCTCATAAAAAGGTTAAATTTGGATGGGCGCATAGGTCTCGTCACAGTAGTGTCGGGAGTAAACCGCGGCCGGAAACAAAATCCGTTTGCGACCTCCCAGCGATGCTATCGTTCTTCCGACCGAGCGTTTAATTAAACTAAAGGAATAAATCACAATATTTTATTAATATCAGTAACTTTTCAAGATCGAATTTAAGAACCAGGCGCTCGTAATTTAAAGTTCCTAAATAAATAAAGTCTTTACAGATATTTTACATTTGAATGCATAAATTCGGTTGTTCATTAACATAACATATATGAAAAATCTACTGGACCCAATGACTCTTTATCTCGCGGGAGCTTCTTCGCTTATGGCTTCATATAATGACGCAGTTGATATAAATATTTAGTTTATTTTTTCTTAGATGTTTAGTTTATTCTTTTTTAAATGTTTAATTTATTCTTTATTTGATATCAAGCGATGACTAATAGGGCTTTAGAGAGTTAGAATCAACAGACAATGTATTGATGGGACATGGATTGGACAACATGTGCTCTATAATTTTAGTATACGTAATTAACCATCAAGTTAGTCCATGCTTACATTATACAGTATTTATTGTCATTTTCTATTTATAATCATTTACGATTATTTCTAATGGTTTAAGCCATTTACATTTTACGATTATTTCTAATGGTTTAAGCCAATTAGTTCTTACACTGTATAAATAAATTACCAACTTGGTTATTTTTTAATGTAAATAGTATTTTTGAATATAAAGGGAAATATATTATTGGCAAACTTTTAAAAGATATATATTTCTGACTTCACTCTCTAAAAAAATACTTGTGAATATATTTTTAATATTTGTATATTTCAGTTTCTTCTTATGCACTAAAACTTATAACGAAAATTTCAAAGACGGAAAGAGAAAAGTGTATATTTTATGTTAAATATATCTTTAAAGAGAAATGATTATCCTAATACATTTCCTTCGCTTCACTTCTCCTTACGTCCTCACGTTTCTCACAAATTCTTCAAATCAAATTATATAAATCATTTCATACGTCAGTTTTTCTATTTCGTTAAAGCTTTTTAATAATTTTACCATTTCCTTCGTATTTAGCCACACACACACGCACACACAAACATATATATATATATATATATATATATATATATATATATATATATATATGTATATATATATATATATATATTCGAGAGAATTAATTCGACTCTACAATTCGAGTTACTAATCAATAAATTTAACAAAACATTCCAATATCTACTAATCGAATTATATTTTATTATGAAGTGAAATTACCCACTTTCATCTTAAATGATTTATACTACTTCCAATGATAACAAACCCATACATATATCGAATTCTGAATAACGTGTAGGCCAAGTCTGATGAAAATCCTTTAGCGTGGCTTCATGGTTTTAAGTAACAAGCAACTAAACAATTTTTTTGCGATATTGCTTTTCTAAACGAACGATCTATGTGTCAATTCCTCTACGCTTTGTATAACTTCATGCCTGCCAAATTTAGTAAAGACTTATTGCTTGGTCGCATAGTTGTTATATATCAAATTACAGCTTTGCCTTAATAATACACGGCTGGCAAGAAATTGAGCAATGATTGTAGCCTGCTCATATCTGTACCTATTTAAATACATGCAATTCTTTTTTTAAACAATTAAAAGCGTAACAAAATACATAAGCGTGAATTGCATATTACGTCGACTTTTTACTAATTACAACCTAAATATACAAATTCAAACGTGGCAACTATAATGAACAAATTTTAATTAAAGTTTTATTAATCACACATTTTATAATTCCATACAAAATTAAAGTAATATACCATTAATAATGTACTCTCATATCATTACATTGGAAAATTGTTTAAAAGCGTAAATAGATAAGAAAATGAATCAAGCGTCAGAAGTATCCAAGACATCGGTTTCATTCCTACATTAAACAATTGTTACGTACACTCGTATAAATCGCATTTTCCTTCTAAAATGTACAAACACACACACACACACACACACACACACACACACATATATATATATATATATATATGTATATATGTATGTATATATATATATATATATATATAAATACATATATATATATATGTGTGTGTGTGTGTATATATTAGCAGGAAAATGCGATTTGTACGAGTGTACGTAACAATTTTTTAATGTAGGAATGAAACCGATGTCTACTAGATCTTGAAAAGTAATTATTACGTATTTATTGTATATTTAAAATAAAGCCTTAATAATTACTTATATGCATTTATTAGACATTAACGAAATCACTAAATTTTAATAGTACTTTTCCCTGATTTTAAAAATAATAAACTAACTTTGGTAGTTTAAAGATAACGAGGTAGGATGCAGTCTTACAGCTTTTTTATTTTGAAAACGTTATTAAAAGTTAAATATATAATTTGCCAATTAAATATGTTTTACCCAATACCCGCATTATATTATGAGTCTCATTCGTTTTTTTTTCAGCATTTTTACTTACTATAGCGCATTGCCTGTATAACTCGATATTAGAAACTCCATTTTGAATAGTTCAAACAGGCAGGTGAATTCTAATTACGGTTTGTGTACCTATAAATCATGAACTTGTTTCATTATCATATACAGACGAAGAAAGTGGAAATAAAATCTACGTGGCCTGTATATCGTTCAGGCACATAACCTTTTTGTATATACATCCCAAATTGATTGGTAAAGCAGATTTACGTGAATATGTACACAAGAAAAACCCAAGTACAAAATAAAATGTAACAAGCATATACAAATATCAATTATAAAATATAACCTCTTTCTATATTTTTGAAGATGCGGCAGAGTGTATGATGCCTATAATAAACATAGACGAACATCCCGTCAGCAAATATTAATACATATTAAAAACTAGACTTAATACAATTTTAATGTTAATAATTCAATAAAACCAGTGAGGAGTTTTTTTAGTAATAGTGGGAATCGAAATAACTAAGTGATATTTAGTACAAAAGTTACTAAAACATCGTTCCTGTATAAAATATTTAAAAAAAGTAACGTGCGTAGATAAATCACCGTCGCCATGGTGACTTAGGTTCATCAAAAGCATATGACCTTTGACGGTGCGGAGCACTACAGAGACCCTGATTTAACTCCTGGCCGTCGTCAATCGGGGCTGGACTAGTGTTGTAGTTGGCTGTAAGATATTACTCTCATGACAATATGTCTGCCATAAGTATCAATTGCATATATTGAATTTATTAGGCGTTAATTTTGTAGAAATTCATTATTTCTACTTCTAGAATCTTTACTAATAGACCACCTGAAGATGTTGTTATACAACGAAACCTAGGTCCTGGTAAAGAACTTAAAGAAAGTAGAAATATTACTACATCACGTAGTTTCATTTAATTTTGATCAATTGCATATGTTAAAGAACGTAAACAAATAAATAAACAGACAACAACAATGAAGAATAACTCGCGCTAGCAAAATGATTAAATGAATTTTCATATTACAATTCACCATCATTTAAAATAATAATCTATTGGTGCATTCATTCAACTTATAAGAATATTTTCAAATTACTTATAAAGCACGAAATATATAAATTGAAATCTTACAATTATTTTCGCTTATTATACTCTATAATATTTTGGACTGGTCTACTGCAGGACAACCTAAATAGTTTTCCCATTTTATTTTTGTTGACTATTTATTAAAGTAACCATATAATTCAACTATTCCAATACTGATTTTTAGGGGTTTGTATTGATTATTCACAATTAGACAATAGTTACATTTATATCATAAGTATGCTCCTCTAGCTCAAAAGCAAAGTAAAATTTTAAATCATGTTTGATATTTATCCTTTTTGTGTAGATAGTAGTTGCATTAGAGTCTTTTTATATTTGTAGTTGGTAAAATGAAATAAGTAAAAAACGGTTTGAAAGATGTAAAATAGCAGTCATATCTATGATATAGGTATTTAGTTAGCATTTTCTTCAGAACTTAATGACATTTAATGACTAAGCCAAGTTTAGTGTAAATTTTTCCAAGTTTAGTATATATACAATTTTGAAATAGCTATATATATCATGCAATATGTCTTTAAAAATCTCAATAAAAATACCGCCCAATAATGGCGCGGTTACGACCATTCTTTCCATGAAACGACTGACCGCACGCTTTCAATGGCTAACGCAATAAATGTTTAAGTAGATATTATCACGGACTGAAAATGATAAACGCCAAAAATAATAATGCCGGAAACAATGTTGACCGAGAGATAGAGATAACGTAAAAATAGGTTTGATGTAAACAGGCGATATAAAGAGAAGTTGGATGTAGGCTTCGAATAAATATACGCGTAACAGTTATCACAGTGCATCTAAGACGACGTAACTTCTTTTAATGAGAAATAAGAATACAATGGTAAAGCGGAGAGAATATATTTTTAATTTATTTGTGTGACTAATATGTGATAAATCCTTACATTATTTACCTAAGTTCCACATTTGATAAGTGGTAATTATACTACGTAATTATATATATGTAATACATATTTAATGAAAATTTCCGTCCGTAAAGAAAAATAATGATCTGTGTAACTTAAAAAAATGGAATAAACAATCCAATTCGTTTTATCTAAATATTAAAGAAATACCCTAAACATAATTCACCGTAATTTTAAAATAAATGAAGTTATTTGAAATCGTTAAACAAAAATAATTGGAATAAAATTAAGAATCTATAAAATCTTTTTTCAGTAGATTTTATATGATATATTTAAAGCAGATATGAAAATCAACATTTAAATTATAGAGATATAAAGTTAAATTGAAATAAAATTGTAAGTTATTTATTTAACAGATTTAATCATAATTGTATACCAATCACGCGAAACAATATACGTCATTTAACATGAAAATTCAAATTCGTAAAATCTTTTCTACACTCACTTCCTTCATTCTCTTGGTAAATAATATTTAGCAGTAAAGAAAATAAAGTTAATTTCAAGTGTTTATAACGCCGTAAAATGTATTTATCCATATCCATATTACCACAATGTTTTTTTGAAATGAATGTTTTTTTGACTATTACTAAAGCAAGTACTTGACTTGAAGAGTGGATTGAGATGGAGAAATACGATGTAAGAGATAAAGGTCCAGATAAATTAATAAATTTTCCGTAATATACTGCGGCATGCATTTTCATACAAAATATCACGACACCAAGGTAGTGACACACCAAAGTCAAGACAGAGCGTTGCGAAATAGAGAGCAATGAATAGGTAAGATAGAGCATACCGTAAAACGCCCTGTTCTCTTGAGTTCTGACAGGTAATGTGTCTGGTAGTTGTGTTTGTATTTTATGGAGTGGATCCTGGTATGTATTCCGTGCCCTTGCTGAGTGTTTCAGGCGGTAGTTTTTTAATAGTTGCCTGTCAGTCTGGTAGTTACACTATGAATGTTTTGCTCTCTCGTTTTAACTTTTTGTAGGGGTTATCGGTATGGTGGTTGTAGGAACCTATTGACCGTTTCGTTGCAAGAAATACAGTCTATAAGTCAATAAGTCTTAATGATCGATGTCCCGATTATGGTTACGCAGGTGTCGGCGGCTTCAGTATGTAGATTGCGTTTGTTATACGTAGTTATATTCTAAGTCGGTTTGTTTATTTGTAGCTGCAGGCCAGAATTTACTCCGTAATATTAGATAATAGCCATAAGTTAGTTCAGCGGCCCTCACTCCATTGTCTCTGACGACTTTTAAACCGAAAATAACGGTAGGCAGATAACATGTTCTTTCTGTTTTGTGACTTAAACGTGACATTAGTGGCACAAATAACCGGTTTCGCTCCTTGATATCACTAAAAGGTCCGGGGGAAGGGGAAGACAAAATCGAATCCGCAATGTATCTAGTGGATGAATCGCCGAAACATTTGAGCGCAATCCTTTAGACCTGCACAAATGCTCGAACATTCAAAAAAGTCGAACGGCATGATTATCGCTGTACTTTCGATATCGGCTTCCAAAACTGAGACCTGTTGGTATGTGTTGAACATGGTTTTACTGACTAATTTATACAGAAAGTCCTTGATTCGAGGTGTAGAGTAACGATCAGGTTTGGGGATTGTGTTGAGTCTTCGATAATCACCGCAATAGCGTAGGTCACCATTATTTTTAGGTATTACATGGTGTGGTGTTAACAAGAAGCTTTTGCTTGAAATGTTATGAAAACTCTTTGAGAGCAGCTCACAGTGATATGGCGATAGTGGTTTCACTGGTAAGTGTAAGGGCAACCCCGTCGTTTCAATGACGCTTTCAACTCTATGTCTGGCTTGTATGGTCATCGCCATGAGAGGAATAATGGCTGGGTATTTCGCTAGTATGTCGTGGTAAGATTGTTGTAAGTCGAAGTTTATAATTGTTGACATGTTGGTTGCGCTTAGCGGTGTGTTAACGGTGAGGCTCGTGCAACTCTCATGGTTTTTGCCAAATATTTGGGACTAATCAGTAATTGTAATAAAATTGGTGTTATGGTCTTAGCTCTCCAGGGGCGTTACAACATTTTCTTGCAAACAAATGTCACCATTAATCTCCAAAATGGTTTGACCGATTTTGATATGGTTTTCTGCAAAGTATTTAGAACTAATCGGCGATGGTTCTCAGATAGGTGTTATCGTATTAGCTCAACAGGACACGCCGTAACATTTTGTTGCAAACGAATGCTCCCATGTTGTTTGCAGAACATTTGGGTTTAATTTGTGATGGTTTTTAAGTAGGTGCTATGGGCTTGTCAGGGGGCGCTGCAACATTTTGTTGCAAAAGAATGCCCCAATTCCACAATTACTCCAAAAAAACATTTGACTGATTTACATACGGTTTTTGGTAAAAAAAAGTATAAAATACAAGAGTTTTCAAAAAAATTATTTAATCGTTTTTCAATTACGATAACTTTCACACTTTCACGACAACATTCATTGTGGGTTTTTTTTCTAAATTTTTAATTTTGTTTTTTTCCATTAAAGGTAAAAAAGCGAAATGATGTTCCGTTCGACATTCCTAAAACTAGCACAAATCAAAAAATATAACTCAGTAACCTTTTAGAGATAGAATTGATAATCTAGAATTCGATGAAATATATATGTGTGTGTGTGTATGTCATATGTACTTATACATAAGTTACTTTTTAGATTCTTCGTAATTCATATATGTTTATCGAATAAATACATACTTTGTGTACGTTTTTCTTAGTACCACATCGCAAATACTTTTAACAATTTATAACCATCATAAACTCCTTTTTGATCCGAATACTGAAAATAATACTTATTACTTATGTACTATGATTCTATAGAAATATAAACGTACCACCAAATTACCTCAAAAATTGGAATCAAGTTAAACTATCTAATAATATGGCTTTTCTTTAATATTACATTTTATTTCGAAATCACTAAAACTCATCTATTTTTTAAAACAAAACTATTCTTCTTTGAATATCCCCCAAATTATTACCAAAAATATTAGTAAAAAAGCAATGCAATATGATGGCACATTTGTATTCATCTTACTTCGTCTCCATTAAATTATCAACCCTATGGTTTAAGTAGCTGAAGCGATGAAGGCGACAATAGTTGGCAATAGTTTTTGGTTGCAAGATGGCAATTTTATAAATGCACGCCTGATGTACATGTACGATTTAGTGTGCGTCAGACATAAGCTTCAATTACGCGAGGATTTGGATGCGATTCAATATTTATCATTAATCATTTCAAAGCACTTTTAAAATTATACAGAGGAGATGACAACAAAGTATTGAAAATTTTTCATGTGTGGAATAATGGAAACCTAATAAAAATCTTGTAAGAAAAGGAAACTGAAATGATAAAATCGTCTTATTTCTAGATATTTTGAAAAAACGTCTTGTTACGTTGGATCGAGTGACTATGTATTCAGAATCTGTAGTTAGGAAACTAAAAACTGATATTGATTCGCGTTACATAATACCATGGTATCATTATACAACACTACTCAAAGCCCTCAAAATATTTTTGATCGCGTTCGCCAAATTACAACAACAATATTTGCTTTCGTTAAACGATAAGTTGTTTTCATGCTGCAGAAGGTTGCAATCTACCACAATTGTAACGACGGTTTTTTTTTCAATTTTCTGCAAAACCAGATGACCTACACTTTTCATGGCTCTGTTCTATGTTTTTTTATATATAGTCAAGTAAAAATGCTATTATTATTATTTAACAGAGACATTAAACTTAAAGTCACTTGTATTATACAGAAAATTTTCAGAACTAAATATAATTTAGTTTTTTTGTGATAGTAAATTCCACGTGTACCCCACATGTTGACATTTACGATAAGGTAATTGCTGATAAATAATGAAGTTACTAAGTCACTACATAATTCCAGAAGCTGCTCTGAGCTCATAATTTGTTATTCAAATGTACAGAGTAATGCTAATATTATTTATTTCAAATTGTAATTAGTTGATGTATAGATTGACTGAAAACTGTCGCTTAAAGCACTCAATTTAGTATTCAGTTTTAAATAACATGTAATTTGCTTATTATTTTTCCCCAATTGGCTTTAAAATGAGTAAACGTTTATTATATATAAGGATTAAATACAAAGATAATTTTTTTTAATATACATCAGTCATCCATAGTGGGGTATACATGAACCAACTCGTATTTAGAGTTTTACTTTTAAATGATATCCCTTCAGCGAAGTAAGAAAATAACAGCAGATTTCAGATACACATTTTTTCAAAATGCTGATAATTTCTGACATTAATGAAGTCCACACATTCTCTACAATCTAAATATGGTAAATATCTTCCTGGAAATAAGACACTGTAAACTATAATTATGTTGATACTGTAACTATTACGAAAATTTAAGCTTACTCGTTAGTTTTCAAACAATTTTATTACTTTAATACTTTCGGTCTTAATAAAATTTAAGTTGGCTAAAATTAAATTTTCGTCCATTATATTTATGTTTTTTGTCAAATTATTAAAATTTTTATGACACTACACTCTGGACTATTCCAATAACAAAAATCATCCATATTGACTTTGAGAATAAAAAATGTAATGGTGGAAAATTTAATTTTAGCCAAGTTAAATTTTATTAATACCGGAAATATTAAAGTAGCAAAATTGACTGAAAACTAAAGAGTAAGCTTAAATGTTTGTAATAGTTACAGTATCAGCACAATAATAGTTTAGAGTGTCTTATTTCTACGAAGATATTTACTATATTTAGATTGTAGAGAATATGTGGACTTCATTAATGTCAGAAATTATCGGTAATTTAAAAAGGATACGTTTTTAAATCTTCTGTTATTTTCTTACTTCGTTGAAAGAAATATCATTTATAAGTAAAACTCTAAATACGAGTAGGTTCATGTATGTATACATGTATATATAACACACACATGCGCTTCTTAATAGACAATAACTGGAAATGTTTTCAAAGGTTTATACCCCACTACGGAATTAAAAAAAATTATCCTCGTAGGAAAGTTTAAAATGAAAAAGAAGATGAAAAGGTGAAAATCACTCAAAAAAGAGAAGAAATAAAAATAGAAGAAGAGATTGATCCTATTAATAAGGATGATGATAAAAACAACACTCCTAAAGAGGTGATAAAGGAAACAAATCAATGTTCATGAACATAAAGGAAGAAGATTTCAAAATAAATATGAGTAACTTAAATACTCAACAAAAGTCAGAAATATATAAACTAATTGACACTTAAAATTAATCTTTGCAAAAGACAAATATGACATTGGCACGGTCAAAGAATGTGAAGTACATATATATCTACAAATGGACAAATATTGTAGTAAAAGGCTCTGTAAAGCCTTTGAGAATAAAAAAATATGATGGACGAAAATTTAATTTTAGCCAAGTTAAATTTAAGTATTAAAAGTATTAAAGTAGTAAAATTGACTGAAAACTATATATAATAGTTACAGTATCGACACAATTATAAATTAATTTTACAGTGTCTTATTGCCACGAAGATATTTACTATATTTCGATTGTAGGGAATGTGTGGACTTCATTGATGGCAGAAATTCTAAGTAATTGAAAATTACGTTTCTCAAATCTGCTGTTATTTTCTTACTTCGCTGAAAGGAATATCATTTATAAGTAAAACTCTAAATACAAGAAGGATTATGTATGTATACGTGTAAATATAACAACATACATGCGCTTTTTAATGATAATAACTGGAAATGTTTTCAAAGGTTTATACCCCACTATGGAATTAAAAAAATTGATCCTTGTATTAAATTCTTATATATAATAAACGTTTTCTCATTTTAAAGTCAATTGGGGAAAAATAATAGGCAAATTACAAGTTATTTAAAACGGAACACTAAATTGAGTGCTTTGAGCGACCGTTTTCAGTCAATCTATATATCAATTAATTACAATTTAAAATAAATACTATTAGTATTACTCTATAGATTTGGATAACAAATTATGAGCTCAGAGCAGCTTCTGGAATTATGTAGTGTCGTAACTTCATTAGTTAATAGTAATTTCCTTACCGAAAATGTTAACATGTAGGGTACACGTGGAATTTACTATCACAAAAAATTATACGATATTTAGTTTTTGAAATTTTCTGTATAATACAAGTGACTTGAAGTTTAATGGCTCTGTTGAATAATAATAATAGCATTTTTACTTAACTATGTATAAAAAAATATAGAACAGCGACATGAAAAGTATAGTTCGTCTAGTATTTGCAGAAAATAGAAAAAAAACCGTCGTTACAACTGTGGTGGATTGCAACCTTCTGCAGCATGAAAATAACTTATCGTGTAACGAAAGCAAATACTGTTGTAATTTGGCGAACGCGGTCAAAAAATATTTTAGAGGGCTTTGATTAGTGTTGTATAATAATACCATGGTATTATGTAACGCGGATCAATATCAGTTTTTAGTTTACTTACTACAGATTCTGAAGGCATAGTCACTTGATCCAACGTAACAAGACGTTATTTCAAAATATCTAGGAATAAAACGATTTTGTCATTTCATTTTCCTTTTCTTACAAGATTTTTTATTAGGTTTCCATTATTCCACACACATAAATAATTTTCAACACTTTGTTGTCATATCCTCTGTATAATTTTAAAAGTGCAGCAATTCTTTAAAATCGTTAATGATAAATATTGAATCGCATCCAAATCCTCGCGTATATTTAAGCTTATGTCTGACGCACGCTCTAAATCGTACATGTACATCAGGCGTGCATTTACGAAATTGCCATCTTTCAACTAAAAACTATTGCTAACTATTATCGCCTCTTCAGCTACTTAAACCATAATATTGATCATTTAATGGCGAGGAAGTAAGATGAATGCAAATATGCCATCATATTATATTGTTTTTTCACTAATATTTTTGGTAATAATGTGGGGGATATTTAAAGAAGAATTATTTTGTTTTAAAAAATAGATGAGTTTTAGTGATTTCGAAATAAAATGTAATATTAAAGAAGAGCCATATTATAAGATAGCTTAACTTGATTCCAATTTTTGAGATAATTTGGTGGTATGATTACATTTCGATAGAATCATAGAACATAAAAAACAATTGTTATTTTCAGTATTCGGATCAAAAAGGAGTTTATGAGAATTATAAATTGCTAAACGGCCGAAATAGTATTAAAATTTTATTTAGGAATGTTTTTGTTTATGAATTTGATGTATTAAAAGTATATGCGATGTGGTATTGAGAAAAATGTACACAAAGTATGTATTTATTCGGTAAACATATATAAATTAAAAAGAATCTAAAAAGTAACTTATGTATAAGTACATATAACATACACACATAAACTCTTTTGTAAAAAAAACGATCACTTATAGGAATAAACCATAGAGTTATTTTATTATTATTTGATGCATTTTATATGGTGATATGATGAAAATATTGTTATTTATTATTGAGATATCGTTTTTACCTACTTCAGTCATTAAAAATGCGAATAAATAAAAAAAACGATGTGACTAGTACATTAAAAATGGTTAAAGTTTATTTTTTAATATTTTTTATTAATTTAACCTAAAATTTGAAAATTTAGTGACGAGTATAGCCTACTCTAGTTAAAATCAATGCTAGCTAAGTAAATCTGCTAGGCATGCTTTCGTCGACGTTTTTTATCATTACCTGAATAATAAGTTCCCATTCAGCGACGATCACATTTTTAAGGGCCTGAATGTTTTCTGGAGCTGGTTTTACGGCTTTGACGTGTCGTTTGAGATTATCCCATATGTGTTCTATCGGCTTGAGATCGGAACTTCTAGCTGGCCAGTCTAGCCGATGATTTCCGGCCTCCTGCATATACGCATCAACGTCTCTAGAGCGGTGGGCGCGAGCGTTGTCATCCATGAAAATGGACTCGCCTCCAACAGTTGTTAATGCGGGTTGGGCATGATGAATAAGAATCTCTGTTATGTACCTTTGCGCATTAAGTGTGCCATTTTCAATAAAAACTAACTCGATACGGTCATCTCACTTGATGCTCACGGAGCAATGTAGGGCCCTGAGCTGGGCGATAGCTACGTATATTGATGGCCTAAAGTCTCCTTCAGACTGTCCATAGGCTTACTCGTATACCTCTGACGTCCTCGGGGTTCTGTTTGAGATCCACGTACGTAACTTGACGATTTCATAGCGCTTGACTGACTATGAAGCAGTCGTCCCGTGACTCAGTGCACCGTTTTCTTCCAGAACCGGGCCTTCTACTGACGGAGCCCGTTTTTTTGTTATCGTAGTCAGGTCCTTTGGACGGTGTAACGGTTCACATTATACTGCTGAGACACATACCATTGGCTACAGCTTTCTTCAAGCAGCACAATAATTTTACTAGGTCTTATCGTTTTTTCAACGATACTGAGAACAGCAAACAGAACTAATGAACTAATGCAGTAAATGAAGCGGTCGTCCCGTGACTCAGTGCACCGTTTTCTTCCAGAACCGGGCCTTCTACTGACGGAGCCCGTTTTTTTGTTATCGTAGTCAAGTCCTTTGAACGCTGTAACGGTTCACATTATTATGCTGAGACACATACCATTGGCTACAGCCTTCTTCAAGCAGCACAATAATTTTACTAGGTCTTATCGTTTTTTCAACGATACTGAGAACAGCAAACAGAACTAATGAACTAATGCAGCAAACAGCAGAAATTTAATTAAAATTCATTCATTAAAATAAAAAACGTAACAAATGAAAAAGAACATAATAAGGGTTGGATTTCATTTACCGCCAGAAAATATGTTTTCGTCAGTGAAAAAGAATTTTCATTAAAAAAGAATCAATTTCAAATTTAGAACGTTCGTTTTTGTATATACGTGCCAGAATACACTATACCTGCCTGTAACAATTACAATTAATACAAACTCTTAATAAATAATATTTTGTTAATAATAAGTCAAAATCAAAACCGCCCGTTTTTTATGCAAAAGAGTGTAATTCATCGAATTCTAGATTATCCATTCCATCTCTAAAAGGTTTCTGAGTTATATTTTTTGATTCGTGCTAGGTTTAGAAATGTCGAACGGAACAACATTTCGCTTTTTTACCTTCAATGGAAAAAAGCAAAATTAAATTTTTTTAAATAAATCCACGACGGATGTAGGTGAAACGTGAAACTTCTTTGATAAAGAAACATTTTAGAATCCAATAATTAAATTTAATATATAATACAGATATTCCTCAATTATCATTAAAATAACTTAAGTCATTCAATTAATCAGAACATGGACAAAATTGGTTATATATATATATATGTATATGTATATATATATATATATATATATATATATATATATATATATATATACATATATATTTAAGCATATAATATAAAAATAAGATCTTCATATATATTCAAATGAAGAGTCCCTGTTAACCACGTTTAGTAAATAAATAATGAAAAAGAAGAAATAGCAGCGATGCTAAATGCGGGTTCATCGGGGTTTATAAATAAATTAAGTGTATTATTTTTAGTTTTGTAACGGGTATAGTAATCCCTAAAAATCAATTACAAATAGATAAATATTAAGAATACAACCTATGAGTGATACCTCCGCTGTTCAAATGTAGCGTCTGAGGCGTAAACAACACGCGCATACGCGACACCGTCTTATTCAGTCGCTTTGTTTGGTTTTATATACGATTTGTTGACCTCCTTTGCTCCACTTCCATGGCGTCGAAATATATAGCTCTTTTTCTCTCTTCTTCTGTATCATGTAATGAAATGAGCCTAAACATGACGTGATCTTAAAATTTTACACTCAATTCTCGTCCACTTATCCATTATCGAATTGCCGCCTAAGAAGTTTCCCTTCAAAAGTGAGAGGTGGTAGTTACGGCTAATGGATGACATGCTCCTTTAATACGTATTGCGAATTTCAACTCAAATGTTCAGGTAATTAATTATAAAATTTAAGTAAAGCTTGAAAAAGATATTAAGCAAAGGTTTGATAAATAGAAACAAATCACCGGCGAGAAATGCTTTGATTCTTTATTTGACAACATTCGTAATATTGTCTCTTCGTCAATCGAGGTTAGTTCATTCAATCTCTATTGAATGAACTAACCCTCGATTGACAAAAACTTTAAATAAAACTACCGTTAAGAGTAGTTTGGGACAATTTGAAGGTTTATTAAAAACATAGTAAGAATAATAATTAAAAACTTTTAATATGAATCAAACTATATCGTTATAACAATGAAATTGATATCATATTGATATTAAAAAGATAAAGAAAGTAAAATAAAAAAATTAAAAAGCAAAAAAAAAACAAACGGATGGTAAAAACAAATCATATGATTAAAATGTCGACTTAAATCTAATAAACCTGGTGCTACAAATTTATACGATAGTTGAAATTAAGCAAGGAATGGAGACAATAAATTGCGCTAGAGTAACAAAAAAGGCAAAAAATCATATTAATCGACTCTAATAAGACATTATTCTGTAAATAATATTGGCTTGGCCCGAATTTTCTATTAACATTCATGTATTCATTTTTCATAAAATCTCGCAAAACTCATTTTATTAGTGTTTAAATCTAATAGAAAGAATGGTTTTTATTTATTTTTGTTTATTAACTGCTACCAGTTTTGTGAAATTTTTAACTAATTATTAGTAATATTTAGATATATCCTAAGTCGAAATACTGGTTTTAACTGTTTTATTCTCCAGAAATCACGATCATTGAACTCTAGTACAACAATGAAAGAGTCCTAGGTCCAAAGGAAGAGTCGTAACTGTTTATTTATTTATTTCTTTTTTTTGTAAAAGTTGAGGTTATGTGTATTACACATGATTTAAAATGTTATCACACGTTTAAAAGACATTTCTTGCAAAATATTTCTTTTCCTGATATTTACAAACTTTTCTTTAAAATTAAGTGATATTGGATCACTTAATTTTAATAATAGAGCCTTCTCCATACTATGCATATAGTATACAATATTGTACCAAAAAATTGCCATAAATTAAAATATATGATATATTGTAGAACACTGAGCGTAAAAAGTTTTTGAATCTAAAAACATAAAAAAATTAACTTAGAATCTTAGCTAATGACCCCAGAATAATGATTGCATTATTAATCCGGAAGTTGTAATATTTCAATTTGAACACGCCCTCTAAATTAAAAAAATTGTTTCACTTAAAAATAAAATTCATCTTTGCCCAAAATGTCTACAAGCTTCCTATTTGAACCTCATTGAAAACATTAAAACATCTTCAAAATTTATGTCTCCACTGCACCCTCGACTTTAAAAATTAGACTATTTTACTGAATATGAGTGTATACTTATTTGAAAAACCAGAACAATGGTTTTTCCCTTGTCACCAATCTGTCAAATAATCAAAACAGTTTATCATATTTTAGCACCAGATTTATTGGCTTAGCTGTCCATTATTTTCGATTACAATCTAAAAGGCTCTTATATTTCTAAGTTGAAAAATAGATTGTTTTTTCACATATGAAATGACCGGTCCCTAGACCAAGTTATCTTATAAAGCTATATCCACTGTAATTATGTTTGTTTTTACATTTATTTCTCTCATCCCCATTTCCTTTTATAAATATATAATATATGTATATACATACATACAAATATCCATATATATATATATATATATATATATATATATATATATATAATACACTTATCGTCTTTTAAATTTTCGTCATTTTCACTGACCACGTATTCACTCCTAGTGTCTTTTATTTTTAATTTTTGGACTCGGTCCTTGACAAAATCTTCCTTGAGATCGTTGAAGATATTAACTTCGTTTTTACAGATAGGTTAGAAGCCACATCCTTATGTATTTCATTGTGAAACCGTAAAGCCAGCGCTCTAATGACATAAAGTACACAAAGTCATCTTCTTCTTAAAAAACCTTTCAATGTAGAGTTCAAAGGTCCTTACCAAACACTCCGACCCTCCTAATATTATTATAATATCACTCGAATTTTCAGGAGCTGCCCTGACCTCAATCTATAAGTAAGTCTGGGGGACAGAAAACATGTTACCATGTATCCCATTTTTCTCTTATTGATCACCTTTGTTGTACACGTCTATCGTCAATTTTTAATTCCTCAAAATTTTTTTATTTTCACAAATCTAAAACGACGTAAAAATATATGTGAAAATCTCACTAAAATACGAAGTGAAAATGATATGCATAAGGGGCAAGATGGGATAACTGTACCCTATATAGCACCTTTATGCTTAATAACAATAAAAAGTTATTAAAAAAAATAAAAAGCATTACATTAAGTATCAAATTTTTACCCGTTATATTAATCTGTTGCAGATGAAAATCCCCTCATGAGCGATTGAAAATGGATTTATTTGACAATTTCGATTGATATAATTTTTGATCAAAAACAAGACACGGATGTTTATGCTTGATTAGCGCTCGGCTCAGTTCAGAACTGTTCTAAAGACCTGTCGTTAGTTTGAACGCGTTAAGAGCCAATTTCCCGTCTTGATCGCCATCTCGTATTGCCTGTAAAAAGATATCTAAACAGATGTCATTTTATTTTTGGATTTTTTCGTTTTTCTTATGTAGGTACTAAGGGCTAAAAACTACTATGGAATTAACACTATGGAATCGTTCGTTCAATAGAATATACTGATTTTGTTGAAGAATTAACACCTTGATCTGAGTTTTCATTTTAATTATCCATATTAATCATGAAATCAATTAATCTTTCGGAATATCTTAAGTATTAATCAAGTAAAAAAATTGTATCAGTGTTTTATTTATTGAGAAAGGAAATAGTGCTTTTTTATCTTCCGTAGGAATAAAAAAAATTGGTTATTTTATGACTGTGTCTTTGAAAATAACGTTTCTATACAATATACTCGTACGGATATAATACTCGCTCTTTAATTTGAAATACTAAATTACATATCAAACGTTTGATATTCTAAAATATACATAAATGTTAACATTTTTCCATATTTTATTTTCCAGAAAATATTAGATACAATCCCTCTAATATTATAAACGCAAAATTTTTAATATCTGTTATTCAATCATGCCTAAACGGCTGAACTTTAAATAAAATTCAGCATGGAGAAAATACAGAATTCGAATCACATGTTGGTTTCTTCTGAACCCCAGAAATAGTACAAATTGTCTAAAATGAAACACGATATTTTTTACTCTATAAAATTGAGTACTACTTTACGCCAATAGACGGTGCGACAAATGTATTAGTCGTCCAAGCGATTAGTACTTATTGGAGAGAGAAGTTGAATGGTTTCACTGAGTAAAACAACATTTTTGCCATTAATCGAAAGTCCGCGTTGACGATGCTGTCGATGAAAGTCAGAAGTAACGCAAATATGAAAAATTTATAATGGGTCCTGCAATTTTGTCAAAGCGTTCAATAAAATATTTGGAATTTATTTAAACTTACATTCAGTCATCGATCCTCTGATATTATTTTACTCGGTTTATTGTGGGTTTCATTAAAAACAGGCATTGAGCAAAATGTTATGGACGTAAAATAACATTTTTATAAAATAATATTGAAAATGAAAAAACAAAATAACTTTTAGTAATAAAATAAGCAATATATTAATAACTAAAATTAAATATTCTAAAAATTAAAACAAAAAGAAAACTAATCAAGTAATCTAATACACACATTGAAGTATCAAATGTCGAAATTTTCGGTAAGAGAAATTTATCACTTGTGTAACTTTATCTTCAACTATTTATCTATACAACGATAAATGTATTTTATCACAAAATATATTTATCGTAGTACAGAGAGACATCCATTTAATATCGCCAATAACCACTTGTTGTATTTTAATTTCTAGCTACTCATTGTGCATTTCGTAGAACTTACACTCCTGCATGAAACAAAAGCTCTTTGAGCAGGAACTGTAGCGGTGACCGTGTATGTGACCCGCGCTAATGAATCATAAATTGTGGCCGCAGTGACCTAGTTATATGATCAACCATAGGGAAAAGTTTATGAGTTTATATCCCACATAGATCAGACAAATATATTTTGATCGTTCACGTTTTAAATTCATCATATTTATAAAATCAATACTAAATTAGATTGAGAATTATACCACAATTCTAAGTCGGAGTATGAATAAAGTTTCATTAGAAATTAGTACTTACCACAAAACAAAACAGCGTAAAGTTTCTTTTGCAACAGGTGGATATTTAAAGTAGAATGAAAATAACATCTAGTGACATACTTCTGAATTCTTAACCACAATATTTAAGTTTCTGTACAAGGTTGAAATTTCGGACGATGTGCCGAATATAGGATTAAAACTTCACTTTAATACTAATTGTTTATACCCTCGGTATAAAATTTTATATTTACTTATTAATTCAATTTTTGTGAAATTTTCGCTTTCAAAAAATTTTAATTTCAAAAATAACAAATTAATTCTTGAAATTAGTTTCTTATCTCTGAAATAATTTCCTGTTGACAATGAGTTTTAAATTTTGTTCAAAATAATACCAATTTAAGCCATTAACAGTAAACAAATAATGCAAAGCGTGTACCATGAGAGACAAAGGGTTGCTCCCTCACAAAAATAAAGTTACCATTATTTTGATTAAAACTCCTAATAACCTCAACAGTTCCTGACTTAGAGATCAGGAATTCTTATATTAAATACTAATCCACAAACTAAAAGGATATAAATGAGAAGAAGTTAAAAGCTTTCGTGAAAGGTAATTGGGCTCAACCTTCAGATGCATGCCGGTTTTTAAACAATCGACGATTTTTTGATATATTAGAGCCATGGATCTGCTATAGAATGGATATTTTAATTAATGTAAATAAGGCGATTTTTCAGTTTTAATTATAATTTTTTAATTTTTTTTTCTTAAAGAACATAAAAATTGATATACTCAAATGCGAGCAAATTATATTTTACACATACAATGTTACGACCAATATAGTTACGGAGATAGATACTACATATATATGTTCTATATTGTTTCGGGATAGATACAATTATTGAATTTCTTTACATATAGTAAATCTCTTAATATACTGGCAAAGCCTTAAAAGCTTCCCATGACTTAAAAATTAAAATTACTAAAGCTTTAAACTGTACTTTTATGCAGTTTTATTTCCAAAAAAATGTCGCGTAATTTCCGACAAGTAGTTTAAAAACAATTCTTGATTTAATGTATCAATTAAACAATAATACTGAATATTTGTGGGGTATATCTGAGAAAAACGTTATAACTCTCTTTTTGGCATATTTCAAAAAAAGCATAAGAACACTAAAACACTAAAGTGCGAGTTTGTTAGATTTACGTTTTTAATTATGACGAGAATATGCCTTTAGGTGCATAAAGATTATTAAAAAATCTTGTGGAGAAAATAATTAACAATAAGAATATTATTATAACTTAAAACCACCAAAAATCAAGTTGCAGTGTGTTTTCTTGTACCTGTTGAATTATTGCATAGATATAGTATGTATAAATATTTGTAACGATGTTAGTATTTAATTGGTTCATTAGACCTCTGGTTCACTAAAACATACCAAATACAAAATATCATTGTATGTAAAAGTAGCTTATAAATTTAGACGAAATAAAAAGAACGTAAAAAATATACCAATGAAATAAAAATAAGTATCATGTCTATAAGGAACTAAAACAATTAAAATTATAAGATATGCAATTTTCAAAATAAAATAAAAGTATGAAAACCAAATAAATTGGCAGCAGTTATGCACTCATACAATATCGTTGCATAAGGCAGACGCTATCTTATTTTTAGTCGAAATCTTCTTTTCTGACTTTATAGTTACTCCCATAGTAATAATACCATATCCATTAGATCACTTCGTAAAGTATAATACTTTGTAACTGTTTTAAATTGTAGTATGTGATAGTAGTTTCATCAAATCCTCTGAATGTAAGTTCAATTTCAAATCTTAAATAGCATATTTAGAACCAGTGATATTTTAAATAATTCCATTTCTTTTTTTTAGGTTTTTAGGATTTTACTTCCTAACAAATCAAAAATAATAGATTAGGAATATAGATCAGATATGCGCCATGATACTAGTATAATCCTAATATTAGTCAGTATTCCCTACAGTAAACGTTAATTTAAAACTTCTGACTAAACAACATTGTTTCTGTCACTTATAAAGTTAGGTAGACGAGAACACAGAGTAAGCGATGGATTCACGGTTTTTTTCGATTTTTCCCGTCTCACTGTTTTTATTTCCAGTCTTTAAGTAAAGTTTTTCGTTTAAGTCAAACAACACAATTATATTACTTAACTCGATAAAAATATCGGTCACAAATATTTAGGCAAATTATAACGTTTGAGCTCAACTTAATCAATAGTGCATATGTAATCAGGTTAAGTAAACTTAAGACACAGAAAAAAGTTTTTTATTTATAGATTTGAAGAATAGTACTTATCTGAAAATGTTCAGAAAGATTAAGTAAAAACAACAAAAATATTTGTCTATAAGCATGTTAATATAATAGTGATAAAAACATGCCAACCCAAAGCCAAATTTATCCCTCACGGGTTTATAAAATGCAAAAAATATAAGTGAAATGTGTCATTATGAAATGTTATTTTTCATATAAATATTTATGGAAGGCGAATGTTGACGAAAGCTTCAGCAATAAAGGAGCATTGTTACGAAATGGAAAAAAATGTCAATAGAGAAAGAAGTGAGATTCTATTAACTGAGGTGAAGTGGCCTGAAATATTATCTGAAAATGTTCGTTTATTTTTATTATTTTAGAAAAAAATTACACAATGTTCATAACACAATATTTCACATTAAAAATTCTTAAAAAATAAACATAAAACGTAATTAAAAATGGAACCACATCCCATTTTTAAAAATTGTCATAGGGACAAGCAATTATAAATTATTTCAGCGCCTTCAAATGTAAAAGTTAATGTCAAAGAAAAAAAGAAGACAACTTTATAAATATTATATATCTTGGTTTACTTTGTATGAACTTTGCTAACAGAAAAAAAACAGAATTATCCTCTAAGTAATAAGTAAATGTGTATAAATTTGCGCTTTTGTCATAAATTACCCGTAAATTTAAATAAATATAGAGATATTTTAAAATGAGTTACCTTGATGTTATTGTAAACTAGTTGAAAAGTCAACTTTATAATATTTCAACAGATGTCAAATAGAGATTGGGCTGCGCTAATAGTTCAAAGAAATATCGTTTAGGACTGAAAGCACTAAAAGATGCACAACAATGGAAATATACTCTACTACCACACAAAAATACAAAGGAGGAAATTTTATCATACCATATAATCTTAATTTAAAGCGACCTACTACATTCGATTTTAACAACTTCAATAGCCTTACTGAAACAGATTCCAGGATAATTTTACGTTCTGTGATAGAGGCATTATCTTGCTCATGAACTGCAATAGAAAAATAATTTTATGTTATGGAGAAGAAATGGAAATGTTCTGTTTGACAACCATGTGAGGTCTTCTAATTTAGAACAGGGCTGACGTATGCATGGAGCTACTAAGTTTCCATAAATGGCAAAAGCATATTTTACAGGAAATGAAACTAGCTTATGATACGTTAGTTGTACACACAAGCGCCATTGGCTAGGGTCTGGAGAAAAGGGCGTACTTACACCAGAATATGACAATAATCAAAACGGTATTTAAGTATGTGGTGGGATACGAATGAAATTATTTACTGGAAATTCATTCCAACTAAGCAAAGTCACCGCCAAACTAAGTTCGCAACAAAACAAAACTTAAGGTTACCTGAATAAGATGCAGCCAGCGAAATTTAATGAATATAACAGTCTATGCAGATACATTTATATGTATGTACACTCGAATTTTTATACATAAATTACAAATCTGTTACTAGTAAATGCTCGTAGTAATTTTTAGTTCAAAATACGAACTTTTTTTGGATGTCAATTACATAAGGAAAATGATGAGCCAATATACATTTAATCCTCCCTGCTTGAGAATTGTTACATATTTATTTTCGAATAATGTAACACAAAATTGTAATATTCGCAGTTTTATAGGTAACTATTACGTAATTAATCTAATTTAAAATTAATTTCAAGTTGTGTGTTCATACTGTTATTACTTTAATTAATATGACTCGTATGTCTCATCCGCATGTTTTACGAGGTGCAGATAGATCCAACAATATATCATTGTGATTTCTATATATCCATTTTAAATAAATTTAGAAATTATATGCGGTTCAAATTCTCTTCATAAATACAATAAGATTACTGCGATTAAAACAAAACATGAGAGAACTTCTCTAAATATTTTTAAAAGAAATTAGATAATCACCATTTTTAAATAAACTAATATAGAGGGAATTAATAATATTTAATTATTAAAAACGTCTGATTTATTCAAGAGGAAAGTAAATGATTTTCAAGAATGTTGGTATGTCAAATTAATTTAAAATGGGTACAAATCATTGTTATCTGATTCGAATGAAAATTCATTGATAAAATCTCATATAATAATAGTAACTGAAAATTATTTACGGCAGTCATGTACTAGATGCAAATGTTAAAGTGAAAAACGTTTACGCTCAATGAGAATAAGAACAATTACAAAAAGCCATGATGAAGCTCTTCTAAAAAGTTTCGCGTACTTGAAGCCTTCATTGCTAATTTGAATATATTTACAAGTCGTGAACTGATATTAGGAGGATCGAAAAAAATTATCATGACTTCAAAATATTGACGTAGACAATTTTAAGGACACCAAATCCGATGTTAACAAAAAATAAAATTACGGTGCTGGGTTTGATAAATACAAAGGACATCTACCATAAAAAGGATAAAACAATAAAGAATGGCTTTGTATAATGACGTCTATCAAAATAAATTTTCATTGTCACTTAGACGGTTGTAATTATGTTTGTTTGTTATAAATAACGGAATAGTAAAAGTTATGAGCCAAATTGGTCTTGCCGTCATTCTTATTTTACGACGTTATGGTAAACAATCTCAAATGAAATTAAATTAGAATTACTTCAAACTGAAATATTTGGCGCAGACTGGTTAACTTTATTTCAATTTAGTGTGTTCATTATTTTTAATATTTGAACATACAACATTAACATTTTAATGTTTTAACTTAAGAAAATTAACAGCCGTCATTTTGACCACTGAAAAGCGTTGAAAAGTATAAAATAATGAAAATTAGAGTATTTAGCTATGACTTGTTCTGTACAGTATTGACACACAGATTGGTACACAGAAATTAAAATCCGGTTTTTAATCAAAGATAACCTCGATAATAATTTTTTTTTCATTCCTTTGCGCTGTGGTCATTATTATGCTGGTATAATCTTCTATATTTTGATATCCGCAAGAGTTGTCGTATCCAGATTTCTATGTAAACCCAAGCAGGGTGTTAGCTCGCAATCCACAAAAAAACATGTAAAAATTATTCCATACATCCTTCATGGTGACATTATGCTGAATATGAATGTAAACCATCGAAACAATCATTAAAATTATTTTATCCCTTATTTTTACATTACCATTTAAATCTATAGTGTCATTATTTTCAAGTGAGATAAGTTTTGATGGTGACGTGAAATAATTTTTGGGGTGGTTTAACATTTAAATTAATATTAAGGAATACGGTAGTTGACTCATTCTAAATTTTGATATTTTTCATACAATATTGTGAAATATAAGTTAATTAAAAACCAGTCTTGAAAAAAATTCAAAAATTGATTGAAAAGTAAGCCGTTAGTATAAATAAATAAGTCGTTGTCTAAAGGTTAAATATAAACTTTTATAACTCGATCAATTTTTAAGATTATTAAAAAAAATGTTCCCTCTTCATCAGCTTGTACCTTGAAATTATGATTAATGAAATAAAAAAAATTAGTCAAACATCCAATTCTTTGAAATCATTTTACATTTGCTTTTGTGTTATTGTTGGTATTGTGACAAATGCATGTTTATGGATTGTATTAATTACAAAGTTTTCTCAGTTTAAATTGTGGAATTAATTTTAAGCTAGAGCTACTGAAACCGTGACCTGTTTAAGAAATATCGCATTAGTTGAAATATGTTGATGATTCTCAAGGTATTTTTCATGAGTATTCTGGAAAAATACCCACTGTAACTCTTGATGTTCTTGAGCAGAAAAGTCAAGTACCGTTGGTGATATCTGTCTGGCAATACAATCTATCTTTATATATTGGTCAATATCTTTTAAATTATAACTTTAGAATTAAAACAGAATGGACAGAGTTATGGAATGAAAACACCCCATCTATACTACGTGTGCGAATCGAGTCGACGGAAATGCTCAATGGTTTTGGACTTCCAGAAATGGAAAGGGCTTAACAGAGTTTTAACTTGACACGACTTTGTGAATAAAATTTTCAAAAGTAAGGATAATTTCTATCAAAGTGGGATTATGAAAATTTGAGCCGAACTGTATGCGACATCGTTAAGGAATGTGTATTGAGAATCTACCCAGGTGATCCAATGTAGTTTTCTATGGCGACGCCCATGAGTCTTAAGCGAAAAACTTTATTTAACATCTATACATATAATAAAACTGTAGAATTGGCGCATCGCTACGTATTTACAAAATTAATAAGGTCGTATTTACAAAATTCCACTGCTCGAGAACGAGTATTTACTTATGTTAAAATCACTGTATTTTTTTTTACACGCGGCTTTATCGAGGTAGCAATTACTCATGACTACTAATTAGTCTCCACTATTATTTTGTCATTTAACACTCGCTTTTGTTGATCTATTTGTTTTCTATCTGTAAATTTAAAAAAAAACACGGTTTAAAAATATAAACACTAAATATCATATTTTTACGTCAATAAAAATTAAAGTAATTGAAAATTGTTTTTCTAATATTTTATAAAGCTACTGACACACTTGATTCCCACAATCTTTAAATGTCTGTAGTCTAGAAGCAAACAAATTAAATTATATTTAATTTAAATAATTGAATAGAGTACCAATGACAAATATGACAATTAAGGGTTCAGTTATTTTTAGCCTGTTGTAAGCTAACATATCTTAGAATGCAATTATGTCCTTTTAATGAAACATGACAAACTACCGAACATTGCATGGTTGACAAATACAATATTTGTGGCTTTCATTTGAGGTTACTGTCTTAATGCCACCTCTCAAATATCTTTAAAAAAAATACGGTATCATATATCGAATGTTAGATAATATCATTCTACTTTAGTAATTAGTTTTAAATAATAAAACGTACAATAAAATATAATTATCTGCCTTTGGATATTTCATATACCTTGTTTATACGTGCAGTTAAGAATCACGAGTATTTGAATATAATGAATTGCAAATAAAACAAACAGTTAATTATTTATTTTCTAACTAGCATTACTACGTTTATAACATTATTAATTATAAGATTAATGCACGTAATCCCTATTATATCTATTATAAAAATCATAAAAGGAAACATTTCTAAGTACGTATAATTTACAAACAAATGTAAAACTGCCAAATCTTCTTTCTATTTGCTCGATTGTGATAAAACATAGCCTATAACATACGTTAGAGCCAACAGAATCCATCACTAAAAACTTCACCAAAATTATTTTAGCTACTGCTACATGGTGCGTGAACATATAAACAGGCTTATACACACAACAATGTCTGTTCTTTTACCGTAAATAAGTTTTTGTAAATATGTTCGATGTATAGATAGACCAGTTCTACAGTCTTATTATCCTCAGCAACGTAATGCTAAAGTATGTTTATTTATCCTCTTTTTGTGTCGCAACGGTGCAAGGGATTGGCGTAATTTTTTACACGTAATTTTTTACACGGGGGCTATATACAATATTTTTCATTACGACGAAAGTCTTGTTTGAAATTGGAAAAGTACACGAGGTGAACAAGAAAGCAGTGTCGTAACGAACCCACGTGTCAACGTGATTTTTTGAATTGTTACATACGCATTAAAAAGATGCATCAGAATCATTACCAATATAATATTATAAATACAAAAGTATGTTTTTATCCTTTTCTTCACGTCAGAACTGACCAACCTTTCAACGTGATTTTTTGTCTAGAAGTAATTGGCTTACGGGGATATGAGATAGATTACTTTTTTGTCCGGGGAAACCTCATTCTAATAGGTTTATAATTCTAACTTATGTTATAAGTAAATGTAAAAGTGTGTATTTATCTATCTTTCACATCGCAACGGAGCTACGGATCGATGTAATTTCTTTATATTTTTTAGCATTATAAACCTAATTAATATCATAAATTCAAAAGTGTTGTTTGTCCTTCTTTCATATCGCAACGGAGCTATAAATTAATATGATTTTTTGCACTTAGATGGATGGTGGGCTGGAATATGACATAAAATATTTCTTATTACGAAAAATTTCATTGCTTTGGGAAAATTGTTATTTGAAAGAAGAAAAGACTCAGGTAGAAAAACGAAGCAACATGGCATAGAGTCACGGATAGACGTAATTGAAAACGCTACATGCGCAATATAAGGTAGAAATAAAATCTATCCCTTCGATCCTTAATAACTTTTTAACCGTACATTTGTACGCAAAACTGCGGGAAAAAGTTAGTATTTATAGATAAAATTGTTTCTTCTTTTAGACTTTTTTTATGCAAATTTTGACTAAATATATGTTATTCTAGCATGTTAGTTTGAAATTTTTATAACAAAAACAGGACTCGTGGCATCTTACGTAATTTAATTTCAAATCAAAACTAACAAATTAACAGAGGAAATAGTTCCAAATTATAACATATATTTACATAAAATTCATAAAAATCTGTCAAGGAGGAGTAGAACTCGCGCTACGAAGGTTCCGTAGACATTTAGGTAGTTAGAAACATTTAAGGATACGTAGCTTTTTTATTAGACTATTTCCAATATTAGTTTTTTATAATATAAATGTATTCAGTAATTTCGTAACTAAGGGATGGGGGAATGCTAATTTTTGTATATTTTTGGAACATCTGTTTCAAATAACAATTTAAAATATTTGTATATGCCTCATTAGAAAATAAAACTCATAAATAATATAATATTTCAAAAAATTTAGACTTTTTAATTTTTTATTTGAAAATTAATAAAGTGAAAAAATATATATGGGCTAATAAGTTGCATGTCTTTGTCAACTTAAAGTTTCTGTGTCGCAGGTTTCTGAGAAAATCAGTTGAGAATGTAGAAAAACAAATATATGGTCTCTTGCAGGTTCACAGGCGTAAAAACACGGTATTTCTTTAAAAAATTATGACATCTATATATATATATATATATATATATATATATATATATATATATATATATATATATATATATATATATATATATCGTTGATAATAACACAATCGCTTCGGAATGCATCTCACCGCGGAATAAATTTGTTTAAACACGCATCACGTTAAAACTTGACAAATCAAGTAGTAGAGTTTTTAAGATTGTAGAGTTTGACTTAAAATAAAATGTAGTTTTTAATTCATTTGAATCTGCGCACCCGATCAGAAGATATACGAGTTAAATATTTTCAATAATTAATTAACATTGCATTTGTGTGTGGAATAGTAATAAATGTCGTGCATTTTCATTTTATTTTTTTATTTTAGGCACTACGTTATTCTTGAAATAAATTGAAAATAGGAAAAATACTACACACACACACGTATATATATATATATATATATATATATATATATATGTATATATATGTATATATATATATATATGTATATATATATATGTATATATATATATGTATATATATATATATATATATATATATATATATATAAACCTACATATGATTTAAATTACGTAATGAATTTTCTACCCGGACTTGCCTTAGCGATATGGGTATGGCCAGAAGTGAAGTGTAGAATGATGCTGTATTTAAGTAAAAATGCGGGCAGACGATGTTTGTCGTCTTACGCCCATAATATTTTATATATAAAATGAACGAAGGAACGAACGAAAGCTTCAAATACGCGAAAATTTTTAATAGAGCTTCATAATGGCTCCTTGTAATTGTTCTTATTCTCATTGAGCGGAAAAGTTTTTCACTTTAACATTTGCATCTAGTACGTGACTGCCGTAAATAATTTTCAGTTACGATTATTAATGAGATTTTGTCAATGAATTTTCATTCGAATCAGATAACAATGATTTGTACCCATTTTAAATTAATTTGACATACCAACATTCTTGAAAATCATTTACTTTCCTCCTGAATAAATCAGACGTTTTTGATAACTAAATATTATTAATTCCCTCTATTTTAGTTTATTTAAAAATGGTGATTATCTAATTTCTTTTAAAAATATTTAGAGAAGTTTTCTCATGTTTTGTTTTAATCGCAAAAGTCTTATTGTATTTATGAATAAAAATATTTCGAAATGACTACAATAGGAATCATATAATTTTTCTTATCCCCAAATAAAACATCTCCTTCTATTAATATCCTTCAATTTTACACGTTGCTAAACTGAGAAATTAATTAAATCCCCTTATTGGGAAAATTTGTCAATACACACATTCAAATATAGAATGAATAAGTTTTTCCCTTCATTATTTCTTAACAGATTCACCTATTTAATCCACAACTTAATTTATACCTATCAATATATTTTCGGCGGAAAATTATGGGAAGAAAAATCTGTGTCAAAGGATTCTAGCTTTCAACCAATTGCAGTTTTTTTCGAGTTAACGCAATTATTCGATTTCATTCCAACGATTATTAGAAACATATATTTATAGTGCACTGATTGCATTTTGATTACGCGTTTGATATCTCGTTTATTTCATCGGTGTTTCTTATAAAATTAATCAGAAATAGTATGTTGATATCATATATTTTGGAAAGTAAATTTCTCATTATGTGGATAAATTGTTATTAAACTGCCATGGTTTTATTGTGTCATAAATATAACAAAAAATATTTAAACGTGAAACTTAAACCCGAGAATCGCAAATAAACACGAAAGAAGATAAGAATCCATATAATACATGTATCTCTCTTACCTACACACATGATAAAGTTGCACGTAAATCGATACCGTTATACAGAATACGTAAAAAAGGCATTCGTAAAAGATTATCTGGATATTGAAACTTATTTGTATGCATAATTTTCCCAACAAAAGAATAAGTCAGAGGTAATATAATTGTAGTGGAATAAAATGAAATGAACCTAAATACAGAAATTGATTTAAAAAATTTGTTGTAAATTACATTTTTTTAATATTAATAATCATTTTTAATAAGCATAAACAAAAACATATTCACTTTAGGCATCTACCCCCAAATGTGGGAGAATGACCTTATAAAAAGAAATTTAAAAACATCAATCACTTTGTCCTCAATCATTGTACATAGTACCATAGAAAATATAAAAATTGTGAGATAATCTCTCACATTTAATAAAATTATTTGATCGCTTTCTATACCACTATAAAAAGACATTTCACACTCGTAACAATCATTATGTACTAGATCACAAAAATCTTCTGAATCGATAAAAGCTGTATCATGAATGTTTTTCTCGTACAAATATGATGAGAATAATGAATCTGAAGAAACAAACAAAGACGTAGTATTTATTGCCTTCAAAGCAAAATCATCAGTATTGCGACAAGAAGTTAAAAGAACAATTTCAATTATTTTTATTTTTAGTGTAGAAGACGTAATATGGTTGATTGTGGGTACTTTGTTTTCCGTTGCTTTTTTTATTTGAATAACTGACGTCGAAGTGAATTCAAACTAATGATTGTCTCTTTCTTAAAATTTGGTTTATATTTCTCACTTTCATAATTCACACATATTTATAGTTATTTCCGTGCCTTCTAAAGTGTTTGGTTGCGTTGGTGCATCATCTATTGGCGTCTTCAAACAAAGACTTGTTGATATGGTTCTGAATTTACTTGATAGTTAAAAAAATGCATGTCCTGAAAAAGCTTCTCTGTTAAATGGAAAAGTTGCAGTGGATGAATATCCAGTTACCCATTTCATTGAGTAGCACAATTATTCCAGGCAGAATTGAAAATCGTTGGAAATTTAAGACGAATTATACTTTTCCAGTTATTTAGTGCTATAAAGTAAGCAGTTTTAAGGGCTTTAAAAATGATCTATTGAAAGGCAAAGCAAAATTATATCGTGTCTTTCACAAAACTGAAGTACTTCTTCATTAATATGAGATATATGACCATCCAAAACAAGCCATGCTTCTCCTAAAGGTTTTCTAAGATAGTAATCTCTTTTAAAAAGCGTTAGTGTTCATATAACCTGATATTTGTGACATGTAAACTTTAGTCCCAAGGTGCATTCTATCTTCGTATTCTCGTTTTATATTTTTTTCTCGTAAATAATTGCAGGAGGAATAAAATTACCTTTAGCATTTATGTAAGCAATTGCTTTGATTGATTCATCTTTTTCTGTTGACATTCTTTATAGTACAGATTTTAATCCTTTGATTGCTATTGTCTATAAGCCTCTTATTTAATTGCAATTCCACCTCATTCATGATAGAAATACATCTCAGCTCATGAACTAAATTAGTTTGTTTGTAAACAGACTGAAGCAAACCAAAAAAATATTTACTTTGCAATATAAATCAATGTATGTAATATTAAAGAAAAATTACTAATTACAGTAGACAACTCAACTAAGCAAAATGTTGAGTATCTCACTCTGACACAATTGTAGGCATATACATCACAAAAAGTAATAACTTACTGTACTTTTTATCTGAAAAGACGCCTAATGAGATTTTAATCTTTGTTTATAGTATTACGTAACATTAAAAAGGCATATGTAACAAATTACGAACAAAGAAATAACACACTTAATGGTATTGAGAAAAAAAATCAGAAAAGTTTATTGTGAACTTACCTCGAAATTACAATTTTTAAAATGTTTCGAGGAATTGCCAGCACTCACTGCACTGCGATTTTGAAGCGGCAACTAACCTTAGTACGTAAATGAACGGACATCGGACATAAGTAAATTGTGTTTTCGGAATAATGGGATTAAAACCCAGCCGGGTATCTCTCCCGTTTTTTCCCTAAATAATGTTTATTTTTATTAATCTGATCGGAAAAGAAATTACAGGGTAATTTTTATTTTCTATAGAACTTACCCAAATTACTTAATGGTTATTGATATTTAGTGCGAGTAGCTTATGATAGGTAGGGTGCATCATACGCCAAGACGCTAACCATCTATGCCTCACTGATATTGAACGGGTTAGTAAAGAGTTTTAAATTTCATGGACTTGTAACAAGGTTACGAAAAAAATGTCATCATTGCGAAGAAAATTGTCCAGTCAAGTTAGGAGATGCTGTGAAATAAAGTTAGAAACACTTGTTAATCCTGTACGTAGAAGCCATGAAGGGTTTTTTTAATAAAACGTATATATAAATATAAATATATATATATATATATATATATATATATATATATATATATATATATATGCATATATTCTTTTATCAAATATATAGGTATATTTATTAGGTAAATTATGACTGATAAACATTTGTATCAACCTAGTAAAATCAGGTACTACAGTTCTAATAATAAAGAGCTGTAGTGTTAATATGTAGTTCTTACACAGATTTCTCTAAGCATGTTTTACGTTTTCTGTTAAACCACATCATATTGCGTTTGGTTTGATTAGCTTAGAGTTTATAAACAAAAATCTACAAAAAGGGGATAAGTACTAAGTATACGAAAAATTAGTAAGTTTTTATCGTTAATTGGTTGGATTTAAAATTCAATGAATGTTAATAGCTTTAGGTTCATGCATACCTAATAATTTATAGATTTATTTTTGTTTCTTTTTCCTTTCGCTTTACTAATCATTCTTAAAGTTAATGATAACCTATACTCGTTCACAAAGAAATAGCATCAACTTGAGGTTTGCAACCTATTGAACTCTTTAATGTTCACTTATATTTAGGTCAAATATCGAAAATAGCTATTGCTTTCTAGGTTATTAATTTTATTTTCAAATTTGTAAACAACACACAAAAACTTGAGATAATATTTTATTTGTTTTATGGATATTTTTAGAAATATTTAAAAAATTTCCTTTAAATAATTCGTCGTTTTTATAACGCTCATGACATTTAAAAAAAGAAATATTCGAAACTTAATTCTCTAAAATATCGGCAAGTGTATTTTGGAGTTGCATTTTCGTAGGAGAAATACAAAATTTCAATATTCTACTTCAAACGGTTTCAAATAGTGACAGACAGAGAGGCGAATGGACTTTCTCCTTTTGTGATATGGAAAGCTATAAGGTAATTAAGGAAGGAGTAGCGTTATGTATCTAGCTTATCCAGGTATCAACTAGTTCATTGGCATTTTAAAAAATTCTTCAATTTCTTAGACCATTATTGTTATAAAATGAAGGCCGCTTATGAACGTCTGATAACAAAACTTTCGTAATGCGTAACAATTAATTACATTTATTTTGGTTCTAATTACAGAATATAATTTAATTTATTGCTCATTTCGATAATTAACCACAAAATCCTAATTTATATTTCTTCAAGTTATAATTTTACCATTTAATATCGAAGTATAACCTTATCTCACCCCGATATTGTGTTGGTTACATAAGACTACTTTTGTAGCGGTAAAGCCACTATATTTACGTGCTAATATAAAACAATAAATTGTAAACGTAATGTCCAAATACCCAATACAAAACAAAAATAGGTATTAAATTGATTTTATTTGTAAAAGATGTGTTTAATTATTTAAAATATCGTATAAAAAAATTTAATTTTTTTCTGCTAAATACTATTTGAAAATTTCATTCGTTTATATAAAATAAACAGGAATTTCAAGTGGAGTTTTTGTGTAACATAATAACAAAAGTGAATTTAAAAACGTCTCTTACGTTATTTTTTCAGTAGTTTACAATTATTCCAGGTGCCTCCTAAATAAGAAGGAAAGCAAAAATGAACGTTTTCTATTTTTCAACGCGTATGATGTTTGATAAAACGGAAAAAGCAATAAGCGGTCCGTCATTCACGACATACTCTGCCGTAGAAGGCAACCGAGTTTTATGGTTGTCATATCCGATTATTTATTTAAATGAAAAAACTTGTTTTCAGTCTTAAAATCTAGAACATTATTATATGAATAAGATTTTAACAGAATCGCGACATAAGTTGCTATCTATTTCCGTGTGTCACTTAACAAACGTTAATCACATGGATTTTAAATATTTTAATATTAATTAAAATTAATTTACATGTCCTATGATTCATTTTATAATTACCCACCCAAAAATTAAATAAATAAAATAATTAGTCAAAACTTCGTAGTTAACATCGTAGCAACTACTCGTTACCGCTTATTTTATAATAAAGTATCGTCTCAAATTAGCAGGTTAAAAATGAATCAAAGAACAGTAGAGATTCATAACGCACGAGTGTCATTCTCCCTACATTTTACTACAAGTACTGTTCAGTTTTTTGGAACGTCTGCCGCTGAAGAAGCTAACAAAAAGAGGAATAAATATAAATATTGGCTGATATGTAGTTGCTACAGCCTAGGGGCTTTGTAACAACTATATCAGCTAAAGTTTGTTTTATAAAATGCACTCTAGATAACTTGTGACAATAACTACAATAAAATAATTGCAATATTTCCACTCTACTCATACTTAAGTGTGCTAGTGTTTTGTAAAGCTTTTGAATATAATTGTCTCGTTTTACTTACATTCAAAATTGCAAGATATCTAGGTAACTACAGAACTCTTTTTTATATATATTCCGACATGCACTTGGCCTGTTCTAACGTTCGCCATAACGAAAATTTCTTAACGCATTATATGTGCTTATTCTCATCTACGTGATAATGACATGAATGAGAGGCTCTTTTTCAATAAAATGTAAATACACACAAAGAAACGGGCGTGCGCAATTTAGTAAATCAAACAACAAAGAAGATAAATATTTCCGGTTTCAAAAACTTTGAATTCGTGCTGGGAAAATCCAACCGAATTTTGCAAACAATTGCTGTTTCGTTCATTTCCAATTCTTCGCAAACCATAGCAGAAATTGGGTTATGTGGAATGGAAAATTGCTAATATTTCCATTTTTCCAATTGCAGGTGGATATCTAATATATCAAAGCTTCGACGAAAAGATGTAGACTTTGATTGTCATCGTACTATATATTATGACTATTCTCAGTGTCCGAATTGTCTATGTATATTTAATAAAATAGATAAAAATTAATTTCGTTTTCGATTTGTCCGACTAAGGAAACAAAACCAATATTTCCTTCAATTATGAAGATTTTCTTTAGGTTTGCGAAAATAGTTGTTTTAACTCGTTCAGCCGTTGTTACGCAACCTTTGTTAACCTTTGCTACCCAAGCAAACTGAATAAAATATTCATGCCTTTTAAAGTCTAAAGTAGCAAAGTGAGTGGAGGGTTTCCTGCGTACAGAAATGTAATGTTCTCTTGCTTTGTCGTGGGTAGGTACTAACACCTTTTTCTGGCAAATGAAACAAATGATCGAGTACTATAGTTGTATATTTTTAATCAGATGAATGGAAATAGATTTATGTACCTTGTGAAGACGTGTATGATTTAATTGTTAAATAAAATGTAATTGATTCTAAATTATTTATCAACTAAAATGCAAATAGTTTAGGTTATTTTAAATATTTTTCACTGTAATCTGTTTTCCACGAAATCAAGGAAATTTTACGTGATGTATCCATAAAAACACAAACTGCGTCAATGGAAAAGAAATTTAAGAAAACAAGTAATAAATCTTACTATTTTGTAATTATTGAATTAATGCCTATTTCTGTTTTATTTAACTCTGAAAAATATTCATTCTAAAATTATTAATAATTGAAAAGGTATCTTTATAACTATGGCCTCTCATTTTCTTTAGGCACATAACTGAATAAGAGTATAAAGAAAAGAAGAGAACATTTATGATACTTAATCTTTACCAAAGGTTATTAACTACTATTATTATTAACGTTATTAAGTTTTTCATCGTTTTGTTTTTAAAAATTGGAAAAAATACTCAGAATACAGTGTTTTATTTGAAAAATTTGGCTTCTTTCAGCACCTTTTTGTGACTCAAATTGTTAGTTTTATATGTTGTTTGTTGGTTCGGTTTTTTTATACATCAAAATTTGAAACGACTCCTTATTTTGATATGAATATTTACATTTGAGTAAATTTCTTTCTTAGTTTTTCAGATTGTGTTAATAATATTATTTATTTATTTAAATACTCATATTCAACATAATGTTTCATCTTAATGATTATAGTAAGACTGAAGAAGTAATTTCAAAATAGAAGTTAACATTAAGAATTTTCTTCTTTATTTAGATATTGCAACAACAACATGCAGTTAATAATTTACGCATTTCGGTAATGATGAAAAAATGAATAATTTTTAATAAAATGAAATATGAACAAGCATAACTTTTATAAATGTGTTATAATCTGTATTAACTTTGATCAAATGGATATAAAACATCGTTTAAATTGACAAAATCATCCCAAAAATTATGTTTCATAATCTGATACAGCAAAAAAATGATCAAACGCCAAAAAACTTTTCAGTGATGTAGAAAAAAACAAGTCTGCCAATAATTGGAATACCTTCTTAGTTAAGTAAATGCTCCTATTATGTCATAAACAATGGGAATTTTAAATATCTTCCAGAAAAACGGTCGACACTAAATATAAACATTAAATATAACACATTACAACCTATATTATTATCTATAATATATGAGAGATATCATAGAAATGTTTAGTATGAGCGCTCGATTGTTTGACTACACATAACGTTGTGTGGGTTTCACACGATGAAGATATGGTTTAATATATTTCACTTTCATGTAATATGAGAAGTAAGATGACGTCAAAATTAGTAATCTTATCAAGCTGACACGGTACTTTATATTTAAACTCGATAGGAATGAACCCATAATACCAACAATATGGTTTATAGTTTTATTATATTAAACTGTACCCCCGTATAGTCTACTCGACGATTGCTTTAATATCACGTTATAACCATCTTCACATTTATAATAAAGGAAAATAGCAATAAAAAATAATAAATACTATGTAACCTTTACATATAATCAATACATGATGAGAACAGTGGATAGCAATATTTTGAAATTCAACACTAAACAACTCCCGATCAAATAGAATACGATTTACGTAGAAGTTATCCCTTTCATATATGTTTCTCCTATTGAAAGTTATGAAAAAAAAAATGAAAGACGTGAGTGGATGGTTTTAGCTTCTGAAAGACGTGCAACAAAATACCGTTATAAACACGATCAAAAGCTTCGTAGTCCAACATAAATTTAAAATTCAAAGTCAACTGTGTAAGGAACACATTAAAACAAAAAAAAGATTAAGTACGAACATAAAGTACGAGGGTTCCGTATACATTGTAACACGAGAAAAATTTAATTATTTAAGTGTTAGACCCAACCGCCAGCTACAGTCAAATTACATTGTTTATTTTAGACGGTGATTCGCCTCACAGTTGATTGTATTTTCACATGCATTGCGGCATTTACCGTTAATAGAAAAGATGTTATCTCACTTGACCTTTGTTAGGTCGATTTAAATATTTTTTTATAAGATCACATAAAAAATAATAATTATAGTTATAATTAAAATTAACTAAGATAGCTTACTATAAATCAATTTAAAAGGTTGGTGTAAAACATTTCGTAGAAATACTTAAGCCTTTGATGGTTTTCGACTGACGTTGAAGGAATTTTGCGGGGAAATGTTTGTTGTCGATGCCGTTCGTTTTGAGAAATTATAGTTTATTAGTATTATACACTGTTTAACAGTCTATAAAATATATTTTATTTGGCAAAAAAATTTTTAGTTTTATAGAGCTTTAGTTTACCCTAAATAAACCTTCTTTTTTAATTTACCCGGTAGAAATAATAAATATTATAAGAAGAACTAACCAGCAGAGCAAACTGTCAATCAATATTTTCCTTAAATGTACAAAAAATAATTTTAAATGTACTTTCTAATTGGAAACTTTGAACTGACATTTTTAATGAAAAGATAATTGGTAGTAAAACTTACTACCAGATACAAGGATGTACTACCAGATTGGTTTACTACCAGATGCAAAGAATACATCGCCATTTGGGGAAATAACAAACCAGACACATGTCACTTTGCAAAATATCTCACTAAAAATATAATTATAAAATTGGAAGAAATGCAATAAATTTATTCCAAGTTTATTAAAAATGACTATATATTTGAACTTTTGTTCTTCAGTAAATATTTTTTTGCAAAATCCAATACATAATCCGCCAACTACGTATCCGCCAACTCCGGACCCTGCGCCCTTTATCCGAATTGCTGTGCAATATTGATATGATCTGCTGTGCAAAATGACACTCCAATGACACAGCCTTAGCAGATTATGGAATTCTAATTTTTAAGAAGAATTTCTGATTATTTTATAAATTTGTTTCATGTCAAAATTCTAGTAATTCATTTTTATAAAGGCCCTAACAAGTTCCTAAAATAATATAAACTTATTAAAAACGTTTCACTTTAAAAATACAATAGGAATTTCTAACCTAGCCTTATTTGTCTACCAAAGTAAGAAAACTTAGAAATATAAAAGTTAAATTGACTTCTTGAATCAATTTGAAAGCACTCCCAATTTCTCTAAAAATATTTGAAATTAAAAGAATCATGATATCTAATATTTCTTGGAAATTTTTCATTATTTTCTAAAAAATTTTCAGAGTATCGATTAGATTCAATAGCATTTTAATAATACAAAGAAATTTTTATCTTAAGATAATAGTGTGATTAGGATCCAGTAACAGATAGATGTAAGAAAAGAAATAACAACACATTTGTGGCTAAAAAAAACCTGAATATAAACTTTAAATAGTTTGTAACATTATTTGAAAAATTTAGCTTTCGAAGCTCCATAGTCTCAATGCTCTCAAAGTTACTTTTAATCACTTTTTTTAATATGAAATTGAGTTTTGTTTATAATATTTTAATTCGACATTTCCTGGAAAAAATACATGCATGCTGCATTTTTGCAATATAACTTTAAAACGTTTGGTACTTGAATACCAAACTTAGCTACCTTGGCCTCCGTAGTTCTAATTTTGCGATTACCATAAGTGTCTTGTCTTTTACTTCTTTTATTTGCACTAACATAAACTACACTAAACAATATTTGAATTTTGAATAATTGTGACGTCTTTCTATATAAATATCTTAACAGATTGTAATAGTTGTTGTGTAATTTTATGTTGAATTAATATGGTTATTACAAATAAATAATTTATTATTATTACATATTACAAATAAATAATAAAGCATTTATCTAATCTTGTGATCCTGTTATTGTAATAATAACCTTGTATGAAATTCCAAATTTTCAAAAAAAAAATGTATTTTGTGAAAAAAAAATGTATTTTGTAAAAAAAATTGTATTTTGTAAAAAGTTTGCTAAAGCAATACTTTCTTGCATTTTATATCATGTACATAAAACAACCAGAATCTGATCACTAATGTATACAATGCATCATGCAGTACCAGTACTGCTGTAGTCATAATGAATCCTTTTGACCGTCCAACCACTCCAACCTTATGTTCTTATTTCGATCGCATTAAAAAAAGAAATAACATAACAACAGGTTTGTACGACAAAGATATTTCTGTTGATCTTATAATGCTGTTCCTTTTTATGACCAGCTTTAGTTTAAAATTCATTGCGAAAAAAATGCCAGTCATTCTCTTCGAATCTTAATTTTAAACTGAAATAAAATTTCGTCGAGGACTTTATTTTTTAAAGAAATACTTTACTAATTTGATAATCGCTCTTTACGTGATTTAGTTACCCTCCTTGAAATCTTATGGATGAAAATGATAAAGCTGGGTGAAAACATAAAGCCCATTAAATGTTTAAAAAAATTAGAGCACCTACTCTTGATTATAAATATATTGATATGAAGGAATACAAATAAGTTTTATGTTCATTTGAAATAATTAGTCAATCTCGCGATGAACGTTTTTAAATACGTGTCTGTTTGTCAATCCCTTTTTCAAAGCGTAGATTACACTTTAGTCGTAATGCGATAATGGATTTAGTTTTATAAGGTCATGGATTATATATTTCGTCATTGATAGTATAGTCGAGTAATATGTCCAAATCTGCAGGTTTAAAGTTCGACTTGGCCTTAAGCTTAGCACTCCGATTGACTTGACTTAGCGCTCCACATCCCCAGGTTTTATCAAGATTCTTTTCGCTAGCACCTGTATACCTCATTAAACATCTTTGTAAAACATAAAATACCCAATAATTTTGAAACCCATCCCCCAATTTATCTCCCAATTTACGCGAATTTTCTATTATTATTACGTGATGTCACCGGCATATTCTTAATATCTTACATGGGACACCCATATAGCATATTCAAAAACAACCTATAAATTGATTTAATATTTTCAATGCCTTAAATTGTTCATCCAATGACTGGCTCCCGCCGTTTTGCTCGTGTAGAATTACTTCTACTTAAAATAAAAGGTATTTTACGTTTACTCTAGGAAACGCCTAATTTGAAATAATTGAATAATGAAAATCGATAGCGTAGTTGAACTATATATGTGGACAAAAGAAACATCTTTAAACAAAGAAGTTATATATATATATATATATATATATATATATATATATATATATATATGTGTGTGTGTGTGTGTGTATATATATATATAAATATATATATCCAAGGCGTCAGAAATGTGGGAGAATGAGAGTTAATTCATACTGGTTAGGGTTAACATGCCTCCACTTCTCCTAACAAAATATATTTGGAGCACTGTATTTAAGTAGATAATTTAAATAATAAATGATAATTAGTGAGTAAATTACGTGCACTTCCATACAAATTTTAACCCCCATTTTAGGGGTTAATTTTGTTTAAATGATTCTATGTTCTATTCCTATAAATTCCAAAACTACTTTTTGCATGATTAACATTCAAGCGTCCAAACAAGCGAACGAACAAACATGTATACAAACTTTCACATCCATAATATTAGTAGGATTTATCCTTCCGCTTTCGAAGATTTTTCCTAACAGTTCAATATTGATGTGCAAAGTATTTTTTGTTAAATTACCTAAAGACAATTTTTCGATACTACTTGTGAGTTTCAACAATCAAAAAGTCGTATTGCAATAGCCATTTAACATACAGTGTGTATATACAAAATAGCATACGTGTGCGTTTAATGCTTAAAAAAATTTAAATGAGTTTCCATTTGACTTCTACCTTTCTTATTCTACATTGCTTGGTAGTAGGCACATAACCACATGATTTTGGATTCGGTAAATCGTATCGTTCTCCAGATCTACTTCTTTAAATTGAAACATTTTTCATATAAAAACTTGAAAATAATTATGGAATTCGGACCGGGTGTCAGGTACTTCGCTTTAACACTTAGATGACACCCATTACATTTTATTAATAGGAGTCCATCAAAGAGCCATAGGTAATCATTCTCTTTTGTAAATACCAATGATCACAAGGGAAATGCAAATATTAAAATAATAAAAACAAATTTCAAATCATGAAACATTAATAATCTTGTTGGGTGTGTTAAAAATAATATTTAATAATAAAATTACGGCCTAGGAATGCATAACGATTTCAAATGCATAACGGTTTTCGGTATTTTCGAATCTTATCAACCAGACTTTATGCCAAATAATCAAATGTAATTTCCTAACACAAAAACACTATTTTTTAGATATAAAATACACATATTCTGAAATAAAAGTAGTCCTATTTAAAATAATGAGTATTATAAATTGTCAAATATCTTTTTTTTACGATTGAAAATCAATTAAGGATAAACCTTATCTATAACATGGCAATCTTAAGGTTTTAAACTTTTGATGAGAATACAAATCAATTATTGCATGAAATGTCACTTTATGAAACAATTTTTGCAAGTATTTTCAAGAATTATGAATAAAATACATTTTTTGCAACAGATTCGAAACAGAAAAAAACAAGAAATAAAGAAAACAATTAATATGCTCATAAAGGTTATTGTAATTAAATTTTTGAACTATTTAAAATAAAAAAACCCTTAAGATCACATTAACAAATAACTTTGAACAAAAAAATCAATAAACTTAAAATGTGTGATAATAATTGTGTAAAAGACTGGAAAACAATTAAAAAAGAAATTAGTGTATGTAACCTTTACGCGCAGTTGAAGTGAAACTTCTCTGACGATTGTGGCAGGTATTGAGGTAAACGGTGTAGCTATTTTGCAGAGTAACAACTACCAATAGCAAATATCTTGAATAACGGTTGAAATATTCCCATCCATTAAGAAATTAGATTGTTCATATTCAGAACTCATTATCAGACTATAACCCGGTCGGTGGTGTAGTTATTTTACAAAACAACTATTATCAGTAGCGAATATCTTGAATCACGGTTGATGTACGACCATCAGCTAAGGAGTTACATTTTTCATCTCCAGAACTTACCATCAGACCCTGACCGGATCGATGGTGAAGTTAGTTTGCAATTTAATAACTACCCGTAGCAAACATTTTGAATCAAAGTAGATTTATTACAATCCGTTAGGGAGTTATGTTGTTCATCTCTAGAACTGTAGTCAGACTCTGACCTGGTTAATGGTGAAAAGAAACGACTACTAATAACACATAACTTGAATCACGGTTAGTTTATCACGATCCTTTAAGAAATTTTGTTGCTTGTCACAAGAACTCATCATCAGATCCTAACCTGGTCGGTCGTGAAATTATTTTGCAAAGTAATAACTATCAGTAGCAAATATCTTGAATCGCGGTTGATTTACAACCATCTGTTAAAGAGTTCCATTGTTCGTTTACAGAACTCATCGTCAGACCCTGAACTGCTAGATGGTGTAGTTATTTTGCAAAGTAACAACTACCACTAGAAAATATTTGGAATCATAGTCGGTTTCTACCAACCCTTAAGCAGTTCCATTTTTTCATTTCGGTATATCATGATTAGATCACAAATATATTTGCAAGGGACAACCAACCTAATACATACTTTAAAAAAAAATTATTGTCAGTATCAATCTTTATTACAATAGAATACAAATAAATTCAAGTATATATGTGTTCGTGACACATATACTCACGAAATTCTATAATTAGTCGAAAATTGTATTGGTAAACTATACATTTTACTGAACTCAATTTCCGTCCAAAAAAATCTGAGTTACTATCAAGTAGCATCGAAAGAAGTTTTAAGAATATCAGGAAAATAAACAGCTAACATAAACTATTGTCATAATAACTTATTAAATAATAATCGTGTTTATTGAGAATATACGATATTAGATGCTCAAAACGATTTATGTTGTGTAATCATACCTTACATCATTTATGTCAAATTTGTAATTATTACTAATGACACAAATTTACCTTAACAAAATTATTCGCCAAAAGTTTTTCTCAACTGGTGGAAAATGTACACAAAATTGTATTTTGGTCTTTCAGGAGACGCTATCAAAAATATATTATATAAAAGAAATATCAAACATATTTTTTAATAAAAATTATGTCTTAACACAAGTCATGTGTTAGTTTTTTCTGCTTAATACATATTTTATTCCTTAGTTCCTGTTTATGTAATTTTGTATTTTCCAGGTGTGTTTCTAATTATTCGCCAGCAATTAAATTAAATACAAGAAAAAATGTCCATAAAATAAATGTCATTATACAGCTATCTTCTTAATTTAAATACTTGTATTTAAAATGTTAATGTACTTACACGTCAACGTAAACATACAAGTCTCGCGAAGTAGAAGAAAAATATTACTTATTTAGCACTAACGTCCGTCAGTGATCACGATCGTATAAATATAAATATATATATATTTATATATATATATATATATATATATATACACGTTGTTCGGAAAAAATGTCGGACAAAGCGAGACCCTGTTCGTTGGCAATAAAGGAATAAATTGTCGTTAAAATAAAACGTAAAACACGTCCTTTTTCTAATTGAGTGCGAAAAAATATAACACATAACTCTTTTTAACATATTGGTAATTAAATGAAACTACGTGATGTAGTATTATTTCCACTTTCTAAGAAAGTAGAAATAATACTAAATCACGTAGTTTCACTCAATTATCAATAATGAATTTCTACAAAATTAACGCCAAATATATTCAATCTTTTTAACATTTCTAATACGGCTAACGCACGCACGCGAGCTTACGCTAGCCGTACGCAAACGCTACATATTATCTATTATTCATTATACCGAACAGCTGATATTATTATTTCGGTGATACCCGCGCTATTACGTACCTAAATATGGATTTTAATTTACTTTTTAAATGACATAAAACATGACTATTAAAAACAGAATAAATTAATTACCAATATACTCACTCATGCCCAGAAAAAATATTTCAATTAAATTGTATTCACTTAACGTAGACTGAACAATTACTTAACTTTAATATTTGATTAGCCTTAAATATATAATATTAACCGTCTTATTGTAAACACAAAGGCACTCGCTTAATAATCGAGTTTATCATTTTATCAATCATTTGAATATTTCTATTAATCATATTAAAATTTTCCTAATCCTTTAGCATAAAGTCTCTTCGTAGATACAATAAAATTAAAGTCTGAACTATAAAACAAGTGAAAAATACTTACCTCCAATAAAATTCTCGCCTATACATGTTAAACTATAACATCGATAAAACAATCATTCTAATTCATTTAAATAGTGTAACAGACGGAGGTATTGAATTTCTACATTTTAGTTCTGTCGTTTATTTAACTAATTAAAAGGTTTTGTACCTCAAGTACGAGATCACAAACTCATGTGTTTTCAGCAATGCTCTGTCTTTACTGAGAGGTTAATTTGAAAAATGGCATGATAGAAAGGGACGGGGCATTATAATATAGTCAATGGTTCCTATTAGCTAATAGTCCATGTGGCTAGTCCACACTGGATTGGCTAAGGTTTTTCTTCCGATTATACGAACCAATCAGAAACGATTCCTTGTCCCAAAAGAAAGCCGACGTACGAAACAAAAAATAGCTAGATGCTCCAAAACTCTGTTACCTTATAATATCAATGATTATACCAGTTTTGAAAGGAATCCTACATAAAAAAATTTAAAACAGATAATTCTTTAATACATTGTGTTATTACCTATACGGAATGTCGTTTTAAACGTTACGAAAAACTATTATAGGAAGCTGTATTCATACTGTGCAACACTTAGTTCTTAAAATTACAAAATGATCTCGTTGATTTCAAGAAAAAATATACCGTTCTAACTTTTAAAGAATAATTTTACATTTGTTTTGTTTTGTCTAATCTTTTACTTTTACTATCTTTATTAATCTTTTACTATCTTTAACTTTTGCTAATTGAAACATTTTTTGATAACTAAAATTGTAATTGATAATTATACACCTGTTTTGGACCATACATTCAATTAAACGTGTATTGAATTATTTTTATTTTACTTTGGCTACAATTCTTTTGATTTACTAACGGGATTCGCGACAGTTGCGGCCTAAAATTTCATAAAGTATAAATTTTTTCTCTTAAACCAGTGTTTAGTATTATGTTCTAATGTTCCATTCCTACCTTACTAACCGCAGTGATAATTAGCGTAAAAATAACAGCTATTTGAAAAGACCAAAATACTAGCTACAAATTTAGCGATTCATCCTATAAAACAACAAACAATGTGAGCCATTTTTTCTCAACCATTTTTATGTTGCGAGTCACGGAAGTAAAAAGCCTTGCGACTTCTTTACTATACTATAAAACTTAAAATAACATTTCCATTTATTTAACGTTAATCATTTTAAAGAAATTAAGGCTTTATTAATAAGCCGTAAGTTTATTTTTTGTGTTGTTTTACCTGTTAATATTCAATTTTGTAACACTTCATTCATTAATATTTCAATAAACGATTTTTTTGTATGCAAGTCTTATACTTTGGACACATTGCGACCCCTTTAATAATAAACTCGACCCCTAGTTTGAGAAAGGATGCTGTTTGACACAAAATAATATGACTTATGTGCTTCGAACAACAATCAGTTAAACGCCGCGCTTTGAACGTATAGTATCGTTTTTACATAAAAAAAAATTTCGGTTTTCTGGAGTATTAGCGTTTGTTTTTGTTAATTATTTTTTTGATAACTTATGATATCTACTGTACGCTATTCCAATTCGGAATATTATGACATGCTGATACTAATTCAATTATAAGGAGGGGGCGTTTGTGTGTAGAACAAAACGAAAATAATTTTGAACATCTTCTTCAAGACTTTTTAAACAAATAAGTGAAATAATTTTATAACAACATTAAATTAATAATTTTTTTGTGTAATAATTGTTACTAAAATGATTTTTCTGTGTAATTTTCATAAATTGGAAAAAAGTTACGGATTGACTTTTCATGGAACTACAAAATGATTGAGTACATTAATAATATTATTTATTACATTTTTAATAGTGATATTTCATGTTACTTAAGAAACTGATTAAACGTATTTCGTTTGATCAGTTTCTTAAATAACGTGTAAATTACTCGCTACGTATAAATTACTTTACATACAATGTCACATGGTAGTTTCGCGGTTATAAACCCGAGCGGTGCCCATTGACATATGCAAGTATTGTATGTGTGAAACAAACGACAAACAATTATGAACATTATTTTGAATTTTCTGAAAAAAAGTCATGTTTTAAATTTTATTTTGATGACAATCAACTATTTTTCAGTAAACGAAGAATGACGTTACAATCTTCGTCCAAAATGTTTTCATGGACACCGTGTATATATATATATATATATATATATATATATATATATATATATATATATATATATAAATATATATATATATATATATATATATATATATATATGTGTATAATTAATATTCATTTAGTACGGCAGATAGGTACACCGTCTAAACCAAAACTTTAACAGTTAATCAAGTTTCTTACTAAACTTATTAAGTTTCTATTAGAATTCAAATTGATGATGCTTTGAAAATTTTCGCAAATCAAAGCTTCAATTAAAAAGTGGATTTTTGGGTAACATAAATACTTGTCCCTCGAACTCCGATTCTCATTATTATATTTCCATAACAATGTAAACTATATGGCTAACCAATATTTTTGTGCAAAAGAGTTACTTAGGAGAAAGCAACTTATAGAATTAAAACTCGTATGATGAAATTGGAAAGTAAAATAATTAAATAGGTCTGAACAACGCTATATTAATAGAAATTGATGTCTAAATAAGGCGTACTACTTAAAAATTATTAACATGAAATTGGAAATTATGAAATTAGTTAAATTTAACGTATTATTAAACAATATACGGATTTATTTTCACGCAAATAGAAACTAATCATTCAGATCGATCAGTATTTGTAGACAAATTATAAAAAATAATACCTTTATTTCTATGACCCCTTATCTTGAAATCTATACTATCATCAATGGTACAATTTTAACAATTGTAGGATTCCAGATCTAAACGTAAGAAAATTGTCAAGCAGGATTAGATATTGCACTATGAGGGTTCCGTAAACATATAGGCACTTATAAACATTTAAAAGTTTTTTAAATGTTTTAAAACTATTTTTCACAGACACAAAAATATGATATTTTTAATGCGAATATTTAAAAAATTATAGCAGTAGAATAATCGTCATAATTTTCTGGCAACCTGTGCATAGGTTTTGAAAGCCTTGTTTTTTCATAACTTCAAGTTGAATGGTTTTGGAGAAAAAATATATGTACCTAAAGGCATAGTTCGATTAGGGGACCCAAAATAAACCCTGGTGTTATTGTGTAATCAATATTTGCCGTCTCACGTCACCAAGAAAAACTTTCATTTATTGGCATCAAATATTATATATTTTAATTTATTGCTTCATTTCAATCAGTCACAGTTAACATTTATATGTACATATATATATACATATATATATATATATATATATATATATATATTGCTATATATATATATATATATATACATATACATACATACAAATATATATATATATATATATATATATATATATATAGAGAGAGAATGTCCCGGTTTAGAGAAGTTCAAATAAAAATGGGTACAGTAAACCTCATCACCGTTTAATTGAGGGACAAATCGGGTAGAGGAAGTGTATATCCCAAACTCAACGGTTTTCAAGTTATTAATTATGTAATTTGTTTACCGTTAAATATTAGTTATTAATTACATATTTTTTTTACAGACTAGATTCCTTTGGAGAATTTACAAATTACATAATCAGCTGCTTCAAAGACTCTCCGTTTTGTGCTATCACAAGATATATTCGGAAATAAAAAAATTTCATTACACAAATCAACAAAAAGTCTTCATAGGCTTGATGCAAATACCAGCATCAGCAATTTACTTCAAGGCTAAGTAAACGCAGACCATCTTTTAATAAAAAATATTTCTGCCTGTTCCCTAATATCGAAGACCATTCATTGAAGTCATTTCATTCCATATTTTTTCATTCCATATCTTTTGATCTTTGGAAAAATTTTAATGTAAATAAAACTCACGTTAAACATATTACATCGCAGACCTATATTTACTTATTAATAATTTATTATGTCATTACCGGCTTTCATCTTAATCATTTCCATAATCTTGTAGGATATAATAAAGTGTCGTGTTTGGAAAATTTATATTTTGACATATTTGTACTAGGGCAACATCACACATCACAATGCCGCTACATAAAGTCCAAAAAATGGAATGCTAATGCAGTACGCCAAATGACAGTTATTTTGAACTGGGAACAACAGCATTCTACCAAATTTATTATAGTTAATACGATTATGTTTGCAGCGAGGGTCATTAACTATTACGGTGCACAGGAGAGGAACCTGCAGTCCCACGCTATTCTAGCGTATGCGTTACTTCTGTAACCGAGTCCATGTGATACTGCATAGACCGTGATAATTACGACAAAATTTTCCACTCTTTTGACACTAACTCTTCGTGACAATAGGAATAGCGGAAATATATCCATAAATTTTAAAAATCTTCATACTTTACCTTTTTAACATTTCATGATATATGTTAGTTTTTACCCGCGAGTTTGTTACGGAAATGGGTTAATGGCTTTATTTTCATACTTTCCACTTTTTGTTTTTTTTTAATACTTTAAGATTCCATATCTCAAACTGGAAAATGGAACCATTTTAAAATCGCTCACGTGTCCGATAGTTCATTTGTCACATCTAACTTCACATAAGGAGTAAATAAAGTGCTCAAGGTACTCAACACAATTTTAATATTAACAATTTTTTTTAATATGTTGAATTTCATATTTTAAGAAATATTCTAACAAATATACTAAGATAGAAACCTTTATTTTCGAAACTACTGAATCAAGAATTATGAAAAAACAGAGTTGGTCAAATCTCACTAGAAACTTACATATATTAGCGATTCTACAATGTCTTATATTATTTCAGATATGCACCATATTTTCACGTCTGCGAAGGCTATTTATATGTTAGTAATATTTAAGTTACGAAATATTACTATTTGTAAATATTTTAATGTAAATACTATGTATCCTTAAATGCCTAAATGTATGCGAAAACCTTGTAGTGTATTGTACTCGCACTTGCATATCTATAAATTAATTTATGACATGTAAATTTCACTTTTCGACATTAAATGAAAACCCAGTTAGTACTAGTTTTCATAAATACTTGAAAATAGTGAAATAAATAATTACGCCAATAATATATTTTTTTAACAAATAAAATATAACTTTAAAAAAAATGTAAACACCTTTACAATGTTTAAGTTAAGCGACGACGGTGACGGCATGCGGTTGTTGTTTTTGGTGGCACCAGTAGCAAAGCATCGCGGTGTATTTGAAATTAAATACATCGTATTTAAAATTACAAACTATTTAAAATTATACCTGTTACTAAACTACTGCATTTCGTTAATTGATTTTTGGTGTACACTTGAAGGACACCACACGATATATGAGTATTCATTTAATGTCAAATCCAAATAGTATATTTTTTCTTGTAATTTTTACACGGACTCAGATAGCTGTTTCTTTTTTAAGACAACTCACATATAAATGTATACCACAAAGAGCTATTTCTTAAGACGCTTGGCTTTCACTGTTTAAAGAGTTAAAAATATTTAAAATAATGCTTTCGCATTTTATTTTTTCAGGAAGAAAAAAAATTGTGCCTCAATCAAGTTTTTGTAAACAAAATATTTATATTTCTTCTGTGAAATAAATTTTAGTCGTTTCATTTTATAATTACGCCAAATTTAAGATTTCTAGTATACACGGTTTATATTTTGGAAGTCTATTAGATACAATGGGATGAACAATTACACGCAGCGCAAGACCGCACATTTTTAACAACGCAAGACCTCAGATTTAGTATTGATCTAGAAATTTCAATTACCTAGCATTTTAGTAACAAATAATATTTAACAAAATGAGTAAATTAAGTAAAGTGAAAGCTTTTTATCCTGACTAAAATTTATGTTCTCCTTTAACACTAGAAGCGCCAAAAGTTACAACTCCCCTTGAACCGCCACCGTGACAATTTTGTTCCATTATATTTATTGCAACTTTCATTAGTATATGGCATGAAAATTGTGGTTAAAACGATTTGTAAGATACTTGAAATACGTTTATCTATTCATTTAAAACAAATTCTTAATCCTTTAAAAACAAAAATGTAACAAATTATGAATTAAAAGTCATAACTAACATAATAATTCTAACTGTACTAAAATCTATAAACTAATTATTATTACTAGAATAGCAAATACTGCACAAATATTCTTTACCGGTGCATTTATTGCAGATAGTTTTTATGGAGCAGGTGGCAGGATGGCACTTCACAAAATACTTATTACTTATGCATTTTTGACGTGACCTGACTTGTATGTTTTTTTTCTATTATTCATACACTGTGTTCCCAATTCTTCTCTAAATTGCAATAAAAAGTATCTGCGTTTAATTTCGCTGTTGTGGAAAATTGTGTACAATGCACATGCGTTTATAGCCGGCAAATATAACAGATTATAAAATGTATGAACTGTCTAACATCTAGAAGATGCTTTACTGTATATTTAAAACACATCGAATCTACAACATCTACTCCATATTTCGTGCTATTATAGATTAATACTGTGTCAGGTTTTTTTCTTTGAACTAGAGGTTATTGTTATATCGGGATGCATAAACACTCGACATTAGGTTTATTATCATCTTTTGCAAGATAATGGAACGCATTTATTACATAATTTTAATCTTTGTCCAAATCATAGAAAACATATCTTCATTTAGTCTTTGGCGTCTACTAAATTTGTGATCGAATCGCAGGTACTTCATTATCTCACGAAAACGATTACGAGACATTGTTGCTTTTATTATAGTATTACCCCATTTCATTGACTATAATGAATCCAGACCTAATTTATGTGCCCCAATTGTACGTGTGTAAAGTAAAGCAATAAATGCCTCCAATTCTTCCATCGCAACTACCCAGAGCATTGACCTTACATAGAATTATTACTTAGAATACTAACGAAACTAAAAAACGACGCGGCGGCAGTTTTCAGTCATTTACTATTTTTATTAAACTAAAAACCCTTTGAATTAAAATAAATACAATTAATTATTAAAAGTCAAAAAGTATCACGGACCCAAGCAAAAAAATAAAAAAGTTAGAGATGATCAAACTTGCGGATGCGGGGACAAAAATGGGACGGCAGCGCTTCTAGTGTTAATGAATAAAGAAATGCACTCTTGTTGTTTAGCACTATAAACCATCATTAAAAATATTATAATCAAGTCTAATATTAACAATATAGATTAAGAGAATTAAATATTATGGTATTATGAATACAGAATTAATACTATTATCGTTTAAAGACCGTATTAACCAATAAACTAAAATAAATTGACTGAAAAGATAATGTCGTGAAGGTACGCTATATCTGCGACAAGAAATAAAAAATGTCAGATGATACCAATTTTTGAACACAGCTACAAATGTGTACCATTTTTAATATATTTATAATCATAAATCATGAATTACATGCAATTAAACAAATTTTATTCTACTTTTTTCTCATATAAACCTCCTTAAAAAGCTCCCAAAAAGGGAATTTTATATAAATTGAATTTTCTTATCACAAGGTAACACGATAAATTAAACTATGTCATGCGGCTCTTACGTGTGGCAGAGGTCGCACGTTTTAGGGCCTGTGAAAGTTTCCCTTATGCCATTAAACCGCCTTACAATTCCCCCAACCTTTTCACCCGATGACGACAGAAGAGATGGAGTGTTATCTGTTCTGCGGAGCGCGTGCGAAATGAGAAAACGAAAAAACACAATAAGCCAACTGTCGCGTCAGTCGTTTTATATATCATAGTGGCAGGTGTTGAGTTTTATGACTTGTAATGTTTGCTGAATCTGCATGCATTTTGACGTTCATTTGTGTTAGTTAGCTAAGTAACGAACAGTATAAGTGCCGGAAATGCTGCGATAAATTTATACACTGATAAATTATATTCGTTTTCTCTAGGAGTTTTTGAAATAAAAGTTTGATTTAACCTTTCTAAAATATACACAAAAGATATAATTTTATTGCGCATTTAATTATTATGAATTTACAATTACTTTGGTATGCAAATAAATAATAAAATAAAAACGAAATACGGTTTATTTGACTAAATAAAAGTAAAACTCGCAATAAATTTTCTAAGGAATTATAAAATATAATGACCTACTTATTATAATATCGACAAATATTTTCTTTTTCACTATGTAAATATATTACATGGTACATGTTTCATCGGCGTAAAAGTATCTTGAATTTCTAAAAAATACTTTGGTTTTATTACTCAAAAATGTTTAAAAATTTTATTTTTAGTTGTTTTTATTATTTTTTATTCAAATGTCATATATTAGAAATATTAGAGCGAAATTACAGCTTCCTACGTAATGGCATATTTGATATAGACCTGGAAACAAAATGGTCCTAAAAAAGATGATTTCGTTGGTCTAGTTTCGATAGTCGTTTTTCAGTGAAAAAGTAATTTTTACCCTATTTAAAAAAATTCCCAAGAAACCCCATCCTGAAAAATATTGAGTCCTGCATGACTCAATTTTTTTTCAAGACCCATTACATATTTGAGAGCCCACTCTAAACGTAATGTTACGTCATTTTAAAAACCATTTTTAATTTTTGGGCGGACGGACGTGCATGGTACCGCACAACAACAAGAGTCTCGTTCAGATTATTTGCGTACCTTAAAAACAACGAATATTTTACGTAATAAAAAAGGAAATTAGATAAAAACTACTAAAGACATTGAGGCGCATTAACACCAATAATACCATTAGATTGACCTAAGATGACATGAAACATAGTAAATATAATAAGTGAAAAATGTAAAGATGATAAATAGTCTTTAATATCTCGTAGTATAATAAAGAATGTATTAATAAATTGTTCAAAAAACCGTATATAATACCGCAGGTAACAGATAATACTATTAAAATAACAACTGTTAAATATGCAAATGAAAAATGAATATCAAGGACCCTTCAAAAATGTAGAAGTAATCTTAGTGACAAACATTGAAAGGAAATAAATTAAGAAAAAAAATACTAACGCGAAGAGCGTTAGTGATAAAAGTATCACCTACTGAGAAGGAGTAATTCAAATTACCGATTAAACTTTTCAATAAATAGACCGTTCCATGATTGATAACATAAAAGCGACCTGGCACAAACAAGCACAGATCGCATGGCGGAAGTATCACGCGTACAAGTTTTTATGGACCCTACTACTATGAAATATTAACGCTATAAAGAAGCAAATATTTGTACTGGGCCACAAATTTATTTTTGTTAAAGCTCAAACAGAAAAGAATTTGGGGTCCAATTTTCGTCGACCATGTATAGTAAGTATTCCAAGAAAATGCATATGCAAGTTTAGTTGTCTTCGTCTTACTACAGTTCCTGAATAAATTTAATCGGGTGAAAAGGTTGGGGGAATTGTAAGGCGGTTTAATGGCATAAGGGAAACTTTCACAGGCCCTAAAACGTGCGACCTCTGCCACGCGTAAGAGCCGCATGACATAGTTTAATTCTGTATAATTTAGTTCATTTAATTAACTACGTATCGATGGAACGTTATGTCCGCTTTTCCTAAAAACTTTTCAAGTAATATGTGATGTAGACGTATTGATAGATTAAATTTGCTCTGGATATGACACTTCGCACATTCAATGTTTTCGGCTGGCAAGTACTTGCCGATTTTATATTCCATTATGGGGTCCCCTCGTTGTCCTTCTGTCTGTCAAAAGTATTTCTTTTAGGAACGCGTGAAGGTACCAAGTATAAATTAATTTCAGTCTTGGGTCTCTTGGAGCTGTAAAAAAATCAAGCTTCAATGCAATCAAAAAATTAGACCATTTACGCCGGATATTATAACGCTCGCAAATAAATCGAAACCTATAAGCTACTTCCCGTTCAGGTAGAATTATTAAATTTGTCAAGAAGCAAGATCTCACAGTACAAATAAAAAAAATCCGCAAATCGTTAATTTGTAGTTATCTCGTCCTGTGAAAGATATAGTAGGCCATATATTATCGTTCAAAAAATTAAAATTGTATTAGTTTAATAGGAATATTATGTACCATTAAATGTTTATAAATGCTTAAATATATAAGGAACCCTTGTAGTGTGACTACACTAGTCTTTGACAGGTTTTTTATTGATTGTAAAAATATTAAGTATGTAGAATAAATAAATAAATTTTTTTGAAAATCATAGACACCAGCGACATATTAATAATTAAATGAAAGCAGTGATATTAAAGTTGTTAAAAAACAATCGTATAATAAAATAAACCATTTGTTCGTAGAAAATACATATAGTAATATAAAGTATGATTAATAAAACGTTAATTTGGTAAGATTTCATAAACATGTGACAATTAACTATATATAGAATAAAAAAAAAATATTGAAACAAAAAAAATAGAATGTAAGAAAGATCAGAAATTAATAAATCCATATATATTTTATCTATTTATTATTTATAAGGTCGATATGAAACTTTTAAGAGTTTATTGTAAGTCTGCATGAGTGAAATTGCAGACACAAGTTAATTAGAAATACATACGTATATTTACTTAATAATGGAATAAAATGAATTAAAAAGAGTATCGCATTAACTTGTAACTAAAATGAGCCAACTCACAAACGGAATTCCATTATTATGTGTGAGGTCACCGCAAGCCGTACTCATTAGAAGATTTATGCGATGGAAATGAATTTTAGAACAAAAGAAGTGAAAAAGCTCTAGGCAAAGCAAAGCAACAAGCACCTTCGGCGTCAAGTTTCAATGTAATTTCAAAAGTAATTACTGCAGTTATTGTTTTATCGCGATATAAAAACCTGTAGAAACTCATGATAAATTCAAATAAATAATTCTTCTAATACTATGGAAACCTATCGCTGTTAATAATTTAGAATTGTTGTATGACTATAAAATTACGAGTATTATTAAATTCGTCGTATTTATTATAAGATAATACTTGATATGTGTTAATTATCCAAAGTCCTGTTTTTTTTTATTTATAAGAAATAGAAATGCAATGAAATGCAGTATTATTGAAACATGACCATAATAAAGATTTTTAGAAGTTTTTTCATAATTTAGCAAGTTGCGGAAAATGAGAGAAAGCAAAAAAATAACAATAGTATTTTCGAGAAAAGGTTTATTTATTATAACCGGTTGTCAATTCTATATCCAGTTCATAGGAAAACTGATTTTTATTAGTTAAATTAAAAACATAATAATATAAATAATAACTAATAAAACAGAAAAAAAAATCATTAATTCAAATTAGACATAAAACCAATTATCAAACGTGAACTACCAAGCAACTCCATAATCGCAATCCTAAAGCATTCAATGGAACAAAAATAAATGGTGAATATTGGAGTATATTCGTGCGCGTTATAAACAGACAAAATAAACTCTAACTCTATCCTCTCATGTAACGGTCAGGAGCATAAAGTGTTACGAAACCCAAAACCGATTATGAAACCAGTCCGTTAACAATATAATTACTTAAAAAAATACATGATCCTAAATTAAATTTCTATTGTACTTTCTCCATCATAAATATGTAAATTACTTCATGTGGAGACCAGGTGGCTGCATTCATTTCAAGGTTCAACACACGATAAACACTATAAGAGTGGATATAAACGATGTGATATTAAAGACCACAAGGCCTTTCCACCGTATATGATCCACCTTGGCTGATGTTATCTGCTTACATTTTTGTCTTATAGAAGGTGCAGATTTCCTTAAAACACAGATGTGAACAGTTTGAAATTTCTGCATAATATTTGAGACATTTACACCATTTCAATAACACCTCTCTAGCTGTTCAACGAAATCTTAATCTCGATTTCGCTGGGTAATGATCTGGATTGAAATAGGCTTCATTATAAAATTTAATATCAAAATTATCCGTCATATTTTTAGAACGTCAAACAGCAACTAATCTATTTGTTTTAAAAGTGTTTCCATCAGGTGAATTTCAAGTCGTTTTACAATTTTTTTGTGGTATAACCTTATTCTACCTTTCAGATACCTTGCTTTTGTATAGATATATTACCGATAATAACTTCTATTTAATTTTATTACATACACCGGAACATTTGCATTATACAACCTCATTTAATAACAACAATTGAATTTATTACCCTCACTAAAATACTGGTATATCGTATAACTCTCGGAAATATAATAAAACCTACACCACTCCCCTACAGTAAACTCATTAACATAAGCAGTGGAAAACCCACCCAAACCCGGCTTCTGCTATTGTGTTTGAAACATATAAATGCTGTTGGATGTTCCTAAGAGTTAATCTTTGCTAATAGCCCACCTGAAGATGTAATACAACGAAACCTAGGTCGTGGTAAAGAACTTAAAGAAAGTAGATATAATACTACATCACGTAGTTGAATAAGCAATATAATCCAACTCATGTACATACACTTAAATAAAAATGATACTGTGCTTTTTGAGATTTGCGAGTTTATTTTTTTATCTTCAATAACTTATCGATCAGTTTGTATATTTGATTTCATCTCATTTTCAATCCCATTTCTAACCACTTTCTAATTTACTAAATTAAGCGTGTTCAACCTAAGGCCTAAGTTTTTCCGTTATTTTTCAGTGACTGTTAAACTTATTGAGATTAAAATGTTAATACAAACACTACGCTTTTATAAATATATCATTCCTATTTAACCTATTTAGTTTCATGTACTAGAAATACAAAAATCAACAGAACATTTAGAAACATTTGCCCCTTTTCTGTAGGCAATGATAAATTTTACTAAAAAATGAAACTCGTACTTTTAAAGTCAGTTCTTCCTTCGCCCAAATTCACTCCAGTATTTTTATTTATCATCTTATTTATTTCCTAGAGGTATTAATTCGATTTTAAATAATATGTTTAGATTGCCTAACATCAGTTTATTAAAACAATGTAATATAAAATTTAGACTGCTTATGACTCCTAATTTTTATACCTATGACTGGTAAATGATGTTAACATTTTCGGTATCATAATTTTCCGTGTAAACTGATAATTATTATAAATAAAATATTTTATAACTTAATAATTTTTATTGTATAAGCATAAAATGAGTGCGCTCATGTCACAACTTTTACTTACATTGTAATGAGTAATAGGTACTACCAAACCACCTGCATTACCAAACATTCTAGCATATTAAAATATGCATAAAAGGAATAACAATTTCAAGGTGATGTTTAGCGAATGTAGATTTTAAACAAAATTTCGGGCTATGGCAAATACTTAAACTATTAAATTATTTTCGTTCTAATTTATTCGACGATTTTTAATTTCCGATGTGTAGTCGAATTTGCATAAAAATCAATTTAATAATTGATAATTAATTTAATTTCTTACAAGCTTTTCGCCTGCGGCTTTGCTCGGACGTTCGTTTACTAAACTTCAATTAAATGTTTAATTAACTTCAAAAAGGAGGTCATAAATTCGATCCAAATGTTCTTAATATTTTAAGGCTTCTAAACAAATGCACAACATTTCAAATTTTTTGTCTATATGTTTTTCCACGTATTTATCAGAAACTACTAATCAGATTACAATTATTCTGTTTTTATCGGCTTAACTATCTTTCAACTTAGAGAATATTGAAAAATTTATAAAAATCGATTTTGTAGTTTAAAATATAAAATAAAAAGTAGCTTTTATTTTTATATACTACTTACTTGTATGTTAATTTATACATCAACAAACTCTACAAACAGTGTCTACCTAGTTTACACAAATAAAGCAGCAGAGAGGAAGTTAGAATTCAATGCAGTAGTTGCTTGTGTACCACATTGATGGTTATACTGTCTGGTGCTAAAATTGTATGGGAAGCAATCCTCCTTAAGTCAGTGCCTACCACATTTTATAACTGACCCTATGATTTATTAATCGACGTTGAGAAACAGACTCTAAGAGGAAATTGTAGTCGCTTGAATTCAAAAATATAATAATAGGGTATAAGCGGTATTAGCGACAAGAAATACGACACCCCCCCTCCACCCTCCCCAAGTATAGCCAGTGAACACAGTGGCACATAAAAATTTTCAATAGAAGTATTTTCCCGTTATAAACTTAGCTACTATTTTTCATCCGATTAGAGATTAAATCTCCTAAAATTCTTAAATACGTGTTACATTATTTCCATTGAAAATATTAATACTAAATTTTAACTTATGAATCTTACTTATCTTAATTTCTCTTAAATTTAAAATATAACCTATAAAATATAAGTTACGTATGTATACAGTGTAAATATACATACTAATAAAAAATGTATTTTTAATCACACAGGAAAAAATAATAATTTAAGTTCGGAAACGACATTTTACCGGAAAAGTTCCAATTATGTACTTGTGTTTTATATAGTTTATATCTTTCAGTGCGTTTTTAACCCATCGTATTTGAAATCGCTTTCATTTTTTTGTTGAAAAGTTTCATTTTTCCACTTTTGTTCCCTATGTTACCCAAAATGTCCAGAACTTACGAAAAATTTAATAATATCTAATTTATTGAAATCATAAGAGACGTTTACAGCACATAATGAATAGAAATATATTCATATACACGTACAACATGCACGTCTACATATGCACACGCTACATACACACGTACATACATACATATGAATATGTAAATTATATTTCCTTTTCTTGAATTCACTGTAGACAGTGCTTCATACCTATATGAACCTACATATACTAACCTACTTGTTTATTACTTTCTTGTTTATATCAGGATGAATCAAACGAGTCCAAAATCGATGAGTTTAATCCGAATCACGTGTGTTGCGGAAGTTAATATAAGACACTTCATACATAATATTAGAGCAAAAATAATATTAATGATGAATTTTTAGAAAAAAATCCCTAAAATAAATAGACTAAATAAATAGACACATCCAAGCGAAAAACACAAGGGTAGCATTTACGATGACTTCATGCACAATGATTTTCTACCTCAAAGGATCATAATTTTTTCCGAACCTTTTGCTCCTTCAATATCAAAAAAATTTAAATGGCATTTTCTGCCACAAAAACATCTGCCATGTGATGAGAAATATGCAATCATTAAAATAAACGTCAATTTATAAAAAGAAAGAGTTTATGAAAACATTATTAGGAAAAACAATAGTTTATAAAAAAATATTTTATAAAAACGAAATTAATAGCTTCAAAATAAAAACATTGGTCTCAGATCTACACATCAATTTTATAATTACACGACATTATAAGCCTAATTAAGCAACAGGGAAACGAGGGCTGAGGGTGGGGCCAAGCTAAATATTTCACGTTGCAAAATCAAACTCGAAAAAAGTAGCAGTAGAAAGGTTACGGAATTAGAACTGAGTATCTGATGGTGACGTAATTAGAACTGAGTTTATAAAAACGTTATTATTAAAAATAACCGCTCATAAAAAATAATATTTTATAAAAACGAAATGAGAAGTTTCAAAACAAAAACATTGTCCTCAGGTCCATACACAATTTTAATAGTTCTAAACGAATTAAATGATAATAAACGTTTACCAATACTAAATGTAGGACCGGAGGAATTGCAAGATATCACCATTTGGTAAAGACAAATGCGTTAAGGGTGTATTTATATTTTCGACTGAATAATATGCTGAAAAATATCCTGATATATTTAATATACTCAAAATACGCAAATACAAAAAATAGGGTTTTTAGAAGCCCAAGCCATTGTTACAGGAAAAATATAGCCATGTTTGCAGATGTCATGAGTTTTTAATACACCATGTTTTTACGCCTGTGAAAGATGTATTTACACTATGAAGTATTAATGTTTGTAAATACTTGAATGGAAATACCATGTTCCCTTAAATATTTATAACTATCTAAATGTGTACGAAAGCCTCGTAGTGCTAATTCTGCACGTTCTTGATAGGTTTTTATGTATTTTATGTAAATGCGTGTATTTATTATAATTTTAAAACATCCTACCGTTGTTTTTCTAGCATTATGTTGATGTTCAATTTAATCTCCATCCATGTCCAACTCCCAGTCTAATTGTAACTAGTTTTGATTTCATTTCTAGTAGAATAAGCAACTATTGAATGTATTGCACTTATTCGTTCGAACAAGTTAGTTTAGTGAGTAAAACTAACTCTTTCATTCTTTATTATTTCTTTCATACTTTTTGTTCGTACGGATATATAAAATTTGAATACATATAAATAAATGAAACACCACTTGGGATCCTGTTTAACTTATTCAATTTTAAACCGAGATAACATTAAAAAATAATATAAATACAAAACGCCTTAAAGAAAACCCCGTTTTATAAGGAAATAAATGATTATCGGTTTTGTTTTATTTGCAAATCTTTAAATTCAAAAAGGTATCAACTGCTTGCATGAACAAGAAATAGGAGAAACCAAAATTAATGTGAATAATTATTTTACAGTACATATTATTATTTGAGGCTAATTACTAAAGTACAAAGGTATTTTTTAACATTCTATATATGTTGCAATATCATTTGAAAAATATAAGTGAGAGGTTTCTTTGCGACAAAATGCATTAGTGTGTCATATTTGTTGCCCCTACAATGCCGGCTTATAGAGACATTTATGGTTCATTCAAAGGGCATATTTGTTATTTTGGAACATATTTTTATTCTTGGATATATTTGTTTATAACAAGCTGGCCCTAAAATTACTGAATTCCTAATTGCATGATTGAATGTGTGCTAAACTGTTTATTTCCACAGTATACGCATCAGAGGCAGAAACAAAGGAAGCAAACGAGTCAGCAGCTTTTGAAAATTTTAGAGAAGTCACCTTTTGTACGTATTAAATGTTTATCCCTTTTTAGTTGACACATACTTATAAGTCATGTTTTCAATTTATAGGGACAGACCAAAATTATAATTTCAATGTTAAAAGGCAAAAGAATTGTTGCCATTAATATTTATTAAAACAATGTTCAATCATTAGCATAATATCTTTAGTAATAGGTACATTTCGTGATTTTTAATAATTACTAACCTCATATTCTTCATATATTCTTGTATTTTTTGGTTTTTAATTTGCTTCATATATGATTAAGACCTGTGTTGACGGTAGTCACGAAAAGGCAAGTTTTAGTCGTTTGTGTGTTCATTGGGGCTCCTGGTATGAAATATGAAATGAGTTTAAAAATATTTCCCCTACGATTATCCTATTCTTTTGTATCAAATGTTTTTGGTAGTTGAAGACAATCAATGCCGTTACTAGCTAATGCTCCCTCGATAAAGTCGCATGTGGAAGATAACATCATTTTAACAAACCAGCCTGGTTAGCTGGCCTAACCCGAATTCAAACTCAAATACTAATATTAGTTATCGTTATATTAACCTCATTCAAATACAACTAGTTAGCAAAAATATATAAAACACATACTTAAATTTTAGTTACAATGTAATGTAAGCGATCAAAGTTAGACACATAGGCTTTAAATTTATTGCATACCAACAAGCGGCGTTACTACGCATGTATTAGTGATTTAACGACTAGTAAGTGTTCATTCTCGAGAGGCAGTATTTTGTAAATACTCCTGAAAATACGCTGAAAACCAGAGCTCTGGAAGAAAACAATTTATTTCAGAATATGATATTTAAGACAGTATTTGCTTTGCTCTTTACTAACTACCTAGTAAAAATACAAAAGCCCGAAACCTGAACTAATCCAGTCATCATCCTACTTCCTGAAAATGAGTATATAAAACAATTCATAAGTCATTGTAAATAACCCGAAATACAAATTAGATAGAAGCGTTTCACGTGGACCCAAGTTGGGTTCAGAATTGGTTAAAATAGATGTGACTATCTTTGGGCTAGAAAAAGTACATGGAAAAGTTGAATAAATAACAAAATTTTATTGACTACGAAAAGCTTTTCGATTCCATTGAAACCTTTGCAATACAAGGAACACTCGCAGATTGAAAAATTGACGTTCAAGATCATGTCGCAAGTCTACACAAAAGACTAATGATTTCTATTTTGTTACAGGACTTTGATATGAAAATACGATCTGCCGGAAACGATTTACCGCTACTCTTGAAAATATCTGATAATGGCTATGGTAATAGAATATAGGTGACACATTGACGAAAAAAATTGTCCAAATTTTATTTTGAAGACGATATGGCTTTTTTTATCCAACAGCATGAAGTACCCAGTCTTTGCATAATTAAAAGCTATTCTGACTATATACCTCAATAAATCTAGTTATGTTCACCGCAGAGCATATAATATAAATTGCTTCAAACGAAATGAATTAAATACGTTAAATATATTATCACAAAAATGGAATTTGTTGCTCTGAAATAACTCAAATTTAGATCGAATCGGGTAAATTCTGTAGGTTCCATGTACAATCGAATAATGCAAATGAGGTTCGTAAAAACCGAATATATTCCCTGTTTAGCCCTACTGAATACAATACAGTATATGTGGCGCAGTAGGAAGAATCTCTTCGCTCAGATATATTAAATCACAGGAATTTGTAAGCGTTTAAATTATTCACCCGTGGATACAATCTCATTACGATAGAATGTTTGCCCGTATACCAATGTGACTTAAAATTGAAACTGGAAATTATTGTGTCTCTTTATTTTAATGTTATTTGAAAACATTAACATCGAGTATTACATGTAATTGAATTCATGCATTGAAACTGTTACCTATTCCAGGGTATTTAAATATCTGCATTTGCGATTGATGAATTGTTCAGAAATATTTTTAATTGTTTTATTTGCTCATGTATTCGACGAATTCTTTGTTTTTAAATATTTAACAATTACCTAAAGTAGTAAACTATTTTTATTATTTTATTTTACTTATTTTATTTTTCTCCTACATTGCTCTTTTAGACATAACGCGTGTATACACTGAATGAATTTTAAATTTCTTCATTATGTTCAAAAAAGTTATCGATTATTAAAATAGAATGAATATTATTAGAAAAAAACGACAAATATATATGAACAATGATAATGGGTCATAAACATAAATCACAACATTTATATAAACTCCGTGTATATTTACATTACATTTGATTGCAACAAGTGAAACTTTATTTTCGTAATTATACTTGGGAGAACAATGTTTTATAAATGCGTTTTACTACAGATATACCCATTATTTAATGGATTAGGTCAACGCGATGTATGAATAAAAGTAGTTATCTCTAGTTAGATGTCATATTTAAGTTCGTAAACTTCAAAATTTAAAAAATTATATTACTTAGCTTCACGAATTAGTATACTATATTATATTTAACGCAATATATTCTTAAACAAAATTAATTATTCAAATTTTGAATTCTACATATGGGAAAACCCCAATATTTAACAATAATTATTATACGAAAATATTGTTTTAATTACTATAAAATTTTATTTTTAATGCAAAATAAATGTTAATTAATTTTTATGGTGAGAGATTATTGTATACTTTAGATAAAAAATATACCATGATAACTAATATACTGTTTATTTGAATATTACTAATGTATACGATTATAAATAATTCTGTATTATACATGAATACAAATATATTTAATTTCATAGGACACTTTTTTTTTATTTACAGTAGAAATTAATTGAACAACGCTCTCTCTTGCATTACTCATATGTCAAGAATTAAAAATAACAATTAGTCATCACTTAGTATATATTTTGTATTATCTCTAATATGACAATATACAAAATAAACCTTTTCTAACGTACATTCATTCTCCTGCTCCTTATACGCCGTACCTCTTACCGATGTTTGTAGGTATCTTAGAATCTGATAATATCAGAAGCCTAACTATAAAGGTAAAATACCATCTCGGCCAATTTAAAGATAATGATACAATACATTTCAATCTTACTTGAGTTGATTGAGTTCTAGTTACTTCTAATATAAAATTGTCTACAGATTGAACTCATAGCTCTTATTGATGCATGCTGTATACATATATATATATATATATATATAGAGCATGCATCAATAAGAGCTATGATATATATATATATATATGTATATTTCAAGCAGACATTATTACTGCATGAATTTTAAAACTGTTTTGTCATTTACAAACACATGTGTTAGTTTGTACTATTGTGTAGATTACCTCAGTATTCTGCACAATAAAGCAATATTGAAGTACTAATTATTATCTTTTAGGGCGTTTTTTTTACATAGATTTCAAAACCTGCGTTGCTTTATTGCACAGACTTTCTCAAATCTCCATGAATTTATTTTTAGTCACTACAGCAACTCCTAATATCAAAACTCTAAATACGGACAATTTTTTTACGAGTTAACGTATACGTGAAGTTAAAAAAAACATCCACTAATTCCACCAAGAAAAAAAAGAAACCCATTGACCTCAGAAATAATTTAGAAAAATTCAAAAAAAGAACATCGGTAAAACTAGAATTGAAGTGAATTGAAGTGAAAGTACACGTAGGCGACATTAAATTCCTTATAAAATCATAGAAAATGAGGAAGAATTTATCCCATATAAAATTAAATACCGACTCTTCGTTCTTCATATACTACTGAAAAAACCGACACGACTTTACGTAATTTTCAATTCTTGTAGACATTGCAATACCAAAAATGTTATGTTACGTAGTCCCCTCACCCTATTGCGTGCTTAATAATAATGGCTACACTTTCTTTTTTCACACATTAATTAAAATGAATTTATTGAACAAAACTAATTCATGAACGACAAAAAAATTACTCAGCACAATGTTTTAAAAAAATGTTTCCAAAAATTATTACTCGAAATATGAAAACAAAATACAATTTATTAGTTTCATGCACGTGGTTTTCGCGGCGGCCCTTTCGAAGCCGAATCTACCAATTATTTTTATAACATTTAATGAAACCCACAACAATCATTTGCAATATTCGCGAAAGGTATACTATACAATATTTTAAAACTAAGGTTTGCTGCAAGTGAGATTTTTCCAGTTACACTTACATATAAATTCATATATATTTTAATAAAATTGTCCAGGATAAATAGCGTAATTTATATGGAATATTTAATATACCTATATCTCTCTCGCAATTTTTACTTAACCATTTATAAAAAAAATTAATTGAATAACTTTTTATGATAACGTACTTATCGTTGGTAATATAATTTGTTTTATACATTGTTTTTAATTTGTAAGATCGTAAAAAACAATTTTTTCAACAAAATATATTTATGAAAAACGCGATTAAAAATACATAATACAAACATACTATTAACTGGAAGAATCTAGTTAAATTATCATCTATCTAGTGTCGTTTCGAGTAATTTATCTATATATTATGTCATGTTCTGAATATTTACTTATCCGAAAAGCTTAAAAAGCATATCTATTTAAAGTTATAAAATGGCATGATCGTATGGAAAAAATTGAAGTTTTTAATTTTTTTAAAAATTAAAAACTTTCAAGAAAATCTCATTTTTAAAATGCCACCATCCAAAATATACCTAAAAATTTACACAACGTCAATTACGGGAACGAGTAATATCGGAAATATAAATAAATTTCTGACCGCACCCAATTGCAACTTTATACTTGTATCGATATATAAAAATATGGGAAGTAAATTTCCATAATATTAACAGCAATATTCTATTGGAAATGGTATGTTATATGCTTCTTTCGCAATTCCATTGAAAAAATAGTAGATGATCTATAAAAAAATATAGTCAATAGTCAATTAAATCCACGCTCTACTTTTTTCCTATTCCATTCCCTCTAGATTTTTCGATTTTATTTTATGCTTATCTATAAGAATCACTTAAATTCACATAATATAAAATATTAGTAAATTATTAAATGCTGAAAAAATCAAATTAAATTTGAAAATCAATCATTCGGAATCTGCCTTGTTGACGATTGCCTTACAAAAGAAAGTCACTATAAAAATAAAACCGCATACTTCTGATGTGCCATATTAATTCGAAACTCATGAAAATGAATATTCAAATACGTGAACCGCATTTATTTTAGAATTTGTGGGAACGGGTTCCCTTAACGTAAGACATTATGGTGGGGAGAAAAAATAAGAGTAATGAACATTTTACTATGACAATATACAAACAAATGTCGAAATGCGTATAAGCAAGGATAAATCAGAAATATTTAAGTAAGCGAAAAATAAAACCTAGAACTACATGAAATTGAGGAATACTTAACTCTATGATACTAAAAGTAATATAATGAGAAAAGAGAGGAACAAAACTACGTAAAGATAAACTTAGAGGTTTTAATTGTCGTACACGCTATTGATACCCACCATGGGTTTTGGTAGTCAGAGAGTGGCTATTGTGGCGATGTGTCTCTACTTAGGGGTCTGGAAATTGCGTTATGGGAATACTGAAATTTGAATTATGTCAACACAACTATGATAATCTTTCCTGAACTGAACACTATTATGTCAATGTTTTTATAAAGTCTGACCATTTCGTCGAGGGTTGACCATATGACCTTTTATATTTTATTTAACCCTGAATGATCCCGAAGCCACTGCATAGAGTTCTCTTCAAGTGTGACGTGAGCAAAGAACTTGATTAGTCATTTGTACAATCAAGGAATTTTTTTTGTAGAATGTTTTTATTTTTGAATAACTTGCTGTCTTTCCGAATCTTTACGTACATACCTACAGCAAATCCTGTTATGGACAACACTTCGAATTTCCTTTTTGCATCCTCCACTATAAGCAATCATAAAACCTAGATGAATATAACTCTGAATTATTTCGCAGTTTCCTCTATTCACGACTTCGAGTATATTATCTTCGTGTCTGTCCCAGATTACAATATTATTTTAATCCTATTTTGAAACTATCTCTTTAATATCCATCAAAATTGTATCATCAGCATGCTACGCTCATAGAATCTTCTTATAAGGTATATCAGGTGTTTTGTTTTACCCATTACGAAGAGTAATTACCACATAGGATTAAAATATATACGCCCGGAATTGGGCGATTGGAGTGCAAAAATGCATATGAAATAAGAGAGATTAGTCTCTGATGAGACTAATCTGTCATGTCGATGCTTCTAAAACATTGTGCGCTTTCCCATATTCAATAAAGAATTATGTTTTTTATCTCAACTCCGTGGCTTTTTCCCTGTGGCTTTATTCGAACAGATTCACTATGACGTCGTTTACGCACAGTCCACGCAGCAACGCTGTGTCAATCAATCATATAGCTGCGGATTCAATTCGAGTATAAAAGCTCCATTAATTAGTCTGTCAACTGCAAAAAGAGGTTTCTTCTTACGTAGCAATGACCAGCAGTGGCACGTAGTACCATAAGGAAGTAAATAATAAGTAAGGAAATAAGTAATACTAGAGGTATTTATAATATTAGTAAATTTTTATTTTATAGTTTATCAACAGTTTATAACATGCAAATAATTTCAGTGACGTGGAACGAAGTATGTTACCGCTTATACTTAGTTGAGCTGTGTAACTCTGCATAAGGTGCAGGTAGATAGAGTTCCGTAGTGAAATGGCAAATTCGGGATACTTATAATTTTGCCGATTCCATCTATCCGTCTGTCTGTCCGTAAGACACAACCATTTTACTCTGAGACTATTGGCTCTATACAGCAGACGTTTTGGATGATATATGTCTTCTATGAACCGCCCTATAATGAAATGGCGAAATTATGAAAAAAAAATATTAGGGATGGCACTCCATACATGCAACTGAGGGACGAAAAATAGTCCAGTGCATACAGGTGGGTGGGATATCGTTAGCGAGGTAAAAATGATACAGAGGTTCCAAAATAAGTTTTTTTATTAAAATCCATAGTTGATGATATATGCACTTCTAAAATCTCAAAAAGTGTGTCCTCCCTTAACTAACGTATGTAAAATTCTGAAAAATAAATAGGCAATAGAACTTAAAATAAATTTTCAACCAAAATTGGTGCGAGGAAGTTATATTATATAGTTTTTGAGATATGGAATATTTTCCGTACTGACAGCAGCAATAGTTTTGTTCTTTACAGTCTTTGAGAAATACAAATTTATAAATTTAATGTTGTGTGGTGCTATAGAATCCTTTGTGCGTGAGTCCAGCTTACACTTGGCCGGTTTATTATTATTTATGCCAACAAACTGCTACAAGTGAAAATAATCCTCGGAAGAAACCCCTGTGCTTTAACTGTAAGATATTCAATCACATAAGAACAGAGCACAGATCAGAGAAAAAATAAAAAAACAAGACTTTAGGTTACCTACTGCCTTTACCGCTTCGTTCAATGACAAAGAGACATATTCTTTAAATTTGGCTTCTTCCATTCACATGACAAAGCACGAAAATATTTTTCCCGTGGGTTGAAATAGCTCTCGCAACTTAGAGGTGGGGAAGGCGTCACCTACTAAGACGATAAAAGTTACAGATGGCAATCTACTTTCGCTTAAGGACTCTGGTCAAGTGAACCTTGACATCTGTTATGATAAAGGTTAGTACAATAAAATTATATTTAAGAATATGTTATATGTACCTGATTTCGATTTAACAGTAATGGTTACTTTATAACAAATATCAACAATGAAATTTCATTTACTGCCAACTTGATCAACAATATGTACGAATTTAATACATGCAGTAATTTCAAATGCGTATCAGATGTATATATATTGGATGTTTTTCTATGACACTAACGTCTGGGTCATCTAAATTTCAACGGCCTGGGTAAAATTGTAAAAAATGCAGACAGCGTGCAATTTTCCAAGAAAGATACGGAACCCTGGAATAAAAACATTTATTTATACACCTTCTTCTACGAATGCATCATATCAACGAATTTAATTATAAAGACGTATTTAATATATTAATAGACAACAGAGGCATGATTCGATAACGGTATATAGAAAAAGAATTTGTTATTTCCAATTCCACTAACCCTTAATTTAAAATTACATTCACGATAATATACAATATTTAAGATATTAAGTATTAAAATATATATTTACCTTAATTCTACACCTTATCCTAACCCTGATGAAGTCAAAGAATCCTTAAAGAGAATCAAGACTCACAAAGTCGACCAGCACTTTGTGGCCAGGCATACCTCGAATGTATCAAAGTCTAAAATCTATGTATTGGTGGAAAACATGCGCCAATACATAGTAAAAAATTGTAAATCTTGCCAAATCAACAAGCCACTTCGATAAAAAAACGAGTTGTTATGATCATGACATCCTCTGCATCTAGGCTCAATGATAAACTATTTCTAGATCTTGTCAGTCCACCTTCTGAAAATCATTATAATAAATTGAAATTCACTTTAACTTTTCAAGATGACTTGTAAAAAAAGTTATCAGGCTTATCCTATGTTTCACATGGTCTGCTGAAGAAACAACTCAATGTCTTGTTCATTTTATATCTCATATCGAAATTCCTAGAATTATTGTTACAGACCAAGGAACTAATTTCTGTCCCGATGTATTTAAACAGTTAGATAGATTATTCGGTATTAAACACATATTCGCTAATCTCTACCATCCTGAAACTTGTGGAGCCCTGGGAAAGAAGCCACGCAACTCTCAAAGAATACCTAGGGTCATATATTAATGGAAATCAACAAACTCGGGTCCTATACCATAAATACTGCTGTGTTATCCTATAATTCAAACGTCCATTCAACAACAGGTTATTGTCCATTTGAACAGGTTATTGTCCATTTAACAAATTCTTTTTTTTTCAAACCATACACTACACGTACGCTAGAACAAACTACTTATACAGATTATATTCGCGCACTGAATAATAGATTACATTATAACAGTCAAAAAGCTCTACAGAATATTTCTATTTCCAAAGAACATTCTAAACAATATTATGATAAGCACACTAAACCTATAACATATTACGTTGGTGACTCAGTTTATGTACGTTGTCATCGAAACCAAACAAGGCACTGTCCCCTATATGGATAAGTCAATACACAATCATGTACGTCACATATACGTCACCATTACGATGAAATAGACCCGTAACTAAATCATAAAGCTTGCGCTTTCATTCATTCACAGATGCTCCCAAGCGTTGTGCATCAGTCGTTTCGTCTCACCTATAACCGAAAGTCTGGGTCTTTGTTTCGATCAACTACTGGATGTTAAGTTCACTAACGATAAATGGACTATCATAACATATCTAAATATCGAGCACATCAAAACACATAATAGATAATTACATCAATAAAATACGTATTTTTTGTAACTCTCACACCTCTTCTCAAATTAAAATCGCGTGCTAATTCTCTAAATCCTTTACAAACGTTGTACATCAATTGTATCGTCTCAGTTATCATCGGAAGTCCGGGTCTCTATTTCGATTAACTACTGGATATCAAGTTCACTAACGATAATTGAACTGTGATAATATATCTAAATATCGAGCACATCCAACCACATAATAGATTATTACATCAATGAAATATTTTTTATAACTCTCACACTTTCGACGTCTCGGCGAGTTCACGGCCCTCCATCGAGGCGCATAACTGCTTTCTCCAATAACTCCTGCCTAGCCTGTGGCATTCAGTGATTTGGTTGTCGGGTTCCTAGAGCCTGCCCTTCATCTTCAAATCCATTTCAGCTTCCTGTCAACCCGGATACTTTGATATGCCGCCCGCGCCGCTACAAAGCAGGAATGCGCAAGGCATTTCAGCTTCCTCGTAATAAGGTCCGGTACGTCTATAAATAAAGGTGGTACATAAGCCCATGTTGGCGGAGGCTAACATTAGAGAGATAAAAATAGACCTCAGGAGTGCGCATCGGTAATACCAAGCACTTCGAACGTGCCTCTGTAATGCGATATCAAACTATATAAGTCTTCCTACCAAAATATTTCCAAGTACGAAGGCGTACATAAATCTCGGAATCAAGAAAGTCCGAAGGACGAACAGCTTCTGTTATGATTCTAAGGACGCGTGCCCAATCCGCCTCAGCAACTCACACGTTTCGATCTCGACCCTTCGCATTTCAGATTCCTCAGAAACAATTTCAAGGTACCTAAATGGTTCGACACATCCGAGTTCTCTCAGCCACTTCGCTTTAAATGGAAAGTTACGATTCACCATCTAGTGATATTTACGGCCCTTGTGGTCAGGAACCATCGAGATAATGGCCGACTTGATGGGATTGACTTAGAGACCATGTTCTCCGCTGCTATATCAACATCATGGGATCCTTCATATTCATATACATTCTTCATATACATGATACTAGATGTAACCAGTACCAGGTGGTTGACGAACGCCGGGGCCGAGACATGCTCGCCCACCAGTCGAAAGCCGAATTCCTTGATACTGCCGCGAGTACCTCCTCATAAACGAATTGAAAAGCACTGGCGCGAGCGGAAGGTGCAAGTATGTAAATTATTTTTAACATAAAAAAAGTTCAGTGCAACATTCATGCACGGAATCCTTCAAACAACATTTCGTTCAAAACTATGATTACAACACAGTTTTGATCTATTAATAGAGAGCAGATCTGAAGTAATGCACTAAGTTCGTGATATATATTCTGCAAAGGGTAAAAATAAATCGGTATGTTTATAAGTCACTCACGTGTCAAAATATCACAGTTGTTTTTTTCGGAAATCGCTTGTAATAGAAATGATTTGTTTGGCATAGTGATATATTTATTTCTTAATTTTTACTTATGTATTTTAATGTAAACACATTGTATAAATGTATGTATATATTGCGGACGTATTGCTACGAGATTGCTATTTTATAGTCAACTAGAACACCGGTCCAGCCCCGCTCGACAAGCGGACGAGAATCGAACCGCGGTGCGCCACGACGTCCAGGGTCTCATGACCTCGAGACCAACACAACAGACCACGGTGACGACGGATATTCACAGCGTTTTTCTCCGAAACACTTTTACGTAAAAAAATTAAATTTGTCATAGTTGTAATACATGTTAATTCACATGTACTCGTACTTGAATAGCTAATACTTAAGGGCGGATTTCGTGTTTCGAAAATGGGTGTTTGGGTTCGCAAAATACTCAATAACTACCAATATTAGACATTATATTAAAATACCACGGTAAAGATTCAAAATAACCTCTAAAAATCAAAGTAACCTCTATTACAAAAAGGGCTCTCCGCCGTTTCGCATATTAGAACAAAATTATGAAGATATATTGATTTTCAATTCACTGTGTATATTCTTAATTAATGTAGCTACATTCTTGTACATGAATTTAAATTTGACATAAATATAAAGCCTTTGGTATTAGGTCAAAGTTGCCGAATTTTTACGACATTTCGCGCGCGAATATTCTATACTAGCTTCTATGAAAATAAAAACGATTATTTTCTCGGGCGCTCGCGCATATTTTGAATTCAGTACAGTTTGCGCTTGCAAACAGTGGGGACATGTGATCCGACCACTCTTCGTCAGCTTGTGCCATAGATTTATCACACATACACGGCTTGTACACAGTGTAAGTTTTATGTTGTATGTTACGATAAAATGCAAATTACGTATAAATGATTATATATGATTATGTATGTATTTTAATGTAAATACATTGATACATATTGCGGACGTATTGCTACGAGACCAATATTTTATAGTCAACTAGAACACCAGTCCAGCCCCGCTCGACAAGCGGAAGAGAATCGAACCGCGGTGCGCTACGACGTCCAGGGCCTCATGACCGGAATTCAGTACAGTTTGCGCTTGCAAACAGTTGGGACATGTGATCCGGCCGCTCTTCGTCAGCTTATGCCATAGATTTATCACGCGTACACAGCTTGTACACAGTGTAAGTTTTATGTTGTATGTTACGATAAAATGCAAATTAGGCTTCTATTGTTCTATACGCTAAATTAATCACTCTTTTAAAGTATTTTAAATGTATAAAATTTACTCCGTTATAATTTTGTCTGTTATAATTACTTGTATCGATAACTTTTATACTGCCTTATGTCTACAATAAACAAGCAGAAGTCAATCAAAAAGTAAATGAAAAATTGGTCAATTTTGTTTTTTTCATATTTAATGCCTAAATATTATCATTTGCGAAGATAAAAATTTTTTTAAATGTTTTTTAACAAAATGTGTTATATTGCAGTTCTTTATCATTGTTTTCACAACATTTTTTTAGAGTTTTTATTCTTAGTCTATGCTATACTAATTTACAAAAGGATTATACATAAAAATAATTTCACAAAATATGTGCAACATTTTTTTATTTTGGAAATCAGTTAATTCCAAATTCAGTTAAAAACCAACCTAAACCATATCCAAAGTTGAATCGTATCCCGTACAAAGACATTATAACAGAGAAATCATGCTCGGATTTACTTTAATAATTATTCTAAAAAGTGTCTCAATCGATCACATCGTGTGACGCACACTATTCGACCCTTAAAAATACATCCGACCCTTAAAATATATTTATGTAGAAGTTTTGGAAAGAGAAATATAGTCATCTAATTTCATAAAAATTAAATAATAATTTGAATATTTGTCTTTCAATCAGTCCTTTTTATAGTTCAAAAATTCAAAAGGAAAAAAAAATAAAACCTTGTAAAATCATTTACGTGCTCATCACAATCAATTTTTGCAAAAACCGAACTACGTAAAAACTTGAAATTTGGTTTTTTAATAAAATATATTAACACTCATGTATCTCAAAAATATTTGTGTGGAAATACTTGACAATTTAAATTTTCAATGATATTTTTTAAAAACTTGTAATATGGTTTTTTTCTGAAATATAAAGAGGTTATAAAATTATTTTTTTTCAAAGTTTTATTCAGTAATAATATACTTCAAGAAGAATAGCATAAAAACATATGGTTTCTTTTACAAAGACCTTTAAAAAAATTAAAAATTTTCATAACTTAGGTTAACAATAAGCGCAACTCTTATATTTAAAAATGCCTCACAAACATGAATATAATATTTATTCATTACGTAAGGCTATAAAGTCATTTTGAACTTGGCTATATTACCTCAAGGATTATTGATTTAGAAGCATCGTCCTTTATATGAAAAAAAATATGTCGTTGGAGAGAATGTATATGTAAAAGTAAAAATAATACTCCTTAGAAAGATATAAAATTAACGGCAAATTTATTTAAAATATGGAATATATTAAAATATATATCAATATTGGTCTGTTTCAGATAATTAAATGCACTATGATTATTGTACAAGGAATTAACTTGCCGTAAAGACCTTAAATCCCGCCCTGCTTTATTTTCCACAAACGCATATAACAAAAATGAGGCAAGTGTTATTTTAGACACAAAACGTTATCTATACATCTGTCAAGTACAAAATAAAAAATACTCTTTGCACCAAATGCATCCCATCGTAGAGCTTATAAATCAAGATATGTATAAAAAATATGGGAGAGTGATTCCAAACTGCTCATTATTTTCTGATAATATTAAATAAATCAAATCTGGCGTCCATTCTAATAATAGAATCGGTTAAAAGAAATGCATTTCTTGTATGAAAATCTTTAAAAATATGCTACAAAACTGTTTAATAACCATGGAATTAAATTCGTTATCCACCATGAACTTCAGTGGAAAATAGCAAAGTAATTTAATTGGGAGAAATGAGTGAGGGTTACGGTTAAAAATGTAATTCAATCTCGGAAGCAAACGGACGAAAGTATATAAAAGTATTTTGAAATACTGCTCGCATTTAAAAAAAACATTGTAATAACGAAATAATACATTTTGTTTCCTCTGACCATTAAAAAGAACTAGCGTGATAACAAATTCAATACATACTTATTTTATTTTTAAACGTATTATATGTTTGTTTATTTGTTTGATTATACAAAATAATAAGTCTGGGTGAATACTTAAATCCCATTTATGAAAAATTCTATTAATATTTACTAGATAAACTTAGAATGTTGGTTCACGGATAAACTTGGTATTAGAGACATGTATTTTTACAAAGGTACTGGCTTAACCCAAGCATTTTGATATGCGTAACTCCTTTTCAATTCAGGTTCATTGCGCACCTTCGTTTAATAATTTTAACCGTTAAACTATCGAATTTGCAATATGTCTGTCGGCCTTTAGTATTTTTGTTTAATTTTTTCGATGTATAGAGCATATTGTGATACAACCTATTTTAGAGTTTCGTGCCCGAATAACGGGTCCGAAAAATCCTATGTTTGCAACGTAGACTACGTTGGCAGTCTGGACTAGTCTGTACTCTATCCGTCAGTTTGTCAACGGTTTCTTACTTCTAAATGAAAATATATGGAAACTTGAAATTTACGCGTTGTAATCCTTGGCCTGAAACGAAATAAAAATGTAAAATAACTTAAAGTACTATTTCGAAGGGGCTCAAAGCATATAAAAGGGGCGAAAAAATAACACTTTTAGTACAAAAAAAATCTATTTTTAATAAAAAAAACTATTTGATAAATATCAAGATCCTAATCTATCTCGAAAACGCTGTTGCGTGGATGCTGTAATAGGACTCTCTCTGTGAAGCTGTCATGTAAATATTTCTCATATTATTATTTCTCATATTTAAACAACAAATATTAAATAGAACTTAATAAAAAAAATTATTAAGTTACGTGTAATAAAATCAAAGTATGATATTTTTGGAAATTAATGATATTTTTAGACCAGAAAAAATATTCCAGGTAATGCACGTTTATATATATATATATATATATATATATATGTGTTTATCTACATATATATATATATATATATATATATATATATATATATACAACGTATCGTTACACGTAGTTTGGTTTTCATTATTTTTAAAAGTAAATTGAAATATTTATTAGATCTATAATACTAAAGAAGTGGTGGATAAAAAAATATTCATAAAAATGAAGTAAAATGCACAAAATCCCGCCGTAAAAATGGCAGTTTTTTTTCGTTTCAATTTAACCATTTTCCGTGAGGTTACAATCATATAAAAATGATCCAATTGTTTTTCAAAATGTTCGGTGGTATTTCAATTTGCTGAACAGTGTATTTGCATGATGAAAAATAATGTTAATATTTATAAATACTGTAATAAAATATATATGTACCATGTGTAGATAAATGTCTACGGAACATTTATTTCATTCTTATGTACATGTAAAGCACTTCTGGTGCGGCTTTCGCAATTAGTCACAATTAGAAATTCGCGATTAGAAATTCCCAATTAATCGTTACAAACTTTTAAAGGAAACTTCTCTCTCAGAGCTAGATATAATTAGTAATTGATATTCATTCTTGAGTGAAGATATAAATAAATTTTAAATTCTTTACGGAGGTAAAATCAAGAAATTCACTAGTCTTTTCCAGGAAAGAGAAACCGCGTTGCACTTCGAAGCTTCTCCCCGATAACAAATTGTCTTGGGTGCATTATTTTCTGAAATATGACGAAGTATTGAGCAACGCAGACGTATCTACTTTTATTTCAATTATTATCATTTATGCATCGCATGGCCGCTTTGCAAAGCCAAAGAACGGGATGTGCAAGTATCGATGTTTCAAATCAATGTCATTAAGTAGGTCAGATTGCAGATGAACCCCTTAATAAACACACATAAGTTAAACTGCACATTTAAAAATTAAGCTTTCAAGAGAAAACCAGCGCGTAAACAGGAAAAGGAGAAATAATTAATTAGACGCATTTATTAAACCGAGAAATCCACAGATTATATAGCACTCTTTTGTCTTCAAGAAAAATATCGAAATCATTCATTAGTTAATTACAGAAAAATAATGTGGCCTATGAAAAAATGCAGAAGTTTTTTTTGTACTGTTCTCCGTTATTGAAATCACAATAAGGTAAATAAGGTATGTTTATATAGATATTGAAAAGTTGTTTAATATATTCATGGAGATAGATTCATAGTTTGTACAAACATTTAAAAAATTCTATTAATAAAATCATGACAAAATGTGAAACTTGGATATTTTATCAATAATCATTGAAAAAAATAATAATAGGCTTAACAGGAATTTGAGGCAAGAAAAAAAATTACGATACTCTTGTTATGCAGAATACGACGGTACGACCATATCTTCAACGCTTTTCATAGATATTTAACGATTATATTAGATTTTTTAAGATCTGGTTTGGTAAAAGCACTCAGTAATTTTTAACGGTGCATTGAAATTATTCAACAACATTACTAAAATGGGTTATTATAATTTATAATCAATGCGTTACCTAAAAATAGTACATATAATAGTCCAAATAATCCACAGCGAATATCCAGAGTCTTATTATAAAATTTTAATCAACGGGCTTTCTCTGTGTCCGCTTATCATACAAAAATACTTGACTTCAAAGACTTTAAAGAAGCCGTGAAAGAATTGACGTGTCCAGTCGTATAAGATCCAATTAGTACATAATTTTCAATCAAATGATCATCGATGATATAATTTTATTATTATCTATGCATTAAAGTACCTTAAAATACATGTAAAGCTGGAGTCAAATTTATTTTTGTTTCTTTGTAACATTAAAATTTATCTCATTTTTCTTCTATCCCATAATCCGAATATTTCCATTGAAAACAAAATAAAAATTATCTGTATGTTATCATCCATTATGAAAACTATACATATTACCTATAGCACTGAAGTGTTTTTCATCTTGTAAAAATAGATATTGCGATAATCTATCACCCAACACAAAATTATAAGAATCGATTTCTTTTTCTTCCCAAAATAAAAGCGAAAATGGTGATTTCATAGATTGAAGTATATATGTAAGGACGAATAAACAATATAAGCTCAAATAAATCGTCTTATGATTGCATATTAAAGTAAATACTTTTGAAATATTTGAATTATTTATATAACCTACTTAATTAAAATTTACAAAAGTCTTTGATTATTGAAATGTAATGTAGTTGGTAATAGGCATATTAGGCTGAAAGAAGATATCAACAAAATCAAAACGAGTTTCGAATTATAGTATTTCGTTTCTATCGACATTGAAAAACGAAGCTATATCCATCTCTACGGATGAGATTGTTCCACGAAGCAAATTGTTCACCTGCACCGCCCTACGAGCCTGACTCCGGTGCTTTCTTGCCCCACTAACGTTCTGCTGTTGGACATTTATTATTTTATGTTTCAAATTACACAGTTCTGGGTATTCGTTGAGAGACGTTGGTTTTGAAAAATTTAGTGTTATGTGTAAATAACCTACACAATTTCTAGATCAGTAGTTTCGGAAATAAAATGGCCTTATGCTATATTTCGGAATATTTTTTTAAACATGCAAATTATGAAGCGAGAAAAAAAATTGATAAGACTTATTTAATTTCTCTTTAATTGTTCTACAAATATTTTTAAAACGTTGGTGGTGAAAAATATGTGCAAAATATGTGATTGAAGATGTGACACTGCCAAATTTCTAATTTCTTCGGCGCATGGTTTCTAAGAAAATCGGCTCAGTAATTTTAAAAATACAAATGTGTTACCTACTATATCTTTTGTAAGCATAAAAAAGGGAATATTTAAAAAATACTGTGTCTATAAAAACACTAATTTTTCACAATTTTTAATTAAATAGTTATGGAAATAAGGGGGTCACATATTTTGTTGCATATTTTTCTCTATTATCTGAAGATATAATATCTAAAATTTAAAAAACAATTATTTTTGACACCCTTATAACTATTGCTTTTAAACGACACCCCTCACTATATACGAAATTTTTTAAAAAATCGAGTACTTAATTTGTCCTCCCTAAAATTTCCATATGAATATTTTTCAGTTTTAGCTATTGCAATATATGGGGATTAACATATTCTATTACTGTGGCAAATTCAAATTTCGATATCAAGTAGTGTCTAAAGAAAATATCAAGTAGTGGCTAAAGAAAAGGCAATGATCGATATACGGACAGACGTGAGTTACAGATGGATCTTATAAGAGTTCTATTTTTCTTTTCAGTGTACGGAAATCTAAAAATGAAATAACAGCAAATAGGAAGTGCATTTTCATAATTTGTATAATCAGTCACATTTTACTATAATAAACTCGATTATAGTAAACTAACGATTAGGATGAACCAGTCAGTTGATGGTGAGCGAAATCGTCCCCACCACGAACCATAAAAACTTCATTTGATACTCTTATACATTTTTCTCCTTACGCCCAGAATATTACACGTACGCACATCTACTCGTCTAAAAAGAAAGTCGGAAAAAATTAAAAGAACATTACAAAGTCCATCTCCATTATCACCAGCAAATCCAACCTGTTTACTAAAATGGGATTCCACTGTACTTCCTTTTGTTAATAAATAGCATTTTATGGAAAAAATATAAAGAGATAAATTTCACATACGCGATTACAGGCGGAACCCTAGTATTTTTTTCCAGTATTAAGACAAAATCGATATCTTTGTAATTAGGTTAATATTCCTTTATTACTCTTCTTTAATTATTTCATATATTCACTTGACATCTGTTCTGCTGGATATTAAACATTTTAAGCTCCATTTAATGACTACGTGTGCTACATGTAAATGTACACGTAAACTAAGAAACAATAATCTCTAAATGGTCACTAATCTAGTTATAAACCGTATCCAATGTTATCGATTTATGTAAATTTCACTGAACTAATAATGGTCACTTATTTGCTCCCAAGATAAAAAAAAATATTTCATTAAATGAAACAAATGAAAAAAATAATTTAGGTGAATTTCCCAGAAATACACCCATCGTGGAGATATAAATAACAAATTCGAAGTCCTATGAGAGACTGGATCAATTACGCCATCGAAATTTGATACAAATATATCGCGGCACACCAATCGCTTGACAAATTTCTCGGTTGTCGAATTTCTACAAGAAAATGACGCCGTATTATTTCGAAAAAATACTTCTCGCAAAATTTTGTTTCCAAATAAAGTTTTAAAATTGGATTTGGGTGGCGAAAATCCTCTTTTATTAAATGTTATATTATAAATATAATCTGCCGGAAAAATGTAACCTCCCAAACGTTATATTGAAATATTTCAAATGTTTAATGGAAAATAAAAAGAAATTTATTTCAATTTAGAACATTTGATTAAACTTTTATGTAATGTAGTATATAAATAGATAAATATCAATAGCTGCATTGAAGATTAAATAATAGTCGAGTAAAATATACTCAAAATTATATACAATCATAACTAGGAAAATGATGAATGTACCATAATCCATTTAACAGAAATACATAAACTAAGCGAGACTTAAATACCCCCCTTCGGTAGGTGTACCTTACAGCATATTAAAATTTCACTATCACCCTTTCCCGCTTTTATATTTGTCCTGTAGAGTGATATAATTTGACTCCAGTGAAGACGGCACTTGAATACAAAGCAGATTTAAACTGGCGTTATTTTGCATTTCTTATAAAAATGTTAAATTCGGATAGGCATACGGTCTCATCAGTGTCGGGTAGAGCCGTTGTTCTTCCGACCGAGCTTTTAATTAAATTAAGGGAATAAATCACAATACTTTATGAATATTATTTAGCTTTCAACATTGAAGTTAAGAAAGAGATTATAATCTTTCGGTTTCGGTCGATAAAGAAAGTCTTTGTAGATATTTTAAAATTGAAAGTTTAAATCTAGTCTCTAGTTTTATTTTTGAAGGTAAAAAAAAACTACTTTTTGTCACTATTATTCGGTGACTCGTTTTCTCGCGAAAGCTCCTTCTATAAAATTATATAAGGGCCATATGACCTGCGCTTCGTACTGATTTTTTGTGAATAGTTCCTTAAATATTTAATTTACTTGGAGGATTCAATGGTGAAATTTAGAATATGAACGTTTAATTTATTTACGTCATGTACGTTTGAACTGCATAATAGGATAAACCTACATGGCCTACATTGCTTATCCAAATTTCGTGTTTGATAATGCTGATTGTACCACCGAGCCAAAATCTGTTAAAGAGTACATACAAAACTCGGTCGCTGGAATGATTTTAGAGTTAAAAAAAATAATGACAATCCGCAAAGAAAAATTTGAATGAACTATCCAATCCCACGTCTTAATTATGAAAGAAACATAATCTACAACAAATTTAAAATAAATAAGGAACAGTTTTAAAACATTAAGCAAAATGTATCGAAATAAAAATTAGCAAATGTGCGATCTTTTTTAATTACAACCTTTGAAGAGACGTATATTTAATGAAAATATTTAACATTTATTAAATTTTACTATTTCCATCATCAGGTTTTAATTTACTAATTTTCACTTAAAATCACTTAAAGAATTTCTAAAGGACCATTTTTTGGATTTCTGATGAATATCTTAACGGAAACCATTAAAATATTATTTAATTAACAATGAATACGTTTGATGAATTTCATAAACAAGGTTACAGTTACAGCTGCAATATTTTATAAATTGACAGACGAAATAGCGTGTTAAGTATTACCATAAAAATAAAATTCCATTTTATGTATTATTATTTCATTTAAGTCTATGGGTTGGTATAAATTTGTATTAAATCGTAATGTCAAACTTTAATTTTGAGTCAGACTGTTGACAATTTACGCGCACCATCAGGTTTGTACTTAAACTTACACAATGCCGGTTCCCGTACTTTTATTAATGTGGGCGTTTTCATGCTTCCGGCGCCTCTTCCGACAGTGTTCAAATTAGACGGAAGTACGCCATGTTTGATAATCACTGACCCGTGATTAAGTCTTGTTGGCAGTAGGAAACATCGGATCCCATGGATATAATTACACATAAAGTTTTACTGTATCTAAACAATAATCTTCCTACATTTATTTTATGTCCATTAGAAATTACCTTCAAAACTGCAGCAAACCTTTCCACAGGATTTAAGTCATCTCCTGTGATTAATCGAGATTGGCGAATGAAAATTTTTTGAGGTTGGTGAAAAACCTTCAGTTTGTATTGCCAACTTGGTGTTTCGATACCTCAACGATGAGTCCATGTTCTGTTCTGATTAAGTCTTATACCATTCCTTTTTCTTTCTTTTTCATTTTTTTGTCTTCTACTGATCGTATTTGGATCGGTATGTCTTAAAATAGTCCGGTTGAGAAATAACATAAACGATAAGTAGCATATAAAAATATAGTAATGTTTCAATAAACCTTATTGAAGCATGTGAAATCGAAAAACCAAATGATTAATTTTCAATATTTGTCATATTGTGTCTTCACAAATCATTGGAATATATCGATGTAGTTTGACAAACGTAATATTTCATATTCGATCTCGTTTCAATTGTTGCATTACATATTTTGCCATTGAGAATAATCAAATACATTATATACGACTTTTTCTTCCGATTCTTTAACGTCCTTTGTCTTCGTCCTTCCAGCTACACGATATACTTTTGCACTAATTAGTTTCTTTTTTTGTTGCGTTCGAAGTCTTGTGTGTGAATGTCCTAAGACTATGGCGCTGAAACTTGTGTTTAGAAAAAAAATCATTCCACGAATTCAGAGTGGCTCAAAGATAAATTAAAGGAAAACAGGTAGGAGTCACGCTGAAATATCGAAAGAAGAGCGTGTGGTTCAGAGAGAAGAAGAGCGTGTGGCTCAAGAGAAGTGGTATAGAATTAATGAATTCTATTTGGTAGAAAACGGGTAATGGAGAAGATAAAGAAGGACAAAGTTGCATAAAAGTTTATTAATTTTAAATACGAATTCAAACGAAAAAAATCGGACTCACTATGGTTAAAGATATCCAAAAACGAGATTAACTAAATATTTGGAAATGGGTAAAATAATTATTTAATGTATTTAAATAAATAATTGTATATTAATTAATTACACGTAACAATGGAGTAATGCAACATAAAAGTTCAAGTTACAAAAATTTCTGTCTTCAGAAATTTATTTACAGTAATTTTAAAATATATTATAGTTACAGAAATTTTGAAATAATCAACCACGATTACTTATTATCTTTAAAACTGTTCAAATATACAAGTGTAAGTATAAATTAGTTAGATTTTTTAGAAATTAAATATGTTATCAAATTTATTACTCTAATTATTTTTAAAGTAGTTACAAGTTAAAAAGTACAAGGGACAAAGTTATAGGAAATAATTGTCTACCCTTTAAAAGGTGATATCACACTTCATAAAAGAAATATCTTGAAATTTTCCTTTTATTTTCAGAAATAAATAAAAATAACGTGCGTTAAAATAATTTGAGTCGGATTTGTGAGTGACTCGTTAATTCTACACTAAAGGTATTTAAGATATTATTTTTCTTGTGGGGTTGGCTTGAAATAAAGTATGTATGAAAAATAATAAATAATAGTTCTTCCATATAGGCGTACTTAAAAAAAAAACAGAGAAATATCTAATCGTCAAACTTCAATAAGTTTCCTGTTACTTTTTAGAGAAACAATAGCGGAATGGACCAAAGTCTTTAAAAAAATCTTTTCTTCCGAGACCTTCATCTTTATTTTTTTGGAAACTCTTCAGAAAGAAAAATTTAATCACATTCAGCCTTGATTATCCTTTATAATATTTAATAAAGTATACGGCTCCATTTCTGTGATGTTGTCAGACTACGTGATGTTGTTTATGGCAATCGCTTAAATTATAGTATGTCAAACTAAAACAAGGCACCCTAGAGAATATAGGTATGTTTAATATATTTTACATGGAATAATACCTACTACGACATATACATACTTATAGCCATGTTTTTTCATAATCCGTGTAAAACCGGCTACTCTTTTCACAGGACTTGACATCGAATATCGCCGCTAATGTGAATAGAGTAATTTTGACATAAAAAATTGTAAACAGGAATATAGGATAAGATTTTATAATTGAGATTATAGGAAAAGCGATGAAATTGAGGTTTCTATCCGCCAAGATAAAACTTTAATATTTGTGCCATTGTAGGCGCATTCAATTACCACCATGGGTCTTTTCCGTTCCCAACACTTCTTAACCCTCTCGTATAGGCTGGCATCACTAGATTTTTGCAGAAACTATTTTTACGTGTACAAACATTTTTTTCGAGTTAGTTTTTAATAAGTGTATGCAAGCATTGTATTGACTTTGTTTATGTTTAATTCCAACCCCAAATATCAACCACATAACTACTTGAGTAGTATTAATGTAATAAATCCTGACAATAGCTATCGACTGAGACAACAAGAGTCAACTTTACTGATTCAGAAGTTATACAGCATGAAAATGTTTAAATGTGAAAGTTATTTTTTCATCAATATCGAAACTGGTTGTTGAATATTGCTGATAAATTTAAAGCCACAATGCAAAAGTGTATGTCTTCATTTTGTTATCATCAGGTTTCTTAAGTGGATCTTAATATGGAAGCCAATTTAAAGACATCCCAATAATATTAAAGGAATGTTCTTCACCATTAGCTTTATTTTATTACAATCAGAAATTTTCAAACTTCTTCCAAAATAATATTATAATTTACGGCATCATTATTTTTAATGAATATTACTACAAAAATCGTATTGTCCACATTTCAATATAACTTTCTACGCCGAAGTAGCCAGTTTGGTCAATTCCGAAAGCATTCCCTGTTATATACATTTCCTGTTATTTACATGTTTTTTTCATTTATAGATTTTAATGTACACAGCAGATACATATAGCGGACTTATTGCTACAACAACTTTAACGAGTTAATGATATTGACGAAATTCACCATTTATTTTAAACCATAAGTTCATATTTAAAAAGAATGAATCAAATTTGGAAGAAATAATACTGTAATTTGTATTGGAATTTATTGTGGTCTTAAAGTCTTAAGAAATGAGTGCAACGATAATTACGGATGGTAAGCTATATATATATATATATATATATATATATATATATATATATATATATATATATATATGTAGGTTGGCTTAGTTCTATACATGCACATTTTAGATAAAATGTCATTAAAATAAAATAGTTTTAAATGATAAAGATAGTAAATATAGTTACAAAGATTTTAAATGAATGCTACTTAAAAATCACGACAAAATTTATAAATCGGAAGCTATGTCTAACAATATATCTAGCATGGATATATCTAACACTGCTTCGTCATCGACGAACATATGAGGTGACTAATTCCACGTAAGCTACTCGTCCGCTTATCCTCTTTTCATAATTAAATTTCAAATACCACGTAAGCTATTCGTCCGCTTATCCTCTTTTCATAATTAAATTTCATTGTTGAAAATGTTTAATCTCATTTTCAAACATTGTTTGAATTCAGCAAAGTTTTCCGGTGTAAAATCGAACGAATAACGTTTTCATCGAGGTATCAATTTCGTCTCCTCTTATTTACAGATGGTAATGTGAATATTAAAAATAGACCCAAATTTTACTTTATGCAATTTGGTTGGTAATTCTGATTCATTTGTGACTGATAAGTACTGTATAAAGCAAAACGAACTTGATTCTGAAACAAATCTTAATGTATTGAATTAAGTAGGTTTTAGGAGAAACCAACAACTGTATTCGATACGATAACCACAATTTTTCAAATTGAACGTTAACACTTTTATTCTTAATATTTTTCTCCATCTTAATGTGCCTCAAACTGTGGTATTTAGAAGCTAATTTTAAGATGTTTTTGGAAAATCGGTCTAGCTTCGTCAAATTATCTATGAAACAATTCAAGTATGTCCAAACTTCCGTTCATGCAGTCAAATAAAAATGTATTAATGGAGACATCAAATTCACTCATCATCACATAAGTAAACATTATAAGTCAAACTAAAAATTCGTGTCGGTTTTTTCGAGAAATAACCATTGTTTAGTTTTTGTGATAGTGAATGAAGTGTGTAACCCACATTTTGACGTTTGTGGTAAGACTTCATAATTATTTATTCAAAGGAACAGAGTAATACTACTAGTATATAATTCACCGTATTATTAATCAACGTACAGACTGAAGGCAAACTCTTGTATAAAATAGTTAATTTAGTGTAATTTTTTCCAATTATGTAGCTTTAAATATCTTAGAATAATTTGCCAATAATTATTCCCCGTAGGGCATTAGAATGGGTAAATGTGTACATATAACGGATTATTTTAGTGTCATAGTCACGTTTACATCTCTAAAAATATTTTCATTTATTGGCTATTAAAAGTTTTTTGAGAGATAGAACTTTTGAGGAAAATATATTTATTCAAATTATTGATATTTCCCGACATATTAATGAAATCATTCAGTTCTTTACAATCTAAACGTAGTAAATATCTATATGGCCCTAGGACACTATAAACTGTAAATGTATGGTCACTGTATTTGTACTTTAAATGATACAGTTATCGTTTTAGAAGGTTGGGCTTACTCGTAGGTTTTTAGGCAGTTTCAATACTTTAGCACTTCCGGTCTTTGCAAAAATTTAATTTTGCTCTAATTAAACGCTCGTTAGATTTCGCAGGACAAAATTAAAATATTTAGTATCTTCAATCAAGGTATAAATTTTGTGACGATGGAAGATACTAGAATTTAAATGAAATAGCATGTCCACTCTAAATGTTTTTGATAATTTAGGAGAAATAACAATTAAAAAATATTTAAATAATTCTTAAATTAATAATGTAAAATCCGCACAATTGTTTTTGTAACAGTGGAAGTAGAAATATCAGTGGTAAGTCTGGTAGCAGTGGAAATAGGGATAAGTAGTGTACACTTTTAGCAATAGAACAATGTACTTGTATATATTTTTCAATTTATATATATTTTTTTTATTTAAAAAAAATTCATGTGGGTCACAATGTGATACTTATGAAGGTCAGTTTACATTTACATTTAATTTTTATTTAATGCTTGGTTCACAACACAACAGGTAGAGCTGTAAGAAAATGAGCCAGGCAAGAAAACTCACGCCACTCTTTTCCAATTGCCAAATTACAATGTGAGGGTTTACAAATTAGTCAAAGTAAGGAGCTGCAACTAATTCACCGAGCATCAAAATGGTAATAACCTATGAAGAAACTACTATGGTATGATGTATTGGGAGCATCTACCAACAAAAGGAAAAGGCAGAAAATGATCACTTTGTGGTCTTTATACAAATTTAAATTTTGAAAATACGTTAGTTGTAGATTGTAGACTTAAACAAAAATATGCAAACAACACACGAATATATCAACCTGCCACCAGTGATCATGAATTACCTCTTGTACAACAATTATATAACGATTAAGGAAAACAATAATGACAAGCTCAGTAAAGCCACCCTGAGATGAACCCCTGCAAGGAGTGAGCTACTAATTCCATTTATCTTTATCATTTAAAAAATCATTTATCGAATAGTAACCCCTTTTCATTAAATAATTTTTAACTGTAAGCTTAAATTTGTGAAGGGGTAGGTCCATAACGGTAGCGGGTATTTTATTGAATAATTGAACCCCGAGACCTGCGAATGAGTTGTGTAATTTGTGTAGGCGATGGTGTGTACCTTTGTGCTTATTTCTTGAGTTTATTGAGTGCACGTTGCTATTCTTATGATAAAAATGTAGATTTTGTTTTACAAATAAAGCGTTAGCATATATATATATATTGCGATGCCACTGTTAAAATATTTATTTCTTTTATTAATATTTTTTTTTTACTTAAATAGTTCTCTAAGAGAAACCCGTGTGCCTAACTTATAAATAGCACGTACTGCGCGCTTTTGGATCACAAAAATAGTTTCAATGTCAGCAGCGTTACACCATAATAGAATTCCGTATGACATTATACTATGAAAGTAACTAAAGTAGACTAACCTGGCGGTGTCTACATCCGTAAGCTGTCTGACTTTATATATTGCGTAAGCTGCGGAGCTGAGCTTTCCTGCTAGAGATGATATTTGGGCGCCCCGCTGCTATCCAAAGTTATTCCCAAAAATACACTTGACTCTATAAAATTAACGGATTCATTATTAACCATTATATTTGTGCTCAAACTTCTAACATTAGGCATGCTAAACTTAATACATTTAGTTTTTTTTTTAATTTAGAAGTAAGTTATTAGTTGAAAACCAGTCCAACACCTTCGCGAGAGAGGCATTTACTTCGACAAAGTTTATTATTTTACGGTTCACTTTAAAAATTAGTGACGTGTCGTCGGCAAATTGCACAATATCGCAAAAGTTTCGTACATAGAATGGTAAATCGTTAATATAGATCAAGAAAAGAAAGGGACCGAGAATAGATCCCTGTGGCACTCCTATGGAGACGGATGACCCGGAAGACCTAACACCATTTATATCAACGTATTTTACTCTATTACTAAAGTATAGTGGCTAAGTTTCCGCAAAAGTGTATTGTGTTGAACGCAATCGAAAGCTTTTGAAAGATCACAGAAAACACCAATGGCATTTTGCGATTATTCCCAGGCACTATAGATATGTTTTAAAAGAGTAACACCTGCATTTATGGTGGAGCTACCCCTAGTGAAACTAAATTGTTCACTATGTAGAAGCTTATTTAAACAAAAATGTAATATAGAAATAGGTCTATAGTTACCGGGATCGCTTTTTGTTCCAGATTTATACAACGGTATATTTCATTAACTCTGAAAATACACCTTTATCAATACTATTATTAAATGTTACAGCCAAATGTGGTGCTATATCAGTAATAATGTTTTCTAATAATTTAACAGATATACCCCAAAAATCTGCTGTTTTTTTGGAATTCAGCGACTTGTAACATTTCATAATGTCACTGGGGCTTATATATTCAAAATTAAATAAAACTCCACACGCCTTCACATTGCTTCTAATTAACGATTCTGCTTTAACCGGGCAAGAATCTAAAGAACTTGTATTTACGGGTATGTTGACAAAAAAGTTATTAAAGGTTTGGGCCACATCCAAATTGCTTCTATTAATTTTACCGTTTGAATTTAATTCGAAATCATGATCTTGTTGTTTAGTGCGCCCACTTTCAGCACTGATCATATTCCAAGTGGCTTTAATTTTATTATCGGACCCCTTTATCTTACGACTTAAATATAGGGACTTAGCAGTATTACAAGCTTTTTTAAACGTTTTTGAATAATTTCGAACGTATAAAATAAACGAAGGATCAAAATTGTATTGCTTCATACCATACAATTCATACAACTTAGCTCTACTTTTGTAGATTCCGGTTGTTGCCCAATCACAAAACCGAACCTTTGTATTCTTAGAGAAGGTTTTACTTTTGAATATGTTATTATATTCGGAATTGATGATACCAGATACAGATTTATATAGATTATCCGGATCATCCTGGCTTAAGTCTATATTTGATACTCTAGTAGAAACATTATCATTAAATTGTTTAAGACGAGCAACGGTCATCGGCCTACAGGTTATTCTATTTATTTTCTCCGAGGACCCTATAGGAAATACGGCTTTCTGCCCACATTGGTCGGATGTTAACTCACTCAAAATCGACTTACTTAGAGGTATACATTTACTAAATATATTATCTATGCATTTAGCAGAATGCGAGGTGATTTGGGTTGGTTCTTCAAATAAATATTGTAAGTTAAAAGACTTAAACAAACTAGTAAATCTAAGACTAGTCGATGACTGGTCAAGAATATCTATATTAAAATCACCACAAACTACTACATGCTTATTACTATAGCTTAAACGTTTTAATACCTCTTCCATTGTCTCTTCAAATACATTATATTCACTCTGTGGTGGTCTATAAATGAAAACCACAATTACTTGCTCCAGTTCAATACAGGATAGCTCCACAGAGCGCTCAACAGAAAGATTAACAATATCATTACGTTCCCTATACTTCATACTATTACAAACAAATATCAGAGAACCACCGCGTTGAGCACTCCTTCTGACAAGTACACTACCTAAGGAGTCGTCGTCGCCGTGGTGTGTTGGGTTGATCACAAGGCATACGGCCTTTGACGATGCGACGCACCGCGGCGACCCGGGTTCGATTCCCGCCCTTCGTCGAACGGGGCTGGACTGGTGTTGTGGTTGGCTGTAAGAGATTGCTCTTGTAGCAATAAGTCCACCATATGTATCAATTAGATACATTAAAGTAGAAAAAAAAATAAATAAATAAGGAGTAATATTCATTATTGAACAATAATTCGTGACTTTGTAACCAATGTTCAGTTGCACAAAAAACAAATCAACTTCTAATTCCTTGCCGGATAAGCCCTGTAAATTCTCATGTACTATTGTAACAGCTGATGTCTGCTTGCCCTTTGTCTTATCTATTAGTTTAAACTCACAGATGTGTCACTAGGACAGTTTATATTATTATTATTAAAACTACAAGAATTAGTTATATTTATAAACTTGTCTAATCTGTGTAAATTATATGCTAATAAGTTAGCAATTTGTCTCTTAAACCTAAGTGGCAGATACATGGTATCTTTAGTTAATTTGAAAAAAGATATAAACTTATTTATATCAAAGAAAGATATAAAGTCACTATGACTATGTGTTAAATTCTATAGGCACATATTAAGATTGAAAATCTACCTATTTTGATCTTCCTGTACATTACATATATAAGGAAAAGCAGATACAATGAACTTAGTAGTTAAATACAGGTAGTATTCCTATGTAATTCTAGCAATCTATCTATAGTGTCCAAAATGTCCCTCTTTTTTACCGATAAGCTATCACCATACAGAATTGTTATGGTTGAGTTGGGGCATAAATTAGCAGGAACTATACTTTTAATTAATTGTAAATAGGTGGCTCCCGGTTTACAATTATTATAAATTTTATAATTAGGACCAAGGCACTTATTCAGTAATGGCTCAAAATCTTGTCCTAATTGGTCAGACATTACAGTTGTATTGTTAACAGTTAACTTTATGTTCTCAGGTACAGGTATATTATTCTGTAACGGTGTGAACTGAGATGGCACGGTGTGAGAATTGATCTGAGGATTCAATTCCAAGTAGTTACAAAATGACTTTTCATTTATGCTTGAAATATTAGAGGCTTCAATTTGTATTCCTATTGCCTCTTTGTTGGGTGAACATTTAAATTTATTGAACAAAGTAGTGACCCTTTTTAATTCATCTTGCAGGCTTATCAAATTGCACTGCAATTGATGAGTGTCTTTATCATATAAGACTTTACTCTCTGCTAAATCTTCTTCGTATTTGTTTATGACACTAAATAATTGTAGGCGCTCCCTTCTTAAATGATTACAGCTAATAGATAGATGTTGTCTTTTAATTTGTTTCTTATTTATTAGCCTTTTAAGTTTTAAATATTTCTTTAAGTGCCTATGACTATTAAATCTGTTACTAAAAGTGGAGGAATCTAAATTACTACCTACTAAGTCATTAAATAGCCTATGTGTGGCACTTCTGTCGGATAGAGCTAGGCTTTGCTCCGTAGATAACAGAGATTTACGGGTCTCATAAAGGGTACCTTCTAAATCAGAAATGTGACTCAAAGGCTCCTCGTAAATATCATGACACTGTTTCAAAGTTGACACCTCTTCTGCTAACCTGTCTCGTTCACCTGTAATATCTACATAATAATAAAATATCTACAAAAATAATATAAAGTACTTAACTCGGCAAGTTCACTTTTTAATTCAAAGTTTTTATTGTTAATACAACTGATTTCCTCCTCAATATCTTGATGCTCTTTCAGCAGTTGTCCCGTTAACACTTTGGATACCTTAAGTTCCTGAAGAGTTGCTTCCAACTTCACTTCAAGGTCCTTAACATAAGCCCTGCGGGTCATCATCTTGCTTTTCAAAAGAAAAAAAATATAACTAGGGAAAACAGTGACACTGTTTTCAAAAGTCGGTTTACAAATTTCAAAGTTTGACAGGTCCGTTTTCAATTTTCACTCTAAGTGAATTTGATTGCTTCAAATGCCGTAAATTGATTTAAACCTTACATTAAACTATTATATAACACAATAAACACACTAAGAAATATATTACAGGTTTAAATTACAATATTATACAATTAATTTTAATAAAACCTTAGGAGCTAACACAATTACAACTTATTACGGCTCGGTTGCCAGCCCAAAAAGTTATATAGATATATGGTAATTTTCTTAGAATTATTAAACATTTCAAAAATTATAGAAGTGACTATGTCAAAATAAGAACATGTAACTCTCGGTGGTTTTTAAGTTCCGTAATGAAAAAAAAAATTGCAACTTCGTCGCGTGCATCTACGTAGCGCAATTTTTACAGTTTTAGTTCACATGCATGAAATTTATGCAAATAAATGCTTCGTATATAGATCTCAATTAACATGTTGCAAAATATGGAAAAAAGATGTAATGTGTCACCTGTAGAGTGGGGGCAAATTCTTATTTTTTCACCCTCCTCTCCCATTAGATTTGAAGCTTCATTTCACATTTTTTTTGTTGTTGTTAAGCCCTATTTGCAAAATATAAATCCGAAAAAGAAAGCAAGTCTCTGTTGAACATCTTATCAGCTAAAAATGGGTTGAAATCAAAATATCTGCCAAGTTCCCAGTAGTTCCTTTATGAGGAATTACAATAAATTTGAAGTTTAAACGAAACACATACGCATCTTAAAGTACTTAGCATAATTGTTTTATTTTATCACCGCAAGTTTTTAAATAAAACAAATACTTTCCCTCTTTCCACACTTATGTTTTGATGGAATTTCACTACTTTTTTGCTGTGAACTAGTAAATCATAGAATATGTCCTAATTAATAACAAAACGTAGTAACTTCTAATAACATAAAATGCTTTAAAAATCCAAAATGCTAAGTAACGTCTATAAACCTAGTAGAATAATAAGCCAAAGATATCAAACTTCTTTGTAACCTTTGTACACGGTTTTAAAATGTAGTAAACCCATAATTGCTTCGTTTTGCTTATTTCATGCTTATGTCGGCGTCTCGATGGAAGCGGAGCGAGCATTTATCAGGCGCCATAATGTGATCGTTCATTAAATTATAAACTTAGTTTAATTGATATAAAACTTTAATGCAACCATTCTATCTTCGAAGATTTGTCCTCAGAAGGTCGCGGGAAGTCGTCAAATATAAACAGCACGAGATTTATCTCTATGGAAATCTACGGACTAGACTTATTTGGAGCAGTGGGTATCTTCCAACTGAAGATGACACTGCGAAAAAACTAATGAAGCTATATCAGTAACAGAAACATGTTCCTGGTACCAATAAATTCTGAGCATAACTTAAAATTCGTCAATTAACAATGTTATCTAAGCTTTCCATATATTCTATACAGTTACGTATACATAAATTGTTACTTAATTTCAGTATCTAGCCTTTAATATACTGAAAACTAATAGTGATTTGCTTTTCATTTTCTAGAATTAACTGAAATATTTCATAAATTCTTATGTTGCAAAACGTACGCCCATAATTCATATCTGTTGCGTTCACCTTTTGTAAGAGATAGTTCACACCAAAAAATAACTCTTAAGCCATCATTCAAATTTCTGTCGGTTTTTCAGTTTGTCACAGTCATTTTTAAAGCATAGTGAGCCACACATGTCTCAACAATTAACATATGAAAATATTTAAATTGGAAATTTGGAAGGGGGTAAATTAAGAACCCACTTTTTTATTATTTCGTATGTTATATCGTTTAAAAATGCTGAGAAAGATTATCTTTTTTAAACATCAAATATTCTTTCCGTTTTCAAAATTCTGAACCTAAAGCTAAAATATAGGTTTTCTAGAAATTTACTTAAAATTCGTAAGTTAAGAAAACCATAGCTACCATCTTAGGTGATATAAGTTTAAAAAACACACTTATTTTTAATGACAGGTATAATAGGCAATATTAAAATTTATATAAACATTTGTAAACAGTTTAATTGAAATGCAATTTACCTTTAAAATTTTGAAATATGTACCTATGTGCACAGACCCATGGTAGTGCGAATTCTACTCGTACATTATAAGGTTTCGTAAAGATTTAAATTTTATTTCATTTATTAAAAAACTAAATGTCAACCAAAACCGAAAAAAAACCGGTAAAACAAATATATCTGATTGTAGAAATGATTTAATGTATATTATGCAAGGATTTTATACAAATAAACTGCATTTCTGTCATAAAAAGGTGAAAAATTTCATTTGTCCACATAACAGGAACCCGATAAATTATAGATAAATTTTTGAACCAAATGGTCTATTATTTTTATATTTTATATTTTACACACAACCTAATAAAAGTTTCTTCGTTAAAGTTTATGTCCAATAGAGAAGATTTTTCATTGTTTTTGCATATAAATAGTGAAATATTTGCCCAATTATTAATAGTTTCTTAACATTACTTCAATTGGCCTATTGGTTTTAAAAAAAAATCATTGGACTATAAACTAGTGATAGAAGAATCTTAGTTCCAATAAAGGAACTGTAACTTGTTCTTTTTTTAAAACAATTAAGTCAATATATATTATGTCTGATTTATGATTTCATCCTTTAACAGCAAAATTTAAAAAAAACATTTATCATTTTTTTATCCCTTTCCCCTTTTCCCTATACTCATAGACATAAAATACATTAAAGTTATGTAGCCTAGTAGTAGAGATCTTAGAATACTACATAAGTAAAATGTGACACGTGTTTTGGAACAATGGCCTTATAAAGTTTTCGAAATCCAGAAACATAAAAAAGTACAAAATAAAATGTTAGCTGGTAATCTCAGATTCATGATAGCATCATTAACCTGAGTTCGTCATGCATTCATTTGAACACACATCTCAAGTAAGAAATCCTACCAATTAAAAATAAAGTATTGCTTTACCGAATATGAATTGCTTACACGAATATGAAAGGAATCTCATACAAAATTGCTTCAATAAATTTAATCACTTTCGAAATTAATGTTCCCGATTCACCTTTCACTTTCGAAAATAAGATTACATTACTAACTATGTGTGTACTAGTGGAGACATCAGCTCAATTGAAAGCCCAGTGTAATCATCATGTTTTTACCCTTCTCACCATTGTGTAGAATAATTCCACCGGTTTATCATAACTTGGCCCCGGTTTACTAGCTTAGCTGTCCGTAGTATCGATTATATTCTGAAAGGTTCTTAAGCTGCTAAGCTGAGAAATGAGTACTTGTCTCAAAAACTTACATACTCCATAATGTGACACTACATTTAATATCTTTTTTAAATCATAACCCCTTTCGTGTTTGCATCTATATGTATTTGTACATATGTGTGGATATATGTATGTTAGGGAAGATTTAGAGCAGCAAGAATTTAAGGTTAAAAATTAGAAATTAGTCTTCAATAATTATGTTGGTATAAATGTCAGAAAAGCAGTTAAATCGCGAATTAACAAAAAGTACGAACATTTGTACCACTCCACTCTACTTAGTACAGGAGGTAAGGTGAGATATATGGAATCACGATGTTAACCCAGTTAAAAAAATCCTAAAAGAACTTAGCTTCGTCATTCTTATCGCCCTATATAAATTAAGAATATATTTTTATAAAACCTTAATACGAAATCCTGGCCAATTTCTTCCTCGAGAGCATTTAAGATATTAACGTTAATGTTTTTAAATATAATTTATTAGCAATATTCTTAAATATTTCGTTATAAGACTATAAAACCACCTTTGTAACAATATTTAGCACGCAAACTCATCTTCTTTTAGAAAAGTTTTATGCCATAGGGCTCAAAATTTTCTTACCAAATAATTTTTCAATTGTTATATAATCTTATAAAGAATGGTTATCAATATATTTCCATCTCCTAATGATTTAATTGTATCACGTGAGTTTTCATGAGCTGCCTTGATCTTCATTTCGAAAGTAGTCCAAGAGACGGAAAACAACTTAGCGTGTATCCTATCCTTCCTTCTATTGTTGCATCCACAGACTTTTTATAATATTATCCAATGACCAATTTATAATTCCTCGAAATTTTTTTAATTCTTCTAAGATTAAAACTGTTTCCATCAAAAACCAAAAAATAACGTGTTTTTGCTTATTTAGCGCTCGTACCACTAAGAGTTGTTATAAAGGCCTGTCGTTGACCACTAAAATGCACGTGCTTAGTTTATTATAATGCATTAAAAGACGAGTTCCACTTCTTGCCGGAATTCCATATTGACCCTCTTTCCCCCATAAGCATAATGGCATATAACGGAATGAATATACGTTTCTGTAATATATTTCATAGACGTATTTATAGAAGAAATCATAAAAATGGTCTCATTTGAAAAAAAGAAGAGAAGATATTTCTTAAGTAACTTCAAAATTGTATCAAAGAAAAAAGTTTGAATATATTATATGTTGAGCGGCAGATATACAGTGATGTATACTGAATACCAAAAAAAGCCACGCAACTCCAGGTATGCTAAACTATGAAAATATCAGGTATAGCATATTAAAACGGCCGCGGTTCAAGAATAACATCCAGGATGTATAGTCAGAAGTATAATCGGATCTTTAATTCCAAAGAAGTACCGTACAAATTCTATTTAAATGGTTACGACCAAAAGGTGGGGAAAAAATAACCTTAAGCATAAGTACATGCAACATAGCAAATATTAATGTTTATAATGAACCTTTTCATTAAATAACTCTACAATATTAAAAACAATATTCTGAAATTCATAAGGATGTTAATAGTTTTTTTTAACCCCACTGATTGTACATAGTTTCGTATTGCTGTCACGGATGTTGGTTGACAAAGTACAATGATCACAATGAAATAATCAACAGGTAAATGATATAAAATATCAAAACTTGCTGCTTCTAAACGTGATTAGGAAAAAGAGACAAGTCGCATTTTTTTGTGTTTCGCGGCGGAGAATTTTTTAATTTTAACATTGTGTCAAGCCAGAATTAAATCAAGAAATAAAAACCGCAGATGACGAAAAAACCAGAGCGAAATTGATTATGACGATCGACCCGACATTATACGTTCACGTGAGAAATGTTTCATCATCCAAAGAATTATGGGAGAAGCTGAAACGAATAGAGAGAAGTCTGATGATCCCGAATCAAGATCTAGCCAAAGTTCGCCTGAGCAACATAAGAGTATGTCAACATCCAGTCAAAATGACTCTGAAAGTTTTTTAAACAGTTCACAGTCTGATGATGAGACATATGTTCCAAGCGACTATGAGGATGCAGACAGCACAGATCGAAGAGGTTCAAGCGAATAGCCCACAATCGCGGCCTACAAGGACAAGGAAGGCACCAGAGAGATTTGGGTTATCTAACCTGTGTGTTGACAGTGAAACATATGACGATGCGGCTGGCTTGTCAGTACATGATGCCTTGAATGGACCGGAGAGGGAGCAGTGGCAATCGGCAATGCAAGAAGAGTTACAGTGTTTTAAAGAAAATGATGCGTGGGAGTTAAGTGAAGCTCCAAAAGATGGTAGAGTTGTACAGTGCAAGTGGGTGCTTCGAAAAAAATACGATAGTGAGAATAAAGTTCGTTTTCGTGCGCGATTAGTAGCTAAAGGTTTTTCGCAAATCAAAGCTGTGGACTTTACAGAAACTTTTTCTCCAGTAGTGAGACATACCACTTTGAGGTTACTTTTTGCATTGTCAGTAAAACTAGGTTTAAGTACTACACATCTAGATGTAACAACTGCTTTCTTGAATGGTACTCTTGAGGAAAGTATTTATATGCAAATACCAAAAGGTTTTTCTGAAAAACCTAAGAATGGTCAGGTACTTAAATTAAAAAAGGACATTTATGGATTAAAACAGTACTCAAGAGCATGGAACAAGAAAGTAGATGAGTGTTTATTAAATATGAATTATACTCAATCAAAGATAGAACCATGTATGTATACAAAAATGCAAGATCAATTGAAAACTATTGTAACATTATTTGTTGACGATTTCTTTATTTTCTCAAATGGTATATCTGAGACAAAAATTTTGAAGCAAATGTTAGCTAGTCAGTTTAAAGATAAAGACTTAGGAGAAATAAAGAAGTGTCTTGGAGTAAATGTAAATGTTGATAAATCTGAGCAAACAGTGACCTTAAGTCAAAGAGATTATATTGATCAGCTGTTGCATAAGTTTAATATGATTTGTGGATATGGGTTCCTGTTTTATTGTAACTATGTGGCTTAAGCATGGAATGGTTTACACAGGAGAAACACCAAAAAAAATACTCCAAAGTTTTTTTATTTATTGAGGAAAAATTTAGTTTTATTTTTGTTGCCATAGAATTAAAAAAAATTGTTTAGAATTGCGAATTTTAAAGTAACACAATATAATATAATACAATATATATATATATATATATATATATTTATGTATAGCAGACGTATTGCTACGAGAGCAATCTCTTACAGCAAACAAGAACACCAGCCCAGCCCCGCTCGACGAGTATATATATATATATATATATATATATATATATATATATATATATATATATATATATATATTATATTGTATGTTATTTTAAAATTTGCAATCTGATCCAAATCCTACCAATTAAAAATAAAGTATTGCTTTACCGAACACTTTTATACGAATATGAACTTTTTACTTTTATACAATTAAAATTATTAAATAAATTTATCTATAATTTATCGGGTTCCTGTTTTATTGTAACTATGTGGCTTAAGCATGGAATGGTTTACACAGGAGAAACACCAGAAAAAAAACTCCAAAGTTGTTTTATTTATTGAGGAAAAATATAATTTTATTTTTGTTGCCATAGAATTAAAAAAATTGTTTTAGAATTGCAAATTTTAAAATAACGTACAATATAATATAATATATATGTATATATATATATATATATATATATATATATTTATGTATAGCAGACGTATTGCTACGAGAGCAATCTCTTACAGCAAACAAGAACACCAGCCCAGCCCCGCTCGACGAGTGGCCGAGAATCGAACGTAGGTCGCCGCGGTACACTGTGACGCAAATCCATATGGTTTATAATCAACCCAACACACCAAGACGACGACTTAGGCTAGTTAAAAAAATCACGTCTAAAATGGGGGGGGGTGAAAGTACAAAGTTATACATACAAACTTTTTAGATGGATGTTTGTACATAAATCACATTAAAATACTGCCGAATGAATTGGTAAGAAATTTTACACACAGATACTCCACGAACTAGAGTCGCGAGAAGAAGCTAGTAGTTGATAATATATATATATATATATATATATATATATATGTATATATATATATATATATATATATATATATATAATATATATATATAATCAATCCTGGAGTGGATATCTTAACTTCACCTAAATCAAGCTATATTTGGTTTTTAAATTTATTATGCTTATGAAATCAATACTTAATCAGGTATTCGATGCCGGTGTAAGACCAAATCTAAAGTTCTTCAAATTCGCGTTTAAAATAATATTTATATAGAAACTTTGTTAACAATTAAAATAATATAAACCAATTAAAGTTAAAATATCATATAATGTAATAAACAATTTAAATAACGTTAGCAGTAAGTCAATTAGTTTATACTATCCACTACCTTTACACAAAACAAAACATGATAATCCACCTATATTGTCAATTTTCTTAGCGGCGTGAGGATATTTGAAGTAAAACAATAAGTTAACATTAGTGATATCCTTTTGATTTCTTAATCAATGTATTTAATGTTCTCTTCAAGAAAAAAATGTTTAACGATACGCCCATCGTAGAATTTTTAATTCAACAAAGTTTACTATGATACTTTGTATTTACTGTGCCTAAAATATTCTGTTTACTCATTAACCACCAACCCGGCCCGGCTTCGCACAGGTAGGTTATGAACTTGAAAATTAAATCAAAACACGACTGATGTGAAGTTTTCTTCTGACTGTTTTTATTCATAGAACAACGTAATGATTACTAAATGTTAATTAAAAATTTTAGTGGTGTATTATAATACTTATTATGAAATAATTATTCCAAGGGAATTAATAATCAGAAGACGTGTCTTTAAAGACTAAGCTAAAATATTTCTTTACATACGTCATTTATTACTTCCACCGGATTAGGTGCAAAAACAAACATTATTTTTTGATGTCACACCTAGCAGGGCAACGTACAATTGACCGTGTGAAAAACATTGAATGCTGAAATCATTTCGAGCAACTTTTAAAGTCTAGCCCTGTGTTTTATTCATCGTCATTCCAAATGCTAGCCGCCAAAAAAAAATTTACTGCCAACACTGTTATACAATTCAAATATGCAAGCTCCTATATTCTAACGATTTACGTAGCCGATACCAGATTTACCCAGTACATACCAGTCATTTATTGATGCTCACTCCAAATTAATTCCGACAACCTTTAAAGTCTGGCCCTGCGCATTATTATCGGTATTCAAAATTCTAGCCGCTATAACGCTGTTACAAACAACGCTGTCATTCAAAACTAATATGTGACCTCCGTTATTCTAACGATATGCGCTGCCCATACTTGTCAAACTTTCAGATATCAAGATTTTTTACAACTTTTAGCATAGTTTGGCCAAATTACAGAAAAGTTTAATAAGTTATATACCCAAATATTCCTCGTGAATCACTCTATGTAATGGTGAAACCGCATGAAAATCTGTGTAGTAGTTACGAGATTATTGCGTTCAGACAGACAGACATAGACTTTGTTTTATACACTGTAGTGATTGGTGTGAAATATTTTCTTTGAGAAATTATTTTTTCAATTATGACTTAAAGCACCTTGCAAACATAACGGATTAATGTTCTAAATAATTTGCTTTACTCTGAAATCATCGCGTATATATATAGATATCATTATTTCTATTAAAAATGCCAAAAACTTCCACAGTTACAAAATTAAAGATCATATATTTGATCTGTAAAAGATCTTAACCTACTAATGGATCAACACCTCAGATGGCATTCTCAAGTAAATGATGTTAGTCATAAGATTTTCTTCGAAATACACTCTCTCAAGTGGCTTCAAAATTTTCATCCATTGCGAATTAAAGTACACATTTGTCAAAGTTTACTTCTGCCTATTCTTGATTATATAGATGTGTGTCATCCTAATCTAAATGAACATTTACTCAATAAATTAAAACGACTTCAAAACCTGTGTATTACAATCACTTTCAAAATAAACAAGCTAATTAAACGTGTAAATATAAGTTACAGTACATTCTCAGACTTCCTAAAAATAAACAACCTATTTGACTTGACTAAAATGAATTCAAAAATTATTTTGGATTTGTTAAACAATCTGAAAACACAATGCTCGTTTGCTTTTCACGCGCCATAGTATAAAATCACTTGACGATATAATAGAATCCTTGTAACCTTATACTCGCTTAAGCACCATATTATAAATAATAAGCTAAAATCGAAAAATGTTATGACGTCGATAGTGTTTAAATCGAGAACGAGAAATCGAGAACGAGAATCGAGAACTGTATGAAAGAAGAATCTTCTCCTTATATCAGTGGAGAATACTCCAAGAATTTATATTATAATAATTTTTGGACCAAAACCCTATCTGGTTATCAACGAGGAAACTTACCATTATATGAACAGTAACTAGGAAATTTAAAAATCGGTGCTACTACGAAAAACAAAATCTGGTTGAAAACTTGGACATGCATTCATCAAGTTATATTTCATTAGGAACTTGTACAACGTGTAGACGAACTTATGAAAAATTACAAAATTAAATATTGGAAAAATTGGACGAGGTCAACTACATACTAGCTTATAGCTGAAACAAATAAACCTACTCTTGATCAGGGGACTTACCTATTAGACCAGAAGGATGTGATTTCGACGCGAAGCTGAATAAAACAATAAACATAGATGACAAATTATTATCAATATATATATATATATATATATTAAATTAACTATCTGATATATTTGAAATACTATATGGAAATACTGTAATTGAAATACTATATGTCCCTTTAGAGCAGATGCATCATTTACAAAAATTAGAGGAACGGCAAGAACCCATAACACTGCGTTACTCAAACGTTCCTAAAGACTAGTAGTTTACAACGCCTTTTTCGCTCATGCTGCTAATATGCATATGATACTCATTCTACATTAAATTAAAATTAAAAGAATTCAACAAAGACCTTTCATTATCAAAATTAGGAAAGGCCTATCACATATGAAGTGAAATGTTATAGCTCTCCCTTACCTGATCACCGGTATGAAACTGATACTATATTCTCGCGAGCTCAGTGCAATATTTCCACTTCATCCGGTCACCATAAGAAGCTTTTCTTGAATACCAGCAAATTAAAAAAAACTCTACCTCTTACGGAAACATCACCTCGTGATAATGACTTTTGGGTTGTTCAATCGTTTATTGCTTATCGTTTTGTTGTATGAATTAAATATAAAATACATAGTTTTTTTAAACCTAAAATCTGTGTTGAATTTTTTATTCGTATGAGCATCGTATGGAACATTTTTATAAATATGCTGTAACAACCAATAAGGGTCTTACAAGCCTATTACGTACACGATGACGATATATAGTTCGAACAGACTGCGAATTGAATATCTCAATTCTCATGAATTGAATTCCAATTGACTGTTCATATTGCGAGTTGGAACTGACCCTATATATTTAATGGCCTATTGTATGTTTGGATACAGATAAGTAATCTGGGATGAACTATTTAGTGTATAATTAGGTATAGAAAATACGGTGTATAAAATAACATTAATTTTCAAATAAATAATCATCTGATCATTGGTAAACATTTGTCAGTAAATTAAATAAAACTACGTGATATAGTATTATTTCTACTTTCTTTAAATTCTTTCTTAAGATCTTATCTTTGCTAATAACCCACCTGAAGATGTCGTAATGCAACGAAACCTAGGTCGTGGTAAAGAACTTAAAGAAAGTACAAATAATACTACATCACGTAATTTCATTTAATTGTGAATAATTAATTTCTACAAAATTAACGCCAAATGTATTCAATAATTATCTTCTTTTCAAATGATAAAATCGTTTACGAATAACAAGAAGTTAAAACATGTGGAAACAAGTCTTTAGATAACGTTAGTTTTTATGTTTTTCTTGTTTTATTTGAAAAAAAGACCTATACTCAACTACGTTTTGATTAGTTATAAGCGTCGTAAGCGCGTATGAAATAATTTCTTCAAAAATTTATTACAAAAAAAAAACTTTACCATGCGAATTACGGTTTACATTCGTATCCAAATACGGACATATTTTACTATGAATATTAGTGAAACATTTCATATTTAATATTTATTGGGTGTATTCACAGATAGGGAAACGGTTTTTCAAATTGAATTTTTTACTTAGCAAAATCGTTAGCGGCATTTATTAACTAATCAATCAATTTATTCAATTTAAGTTTTCTTTTAATTCAAAAAAGAAAAGCGTCAAACTACATTGCACATACTTGTCTCATTTATTGCTATTCAAATTTGTTTTAGAAAAATTGTTTATACCTATAACACTACAAAATATATGGACTTATCTTATTTAAAAATCTTAGGCATGCTACAGATTCTACAAAATGTCAATCAATGTAAACTTTGAAATTAGGGAGTTAAGTTACTTATCTAAACTACATCTTCTAGAACAAATTAGACGGATGGATTATAAGGAAGTAAATGAACCAAGAAGTCTTTCTTCATTTTAATTTATCAAGACAATTTTTTCGTTTCGGCTTATATAAAATAATTGAAAAAGTTATTCTCATGTAGTTTGGTTAATGATAATATTATAGATTGTCGATAGGATTTTTATTCATATTGTCAAATCTGTTTAAATAAATACTCAATTAATGTTTTATTCTTTTATTGATAGTTACGCAATGATATTACGAATTCTATAATATTCATCGAAATTTCATATTAAAATCTCAATGCGCTAATTGCTGAAAGAAAGTGCGCGTTTGGAACTAAATGGTCAATACGTTTATATAAGCGATGGACACGACAGAATGAATATATACTTCAATCTTCTAATGCAAGTGTACACACTTTCGTTCTGGAAAAATCAGCAATAGCGCATGCAATGAATTTTAATACAATACCCACTTCAGGCACACATCCACATAGCACAAATCTAATTACCGTGTCGCCGATGTCTTACAAACAAAGCAGCGAGATACCAGACGGCTATACAGAAAAGCACAACTACATAATATATTGGTCAGGTAATAGTGAACAACAACTGAATATAGTTGATTACGAAAATCAGTACACATATGAAAAGATATAATATAATTTAAAAATGTTTAATAAAATTACCACTTTGACTTGTAATGGAGGGAATTCAATAAAATAAATTTAACAAAAATTAAAATAAGTGATTTACTATTAGATGGAAGGTTAAGGAGTTTTAAGGAATGTAAACACGTCAAATTAATTAAACCAATTCAATATATAAACGCGTGATGATGAATACAATTTTTTGTTATTTGATGCAAAGTAAAATTCATTAAAAATGCCTCATTTCCAATCGTAACTTAAAATTATTCACGACAGCCATAAATTAAATGCAGGTGTTCATTTGAAAAACTTTTCCACTTAATGAGGATAAGAATAATTGCAAACAGCGGTGATAAAGCTCTGCCTCTAGTAACTTTACCGTTCATTGCCTATTTGAATATATTATTAAGTTAATAATGGCAATTAAAACGGATTGAAAACCATTATTAAGACTTCTAAAGATAGGGGCGAAACAGGGGGGACAATTTTACAAATGTCGAGTCTGACGTAAACAAAAAACAATACCATGGCACTGGATTTGATAAATACGAAGGACACTTTTCTTGTAACAAATAAAAACAAAGGACAAAGGCTTTGTCTAACGACGTTTATCAAAATAATTTTCATTGTCATTTAGATCATCCTAATTATGTTCATTGGATATTAAAAATTGAATAATGACAGTTAAAAGTCACAGTGATCTGTACTTTGTTCTCATTATACGGTGTTATATTGTAAATTTTCCGAATCAAATTAAACAGGAGTTATGCTATAAATAGCGAGTCCAAAATTGAGACTGGTGGTTTCTTGATGATGCAAGAAGGCTTTTATCTCCTATTTAATTTTAGCAAACGGAGTCGTGTCATCAGCATATCTCAAGTTCTTGTGATCTCTCCTCTCACTAATACGCCTTCGCTCTGGTATTAAATATAAGTGAGGAGAGTATGCACCCCTGTCGAATATTGGCCTCCGTTCTAAAACTGTCAGCAACTTTATTTATTCGAATAGCTGCTGTTTCATCTGTATAAAGTAACCTGATGAGATTTATAAGGCGTTTTGATGTATTTGCTAGAGGTATTCCCATTTCACCCATTTCCATTTAGAGGCAGAACTTTATCACCGCGGTTTGCAAAAGTCTTCTGGAAATTCATAAAATAAATGAAAAGCTTATTCAGATGAAATTAGTGGTGATAGATAAGTTTGAAGTCTAGTATTCACTGTATGAAGATGTACTTTGCTTACATGTCATGATGAAGTCTTTCGGATGTAAGAGTATAATAAGATAGTGCGGTCATTCTGATGCTACTTCTTGTTCTTACATATTTAGCTACTGATGGAATACAAAATCTCAAAAGCCACCTCTCCCGTAGCCTGGAACACTGTGGGTATCTCGGCGACATGAACGTTGTTTCTTTTGATGTGATTTATAGCGGCTTGTACCTAAGCCCGCAGGATGTTCAGCTCCCACCCTTTAGGTTTCAGAACAGAACATGTGTTGTCGTTCTTAACTTTCCCACACGAAATAAAAATCTGCAATAGTCTTCCCATACCTCAATTATGTCTTTAATTTCTGTAACTGTTTCTTCGTTCGAGCCATAATTTGAGACATTTTGAGCCCGTGCCTTTAATTTAATCTGATTTATTATAAGTTGCACTTTGTCATGCAGATCCTTAGTTTCAAATCTTTCAGAGTGTTTTTTTAGATCTTCATAAATTTTTCCTATGGTTGCATTATATTTCATTCGGTAAGCTGCTTAAATAGCCGTGTTTTTAGCAGTGAGATGTTCTTTGCTTGGATCCCTGGCTTTAGGGGATCTGTATACACCAACAATTTCTTATCTTAATATTATCGCTCATTTGTGATCCTTTTGTATTAAAACTTATAAATTATATTCTCGATAAATTCTTTCGCATATAGCTACTGTGAGTTAGCATTATTAGTATCGAGTTCTCTCGTCCAACTGTTCGTTTCAAGGTAAGTACACCGAGATTTCTTGTCTATAATTTCCATGCGTCTGATCGTCTTTTGGCTGTAAGATTTTGCAATTTTATTCATAGATTACCCACTAGCAGTGGTCGTAGTGGTTTTTAGACAGAGTATGCACGTTTGTAACCAAACTTCTTTGTCTAGATCTTATTAGCATGTAGTCAATCTGATTTCTAAAAGACTGCATTAATTACGGTCACAATATTGCGAGCAACAAATTCTACTAAACATTCCTATCTTGAGTTAGTTCGTATTTTCTTATACGTGTTGGAGGTCTAACTGATCATATACACTTTGGGGTTAAGACACTAGGAACAATTAAACGCTCTTCATTTTAGATTTTACCTACTGAAAATGCGAGTTGCTTGTAAATTTATTCAATATTCCCGACATTTACTGACGAAATGGAAACATGGATCTGTATAAGGCGGAGTGGAGTTGATGACGCAAGGTGTTATATGGATATAATCTTAACTTTTATGGTATTGGAGCATAACATATCATTTTTAGCTTTTTGGTGTTGTAATGACAACTAGATAAAAGCTGTTATTGTCGTTTTAGAAAAATAAATGGTATACTCTTTGGTATCAAAATGGCTATATCCCGTCTAATAGGTTTCACCAAATTCTGTTAATTTATTATGGTGGCATTTCACCTCCTGCTCTAGAATTTTGATTTTTCATATACCAAGAAGTCCTCGTGCGTTTCATGTACCTAATCTAGAAGAGTGATGTAAATGGACTATTTTGCCAGTAGTGTATTGTTCATGGAATACCTGGTTGCCTGTATCCACATGGCCAGTAACCCGTTTTACACCCTGAGCCCTGGCAAACTCAGAACACCAGTCGCTACGCAAGTCATCGGGCATAATTATTTTTGCTACTTGTACTTTCAACATCGAAAATTTCATGGGATAATAGTCTAGTAAATTCCCCTGGCTTTCTACATTACAATATTGCAAGTTCGGTGTTCAAAAAATTCCGACAATTGCTCGATATGCTTCCCCTTGGAACTGAAGGTTACTGCTACCCTCTTTCATTGTCCAAAAACAATACCTCCGTGGCTTGCTTTTTTCTTTGGTTTAGTCGTACAAACATCAGCTATCTTCGCCCTTGCCATCGTTGAAGTTTTAGTAATCCTCGGTATGGGACCTGTGATATACCCCGCAGACCTGGATCCCTGCTGAAGTACATTGCCAAGACACGAGTCTGCCTACTGAGATGAGCAGCGTCCATTCCCACAACTAGGGCTTACCAGACTGGAATTACCTAATAGGATGTCCGAAAAATTAACATTAATGTCACAGAGATCATATTAAAGAAAGCGTGTGGCTCCGCGATCAAAGGCAAAATATACATGTCATCTTCTGATATACACATATACACTATACATTTCTGTAATTGCTGGGCGTGGATTAGCTAGGAACTTTTTTGTTGTTATTGTACAAACGCGACTTAAGTAAATAAATATTTAAAAATATTAAATTCGCATATTTTAAAGCGAAGGAACAACGTGCAAAACTAATTTACTTTCAAAAAAATTTACTTCTAGGTATAACTATCTTATTATAAAAACACTATTCCAATTTATTTAGTATTACTCAATACTTAGGTAATGCGTACACAAATAAATACAGACGTACGATAATCCTAAAATAAAGTTTTTGTCCATTCTTTTCGTTATTTTCACCTATATCATTTTTTCTTTACATGCCTTTATGACGCATAATGGAATACTCTACAGTTTTTTTTATGTGTAAATAATTATTTACATAACGTAAAAAAATTCTTCAGCCAAATAATAAACCTACACAAGTTAAAATATCGACAGCAGTGTCATATTTTAACCAAACTAAGGGAAAAAAGTAAATTTATGTGGAAAAAGTATATAATAAAAAATGCGTAAGACGACCGACAACAACATCTGTCTTCATGCATCTGCCCGTATTCAATATGCTTATTTAAACAGCTAGCCTTCCCATACCGGCCACGCCCATTTCGCCCATATAAACTTCATTGCACGATTTAATATACGCGTAGCGTTTCTCTTTATCATAATATTAATACGTGAAGCAAAAACTTTGTACCAATTTTTACGAAAATTACGAAGACGGAGGAGTATGAAATTTGGCAGAGTTAAAGTTTATATGGAGAAGGAGTGCAGAAAACTAATATTTTATATAATAATGCATTAGAAATACATTAAATTAATAAAAAAAACATTACACACACTACAATGCGTCTGACACACACATACATATACTCTTTTCTTTATGGTTGAAATACAGAGTCAAAGTGAGAAGAGATTAATATTATTTGTGTACAGTCTTACTGAAAGTCAATTCAAATCAAATCAATTATTATAATGTCATAGTCATAGTTTGTTTATCCTATAATTTGTCTAATAGATATTTATGCTTTATATATTAGTTATTAGTGAAACACAGCTTGCTCTCCGTACATATATATATATATATATATATATATATATATATATATATATATATATATATATATATATATATATATTGTAAAAGAAAATTGTGTAGCAGTAATCTGAATTGACTTACAATATCACATAGGTACAAAAATTATATTTGTTATTAGCGCTTCAAAGTTCAACCTTTTTGTATATAATAGCATTGTGGTAGTTACACATGTGAATTCATTTTATTAATTAAACTAAAATCTTTCTAATATCGGTTTCATGAAAGTTTTTTTCTACTTTCATTATGCCTCGACATAGAGCATTGTTGGGTCGGAATGAGAGAAGTAGAAGGAATCTATATTCGTAAACACATAATAATAGACCAAATGCAAATTTTGATAGTGTTAATAGTATGCGAAATGAAGAAGTAATTTTTATAGATACATTTAAATGTGCACTAAATGTAATTCCAAGACCTTTGAAAGTTATGATTGTGGATTAATGGATTTACAATGCAGGCGAAACATTTTAAATCTGAAGTCACTTTAGGTGACAGGACTGCATTCACTTCATGTTGTCATAAGGGTAAAGCAATATTACCGCCCTTAAGTCAAAATGAATATTTTAAATCATTGTATGATGGACTTATTTCAAATGAACCTTCAATCGTAAGTTAGGCCAAAAATTATTTTGAATACATTCGCAAATACAATTCATCATTTGCTGTGGTTAGCCCAGAAGCTAAAGTTTCCGAGGCAGTTACAAGTGGAGTATATCATTTCAAAATACATAATGTTTTTTATCACAGAGCAGGTTCAATGACTGCTGCATATGATCGCTCACCATGTTATGCGCAATTATATTTTTATGATGTGGACACTGCTATTAATTATAGATTACAAGAACATTTTAATTAAACATGCAATAACAACATAATGCCCAAAATTTCTCTTGAATTGGAACGCAGTAATCCTTTTGTTCGGTCATTCATAGCAATGAAACATCATTGTCAGAGAGTTGAAAATCACAATAAAGAAATTTGTAGGCTCATTTTACGCCGTTTCAATGATGCAGTTCAAACTGACGTAGTAGTAATATTTAGTACAGTTGATAGTGAGCCACCTTTTGAACGAAATATGATTTCATTTTCAAAAGTTAATGGTATCATTAAAAATATCTTAATTTTGGATTCATCCTTGGACCCTTTAGCGTACCCACTACTTTTTCCAAATGGTGATACTGAGTAGCATATTCCTCAAAATGTACCATCTATGTCTAATTCAAGAGCGCCCAGAAATAAATTAACCATGCTTCAGTATGCAGCCTATCGACTTGCAATTAGATAAGATTTCAGTATGTTGCACCATTCACAAAAATTATTTCTGCAGTGGATAGTTAATATGTATGTGAGAATAGAGGTCTCAAGATTACATTTCATTCGACAAAATCACACAATTCTTAGGTCTGAAGTTTACGAAAATTTAACAGGCTACTTAGAATCGAACATCAATGCCAGTAATGTTGGCCGTAGATCTCCAAGAAATATGTATCAGAATTATTTAGGTGCAATGTCAATTGTACATTTCGGAAAGCCTTCTTTATTTCTCACAATGACTTGTAAACCAAATTGGCCGGAAATAGTTAACAATATTGGTCTAGGTGAAAACTGCTAATTTTAGATCTGATATTATTGTGCGTGTATTCAAGTCCAAATTGAAAGCATTAATTAAGAGCATTATACGAAAAAATATCTATGGTAAAGTTGAAGCACTCATCTATACAATTAAGTTTCAAAAAAAAAGGATTGCCTCATGCTCACATTTCAGTCACTTTAAATGAACAAGATAAAATTGTTAATGCTACCGATATTAATAAATTTGTATCTGCGGAGATTCCTAACATTCAAACACATTCTACATTACATGAATATGTTGTAAAACACATGATGCATGGTCCACGTGGAGTACTTAATCCTAATGTATGAGAAATGGAAAATGTATGAAAGATTATCCAAAACAATTTAATTAATTTACATGGGAATCTACAAATGGATATCCATTATACAGAAGGCATGATAATGGTACGCATGCAGAAGATCGTGGTAGTTGTCTTGTAAGTATGAGAAATCGAAAATATATAAAAGATTATCCAAAACAATTTAATGAATTTGCATGTGAATCTATAAATGGATATCCATTATACAGAAGGCGTGATAATGGTATGCATGCAGAAGTTCGTGGTAGTTGTCTTGATAATCGGTACGTTGTACCATACAATCTATATTTACTTGCAAAATTTAATTGCCATATAAATGTTGAAGTATATATTATAGTCAAAAGTGTTACATACATTTATAAATACGAGCATAAAGGCTATGACAGTGCATCTGTTGAATTAGATTCAGGGAGAAATGAACTAGGTGAAAATATACATATTGATGATGACACAATTTTTTTAATTCGTCGTTATGTCGGATCAACTGAAGCTGTATGACGCATTTATAAATTACCAATGCATTTCCATTTTCAGACTTGATATTCATTTACCGCGTAGACAGAACGATGGAATCACATACCTTTCTTTTGTTGAAGCGTGCCATGCTAGCGGAATTGCTTCAAATGATAATGAATAGAATGAAGCAAAAGCATCACCAAAACAAATGCGGAATTTATTTGGTCACATTTGTGCATTAAATATGCCAGCCAATACATCTATCTAAAACTATCTAGAATTACCAAGCCTTTCCGCTGGCTCGATTCAATCACTTATTGCAGGTGGGCGTTCTGATTCCCTAATTCTGACCATATTTTTTCAAGGGTATAATTGTTGAACGTAAAATGTTGAGCAAGGTACAGGAGTAGATTTCAAGGTCGAGAGTGATTTCTTGTCATATATATGTATATATTTATATATATATATATACATATAACATATTCAAACTTTTTTACAATAATATTAAGCAAGTCCGAGATATAGTTGAAATTGGAATGGGTAAAAGCCAAAATATATGATATATTAATGTTACATAAAAATACATTACAATATTATGGTCTATACTAGTTAGCCTGTAACACCAAAATTCTCCGATCCCAGCTATCACATCGAATTCAAGTATAGTTTAGGGAAACCCATATGCTTTTCATAACAGTTGTTTTTTTTGGTGATCGTAGTAATAATTAAACTGTACATATTAACATTAATATGTATAAAAAATCAAAAAGTAAATAAATAAATTGTAAATCTAAACATTAATTAATATGAATTATGGGAGCGTTAATTACATCATGTAGAAAAATTTACTTCGTGATGTTATGCAGCATTTCATGAACAGTCTATACGCTTTGCGCTCCGCAAAGCGTCTAGACTAGACAGATATCATGGGACAGATAACCCGGTTTAGACGAATTTCTGCTCCTATCGTCTAAAATATGAATCTAAATATTTTCAACGATTGGTATGGAAATCTGTCCGGATGGACAACAACTCGCTAGGCTTATGCTGGTATACCGCATAAATATACTATAAGTCAACAATTGAAGTTGTTTACTCTGATTATGAGTTGCTGTGTAGCTTCGGATGAAGGAGTTTAAAGATAAAGAAAACAATCTTACGATCAACTTTAATCAATCAATTTTGTTACGTTAGTCAGAATTATAAAATTACCCTAAATGAATAGTAGATGTATATAAGACGGTACAGGGAAAACTATTATAGGATCGGCTATTGAACAAAACCTCAATTTTGATAAACATACATTTCTTCCTGGAACATTGCATGGCTGAAATGTTGCATGTACATTTCGAATAAACTTGTCTTCCGCCATAAAATTTGAAAGCCACCTTCACTATATACGTTTATCGTGCACAATTTTCTTTAAAACTATGACCTGGTTCACAATTACCAACATTAATGCTATGTGTCTTTTATTCCGGCGATCGTCTTTCCAGCCGAAGCTCTTACTTCATTTCATAAATCATATCTGAGCTCTTGTAGAATATGTTCCTTTCCAAATTGTTTTCAGAGGTTTCTTACATCAAAAGTAAAAACGTAACCCTTAAATAATCACTCATCTGCCTATATTCTTAGAAACCACGTGGCGTGAAAACTTAAACTTTACCATGTTAATATATCTTATTAACTCATATACTTTGCACGAACTAACTTTTTAAAACATCCATATAAGTATTAAAGAAATAATGTATAAAGAACTCATTTTCTTTAAATTATATGTATAATATATCATTTGAAATGAAAGGGCCTCTTATGAAGTATACAAAAATATATTTTTTATTATTTTAAATTGCGTATTTAAAAGGAGGTTTAAACAATGTTCAAAATGTTAACAAATGAAATCCCCCATTCTTATTTCCAAAATAACTGGACCAAAATCAGGAAAAAACCGTGTTGGAATAAATTGAATAGAAGATTACCGGAAAACTAGAAAAGTTATCGTAAATTTTATATTTTTTTGGAACGAAGTTCTTTTACGCGGCTTACGGTAGAACGAATTGGCAGATCGTCACGTAAGGAAAAAGCGTTATGCCTCCTCCAGGCGTCCTTTTCCTCTCTTTCTATCTGTCTGTTTTCTCTCTGTCTCTTTCTATTATATACGGTTGTATATGTGTGTATGTGTGTTCGTGCGAGTATCAGTGGCGAATATTCATTTGAGCAGTAAGCAGTGTACGCAGTGATTTGTATAACCTCAGTACTAACCACTTGTAAATATTATTTGAATTTATTTATATTGATATTTACAACTATTGAATATATTTGGCGTTCATTTTGTAGAGGTTCATTATTCACAATTAAATGAAACTACGTGATGTAGTATTATTTCCAGTTTCTTTAATTTCTTTACCACGACCTAGGTTTCGTTGTATTACAACATCTTCAGGTGGGATATTAGCAAAGATTAACTCTTAGGAACATCCAACAGCATTTATATGTTTCACACATAATAGCGGAAGCCGGGTTTGTGCGAGTTTTTTCCACTGCTTATGTTAGTGAGTTTATTGCAGGGGCGCGGTGTAGGTTTTATTATATTTCCGAGGGTTATACGATATACCAGTATTTTAGTGAGGGTAATAAATTCAATTGTTGTTATTATGTGAGGTTATACAATGCAAATGTTTTGGTGTATGTAATAAAATTAAATGGAAGTTATTATCGGTAATATATTTATACAAATATAAAAGCAAGGACAAGGTAATACACTAATTCTACATATCTCCGGTTTTATTTATTCATATATTTATTTATTAATTTTTTTTTATTTATATATACTTATATTTATATGTGTATTTGGGCTAAAAGAATTTGAAAATTACTGTAATATCAATGTTGTCTAATTATATTATACCTAGAAGATATTAAGTATGGGTGATGATATTATATTTAGTTGTTCATTTAATATATTAATCTTTGTGTCTTTTTTATGTCCGTTTATTTCTAATGTTTCTAGGATATTAAGTTTATTACCTTTCGTATTTATTTGTAATATATAGGGGCATTATCAGCATGGATGTGATGGTTATTTTCAATGAGATGTTTAGCAAAGTGAGATGTGTCTGGTTTATTATTTCGCCAGCTGGCAATGTGTTCTTTATATCTTGTATTATCTCTTCTTTATATCTTGTAAATCTCTTCCTGTTTGACCTATGTATACACTATTACAGTCGTTATATTTAAGTTTATGGACACCACTCTTTTTATGTTTATCTATTTTTTCTTTATTACCAATAAGGGTTTTACCCAAGTTATTTAAAGTACTATAAGCACATGTTGTATTATTTATATTTTTATTAATAGTTAAGAATTTTCCTAATTTGAGTGATACATTACCTATGTATGTTTTGTAACAATTGATGGGTCATCATTATTATGTACTGGGATTTGTTTTATAGTTTTTATTTCTTTACGTAAATTAGATTTTTCTAGAGGGATGGTTAAAGCTCTGTGAATCAGGGAATGGAAGGCTGCTAACTTATGGGACCAAGGGTGTTGAGATTGACCATTAATTATGGAGTCTGTAAATGTGTCTTTTCTAAATATACTAAATTTATATTTATTATTTTTGCATTCTATTGTTATATCTAAAAAGTTTAGTTTATTATCGGATTCTACTTCTAAAGTGAATTTGATATTATTGTGTAGAGAGTTGGCAGAGTTAACAATTTGGCAGAGTCGCTGTGTACCTTTCCAGCAGATAAGGATGTCATCAACGTATCTATAATGGTATAATATATTGGTCGCTAATTTACTGTTTAAAAGGCTGGTTTCTAGATTGTTCATAAATAACTCGGCTAAAAGGGGACTGAGGGGGGAGCACATTGCAAGGCCATTGACATGTTGAAATTTTTTTTTATCGAATAGGAAATAATTTTCTCTAATGTCTCTAATTTCCGATGCTTCAATGGGGTTTAACCTTTTCTTTTCTAGGATATCTGAAATGATATTTCGGCAATTTTTTGGTGGTATATTAGAAATTAAGTTTACTACGTCAAGTGATACTAATTTACAATTGGGTGTTAGATTTATGTTTTTAATTTTATTACAGAAATTAACAGAGTTGTTAATGGTATATTTAGGCGCAAATCCGGTTTTATTTCGGAAGATCTTATTAAGGTAAGATCTTATTAAGGCTATTTTTTTAGGGTGCGCTTGTGTATGAGACAACAGGTCGTATGGGTATATTTGGTTTATGGGTTTTAGGTTGTCCATAAAGTATTGGGGGTCTAGGGTTAATTTCTGTAACTTTATATTTCGCGAATTCGTTTGGAAATATGATATTACAGGTTTTAATTATTTGTTTTACGTTATCTGCAAATGTCGTGGTCATCTGGTTTATGGAAATCGTACACTTTATTTTTATATTCACTTTGACCTAGAATAACTATAGTATTGCCTTTATCGATTTTAGATAGGATGAGTTTATCTTTATTAATTTTAATTTGTAAATTACGTTGTGCCAAAATTTCGTCATTAATGTGTGTTTTGGTTTTAGAGTATTCTTTACATATTATTTCAGCAGCTTTGTCTTTAGTAAGTGCGTCCTGGTTACTGAACGCAATCGTGGTATCTACTACTAGTGATTCTACGTTTTTTCTTGATGGTGCAGTAGGAATATTAAATTTAAATCCTTTATTTAAAAGTTCTAGTTCTTTATTATTAAATGTTGATTTCGAAAGGTTTACTATTCTGGGATAAAACGTTTGTTTAGGTGTGACTTTTGGTTTCTGGGTTTTGGCTTTTAGTTTTTTTATATTTTGTTTAATTGTTTTTGTGTTATGTTTTTTATTGTGGCACTGTCATCATTTCTAATTTTATAGTCTAACGTATCAAATTCTATAGGGTGAAGGAGATATGTTAGAGAAGAGTGTATTACCTTTAGACAGAGGTTTATGTGGTCTCGTTTGATGGTTGATTCCCGAATTTCTTCCTTCAGCCAGGTGGTGACGGCTTTTGCTGTTGCTTTTTGGGCTGCTCGAGTTGTTCCACTAGTCTTTATGTTCACGTACACGATGATCTATCGAATTACATGTATCATATACGTCACGTCATACCCGCTCGTACCAAATAATAATAATATTTACTATAAATCTTTACCATACATAGGTAATGTATCACTCAAATTATGAAAACCCTTAACTTATAATAAAAATATAAATAATACATGTGCTTATAGTACTTTAAATAATTTGGGTAAAACCCTTATTAATAATAAAGAAAAAATAGATAAACATAAAAATAATGGTGTCCATAAACTTAAATATAACGACTGTAATAGTATATACCTAGGTCAAACAGGAAGAGATTTACAAGATATAAAGAAGAGATAATACAAGATATAAAGAACACATTGCCAGCTGGCGAAATAATAAACCAGACACATCTCCCTTTGCTAAACATCTCATTGAAAATAACCATCACACCCATGCTGATAATGCCCCTATATATTACAAATAAATACGAAAGGTAATAAACTTAATATCCTAGAAACATTAGAAATAAACGGACATAAAAAAGACACAAAGATTAATATATTAAATGAACAACTAAATATAATATCATCACCCATACTTAATATCTTCTAGGTATAATATAATTACACAACATTGATATTACAGTAATCTTCAAATTCTTTCAGCCCAAATACACATAAATATAAGTATATATAAATAAAAAAAAATTAATAAAAAGAAATATATGAATAAATAAAACCGGAGATATGTAGAATTAGTGTATTACCTTGTCCTTACTTTCAGATACCCTTGCTATTGTATAAATATATTACCGATAATAATTTCCATTTGATTTTATTACATACACCAAAACATTTGCATTGTATAACCTCACATAATAACAACAATTAAATTTATTACCCTCACTAAAATACTGGTATATCGTATAACCCTCCGAAATATAATAAAACCTACACCGCGCCCCTGCAATAAACTCACTAATATAAACTCAATTCCTTTAAATTTTCTTTCTTAGTAAAACCATTACGAATTGTATCTTGGAAAGAATACGTGCACGTTCACGGAGAAATGTGTCTTGACTGAAGATTTAGTAGGGTTACACCCTATTAAATTCATTCCAATATCGCATCGTAAAATTTCATTGTCATAATTTTTTCATAACGCACCTAAAGAACTATAATTTGAAAAAAAAAACAAATCAACCTAATAGTTGATTGATAATACGTATATTTAAATATGGCTATATTGCTTCATCATTCGCATTTATCATATATTTTTCCACGTCGCGCGAAGATTTATATTATTATCACGAAGGTTAGCAAGCTTATTGAATCCAGTACGAGTAGTACGAGTAAGCAAAATTATTAAATATATATATATATATATATATATATATATATATATATATATATATATATATATTATATTATATTTGGCCTGGTTTTATGGAGGTAAGCCCCGGGCGGGCCGTCTGTATAATGATATGTTTTCAAATCTAAGTTGAAGTGGTGTCAAGGCAATGAGCAACAGATAAAAATGAATACTTTAGCCGAACTTCACTCAACCAAAAAATTCGGTGAGTTCTAGAAAAACACCAATAAACTAAATCATAAGCCGGGCCTCCCTGTCAGCGTGGCTGGTGTGCACGAACCTGGTGAGATCCCGAACGTGTTCTCCCGTTATTTCAGGGTGGTCTCTCCGCTGGGCCAATCACAGCAGGTGCTCGATGCTGAGGAGGTTACTAAGCGTAGTGTTTCCTTTACTACGTAGGAAGTATCATCGGTAATCAAAGGCATGGTGAGGGGCAAATCCCAGGGTCATGACCACCTTAGCATCGAGCACTTGCAGCATGCAGGTGTATATCTACCCAAAATGCTTTCCACCTTTTTTAATCTATGTTTAGGCCACTCCTACTTGCCTGACAATATGATGCGTACTATAGTCGTACCAATCATAAAAAATAAAACTGGTGATGCATCGGATGTGGATAACTACAGACCAATCTCTCTAGCCACAGTGGTTGCTAAAGTGCTGGACAGTCTGCTTAGTCAACAGCTGGATAAACATGTCTCGCTAAACGACGCGCAGTTCGGCTTCAGACCCGGTCTTTCCACCGAGAGTGCTATTTTGTGTCTCAAGCAGACTGTGCAGTGCTACAGGAGTAGGAAGACCCCGGTGTATGCATGCTACCTCGATTTATCGAAAGCCTTCGATCTTGTTTCGTACGATGTCCTGTGGGATAAGCTAAAACAGGAAACTAGTTTACCTAGGGAAATTGTACAATTATTTATGCACTGGTATAGCAATCAAAAGAATTTTGTGAGGCGGGCAGGATCTCTCTCGTGTGAATACGGGCTGGATTGTGGTGTGAGGCAAGGGGGATTGACCTCTCCCACCCTCTTCAGCTTATATGTCAACCGACTGATCGGTGAACTCAGCAGCACTGGTGTCAGATGTCACATAGATGGAGTATGTGTAAATAACATCAGCTACGCAGACGATATGGTATTGCTGAGCCCATCGATTGATGCTTTACGAAGGCTCTTAAAAATTTGTGAGTCCTACGCGGTGACGCATGGTTTGAAATACAATACGAAGAAAAGTGAAATAATGATTTTCAGGCCGGACAACAATCGATACACTTTTGTCCCTAATTTCACTCTATGTGGTACAGCTCTAAAGAAAGTTGAGGAATTTAAATACTTGGGCCACTGGGTCACCGAGGACCTTAAGGACGATAAGGATGTTAAAAGAGAGCGCAGGGCGCTGTCTGTCCGATGCAATATGTTGGCCCGTAGGTTTTCACGGTGCACAGGCACTGTCAAAATTGCGCTTTTTAAAGCATATTGTCAATCATTTTACACCTGCAGCCTGTGGGTCAACTTTACGCAGCGGACATACAGCGACCTGCGTGTGCAATATAACAATATAATAATGCGTTCCGGGTGTTGGTGGGACTGCCGCGTTACTGTAGTGCCTCCGCGATGTTCGCTTTGGCTGACACAGACGGGTTTGCGACCATTATGCGCAAACGGTGCGCTTCCATTATGCACCGTACGCGCGGCAGTCCCAATAACATCCTGCGCGCGCTGGCGGACGGGTGGGACTCTCCGGTGCTGGCTCGGTGGATACGGCTGCACGCAGTCGTATAGCCGGTCACCGTCATCGGGGACTCCAACCGGGTTGCCATTTACTTATTATTATTATATTATTATCAGTAACATTAGTTTGTAAGTTTGCTATTGTATCTACTAACATTATATGGATGTAAAAATCTGAAATAAAATTTATTATTATTATCATTATTATATACATATATATATATATATGTGTGTGTATATATATATATATATATATATATATATATATATGTATATATATTATATATATAATGAAAAACTACAAAATGCATTTCTCGGACTTTCACTTGCCATCGGTTTTATTTCATTTACTCTTCATATCGTATACATTATTTCTTTACACCTGAAGTGATTCACAATTAAATGAAACCACATGTTCTAGTATTATTTCTACTTTCTTTAAATTCTTTACCACGACCTAGATTTCGTTGTATTACATCTTCAGGTGGGCTATTAGCAAACGTGGTTTCATTTAATTGTGAATAATGAATTTCTACAAAATTAACGCAAAATTAATTATAAAGGAAAACATTTGCGATGAATATTTGTGGATTGAATACATAAATAAAAAATATATCATTTTTTATTTGAAAACATGATCTATTTTACGAGCCCAAATATCTAAATAATAGAGACACATTTATATACTTCCTGTATATTTTGGGCAAAACAGAAAAAAAGAATATTAAATTTATCTACTTCAAAATTAATGTACATAATCCATTAGTCATTCCAGTAGGACACTGATCATTTTTACATGTTGATGGATCCGGTATAGACAAAAAATATAGGTCAAATATAACGTCGTGCGAACATATCCACTTCACAAATTTACAGGGAGTTACTATAAAGAAATACTCAATCATTTTAACAATACGTGTCGTTTCTGCTCTTTTTGATTCCATCTACTCTTGCCGAATATTTAACCAAATAAAAATTATTTTTATTAATCTAAAGAGTTGAATATTTTTTCCAAGCATACTCCTCATCACTTCAATCAAGGACTGAAAATTTTTATTTTTGTTGAAAATTAGATGTATAACACGATTCGTTAATACCCGCTTCAAAAAAACTAACGAGATTTGAAGCCAGCAAACAACAATCAAACCAGCAAAGCCGTTCATTAAATGTAATTGTCATCGATTGCCGCCAAGTCTACCGGTTAAGGTAAGTGCAAAAAAATAACCAATAGTTGCAAATTGACGCGAATCATATAAATATAATGGAATTGGATCGGTGGGAAAATAAATTTCAACGAAACTTCAATATATTGTTTCAATTCGTGACAAAACATTTTCAACCTGGCAAAGAGAAGAAAACTTTTCAGCTGAATAAAATTAAAAGCAAATTTTATCTAATTCCAATCCATAGCCAAAATATATTTAAAAAGTTGTTTTTGAAATTGAAAAAAAAAGGAAATAGATTGAAAAACTTAGATAACGAAGAATATATTAAGATAATAAATGACAAATTTAACATGAACATATTCCAATGTATATTTTAAACTGCATGCCAATACGATATCGTTGATGTTTAAGAAAGGTAAATTAAGGTAATCATCTATTTCTACACATGAAATTAATTATCATTCAAACGAGTAAAATCCATTAAATTCAATGTTGTTGGGAAGGAGGAATCAACAATTATAGTCATTTAAGTTATAGTATTGCAAATGAAAACAGAAGGTAACTTGAGATATTTTTAAATTATTCAGTTGATAATATGATCATCTCAGCTTCTATACAAAGAAAGGTTAATAAAACAGAAAATAGGGTAGCAACAATGTTTATTAATATTTTTCACTGCTTTTGATAAAGAAGTATAATGAACTAGAATCGTATACCAAATTTACAAATAATTGTTTTTTAAATCGACGGCAAATTCTTTATATGGTTTTATTTTATTAGCTGTTTTTTTCTCAATTTAACCACAACCACAAAATTATTGTTGGTCTCAGTGCGTCTCTCATATGGGCGTCAAGTGCGTGTATTTCAACAGAAAGTTAAATATTTTTGCTAGGCCTAGCAACTAGACCAAAAAAAATAACAATTAACGTAATAATGCGTAAATATGATCATTGTTCTATTGTAGAAACCATGGTTTATAAATAAAATGAGAAATTAAAATTGGGAAAGCATACAAATGTTCTTAAAAACTTTCTGCTCGTATTATTATTGTCCTCAAGTCCTATTTTCTTCAAATTAAAATTTGAAAAATGTAACTATTTCCATTTTCAAATAAAATAAATTTAATTATAAAAAATCGAACTAATATTTTTGAGAAATCATGTGGAAACAAACATCTAAAAAAATTGGTATATAACACGGAAAGTATATTAAATTAATTTCACGGTTAGTCTTTATTCTTAAAAAAAGCAGCTATGCGTTTTTTTTTAATTCGGGGATAGATTATTATCATTATTTTCCAAAATGGTAGGATTTCTTCTTTATAATTGCCATTTTGACAGATTACTATTTATTCATGACTAACTAAATTTATTCAGACATTAATTAGACTATGAAATTTTCTTTTGACGTGATCCTGCAAATTAATATTTTGTTTCCATTGGTTTCGTTTTTTTAATTAATCAAACAGTAATACATTGGAAAAATTATTGTTATTATTGAAGTAGAATATATACATATTAACTTACGTTAAAAAGATTCTCAACAATTAATATAACACCATTTG